>OY982559.1:27034628-27662683 GCA_963859945.1 Euplagia quadripunctaria | reverse complement strand
CCCGGCCCGCACGCATGTTTGCTCAAGTGGCTCGCGTACGCAAGTGTAGTGGCTGCGTCTGTATATAGGTAGTTTTAATAGGGCCTCGAGCCGGCCCCGGGCACTCGAAGCTACTCGAAATCTGTATTATAAATGTTGCTGTTGTAAACTCTGACCTCGTCCGTCCCTTGTCTCCGAAAGTTGTACAATCCGTTCGGCGCGCGCGCCTCGCGCCCCGCGCCTTTGCGACGTGTCCGGGGCCAGTGGCCTCGCGCTCGCGCTCGCCGGTCTCTCACTCTAGCTCGCTTCGTAGGACTGCTCCGTATGAGATTAGATCCTGCTGGGGGCGGAGGTGTTGTCTCACGCATCCCCCGCACCCCAAACCCCCTGTCGATTCAGTAGTGAGCGAACACTAGTTTCGTTTCAAATTTACTTAGTGAATAGTTTAAGTAGTATGTAGATTCCGTAGTGTAGTTGTCATTAGTATATTTTTGTTATGGCTGTAGATGTTAACGTTTTTTAAAGGTTTATATAATTTTTTTTTTAGTTCTAAAGAGACTCGCATTATAGTGTCGATTGGGTAGGACCCACGGACATAATTGCTACGGCGCCCGGCGCCTTAGGCCGCTGGCGGTGGAGCGAGGGCGGCGGCGCGTGCTCGCTAGTTGGTTTCGTTGGTGCCGTATGGTGCGCCGGCGTCGCTCGCTCGCGGCCGCGGTGTCGGCTCGCGCGCCGACGCGCCGCGACCTTACGCACTGGAAACGTCGGCTAGACGTTTCCTCCGCACTCTATTTGACTCGTGCTAATGTTATAATATATTTTTGTAGGTTTTGTCGTTGATAAATAAGTCAATTGAATGTTTATTGAATTGAAGAAATTAATGTTTATAAACTAAGACTAAGAAGTTGTTGCATTTGAAGGTATTTTATGGATACAAAGCGAGAACAATAAAATGTTTTTTCTATAAAAGTTTACATGTGAGGGTTTCTATATAGGTGTGACGGTTGAACTTTGAAATGCACTGTTTCATATCAAACGATATTATTGTAATAAAGCTTAATTATAACGGCCGAAGCAATGCGGCATTTGATATTCCAACTTGTTTGTTAAAATATATACATTGAAATTATCCAATATTCTGTATAAATGGTACCTTTATATACTTCTTATGTAATTGTTTCTCTGGAAGTTGTAACATGGATTAAAATAATGTAATAATGTTAAGGTATCGTGTTAAGATGGAGTCGTATGTAAGAACATTGCATGGTAAGGTGTACCTGTTAAAGACGAGGAAGGGCACGGTTGCAGTGTGCGCCGCCCCGTCCCGTCCCCGACCCCCCGCCCCCCTCCGCCACTCCCCCTGCCGCACCCCTCTGTGCTTTCTTATTATTTATTTATTTTGTTATCACACACGCCCTCCGCGCTAGGAGGCTCCATGTGTTAGTACCTAATGTGTCGATATTGCAACAACATAAAACCATATTGTATACATGTACGAGTAGTATTTTGTTTGAATTTAATTTATATATGGTTCTATGGATTGAAAATAAACGTTAATTGTTGTATTTTATATTTAGTTTTCTTTTTGTGTGCGTGAGACAGGGGGGCGCGTGAGTTGCGGGCAGTCTGCTACCCCGCGCCTCCCCGTACCCCTGTGCAGTACGAGTCGATACAGAGCGGGTTTTGCCGACCGCCAATAACCGCTCGCTAAACGCCGCGCTCTGCCGGCCAGCGTACGCGCGCCAAATAGTGATGTTAATACTGCTGATACGTTGTCACCATCGATGTTTTATGTACTTAATAAATCGTCGATAAAGTACCTTGCACATTTCACGAGTTTTCATTACCCCTTCCCGAATATCATCATCATCATATAAATACGTAAAGTACTTTGTACCCCTTTTTAAGTAAATGTCGCACACGGAGCAACCTCATATTTGGAATACGTATCCCACTAATATTATAAGTGTGAAAGTTTAGATGGATGGATGGATGGATGGATGTTTGTTACTCTTTCACGCAAAAACCACTGAACCGACTGCGATGAAACTTGGTATGTAGATAGCTGGATACCTGGATTAACGCATACGCTACTTTTTATCCCGATATTCCCACGGGATCGGGACTTACGCGGGTGAAACTGCGAGGCGCTGCTAGTAGTTTATATGTAGAAGAAGTGCAGAAAGCTGAATAGTCAATAGGTATCTATACTAATATTATAAAGCTGAAGAGTTTGTTTGGTTGAACGCGCTAATCTCCGGAACTACTGGTTCGAATAAAAAAAAAAAATTTGTGTTGGATAGCCCATTTATCGAGGAAGGCTATAGGATATATAACATCAAGCTACGACTAATAGGAGCGGAGCATCAATGAAAAATATTGCAAAAAAACGGACAAAATTTACAAACACAGACGAAGTTGCGGGTCAGCTAGTGTGTTATAAATTGAAATATTATTCAGTGGCGTAGCTAGGTAACCAAAGGCCCTGGGGCAAAAAATAAACTAGGGCCCCAACTAAACTATTTAAAATCGTTTGTTCCGTATTCGTGTTCCGTTTTAATTTAATTAAATTTTAATATAAATAGTGCTTTAGTTACAACTCTAGTACAAACCTGATAATTTCTGGTTCTAAAAAATCTGGTTTATTTTTATTCCGAATGTGCGCGAAATTTTCACTAGTTCAATTTATAGTTTGTAAGTCAGAGTCTGAGGGCCCCCCTGAGCTTGGGGGCCCCGGGGCACTGCCCCGTCTAGCCCTCCGGTAGCTACGCCACTGATATTATTTGAAAACGACCATAAAAAGCTTCAGAGGCATAGTATAAATGCTGACCTGTAGCGGTACGAAATGTTAACAATGACGTTCAATTTGGAAAGAGAGATAGAAATTGTTTTATTTCGTACGCCTATGAAATATAGGTATGAGTGAACATAGTATTTCTTTTTTTACCACTAAATTATACACACTGAAATTACATTATGACATAGTAACTTAAAACTAACAGGAGACAAAAGTTCTTAGCTCAGCATTGAGCCAGTTGTTAGTAAAGAGGCGGCGCTGATATTCTGCTAAGATCTGATGTGATGTTTTATACTTGTTATTAAAACAAAACATTCAAAACTTAATGACTTATGGTCGAAATTCGACCAGCAGGCGACCTTTAAATTCAAAAGTTTGAATGGATGGACGTTTGTTATTAAATTTGACACAGATTTAGATTATGGTCCGAAACAGCACATCGGCTACTTATTATCCCGGAAAAAGGTACGGTTCCCGAGATCAAAATTGCCACCAAAATAAATAGAATATAAACAAAACATACAACATCAATACTTAAATACAAACAAGTCATTCGAGGACATCGTACATTAGTTATCTAATTTGTCTACATGATCGAAGCCTTTTAACTGCTATGTAGTGATAAGTTCGAGGGAGTACTCCTGCCTGCTCTTGAAGGTACCTAATGCTACTGATTAGACATCAAACCGAGTAAACACGTTTACATCAAAGTGACGTCAAAATGATATTGCGCTATGTCAGGAGTTACGTAAGATATAAGTCACGAATGAGTCACATGTTACTCATTATTTCACACTTCTTGACGTAAGACTTTTACGTAATAAATATGACGTACGCATGATGACCTCATTACTACCTAAAAAACGTTAGCTGACATAACAATGATGTCAAAAATATGTCAAGTTATTACCCAATAACATCACGATGTGACGCTTTCCGCCCTATTTCCGGGGACTTTCCGCAGGGTGCATGAGTTACGAGAACTCTGTCTGTAACTCCGGTGACTGAACTGGTCTGAATCCGTCATGAAACTATCAATTTGTTTGTATATATTTTTAAAACATGTGAAAACTTCAACAATCTGTTTATTGTGTATACTTTGTAATACTAGTAAGCGTTACTAAGTTCAGCATATCCTAAAGTGCTTAAGATATTTAAATCAGTGAAGTATTAGATCAAAACCTTTACTATCATTGCTGACTTTAGGATTACATTGAAGCCAGAGGCACATTTACACTAATACTAACAACGCCATCTAGTTGAAATGATGGTAATTACTATAAGAACAAAAAGATAAAACTACAAAACTGTCTAGGGACCATCACTTATCGTATTTATATTCATTTTCTAAATTAAAAACATGATGGATAAGCGACGTATTACGTCACTTTTAAGTATTAGAAATATTGATTCATATTTTACGTAAAAATATGATGGAATTATTACGTCACTTTTAAGGTTAAGGTTAAATAAAGTCACCATTACCTCATGACTACATAATTTTAAATTGTATGACCTTTGATCTATGTATGACCTATGTATGACGTCAGGTTTAAGGTCATGTGTTCACTGGGTAAGGCACATAATCGCCAGCAATGAAGGCTGTAAAATTAAAAAAAATGGTTTTTTTTCTGGCACCAACCGGCGTTGAATAAGTTTGATCAGAGACGAGTGTCCAACCGCTTTCGACACACGTCACACTAGTTTAACTTCTTACACTAGTTTAAACTAGTGTAAGAAGAAGAAGTAACTTCTTCAGGATTTATTTCCCAAACGCTTGTTTTGCCAGAATTTACTATGAGAGACTATGGTCTTCTAGTGTGCCTACTAGTAGCAAAAATAGTACTGACGAAAACCAAATTTTCGGGGCGACGTTTGGCCAGCCGGGTATCGAATTTTGAATTTAAACCATCCAGAGACCCAAACACACACAAATATTACGTCTTACAATGAAATAAAAACCCTAAATACCTGGTTCCAGCGCCATCTACCGGGTCCAATCGTGAATCTAAACTATCCAGGGACAAAGTCAAATACATACAAACATCTGCCAGCGCAGAACTCTCAAGCTAGGCTCATATCAATACAAATAATTAAAATTGAAGTGTCTGTTTGTAATGTCATATCATAATAACAGGTTTTCGAATTTATATGGCGATGCATTTAATGTTGTGGTAGAAGGAACGAATCACAAACAATCATAAACTATTTCATACAAGAATTTTTGAATGATGGACATTATTTGTACGTAATTTTTTTTTTTTTTGATATTAGTATTGATCTTGTAGAACAGCTATATTTAGAAAAAATCGTTTTGCACAGAAATCTTTTATTCAAACAAAAAAAGATCGACAATAAGAAAGAAAAGCTACCATACGTGTGTTATGACCTCTCTCCGAATAAGTCCGAGTAAGAGCTGTTATTTCATCAGCTTATCGCCGTCCACTGCTGGACGAAGGCCTCCTCCAAGGCGCGCCAACTATCTCGGTCTTGGGCAGTCCGCATCCATCCGCTGCCAGCCATCTTCTTCAAGTCGTCGATCCATCGTGCCGCAGGGCGCCCTACACTACGTTCACCTAATACTCTAGCACATGTTGGCTCCAGCGACCATCAGCCCGCCTGGAGACATGACCGGCCCATTTCCACTTCAGCATACTAATTCTCTGTGCAGCGTCGGTTACTCCAGTTCTCTGCCGAATAATTTAATTTCGAATTTTAACGACTAGGGAAACACCGAGCATCGCACGCTCCATCGCAAGCTAATCGAGTTTCAACTTGTGGTCTAGTCCAAGGAAGTCCAGGGATGCACTGGTTGAATGCCCTGGTTTTTAGGGATTGTGGGATCGGTGGCTCGAAGATATGACAAAGTTTCCCACATGCCACCCAGCCAAGACGAAATCTTCTATCGGCCTCTCGATCGAAGTTGTGCCGGCCGAGTTCGATAGTTTGGCCGAGGTAGACTTATTCTTGCACAACCTTGAGAGTAGTGCCATTTACGACCACGGGACTCGGGGATACATGCCTATTATGCATGACTTTGGTCTTACCAATGTTCATCCCAAGTCTCGGCAAGTGTAGGCGATATATACGCCCGTCTGGCTCCTGCGTTACACCTTTCAGGGTATCAACTGACAATCTTTCTACCGAGATACAGCCAGCTGACTTTTTAACTTATTCACAGTAGCATATAAAAATCATCTAATAAATTTTCAATTGGAAATCACTGAACGTATAAGTATCTATATATAGTACAGACAGCTGACTTGTGTTTTTCTTCAAAATATTGGATAATAATTTGCTAAAATTCTCAATCGAGAGGAAATTACTAAAAAAAATATTTTCTACGTGCGCGGGAGGCTGCTGCTCCTCAACCCCCCGGCGGAACTGCAGCTGTCGTTCACGAGGCTTTATGGTACAACTGTTTGAAGCATTGAAGCATGTTACTAGTTTTCACCCGAGAGGAAATTGGTTATGAAAATCTGTTGTTGGTAAGTAATCAACAAAAAATGTTTAGTCAAATAGCCTTACATACATTCCGCCATAGTTTTTTGTTTATAGATAAATTATGTACTTGAATACTGATATAATGACTGATGCATGCGACAGGTTTCCCCTTTTTTTTTTTTTTTTTTGTGCGTGTGGAAACCCCCTCGGGCCGTCACCCCACCGGGGTTTTCGGTGGGGCGGTGTGTCGGAATCGAACCGACTAAAACCACACGGTGTGCCGTACTGCGCCTTAAGTAGGAGGGATCCGGGAACTGCTTTATTAAGACATCCGGAACCGACAGGTTCCCCCTACATCAAGGCTCAAAGTAAATATATTATCCATAGATACAAATATATAAAAAGTGACTTTCTGTTCGGTACATCATAATATCAGCTTTTTACTAAATGCATCTGAATGTTTACACGGTACTTATACCTAAAAATCAATTAAATTTTTATGTCAGCTTGTCTGTCTGTCTTATCTCCGGAACGGGTGGACCGATTGCGACGAAACTTTCACTCGCAGGTGGCTGATTTTATAAGGAGTAGCGTAGGCTACTTTTATTTTATAAAAATAATTAGGTAAAAAACAACTATTTATACGCGGCAGGCACAGCTACCTAGTATAATAATATAATAAAGCTGATAAGATTGTTTTTTTTTGTCTGAACGCGCTACTCTCAAAAGTCTGATTTGAAAACATTATTTTCGATTTGTTAGCTTAATTATTGAGATTATTTAACTTGTAACAGTTTACAATTCACGATTATTTATATAGTCTCTACATCTCAGTTATATTGTTCATATTATTTAACATCACGCAAGAAGCTTGTTTGTTTAAACGCGCTAATCTCTGGAGCTATCAGTCAGATTCGAATAATTGTATTGGATAGAGTATTTAGTGAGGAAGGTTATAGGCTATATAACATCACGCTACGACCCTTAGGAGCGCAGTGGTGACCATGAACTGGTTTGAAACTGCGGAAAACGGCTAGTTTAGTATTAATTAGCAGCGCCCCGCGGTTTCACCCGCGTAAGTCCTGATCCCGTGGGTATATCGAGATAAAAAGTAGGCCTATGCGTTAATCCAGGTATCCAGCTATCTACATACCAAGTTTTATTGCAATCGGTTAAGTGGTTTTTCCGTGCAAGAGTAACAAACATCCATCCATCCAAATTTTCATTGTTACAATCACGCTTAAACAGTTTTATTTTGGCCTTGGGTATCGGTAGTGAATAAAAGACGTGTTACTTGTGACAGGTTTGTTCATAGACTTACAGGAGGTTTGTGTAACCTAATTGATCGTTCGGTTGGCACATCCGGACGGTTCACCTGCGCGCTGGGCTCACCAGTGACCTGCCCTGGAGTCTGCACTCCCGGCAACCCCGAGCCAGGGTCGAGGCGCGTTTGCGGCGACTACTAGTAACTCTTAGTTAGATCTTAACGACTTTAATCAGAGGTAAAGAGCAAATTAATAGGGCGTTAAAAGGGCGTTAAAGAGTCCTGAGCTACAATT
The DNA here is from genome assembly GCA_963859945.1 of Euplagia quadripunctaria. Taxonomy (NCBI): domain Eukaryota; kingdom Metazoa; phylum Arthropoda; class Insecta; order Lepidoptera; family Erebidae; genus Euplagia; species Euplagia quadripunctaria. The sequence goes on along the minus strand of OY982559.1, from coordinate 27,654,904 downwards.
GAATTTATAATTATGTAAGTGTGCATTGATATAAGTACTAATAGATGTCGCGCGAGTTGAACGCAGATCTCAGGAATGCGTTAGTCATTGCACTGCACTTCGGGCGTGCAAGGCAAGTTTTGCGGGCGATGGGGGGAAATATGCGGGCGTGCGAGTCAAGTTTCGCGGACAGCGGGACAAGATGCTCCCGCCCTTCACTTCAGGCTCCGACGCCGACGCGGCAATACTGTACCTCCATTTCTATGGTAATTTACCTCAAGAATAGTATTCATGTTTGGTGTAGCTTTACTTGATCGGCGGGTAAGTCAATAATGTAATACATCATGAACGTCTTAAAGTAAGAATATTCCCTATAAATAGGTAGTACTTAGCTCATGCTGAAAGTTTCTGGATAAACAAGACCGTATATATTTGATACATTTATTATTTTTCAAAGTAATGCCCTCATAATTTAAGTATACATTTTAACATTCGCTGGATCTATTGTAAAAAGCTGCACTACCTGTCTTCCTTAGATACCTCTTCAATGGCTGCGTGTCACCGCCGATTCAGGGCTCGTAAAACATGTGCCTGTAAGTCGTCAGTTCTACATTGAAGCCTTCAAATACGCTTCAGTTACTTTAGCGGAATTATCGTGGTAAAATACGACATTGTTCCGAGGAGGCTTATCGCAGTTTTTTTCTAAAACTGTTACAACTCACGAAATTTTGGCGCACCAATCTGCGGTCACTGTCCAACAATTCTGCCAACTGGCTTTTTCTTTCCGGTTTAAAGCAGTACACCTAGGTTTTTTCATCTATCACGATATTATAGACAGCTAATGACTGTCCTTCATCAAACTTTCTTATAATTTTACGCTTTCTAGTCTTCCGTTAAATTATTCGGTATCCATCGAGTGCAAAGCTTCCGAACTTTCACATGCACATGCAAAATGTTTTACATTTGGCTCATTCCAAGCCTAATACAGTACGAATTTGCTGACAAGTTATTTTTTGTCAGTTTCAATCAGTTCTTGTATGGTATAAATATTGGATTCTGTAACCACAGTCGCCGGCCGATCTTCACGTACATCATCATGGCGATAATCACGTCCAAGTCTAAATGCTCCGAACCAAGAATACAAGAATTACAACACGCGACACATATTACATAAAAAAAAACAATTTCCTAAAAGGACACCACAATGAAAAACAAATGACAGTCTCGCAAATTAAAAAGTTACATATACCCAGGGATTTGGATTCTGTAATTGTTTATTCATTTATTGTATGTGGATTGTTCCAGAAACTTTCAGTATGCCCACCAATACAACTATACACCTTTTCAAAACAATGGGTTTGGCTTTTATGCTGTTCTAAAATGTGTTTGCCACTGCATTGGGCTTCCGGAAAGCAACCATATCGCTGGTTGCTGATACGGTTATTGTTCTTGTCTTTAGAACGCCACTGTCGCGTATACCTATATATGGATCCACGGAACAACAGGCAGATACAGATATATAGGTTTATCGAAAACTTCAACAGATATTGCAAACAAACAAACATATTTACTTTGTGCTTTATTCACAAATATTTTAACAAAAGAAAACCCATTCAAACAATTTAATGTAATCACAATACATGTTAGTTACATTTAGATATATAACAGGCCCATTTCATACACAAGAAAATAATTTCAAAGGGACAATTGCCTTAATTACCTCAGGACACATTGAAAACAACAATACAATCTACAGTACATACAACTAGTAATTTAGTAGTTCGCACAGTTCTACGGGTATCACATATAAATAATTATAAAATAATAATATAAACTGAAAATGGATTTACATATCATAATAATCTGAAACATCTCACATACGGCTGTCTGATCCCATACTAGGCAGTGTACTATGGTAACCAGACCTCTGATAAACATACTTCCATATATTACTGAACACGTACATATTTTAGATAAGTTACACCCAGACACAGAACAAAATATGATCGTGCTCATCACACAGTTATTTGTCCTGGGTGGGAATCAATCCATCGACCTCTAGCGCAGCAGTTAGGATGAGTATAACCACTAGGCCGAAATGCCTGTCAAAATATGCAAGCATTTTGTAATGTAAAACTGTAAACTACCCACACAATAATGTAAAATAAATATACATTCAAGAAATAAGTTTTCTACTTAAAGCTCATACAATAATTCATAAAAAAAAAATGGTTCATTGTTTTTGAACTTCGCCAACAGTATATTATGTATCAATATAAATGTATACATAAAAGGTATATATCTTTCTATAAATTTCTAACTATAGCTTGGCAAATACGCACGTGACCCTCACAAGATCCGCGGGCGACGGGGGACGTAAAGCAGCGAGGGTGGTAAAACGTGTGCGCGGGACGGGGTTCACCTGTTTATGAGTGCGCTTATGACAAAATACACACGATATTTCTTCACGAAGATGAATCCACCGATAGAGAAAATTATTGGACGTCAAGCCAAACATAACGAAAATATGGTATGTGACGCGATAGTGATTAACTTAATTTCGTTTTCTTAATAAGTTAATTTTCATTTTAAAAGTGTAATAATCAAATATTACTATTATAATTCTTTTTTTTACCTTTTAAAACAAATATATATTAATAAAAATTAATAGATATAGCAAAATAAACCTTTTGATTGGGCTTCTAGGGTTAACATAAAAACCCTTTATTATTAGTAATATTTTATATCTACATCACATCTACTTCACATCCAATAGTAGTGTATAATTGGGCTATCTAGATCACAGGAGATCCAGATACCCAAATTATATTTCTCGAGAAGTGATTTTGAGTTTCTGAAAACTGATTTTTGTTCTCTTAAAAAACTTGTATATTCAAAGTATTTTTCATGCCTAATTCTAGAGAACTGATGTTGTTTTCTATAAAACTTCAACAGTCAAAGATTTATGTCTCGATCATTCAATTTGCTTCTCGAGAAGTGTTTTTTTTTTAGATTTAGAGAATTGATTTTTGTACTCTCAATAAATTATTGTTTGGTCCCAATCATTCAAAAATTAAAAGACTGGATGTACTTACTAATAACTAACGATTAAATGTTTTGTTACTGATAACTGTTTTTTGTTCTATAATGACTTTATTTTCTTAATAAGCCGTAAAAGTTTAGTTCTGAACACTGAGTTATATGAATACTGCATATTGAATCGTTTGCTTGCTTCGGCTCTAGTTCATAATTCACAGCGCAGCAATTCTATTTTATAATGATGTATGATAAGAGCTTATCATATCTGCAATTATTATATTAGGTATTTATTTATTATAAGATACCTATTGATATAAAATATAATAATGTATTCTCAAAAAAAAGTAAGGAGGTAAAAATTTTTTTATTTTTCAAATATCTATTATAATTAATAAAATATTAAAAAGCGGTTACTTGAAAAAAAAGATAATTATGTATTTTATACGTTTCGCGTAAAAAAAGGTATACCTCATAATATCGTTATAAATCTTTCAAAGTTATGAAATGTTGAAAAAACCGCACTTCTTTAACTTTGACTTTCATTTGCTGTTAAACAAAAGCATTGTAGTGACTTTGAACAGGTCTCATTTTATAGGTAGTTTAATGTAAACCAAAAATGCTTTGGTGTGCCAAATTATGACGAAAAATTGCCATGCAGCGGTAGTCCCCAATTATTCAAATGCCGTATAAAAACTTGTTCAAAACGAACTAAGATGACGTTATTTTTATCGGTACCTACGAAGACGCTTACTAAAAACAGAGCAGAAGAATGGCATTTAACGGATAGCTACTCTCGCTACGTGGTATTAAACTTTATTTAAGCGTGTAAGACTATAGTCGACAAATAAATTGCTTATTTCGATGGGTGACATATGTTACTTACTTGTTTAAATTTGAAATAAGACCTTGTTTCGAAGTGTACAAGGTTTACATCTTAAATGAAGAAAATTTAGTCAATTATAGTTTAGAAAGTGATATAACAGAATCGGCACCTATTAATATTTTTTGTACTTTTGTAATCTTAAAAATTGTTTTAAGTGGTCAAAGACGCTTAGGTAGCCCCATTAAAAGTTTATTACAACTTCTAAATAAAAGCAATTATCTTCTTTTCTTCATTTAATTTTAAAATGAGTTATATATAAATTTAAAATATGTAATGAATGAAATGAAATCAATTGCTTTGATTTGGAAGCTATATATACTTAATTAAAAGTTTTGATGGCGTCACCTAAGCGTCTATAGGCTTTTGATAATCAGCGTTGACCTCTTTCAACTTACAATTCTGTACCTTCAGTGAAAAGTGATTTAACTCTAAAATCATAGTTTCGAGAAAATCGAGTTTTAAATCGAGTTTTAAACTCGATTTTCAGTTTAAAAAAAATCCCTCTCTTTTTCTACTACTGATTGCTGTTATTGTTAGAAAATAATTCACAAAATATTTCACTGCAGAAAGTATGATATTATTGTATACAGCTTTTAAGAAAAAAATACTAATTTCCATTCATATCACTTAACACAATGATTATTTTGTTGTGTAAAATAATGTAGAATTACTTTTACCATTTTACACATTGTTTATTGGTTTGGTGTCGAGTGATTTAAGATTTGTGTATTAGCTTTGTGACGCTTTGTAAATACAATTGTACCGCTTTTCACAAGAATTTTATTTCGGTCTTATTTGTTTATTGATACAAGTTAAATTATATCAATATGCACTTATTTCAAATAATATACTTTGATCGTGTGAGAAGCGATTAATTGAGATGTATTAATACACATTAGAGAAATGTGAAATATTAGTTCAGTTTCCTTTGTTATGAATAAAAATGTATCATTTTCACATTGATTGCCGTTAAAAATGCTAACTTGTATTATTATACACCAAAATGAATTCTCTCATTTTAAAGCAAAGATATCAAAATCGATACAATTCGAGTTGTATCACTTTTCACTGAAGGTTCAGAATTATATACAAACAAATTAGTATTTTATAGGTATTCATTTCTACGTATACAGTTCCGGATATGTTATCATGTACCTATTTTTTTTTCAGGCCGAAACCTGTTGATAGAATTTACCCCACGGATGAGGCGTCGTCTTCAGCTGAGTGACTGAAAAAAAAACCAGTAGTGAAAAAAAAAGAAAAAGAAATGTCTCTCAGCCGGCGGATGCGCCCGCGCCGACGGCGGCTCTCGCTCCGACACCAAGCGGGCAGACAAGAGGAGCACTGTAGCAGCTCTCTTTGTCATCGGAGTCAGCGAGGAGGATCAGCAGCTGCTAAAGAAAGCGGTAACAACGTCGCACCTTTAATTTCCTACGTTATGAAACGTATTACAAATGGATACTCACGTCAAGCTAATTATGGTTGTCTTTATAAAAAAATAATATTTAAATAAATAAGATGTATTATAGTTGTTGTGTCTAATTGTTCACAGTTGCCCATCGCCGAAACGATGACCCCGATAAAATGAATTTTATAGTATATGAAAAATGCAGTTCATGAAACGAAAAATACAAAAGTCATACGAGATCTAACTTATATCAATCGAACTGCTTATTGAGTACTTAATTTGGAAGTATTAAAATAATTGCTACTGCATTTAAGAATCTAATAGTGACATACAAACTAAGTCCTTTACAGGAAGACCAGAGGCGTTCCTGTGTTATCATAAGAATACTACAAATAGAATTATTGAACTATCATTAGCAAAATACCAATGTATCAAAGTTAATTTTGAGCTATATGCTTATTTCATTTTACGTAAATCAGATAAACAGCATTGGTGGTTTAACAATGGAATTTTTTTTTTTTAACGCCTAATACTTATGTAAAATCGTCGGATAAACAGTCGAAAAAAAGCCGATTTTTAAGTTATTTTGCAATAATAGACATTGACGCGTATCTCCGTCGAAGTAGACACTTTAGGATGTTATTCTACGTACTTTTCTTCAAATTTTAAGGCAAGTATCGTATTGTTATAAAAGACCACCACCCTCTAATGCTCTGGCGCCCGGACTACTGATGATATTATATATTTTCAAATAGAAATACAAAGTGTACAATGGAGGGTGCCTCATATAAAAGTATCAAATCGAGAACGATTAAGGCTTTTGAAACAATTAGAAAAAGACAAAATGGGATTTCCATGAGTATTATTTACTACCTAAAACCACAAAACATTCTTGGACAGTTAAAAATGCATCACAATTGGAAAAACCTCGATATGTAATTTTCTGCTAACAAACTAATAGAAAAAAAATTGGTTGCCTGTAAAGTCGGTATACGGGCGAAAGTTTTACGTGACAACGACTTTGAGTGGTAAAATAATTTTAATGTGAATATTCATTCGTATAGTAGGAAGAAGGATGAAAAACCATGCCCGAGTGGAAGGGACGCGTGCCTCTCACTCGCTCTCATTGTGAGCGCATAACGTGAGCGGAGCGTAACGCAGTTTCTTGAAGTGTCACCCGGCAAACCAATTTATAAGACGTTGTCACGTCAAAAATAATAAATTAAAAGACAGTTCTCTGTTTGATCGTTGCGAGTGGACACTATTTTTAAACTCACAGTATTATGTTCTATCTAATCTTAATCCCTATGAACCTCTTAGCTTGAAATTTTCGGAGAACAAGTACAGTATCTTATACGAAATGTGCGTAAAATTTCGTTAGTCGTACTAGGTACAACTGAACAGTAGACCCATTGCTTGGTCCAGAAGATTTCAAGAAAACGGCTCCTCTATTTATCTTAGATTTTTCAAGGTAAAACGGGACCTGTAGCTGTGCGATTGGAGTTTGAATGTTCAACATTAACACCAAGTAACACACCTGCTTATTGTTTAATAATAAACGATCGACTTGTGGAATATAAACCTTTAAGTAACATTCTGCGAAGATTGTCATGACTGCCATTGTAGATGTACAGGGTTTCAAAACAGAAGCAAATGAATTTGTTATAAAGGAAGTTGCTATATTGTGTAATCAAAAATACAGGTGTTATTAATAAAGCCACCATTCCCATTTTACGAGTTGACGAAACAAAAAAGACGACAAGTATGTTGGATTGAGCGTAATCGAAAAACATACTGGCGCGAAGGGGATATACCTTATTCAAATTATGATTATTTTATTCAAGATGTTATAAAGGATAAATGTATTTATGTCAAAGGCAGTGAAAAAGTTTTTTGTTTAAGAGGTGTCACATATAATGATAATATTCATAATTTAGAAGAAAAAAACTGTCTTGTATAAAAGTTCTCAAGATTTGTGTATAGTTGTATCTATCTTGATTCAATATGTGCTTTAAAAAATGTACTGTGTTTAAAAAATGGTGTTTAGAAAATAAAATATTTTTGTGACAAGAGTCTAGTTTAATTGTCGAGTTATCTTACACCTTATGATTTTAATTATCTATAAATAGACTACTTTTTACAAGATAATTGGAATTAAAAATATTGTATTTACCATGTCTTTAAATATTGGGGACCGAGTGCAAGTACTAATAGTAGAAAAGCGTCGGTGTGGACTTCACATTGCAAGAATCATAAATCATGATCAGTATAGCGCTATTTTAATACCTTACCACAAACATATTGGTAACTGCTCTGAATTTCGATTTGAAGGGTTAACTTTATTGGTTCGAATAATTAGAATCCATAAAATGGTAAGTCGATTTAATCGATGAAAATTAAATACATTCCTGAACCTGAAGTATTTTAAAACTGAAAATAGAAATTGGACATTTGAGGTTCCTATAGGTGGTAATGTATTTTTTTTAGTTCAATTGGTGTTTCATGCAATAAATTTTTTTGATAAATATTTTTTTATTTTACTATCAAATATACCCAACGTTGTACCTATAGAAATGTATTTTCTACAAAATTCAGTTATAACTAGGGGAAGCAATTAGTTTTCAAAAGCACACATCAGCTCTTTCCAGAAGGAAAGAAGTTAAAAAACAAAAAAGGAAGTATCAATTTTCAAGAGTACCTACACTTTTTACTACTTATTAAAAAAAGAAAGTTATTAAAGAACATAAAAACAGTTATGAATAGTACGTACGATGTTTTAGTTTTTGAATGATCGAGACAAAAATATTTAAATGATCAAGTTATTGAAAGAACAAAAATCAGTATTCAAAAAGTAAAAAAAAACTTCTCGAGAAGTAATTGGAATGCTCGGGACAAAAATTCTTAACTGTTGAAGTTTTATAGAAAACAACATCAGTCCTCTAAATGTAGGTATGAAAAATACTTTGAATATATAAGTTTTTAAGAGAACTAAAATCAGTTCTCAAAAACTCAAAATCACTTCTAGAGAAGTATAATTGGGGTATCTGGATCTCTTGGGATCCAGATAGCCCAATTATTATATACTACTTCCAATATAACGCAATAAATTAAGTTATAAGCGATTTATCTGCAGACCAACGCGTCACTGATTAGTAACGTCCCCCGCCACCCGCGCAAGCCATAGGAGTGTCACGAAGGAATTTGCCAATAAAATGACAAAACTATCGTATACTTGTACTATAAAAATAGATCACAACTAAATCAGAAATAAAACTATTTAATACTAAAGTTACGTACTTTAATATTAAATAGTTTTAGCCACTCACTCAGTTACTCACGTAAAAGATATAATGATGCTATATAATGCTGAATAGGTACCCGCAACTAACCCTATTATACCAAATATAAATAAAAATATATCCTTCAATAAACGGATCTGACACGGCCCGTACTTGTCCGGGTAATAGGTACATACTTCCATGAGAGCTGGAAAACTAATGCCCAATGCCGACAGACACAGTGCGCCGAAGAGAGAGATGAATAGACCCAAACGCGGCACCGCCAGTGTCACGAGGACTGTAAAATATAAGTTTCGTCAACAATAATTATAGTTTAGTAAAACTAAAAACAGGCTTTAATGGCAATCTAAATTAAAAAGTAAAAGCATTTCCACTATCCACCTGGCTTAACCAATCTATTGGACTCGTCAAAACAAATCATATGAGCCCAAACTCGAGGGGTTTATTACTAGCCTCGGAAGAGTTCCACTAACCACCTCTTGGCTCCATCCTCAGATCAACTATATAATGCCAAATTATAGTATTGTCATCCGGACCTCATATAAAGGATGTAAGAAACGAATAGTAGATTCAGACCATCATTCTGAGTGGAAAATTATTGGAATTTTCTGCCGGATTTTTTATTTTTCATTTTCCATTTTTTTTGCTTGAAAGTGATATCACAATGAGTAAACAAAAGATTTTACCGAAAAAAAAAATCAATAAGTACCCCAAACGGACAATAACTGCAATGTACCTAATCAATTAAGCAACATTTATGCAATCAGCTGCTTCCACGGTGACGAACATTTAAGGTCATTCACCGTACCGCACAAAAATGATATCTACGTAAGTTGCGTGTACATTGCGTAGCACAAAATCAAAATAATGACTGTAAATATTGAATCTCGCATTTTTATGATGGACTGACTTTCGAATAGTGATAAGTATCCAAAGAAAGCCGTTTTTGTGAGTTTATTGCGATAGTGATACTTACACGTTGTATATAAAGTTTAATTTGGGTACAACAATTAGAAGTAAGTTAAAATTAATTTCTTGGATTTGTAGACAAGTGAAGATATTAAAATCGTGTTAAAAATGTTACTATAGTTATTTTTGTAGTCATCATTATTTAATAGGTAATAAGAAAATATTAGCTGATTCAACTTGAAAAAAATGAACACTTAATTTTTTTTTTTGGAAAATGCTCTTCCTTGTGTAGGTGCATATTTCTAAACAACACATTTTGAATTTTCATGTAAATTTCAATCATTTCGTTATTAATTCTTTTAAAGCAGTTATTTTCTAATCTGGATCCAGCAACATCTTCAATGTCAACCCTCTCTCATACAAAATATTAGCTTGTTCGGTAAATTTTCAAGTTTAGTTTTTCAGTTTCAAAATAAGATTTCTGTACTAAAAATCACGAATTTTCATAAAATTGTCAGCGCTTCACGTTACTCATGGGTCTATAGTATACGACCCTAAAATATGATCACACCTTTCTGTGGCACTCTGTATCCTGTTTATTAAAAACATACGGTTGTACACAGGTGTGCAATTTCATTATTTTCCGAAAGCAGTTACATCATATGACAAAATAATACACAATGCAATGCAAATATTATTGTACAAATCGTTACAAGTCAGATTAGATTTAATAGAACGAGTGAAATACTTACAGGTTAATATACACAGTCCTATCCTCAGTCCATATTCGAATGCGCGCTTACGTCCTGAAGATGCCTGTTGTCGCTCTAATCGGGGCTGTAAATAATCTCGCCACAGAATCTCTAGAGGTACATAGCAATGCAAGGCATAGCTGGTGAAAATCGCTATAATATATAATATCACCACTGTCATACCCAGCCTACAAAGAAAAAGATGAAAAGGATAAAAGTAGCTGTAAACGATCAAAAAACCACAGCAAAATTATTTTACTTCTTTGGGCGCGTTATGGAAAAATGATAAGAGTAAATTTTTACGATGCGCGCGCCCACCGTCAAGAAAAACCGACACCCTGAAGTAAGCTAGTCAACATTTTAGTTTTTCAAAAAAGTTACCAACTTCACGATAGTGATAAAAATGGTTTTTACAAATTACTTTGAGTACGTTTGTAGAATTTGAGGTTAGTTGACGGTATGTATTATTTATGATAATTTACTGTGATTATAAGTGATAAAAATGGTTAATATTCTAAAAAGTCAAGTGCTTGGTTTTTCTCTCCACAAAAGGTTACACATATATAATTGAAATTGATAAATAATTGAAACCATTGATATCGCTTACCGCAACGGTGAGTTCCCTACAAATGGGCAAACTTCAAGCAAGGCCGTATTATATATAATCAAGTCCAGCTTTATGCGGAATAACAATAAAGATTAAACGAGTAATTGATCTCAATTTTCGAAGTACTCACCCTCCTTCTGGCAAGTCAAGCGTGATGATATCGCTGCATTCCGTAACGCAGTAAGCGTAGCCGAGCGCTCCAACAGCTATATACATCAAAACGACAACTACCATAGCACTATTAAGGATACCGCATGGTTTCCCAAAGTCCTTGGGTGTTTTCATATTTCCTTCTGTGGAGACTACCTGTAATAATTAAATTTTAATGATACTTAGCCACGGAACTGACTGACTGACTGACTAGGTCATCCGTACCGACTGCTAAAATTAAACATTACTTCTACACAATAAATTGACTTTATAACTTCACTGAAAAATATGTGTTTATTATTATGGGTCGGTAACGAACAACAAATATCATAGGTTTATTATAGAAATTAAGTTTGAATGGAAATCAACTCCGCGGCTGGAACTGTAGGATGACTTCTTTGCATTACTGCATACAGTTTTTCAGGGTCAGGATCACAAATATCCTTAAGCTAAGGTGACTGTTTAAAATCACCAGAAAACAGGGAAGGAAGAAAGAGGGTTATTTCGATTATAGATTTTCGTTATCAATGAATGATTTATGGCTGGATAATCAGTTGCGATACAGGCTTGGATGAATGAAAACAGGAGAATCTTATGATAACTTGGAGGATGTTCTTTTTGGCTATAACTGATAGGCCTGTCTATCCCATAAAGCTCTTTTGACAGTACTCCTCGATACAAATACAACACAAGTATTTCCGGTTAATAGCGATTTTTTGCGGGATGGAGGCGCTTGCCTGATCAAGCCACTACAGTTCAAGCAGGAAGCTACTGTGCTACTTCCTAAAAGTCAGATTACTATAATTGTAGAACAAAAAAAAACCAGTGTTGTATTTGTAACGATAATCGGTATTTAAAAACTCAGTATCTAGACAATAAACTCTAAAGTGATATTATACCTAGTATAATTTGCAAAATAAAATTTTAAACCACTCACCACACCCACGGAAGTCAATGCAAACATCGTGGTACCGAAGAATAGTGGATATTGAGACAGCGTACCAAAATTGGACATCGGGTTTGTCGACTTCTTAGTAGTAAGCGTAAAGTATACAATTATGATCAAGCTTACAATCAAAATGAAGTTTGAAAGCGCAGAAATAGGCGCCAGGGCTTTTAAATTTGGTATCAGATTGAGTAGAATAAGTGGAAACAAAATTATAAGCATGTAGTACTGTATAGACATTTGATAATGAGGGTCAACCAACTGAAAAATAAAATATACATTAAACAAATACTTCTACAATTTCTACACTCCTTCATATCTGACAAAATTGGCATTTCTATAGACACGGAAGCTTTTCTCTAGAATTTTCTATACCGCTTACTGGTTCATATCGTGGACTTAGCGGTCGCCAAAACTTAATTCGACCTTCAAATCTTTTTAATAGTAAGGAGGAAAGCGTGTGACGTCCTTCTAACACAAAAGGAGCTAGGTCGACGTGGCTTGACGTGGTTGGTCTTCGGCCCAACAAATTGAAGCATAGCGTATATAAAAATACATCTACATCTACATTTAGTAGATACGAAGTAAATTGGCTTATTTTCATAAGATGGCGTTGGGTAGGTATATCGAAGCAATAGTGTTCATCTTTTGTGTATGCGAGTTCAAATATCTGGTATTTTAATACGTATTATCATACTAATAAAAATAAGTAACATAAAAATACTTTTTTGATATTATCAGCAATGAATAGTATGTACACGCAGCATACTCCAAGTTGATAAACGACGAGGAAAACGTCAACAAGGATGGCCAACAAATTTGCCATTGGGCGAAATGTTTTCGGACCTTCGCTGACGAGAGTTCTTATTGTAGTTGGATACGATATATTAGGTATTCGCTTCCGCTTGCACGCCTCATATTCTGAATTTATCTGTGAGAATAAAGATCAGTATTAGTATATGCTTCATAATCATACGAAGGAGGTTCTCATTATAAGATGTATTATATTTCTTAAATTTATCGTAGCTTCTATTCGCAAGGGTCTTGAGAGCGTATAGGAGGGGCTGATAAATCTCGAGCTGACTATCTGACTATGTTAGTTGCCCAGTGTAGATTGGTGTAGATTTCAGAGCAAAGTAAATATGATCAAAATCGACTTTACGAAAATAATGAATGGTAGAAATGATCATCGAACGATGACCGACTAATCGGCTAATCACCGCTATCGCCTTAAACGTACCAGAACGTGCAGACAATGTGTGAGGATAAAGCCAATTACAGCCGTTGCTATGCAACCCATTAACAATCCAACACGTGAGAACGCTTGTGGCATCGCCAGTATACCAGATCCAAGACTGCCTTTCAATAAGTGGATCAATGTTTCTACGTTACTGCAAAAAAATTATCTTGTTAAGTTTTGAAACTTTCTGTAATTTATAATAATATTAACGTAATATTTTATTTTATAGTTTATTACGTATAAAATACATATCAAGATTAACCCATTCCAGACGTTCCAAAAATTGTTAGTGAAATGAAAAATAGTTGGAATGTGAAAAAAGTTTTTCAAAATATTACAAAATATTATATAATTTACTGTGATTATAAGTGATAAAAATGGTTTTTACATTAATATGTACGAGTATTGAGTACGTTTGTAGAATTTGAGGTTAGTTGACGGTATGTATTATTTACTATGACATTTAAATAAACTTTATTTAACTAGATAAAAGGACAACTCTTTACGTGCGTACATAAGTACACGCACACTGTTTTTTAAAAATACGTCCTCGCACGGCTTGTGCTTTCGCCATTAGGAACTATTTATTTATAACAATATATTTTGGTTTGTATTTCAAGACTTTTTTTTTAGTAAATGTAACGTATAAGCAGTTTTGAGTAATAAAATGAAATGAATTTACAGGAACAGAGTAACAAAAGGTATTTTCATAAAATAAACTAATGTTTGGCGCTGGTTTGTAGGACGAGACGACAAATTAAAAATTATCATCGTTGTATTACTTTCTTTTGGGATTAACTAAAAAACCAGTCGGTTTATTAGTACTTGCAAGTTAGTTATATTTATTTGAATACCAAAATATTCACTAGAAATAATTTATATGGCAAAACAACGTTTGCCAGGTCAGCTTGTATTTAAATAAAACAAACAAGTAAAGGATGATGTGTGTGTGATGTTTTTTGACGAATGCATGTAAATAGTCTTTGGTTTCATTTTTTGTTCTTAATATTATTAACTTTAAATTAAAAATAAAATATGTATTATAAACTCACACCGTTAATGACTCTGTTTACTGTAAATAAATAATTTGTATATTATACCTAGTCGGATGTGGGAGATTCCGGTGGAGGTGCGGATCATAATCTTCGGATTCTTTGCGAAACAATCTACAATCAGATCAAAAATGAAAGCTATAATTACATCTTTGGTGACCTAAAAATATTGATAAATAAAATTAAAAAGATTCGACAGCAGGTGTAACCACATTGATCGTGGTGTCTCGTGAGGGCTATGATTAATGAAAATTGTGACCGACATACACACACATGTGTTTGTTACAGAAACTATTCATATTTTAAGGTCGCGCGGTCGTATTAATCGGCGGTAGTGCATTCGACAGCCACGCCGGGAGTCGCGGGTTTAATTCCCGCTCAGTGCAAATTGGTATTGGGCTCTATTTCCGCATTTAGACACATAGGCGGTCCATAACGCGTTCAGATAGGCTGACTAGTTGATCAGCCTAGCTCCTTCTAAAAGCACAGAAGCCTCTAGGGGCGTTTACAGGCTTCTAGGAACGACCTCGCACCCGCGAGGATACTTGCCCGTTATGTGGCCTGTTTACTGTCTGTCGCATTGATGGTGAATGGGGTATGGCTCTTCACCACGTTTTGCTCATACTTCCGCATCACATGTACATACAGTCTTATACAATAAGTATATCGTCACTTATATAACAAAACTGCGAAAGTTAAATTCGACAAGTTTTTAGGATAGACAAAAAACTGTTTTTTTTATAAAATACATCAAAATATGCCAAGAAGCCATTAATGGGTACATTTTATGTTTTAGTTACGGTTTCTGTGTTTTTACAATGTAGAATTTGTATAAACCAGTAATGCGGCGTTATTAATACAAAATAAAGACTTCTGCGGTGTTTAAACTTCATAATTATGTATGGAATGCACGTTTTCTTCATGGCAATTAGACTAAACACATACATACATAATTACATACACTCACGCCTGTTTCCCCGAAGGGGTAGGCAGAGGTGATTAAACACCCACATATTGCTGACCATAATTTAGTACCACTCATGTGATAGGGGGTAAGCCTATTGTTTGAAAATTGGGAGTATATTGAGAGAGAAAGGTAGGGAAGGCAATGGAAAGGAAAAATAATATTGCTTTTACGGTGCAAGTAATAGCTTGAGAAGCTCAGAGTCTCGTACCTGTGTAAGCATTTTATTATTAGTTTCCACAACACAACTATGTGTGTCACCTCAATATAACATCTGAATATCTGAACACGCCGCAGTAGTTTCACTACACTTGTAACTCAATCACCAAGCCAAGCTTATTAGTGTCAACAAAATAACTTATTCCAAGAAATGATTTCAAAGAAAGCTGTTATCAAATTTTGCTCTTATTTAGACATTACAGATCAATAAGTAACATAAAGAAATTAATATTAAAGTTTATCGTTATGTTCATGCAATTTTCCAAAACTTATTTGGAGTCGGCTCAATAAATTTTACTTTTAAATCTAATCTAATACACCTACATCATATTACTAGTATGCCCTTATATTAATATCCTCATTCAGGCCGTCAGTCCTTCCATATTTTCTTTGGTCTCTCTTCACCACATTTTACTTTTCTGTTCGCAACACACGTCCACGCTAGTCCACCACGAGAGTCTATCGCTTCTCAACTTTTCATCGGTTGGTATTCTAATCATTACATTTTATAAACAGTCTTAATCATCCATCAATCAGAACCCAGTTAAAAATCTAACTTTAAATGATGGTATGTCATTTTAATATAAGTAGAACCGCATTTTAATCTCTACTTTCACTGAAAAATTTGGAGTTTTGCAGCATACAGTTCAGGCATTTAATGGTTCCAGAATGATACTATTTAAAGGTGCGCCGGTATTGTAAAGGTTTTCGACGAGTGTGTCAGACATGGAAAACAATCATGGTATTTTACTATGGGCTTAATAAGCAAACTTAAAGACTCAGAAATGTGGAGATACACAGACGAATAAAGGTTACCGACATAGTACAATGAATCAGGGAATTGAGCAGACCACAGACGGGAAAACGTAGCGTAGGATGTCCACCAACAAGGTCAACAGACGAATTTGTAAAGATCATAGGTCATTGGTGGACGCAGATTGCTTCCAACCGGTCTTCTTGGAAGTCAGCAGTGAAAATCTATGGCTGCAATAATGAATGATGATCATATCAACACTAGATATTATGGCGGACTAATGACTTGTGCGGTTGTAAGACTACAAACGAGTTGCGCGTTGCCAGTTCTTATCCAATAAAGCGCTGGAACTAAATAATTTAAAATTTTATGTTACACCCATAGATGAGCACTGAAGCAGTCTATCCAACGATGTATAAAACGTTACATGGCCATTTTTCAACTTGTGTGGTATTGTTATGTAAGCGACGATATGTAAGACATCACTGATGAAAATTCATTAAAGACGTACTTCATTTTGACCTCTTGTTTTCTTGTGCAGTGTAATATACGTTTAAAATTTTAACTTGGGAATAAAGTTTTTATTTATATTTCCACTACTTTTATGTTACATTTAATCAGCTAAAACATTATGCATTTGATGATTTTATTTCTCAATTTGACTGATTTCTTGACAATTCGAAACAGATATTCAATAAAATCTATAATATCTAATATAGTTACCAAAGAGAATTTCATGCCTATTATCTTTGTCTAAAGAGATTATATCCAAGAAGTCCAACAATTATTTTTTAAAAGTCTACTAGTAACGTGGGTCACACATTACTACTATTCTTGTAACCCCTCCAGCTAAGCTAAATGATTGTGTTAGGAGTGGGTTCTCGTCGGTAATGCACTGGGTGAGGTTCGAACCCGCGACCACTCGATCGCAAGTCTAACGCCTTAGCCATTACGCTACCACCGCATAGACAAATAAATCTATACGTAGTCGTAATTTGGCGTAGCGTAGTGAAATCACTACGCTACGCCAGAAAGCCTTGTATTATTATTGAGTGAGCTACGGATATGTGGCTTTTTCCACCGACCATTTACACCTGATAGAAAGTTTCCATGTAGACGAAGATGGTATAGGCCAAACAAAGAAACCTATTCACTCAACTCATGAATGTTCCAGAGCTATATTGGAGTCCTATATTTGACTGAAAAAATAGACGCAGACAGTGCAAATTCTACTGAATGCTTGACAACATAGATTTTTATACCTTGAATAACAATTATATACAGTTTCACTTACGTGCACATTTTGTCGGCAACTGCAAACCGACGCGGTAGGTCGGTTGACTGGTCCAAAACTGATCGTTCCTAGTAAAGTGGTAAATACTTAATATAATACCTT
This sequence comes from Euplagia quadripunctaria, assembly GCA_963859945.1. Taxonomy (NCBI): domain Eukaryota; kingdom Metazoa; phylum Arthropoda; class Insecta; order Lepidoptera; family Erebidae; genus Euplagia; species Euplagia quadripunctaria. The sequence goes on along the minus strand of OY982559.1, from coordinate 27,637,307 downwards.
GTTTGGTTATCCATGTCAATATAATAACATAAACGTTAGTCGCGGCGACAGATACGTGGGTCTGATTACATCTCTTGTTATAGACTAGACCACAATAAAAGTCGCAGTGAGCCGGCAACACTCTGATAACCGTATGAACCGCATGAATAAATATTTCACCTGGAGCACGGAGTGAGACAGGTTTGTTTGATGGTTCCGTAGATGTAGTTTCTACGATTTTACATAATTTATCTAAACCAGAAATCTGTTTAGACTTAGACTTAATTAATGAATCAAATACATACGTGGGGCAAACTTATTTTGCAGTGTAAAAATGTTCTTCAATATAAAGTTGTTCGTGTTCGGTTATTAGGCTGTAGTCCTTGCACAATTGCATTTTATTAATTTATCCTCCATAAGTACTATTATTTATAGGTCTTAAATTAAATACAAAAGTGTATCAAATTTTCTATCATTGTACGGATATAATATTACTCACATAACTAATGATTAATTCTAACTAAACTTACTAATATTATGAAGGCAACAGATTGTGTGGATGGATGGATCTGTGTTACTCTTTCATGCAAAAACGACTGATTGGATCTGGATGAAATTAGGCACAGAGATAGATATATACATGTACATTTATTTAAAGGTTCCAGTTGAAAATCAGCGCCCGATTCTCATCTGGCATTAAGCTGAACTGGACACCTATTTTGGTGCAAACGCAAAACACATTATTGTTCCTCCACTGTGTCTTTTAGTGTACTTATTGTATTTTCTGTACATCGATTTTCGTTCCACTATTTTTTTATAGATATAAGAATATTATTTGGAATAACTACTTGTATCTCAGCACCAAAATAAATGGATTTTCTTTCTTTTTTTCTTTTCTTTCATATAGTCTGGATGAGCATATAGGCTTTTCATCCCGAAATAATGTACGGTTGCCGTGGGATGCTCATCAAAATTTTCAGATGAACAACAGCTAGTGTTATAAATGCGAAAGTGAGTTTCATTGTTTGCACTCAACTCATGAAAATTTGGATATAAATTGTCAAGGGTACAGAAACCTTTCATCTATAGGTACCTTTGATCTCAAAAGTACTGTTCCCGAGACAACCAAATTTACATTACCGCGGGCGTAGCCGCGGGCAAAACCTAATAAAACATGTTTTTTATTTAGTAATACATAGAGATATCATAATTCTAGATCTATGAGAAATATTATCTAAGTACTTATTTATGATTGAAGAACAAATCCAACATAAATGGTTGTTTATATCTTGATTCCGTTTCATATGAAACATGAATTTTTAATATGTACAAGGCCGTAGATTTTATAGGTTTGACACCTCTGTCAAAACACGAACAACGAACGAAACATGGACACAGCAAAGTTAAAGGTTCAGATATGGAACACTAAAAAAGTCGTGTATTTTATTACTTTACTTCATCCTACATTAAGCATATCTATCGTGTTTTTATTTTATTTTTATAGAGCGTTTCATGACAAAACATGTATTTTAGGGTTCCGTTTCCCAAAAAGAAAAAAAGGAACCTTTATAGGATCACTCTGTTGTCTGTTTATAGAGACCCTTTTTCTCAGGAATCCGTAGAACTTCAGCTTCTAAATCACCGTAATCAAAAGATACGGCCATCAAATCAAAACTTATATGGTATTTCCCATTGACCTAGAATAATGAAATTTAGTAAGAAACAAGGTCTGACAGCACAAGTAAAGAGAAAAATTTGAAAGTCGTTAATTTGTTGTTATGTTTTATGAAAAATTGTTTATGTGATAACAAACATATATTTTGCGGTTGGGAAGTTGACAGTGTCGTAATTCGATGTACGGGAGAACGCGAGAAGTAGTTTTAGAACTGCAAAAGCTAAATTAAGTTAAGTTGGTCTTTCAGAAATGACAGGCAAAAATCTTCGAGAATTGATTCCCGAGATGGCCGTACTATCTACATACAAGTTTGTTTGCTTGCGGAACTCTCGCTGCGCGAATCAGACTCGCGTAGATTACAAAAACTTAATAAAAATAAAAATTGGGAGTTGATCATTTATCATTTCACAAATAGAACCTTTACCTAAAGAGTGTTTTTAATTACCACGTATCTTTGTGTTAATCCGGGAGACAATATATCTGTAAGCCCAGAATACATAGTACTTGTACTGTAAGTTTAACTCTATACAAATCAATCCAGCCAATGTATACATACATACATATGGTGACAGCGAGATATAATAGACATTAATTAAATTTAAATACATGTTTATGAGACTCCGTAGTCTAATATGACCAAGAAAGTTGAAAAACTAACAACGAAACCTGTGAGAACCTCAAGCTGGTAGTTGAAAGAAAAGAAAGGAACAAAAACACGTAAAAGCAACATGAACGAATTTCTCTAAGACCATTGGTGATAAGCTGGTTATTTGCTACTACAAACGAAACCTTAGGAACTTGCGTTTTCACACCTTATCATATGACGTTACCTGATTGTACGAATAATCCACAATTAAAAAGGGATTCTGAGCAGTTTCTTTTTCAATAAGGCCAGGTAAATATGCCTTGTTTTGCATGTGTAAATCCCCTTGGATCGTCACCCCACCGGGGTTGCCAGTGGGCGGTGTGTCGGAATCAAACCGATTAAAACCACTCGGTGTGCCGTACTGCACCTGAAGTAATGAGTGATCCGGGAATAGCTTTTATTAAGACATCCGAGGTGGCTTAACCTGGTTCAGCGATTAATGTTATAATACTATTACTTCAACCTAAACTGAAAGCTCGTATGTATTAATTAATTGCGAAGCAGGATCGGCGGTTATGAAGTAGTATAGCTAGACTTTGTTAGATGACGCATAATTAACGTTGACATAGGTACCTGGTGGTGCCCACGCTTCTGCGGGCAGGCGCTAGGAGGGTTCCGGATGTCTTAATAAAAGCTGTTCCCGGATCCCTCCTACTTAAGGCGTAGTACGGCACACCGTGTGGTTTTAGTCGGTTCGATTCTGACACACCGCCCCACCGAAAACCCCGGTGGTGTGACGGCCCGAGGGGGCTTCCACAAGCACAAAAAAAAAGGTACCTGTTAATGTCAATTAAACTATAAATTTAATGAAATATTATTATATTCTCTTGTCAATTGAGGTTATCAAACTAAGCGTTTAATGTGTTATATGTTTTTTTCTTAATGTATCGCTGAGTACTAGATAAAAGGTCATAGGCGCTTCGTTGTTAAAGTATAACAAATAAAACGCAGAAGAACAATGTAACTATTTTACACTAATGTTATATTTATAATATGCATTCGATAGATTTTGACGAGAGCTGACGATTGAAACTTAAACGAACGCCGTAGCTTCTCTGAGTCAAAAGTTATACTAAATGATATACTATTGTAGTCTTTGACTAAATGGAAATCTCGAAACGCAGGAAAATTACCTCAAATTGCGGCGCTTCCCCCTGCACCACGCGATTTGTCGCAGTCCTCACTTAGCGGAACGAATTCTTTGATCCTTTAGCTATACAGTGGTGATGATAGATATGTCGCTGCAACACCAAATTCGTTTTTCGAATTTCTTCCCACTAGTAATTTTAAAGACGTATTCATGTCAAAAATCTGATATTTTTGAAGTGAAACTTCTTTAGAATCGTTGTGACTTAAAATTCGATGAAACTGAAGCATCACGATAAAGTTCCTATAATCCTGCAAAGCTTTGTCTTTGCGCCTGCGTACTATATGTCAATGTCAACGTGGTGTAATTTTTGTAAATTTGGGTATTAAATTTATTTTAATTGTTTTTTTTTCTATATTTCACTTATACTTAAGAGATTAAATTTACATTTAAATCCAACCTTAATCCATATAAAAAACGACATAACACCCTTTCCTCCACTTATAGAACCAACATCAAATTGCAGTAGTATCGCGCAGAATCCATAGATGGCGTAAATAAAATAAATCAACTTGCGGTCAGCATTTTTCGTTACGCTAACACTTTTTTCCGTCTAGTGCCCCATCCGCCGAGCGTCTGAAGTGCGATAAGAAACTTCTAGGTATTTATTAAATCATCGATGAATAAGCCTAAGGCTCTGCCCGTGTTACTTTTTTTTCTAATACAAACGCGACATAAATATATGTTTAGACCTCTGTTTCTGATATTAGGATCATCATGAACTTATGAAGATAACTTAAAGACGCTTTCACAAATTGGTGGCCAATATGGATGTATTCGTAATTCTTCTCAAGATCATTTTGAGACTTGAAGAAGACCGCCAGCGTACTGTTTTTTTCTGCTCGTGGAAGTAGGGTTTCTGCTTCGCAGGTGAGGGAGATGGAATTGTGGTTACATTGATGCTGAGAGTGCTTTTAGATAGCAACCGCATACTTCGCTATGCTTATTAGTTACAAATAAAACAAACAGTGTCCAAAATTTGCACTTAAACAGTAACAAATATTTATTTCGTAATACAACAATAGCATTTAGTAATTTAAAAAACAGTATTAACATAAAATTTTATTGAAACAATAAACATTTAATATAATACAACTACCTTCATCAATTTCAGTCACCAGACATAGACACATGGTTCTACTATGTTCATAGTTTTATACAGACAATACGTCAAAAATATATATCTCGTGCATAAAATGCGACTAATATTAACTACGAAATAGTAACGTTGTGTAAAATTGTTATTAGCGTTTTATGGGCTACTAAAGTATTCAACATTATTTTTAGTACAGATACCAAAAAGCCGAAACCAGTTTTACAAGATGCATTACCATAACCAATTCTATTAGTTTCATTTATGTTAGATTTGAGATACCTATACCTATATAATAATATGATTCATTGAAAAGATTTTTTACATGTTAAATCAAAATATAACTGGGGCGTTTCAGCTTTAGTGTATACAAACACTAATGAGGTATAGGGTAAAGGTAGGTAGGTATATTGGTGATGTAAGTAATTTAGTGATATCTCTTTCTTCTATATTCTTTAGGAAGAATACGACACGGATATCTATACAAGCACATACAAGAAACAGCGCTAGTACATGAGTTGACAGGCAAAAATTACTCACTGCAGTATACCCTTCCTGCCTTTAGTAAATAAACTTTCTTTTTGATATCACCTAATTACATATATCACCGATATACCTTCCTTTACCATATCTACTCCTGCGAACTAATATTATTCCTTTGGTGAGAAGCATTACTTGTACCGTCCAAGGTCAGGAAAATGAAGATTACAATATATCATTTGTTCTTAAACTAAGCTTATTTCTTGACTCCTCACAGCGGAGCATCACAGAAACCTTGAACACTAATAAATTGTTGATCACAGTAGCGAAGCGTTCTAGGTGACAAATGCTGCACTTAACTAAGCGTGAACTTCTATCTCATTCTGAGCTGCCGGTATAAAGGACCGCACGATGCTATCTAAAGCTGTATAAGTGCCGACAACTAGTCCCACTATTCCCACTATAAACAGGAATATGTCCTTGAGCAGACGGATCCGACCGGGACCAAACTTATCAGGGAACGAGACGCACATTTCCATCATAGCTGGAAAGCAGAGTCCCAATGCTGAGAGGCACAGCGCGCCGAAGAGTGAGATGAACAGTCCCAGACGAGGTATTGCTACCGCAAGGATGACTGTAACATAAAAAAATAATATTACCTATGGGCTTCATGATAAATTACTCCAAGCGTGACACCGTCTGCGTCTAGCTCCTTCATGTATGTCAGTAGGTAGTGTAATTTATTACAACAATGTTTGAGTCTCTGGTAGATATTGGTATCATTTTATTTTCTTATTCAATTATCGACAGTCATTTTCAAGAAAAGCACAGTAAATTGGTCTGGCTTGGTTCAGTATCTACTTCTATACCAGTATCAATTGGGAAACTAAAATTCAATGCGATTATACCTCAGATTATAGTAAGAATTTTTATAGTCTTGTAAATTTATATACATTTCCATACAGTATTCGTACACGCGAGTACTATTAAATAAACATACAATTATATTTTATATAATTTCGTATAATTATATATAGATGTAGAATCGATAACCTATGATGACATTATATTACGACTGAGGCTATTAATAGTGGATCTCGATATTAATAAAATCCGATCAACATTTTTTTTTCATAACATCTGTTAATGTGTTACGTCATTTAATGAATATCTTAAAAAAACATTCGGAGTTCAACTTATCTATAGATATAATTATATCATTTCAATAAAAAGGAAATAAATGGCTTTAAGCCGCATTGTCTTGGATCTTCAAGGTAAATGTCAGTTTAGTCATTGATAGAATCTCGCATAGCAAAGACTAAAGCCCCGTTTTCACGAGACCCGCACCACTTTTGTGTCCCTCTAACTGGCCTTGACAGTCGCCCAGACAGCTTCTGATTAATGAGGATGTGTGTTGATTTGCGTTTCGCGAAACACACAGCACTAACTCTTCGGGTGACATCTCAATGACAACTGGAAAGTGTGGACAAGGTAAATGTTGAGCGATAATGTCCCACAAAGTCGCAGAGTGAAAGTTGGGCGACGTGTCTCCGCGACATATCCCCGTTGTTTTTGTTTATGTTTTTAAGACCACGTCTTTGAACAATGGTGTTCTATTCTATTTTTCTTTATGGCAAATAATGCCGAGCGATGTCGACAACTCTGCCAATGTCAGTCGTGCGCTGAAGTGTGTGTAATTAGAAAACGAACATTAATTCTGTGAAAATTGGACTCTTTTCTATTAAATAATACATACTTTGCTATAAGAAAATATATGGGACCACCTCGAATCTAGATTGCCGATATACAATTCAAATCGGTTAAGTCACTTTGAGTTGTTGGAACTGAAATCAGTGTAAATACTGACGAACATAATACCTCCTTTTTTGAAGTCGGTAAACTACAAAAACAAACTCCCCATAAACTTACAAGTGATTAAACATAATGCAATCCTGAGTCCATATTCTGCTACGCGTAGTCTGCTAGGTGGTGCACCCGAACGCTGTAGCCGGGGAAGGAGGTAGCCCCGCCAGACCACTTCTACGGGAACGTAGCAGTGCAATCCGTAGCTGATGAATATCGCTATGGCGAACATTGCCAATACGCTCGTAGCTAATCTGCAAAGATAGAATATATGAGATAATATTTGAAGCTAAATTTAAGAAAAAGCCCTAGCTTTCAACTGAATAGAAAAGAAATCATCGTGTTCAGGGAATATAACTTTATTATTTTTAATTTTGCAGGTCTATATAACCTCAACCCACCTGATGGTAAGCTAGATTGAAGCCCATAGATTGGAGGCCACCATGATAGATACCAGTCATACTAAAATGGTGGTCCTCAGTTTAACAGCCTCGTTAGATGCGACCCGGGGCTGTTGCATTATTTAAAGTTAGGTTCTTGATTGAAATCTAGAGAACGGTTAGTGAGTCAGGCAGAACACGGTCTGCTATCCACTCTCTTACGTCTGACCTCCCGTCCCGTGACGTAGGCACATGCATAATTTTCTACTTTGAATCTACCTAAAATGCTTATTTTTTACTGGCAATCCAACTTACGCTGAGGAACGTAACTGTACACAAACAAAGTTTTATTAAAAATAAATAATTAAATTTTACGAATAATCCCACTAATATTATAAATATGAAAGTTTGGATGGATGGGTGGATGGATGGATGGATGGATGTTTGTTACTCTTTCACGGAAAAACCAATGAACTGATTGCGATGAAACTTGGTATGTAGATAGCTGGAGACCTGGATTAACGCATAGGCTTTAGTACTTCTTTTTAACCCGATATTCCCACGGGATCGGGACTTACGCGGGTGAAACCGCGGGTTCTGCTAGTATTATTTACATACGATTATTATTTCAGGAAGGGAGGCCAAGGACAAATTTAACTTGCAAGATTTGATTAAAGACAGATGCCGGGACAGGTCAAACTAAATAAAACTGGACAACTGAACTGGAGCTCGTTAGAAGCATTCGTGTGCTAAAATATCACCATTTTAACCGAATTTGATCATGGCCGTGTTTGTCTTCATGATGAAATTCGTGAAGGTCGGCACGCAACTGCGATCACTGAGGAAAATGTGGCTACTGTCAGGCAATTAATTTAAGAGAACCGGCGTATCACCTATGAGGAAATTCGAGGACATTTGGGGATTAGTATGAGCCAAATTCAAAAAATCTTACATCAACATTTAAAAGTTAAAAAACTTTGTTGCCTCTGGATTCCTCATGAACTCACCCCAGAACGAAAACAGACGTGTTGATTGGTGTAAAAAAATGTTGTTAAAGTACGATCACGGACGTTCAAATGCTGTGTGTCATACACATATTGTGACAAGAGATGAAACATGGATATATGGATGGGTTACATGCCGGAAAGAAAGCAACAGTCTTCCGAATGGGTGTTCGAAGGTGACAGCAAACCAAAAAAATTGAGGCAGTCCTGTCTGCACGATCCCACTTGAAGAACAAAATACAGTTAATGCTGAGTGGTACACTACTATTTTTTTGCCCAGTGTCTTTGAAAAAATTTGGGGAAAACGACCAAGAAGTCGCATCCTATTGCATCATGACAATGCTTCGGCGCACACCGCGAATAAGACAAAGTAATTTTTTGCTTCTGAAAAGATAGAGCTAGTGACCCATCCCGCACATAGTCTAGACCTGGCACTAGGCGATTTCTTTATTTTCCCAAAAATTAAAGATTTTATGAGAGGTATGATATTTACGGGGCCGGACGAGACCGTGATAGCTTTCAACCAGCACGTGAAAAACATGCCCTTAGACCAGTGGTAATCATGTTTTCAATAATGGTTTGACTAAATGAAAAAGAGTTTAAAATGTAATGGAGAATTCGAAAAGCAGTAAATATATTACTTTACATGTAAATTGTTTTAGTAATGAGTTACCCAAAACTTTCAGTATATACCCTATGTATAATATGTATATTTAAATAAATAAAGCGAATAATAATAACTGGATAGATCTCGCACACGGCCGTCTGACCCCAAATTAGGCAGAGCCATTTTACTGTGGGAGAGCAATGCTTTGGCGCGTCTCACAGAAAACCGGGAGTGAAGCAATGCATCGTTGTGTTTCGCCGAGGTTACCGGAGATCCTAACCCTTCCCTCTCCCCTCTTTTGCCCCTCCCCCCTTTCGGCGGTATTAGTAATAATAATATTTTTTGTCGTTTAATAATCACTACATATTATAAAACAAAGTCTCCTGCCGCGTCTGTCGGTCTGTTCGCGATAAACTGAAAAACTACTGAACGGATTTTCATGCGGTTTTCATTCATAGACAGAATGATTCATGAGGAAGATTTAGGTGTATAATTTGTACCCGTGCGAAGCCAGCCAGCTAGTACTAAAAATAACCTCATACGAAACACAAATAAACCACGTATGTGCTTTAAAACATAGCTAAATTATTCGGGAACATCTTATACGAAGATTGATAGAACGGAGTTATTCAGACTAAACCATTCACTAAAACACAAATCCTTTTTAGAACTTATTGCTAATATTCTAAATACTCTTAATAGGGAATATGCATGTATTTATATATATATATCTTATCCTATTAAACGATTCCATATGTTAGTGCATTAGCGGAACGTAAAAAATATATCAATTACAAGAGTAAAAAGAAATAAGAACTACAGCCAGTTTCGTGTGAGTTAAACGCATAAACTTAATATTACTACTAAGTTTATGGTTAAACGCCGCATTTGTGACGTCAAGGGCCACTATGTGTCTCTTTATTGATTTATGAATATAACAACTATAAAATTGGAAACGACTGAAAGTTTTATTTTTAGTACCTATTGTATTGTTCCTATTTGCTAAAATATAATTATCAAAAATGCACGTGATAAAGTGTATTTTTACTTACCGCGAGATGGGTAAATGTGGTGCAAGGCACGTCATTTGACGTCACGATTCGTTCCATCCAATAAATAGCGTTGCGTTTTCGTAATTTGCGAGGTATATTTAAAGTATCAGCTTCTTAATGATTAAATTTCAAAACCAAAACTCGGTAAATTACAAAAACTAATTGGTATATTCCTATAGCAATAAAGACTACATATAAAAATATTTAGGCTATTTTGGAATTACGTGCATATATTTTTCATTTACGAGTTGCCGCAAATAGGGAGTTGCGGCAACTCGTAAATCAAAAATACACAGTCATGAAGAACTAAAACAGCCACAGCATTCAGAAGGAACTAGATAAAAGTGTAAAGATTATTGAAGGACTTTTTAATTCAAAATTTTCCACCTGAACAAAGTTCTCTTTGGTAGAACCATTCGTTCTATTAAATTTGGAACTAGCCTTTAGATCTGTATGTTGCTCTCAGTGTCTATGTAATTTGTACCTTGTATATGCTCGGCTAACTAGTAATGTGTGAAAAAAAAATATGTTGATAAAAAAATAAAATGTTTATTTTCTCATCACAAATGCGTGTACAGTATCATTGCTTAATCTAACTTACATAGAACAAGACATTTGTGAGAGAATGGTGCCGGAGATAGGTATAGGGATACCGGTGTTGCCGGTCATCAGGCTCCCAATACTTAAAGATGGACTTATTAAATTAGGAATAAACCTTAGGTATATTGTGTGATGAGATTAGGTTGTTATGAAATCTATTTTAAATAAATAATACAAAACATTGGACATACATTTAGCGATGTGTGTCCGTGTGAGTTCGTATGAGTCCATGTGTACCCACGTGTGTATATGTGAATGTGTATGTGAGATGTGGTTCAAAATGTGATGTGCTTACTATTTATGTGACTGAGATCAGCGGATTGGCATTAGTAAACTCTCCGCTGCGATAGTCAAGGGTTTTGAGTCATTTAGATAGGGTTAGCTTACACGCTCTTTTACGTCTTGGATATATGGTCAGAGATGTGTTTATTTTATTATACAGATTTACTTTACTTATATAGATTTATTTATATTCAGTTATCCACCAAGAAAACAGTAAAATCTTTGTAAAACTCTGATGTGCCTGGAGTGAAAATAAATAGTTCCATTATCTTCATGAAATCTACACAAGTAAAAAAGTAGCGCATTGACCAAAACAATAAACTTTTATGAACTACTACTTATAATGAACTACAATCAAATTTGACAAAATGTTTTTGCATTTGGTAGCCAAATTCTTATGAAAGATATTGCTAATAATATATTAATAATAACTTCACGCATCTCACGGCCGTCTGAGAAAAAACTAGGCAGAGCATGTATTATGATAACCAGACTGCTGATAAACATACTCATATATGTCTAGATACATAATGAATCCCTATTTCCCTTGGTCACGGTTATTGTCAGGAGAAGGTTCTTATGAAAGAAAAAATTAAGAAAGTTGCCCGGAAAATTAGAAAATTTAAGAAAACTTAAGCACCATATTAACTTTTCTCATGTAACCTTAGCGCTTCTGACATAACTGTCAGTCGTTTGACAGTTTCCGCTATTGTTCAATATTCATAGTTAAGACAGGACGTCTGTCGGTTTAGCTAGTTATAGATAAATTACACCCAGATACAAAACAAATGATCATGCTCAGCACACAATTATTTGTTCTGGGTGGGGATCGAACACACGACCTCTGGCTCAGCAGTCAGGGTCACTAACCACTAGACCAACAGGCCAGTCGCTAACATCACGGTACGGCCTTTAGGATTGGAGTACTGACCATAAACGTGGGTGATACTATACGGAACGGTTAGTATAATAGGTATAAAGGACTCCGCTAGGTAGCTAGCTATCAGGTTTCTGTCTTTACCAGAATTATTTCGGGTAACGTAATATGCCTATTCTTATTTATACTGCTGAAAACATTTCACAATTATGCTAGTTCGTTTGAAGTAAGTGCTCAGTGGACGCTTCTGCCTACTTCCTGCTACACATAAAGAACAAAATGAAATGAATCAAACAGATAGATAAAATGAACGGCATTAGCAAAGAAGAAATATGAAAATATGAAAAAATACAGGATTTCAATTGACCATACTTGACTTTTGTAACATGTATGCACGAATACGCAATGAATTTACCAATCCAGTTCGCAGATCTACAAAATATTATTCTAACAATGTCAATGAATGCAGAACTGAATGACGAAATATAAACAGATTTGACCACTTGCGCCAGTATGCCTCGCAGTAATAAGTTCATTCACATCCAATTACCGGGACCAATGTAGTAACGTATGAGAGGCAAATACTAAATGATTGTAAACGGAGCGATGTAATTGTCATCATTGAAACGCCTTGGAATTTTATCCAAATAGTAATTGATAGCTAATAATGGATTTTAAAGTACTCACGTGCGCAAGTCAGAGAACGGAGATGTAGGTGTACCTACTTTTTATTTAGATGTTATTTTCAGAAGCTTTTTATGTTTTCACCGACAGAGCAGCGAAAAAGTTACTGATAGTACTGAAAAGGACTGTGCTGTTGGTATACCACCCGTCCTGTGATGTATTTGGGATGCCAAATACATCACAGGACGGGTGATATACGATGGTATATTCGTCATCAAAGAGCGACACCTGAACAGGTACTCTTTGCCACTATTGCATAACACTTGGCTTTCTAAATCAAAGGTTATGATTCAAAGGATTGTTGCTGTTTTATTGCCAGTAAACAGCAGTTTGCGAAGCAGGTAATTACATTGGCTATTGTGCCCTACCTCTGGAATTGTAAGCCTTTAAGGCCCCAAATGAAAACGGCGTTGATGATATCGATGATGTTCAGGAGCAGTTTCTAAATTTGGGCCAGTTTTTATTCAGCAAATAATTTGGAATTTGAGATAAGAATAATTTTAAAAGACATTCTGAAAATTCTTTGATGATTTAATCAACAGTATGAATAGAAATGTAGAAATATATTCAGATCCAAAGTAAGTAACTTAACTAAAATAAGATTGAATAGCAACCTTCATAAATATATGTAAAGGAATACCTAGATGTACTTAGGATTTCTTTAAGATTAAATTATGGCGCATATTCTAATGTGATTGGTGTGTTGTCTCAGTTATCTTGATAGATGGCGCCAGCTACAGCTAAGATTGGTAAAGCAGCGTTAATGTCTATTACTTGACTTTTTGGTTATTGTTTTTACTCTATGTAGCTGTCATTTGAGTGATTCAAATATTAGAAAATTAATTTATATTGTTAATAGAAACAGAGCGACAAATTAACTTTAAATGTCGTTTTATAAGACACTTGGTCTAAATTTTTATCTTTTCAGTTTATGATGACAAATTAAACCATATATATATAATTCATAGATGTATTTTCCTTCGCAAAATCTTCAATAGATATAAATTTGTTACATATTATGTGAGAATTTCTTGTCTGTCAAGTCTTTGTATAGCTATTGGTGTAGTAGAAGTTGACGGGAAATTAAGTAAGGCTTATAAACATGTGTCAAAAATCATTGTTGCTAAAATACATGCATGTTTAATGTACAGTTTATAAATATACGCATCGTAGCGAATGGTTTGATAATAACCAAAACATATTTTCAATGCCATGCTGGTTTTTATCTTTTGTGAGTACTATGTTAAATACGTTTATTTATATATTTTGTTAAACTATTATCATTGATTAAAATATTTCTTGAGTTTTTAAATTTTTTAACTACCTTTTACGAATACCTTTCAATAACATTTCTTTATCTATTCCACACGCAGATTAAAAATCTTAACCCATCTCGACTACTTGCCCAGTGACGTGATTTCTATACATCAGGACCTAAAGCACTAAACTAAAAACTACCAACACACTCGGCTAGTCCCAGAGAAAGTTCAACGAAAGCAACGAAAATAATCAAATATTATAAATGCGTGAGTTTGTTTGTTAATTTGTTTGTTTGTCACCCTTCCATACCTATTCAACCGACCATCATGAAATTTTGCACACATGTTTTCAGGGTTATAGGAAAGGACAGAAGGTCCCTTTCGTCCAGAAAAAAGTACTGTACTCGATTGATACCTCAATCGACTGACATAATGTATTCCCGCGAGAGAATCCACTTGTAGGCTCAAAAAATTTTGAAGTAGATAAATTGGATTAGGATGTCCCGGTACAATTTTATCGTGACTCAATCATGTGTAGATCGCGATTCGTGGTCTTCGATCGTCATCATAACATTAATCGAATTGTGTACTATTCCAGGGACCTTCGTTGCTATTGCTGTACTAATTACGACTTGATTGCGTTTTATTGATGTTCATATTATTTATGTATCAGGTTTGGAGGCATAATATTGTTTTTTTATATTTAGGAATTTGATAGTAAAACTGCCCCTGCTTGCTTTCTTTCTTAAAATCAAAACGTTCGATTACTTTATAACCACCCTGTAGTTAGTAGACGACTACATAAGGCAAAAAAAGATTGTTTTTTTTTTTGTTAAAACAGATACGGACATTTACAGGTTTTGGGCAGGTTCAGGTCCATTTATGATTTCAGAAATCATAAATGAATGAAATCTAAACTGCCATTTAAAATATTCTTTTAATATTAAGTGACAAGCAAGGCAACGAACCAATTGAGTGTCTGTCTGTGGTATCATAGCTCCTTAACGGGTGGACCGATTTTAATTAATTTTTTTTTAAAGACGACTTGATCGAGATTGTTCTTAGCTATAATTAAAAAAACGGTTTGGTTAAAACGGCTACATCAAGCTACACACATTCAGTATACGAGCATATGTTGAAGTGTCATGGTACGTAATTCTATACAATGACAGTTCAAGTTATAGTGGCCAAGAAATAAATAAAAAATTAGTTATGGTCGAAATTCGACCACCAGTCAGTCTCTAGTACTATTAATAACGGCTTTAAAATTAATCTGATTTCTTATAGCTGTTCTAGCCACTGAACTGGTTACCCGTAGCTACCGAAACCCACTTAAAAAAGAGCGTACACCCATCTCAAAGGTTGGCAACGACTTGTGACTCTTGAGTTGCAGGTGTCCATGGGTGACGGTTACCCGTCTGCTCGTTTGCCCCTATAATATATTAAAAAAAAACTTAAGCGAAAAGATATCATGCCGTCGTGACAGACCATAATAAATAGAAAAAAAATGTAAGATAGAGTAGTTATAATTCATTTGATACTTACGGTCCATGAGGCAGGTCGAGAGTGATGGAGTCGCTACATTCCGATACACAGTAAACATAGCCGAGAGCTCCGACTGTCACGTACAATAGCACGATAATCGTCATGCCCGTGTTGAGAACTCCACATGGTTTCCCGAAGGCTTTCGGCGTCTTCATGTTATTCTCTAAGGCAATCACCTGGAACATTCCATATCTTGCTCACAATAAACCCTCGCAGCCTGCGCATGTGTATTCGCTATGCAGATTAGTAATCGCAGTTGCAATACTTAACTATTAATTATGATACAATGTAATATCT
This sequence comes from Euplagia quadripunctaria, assembly GCA_963859945.1. NCBI lineage: Eukaryota > Metazoa > Arthropoda > Insecta > Lepidoptera > Erebidae > Euplagia > Euplagia quadripunctaria. The sequence goes on along the minus strand of OY982559.1, from coordinate 27,621,837 downwards.
GCGATAAGTTAACTGACTGAAGGTTAAAAGGAATTAACATTGATCTAGCATGTTTTGTAAGTTTGCAGTGACAATTGGGATACAAATAATTATTGCCTTATCGTATAAATCGTAAAAACAAACGGCGCCGTTTGGAATAATTCCAGAATCGCTTGCATAACTAACTTATGTACTTACCTCAATGGGCTTACAACATGCATATGTAGTTGTATGCGCATATAAACCTGTTAAGTCCCATGGTATCGATTTGATGACGTTGTGGATGAATTTGTACGTAGGTATATACTTGCTGAAGAGCATTAACGATATGTTAATGCTCTCTTATAGATAGATACTGATTTAACAAACTAAAAAGGTTTAATTATAAAGGTAAAAGTTAAAAAAATAGTCTGGAAAAGCAAATTGGCTACTTTTATCCCGGGAAAACTGTACGGTTCCCGTGGGAAAAATTACACTACAATTTCGCCGCTAACGAGGTTGCGGGCAACTGCAAACAATAATTTGATTTGTTTTACTATGTATTTCTATAATTCAGTTATTTAGGCATAGTTGTAATGTTTTATTTTCAAATAATATATCTCTTATCTCGTGCCTCATGGCTAAGTGGTAACCGAGTAAGTTAGCACATTACAAAGTTAGGTAATACTAGCCAGGTCTTTCTAGGATGGGTGAGCATTCTTAACACATTGAGACCCCTCCCTGACGTTAAACCGTCGGTCCCGCATGCCATACATACATCTGCAGCATTCGTTATAGGTAGTTGGAGCCCTAAAAAGTCCGACAACCTGGTTTAACTACAGAACTTCGATATCGCCTAGTACTTCGGATGTGGAGGTCTGTTGGCAGTCGCTTCAGGTAAAATATCAAAGTAGTTAGACTGAAAACTGACCCCAACTTAGTTGGGAAAAGGCGCGGAGAATGATGATATAACGTCTACTTATCAAAGTATTGTATTTCGGAAACCAGAATGCAAATTCCAGTACTATATTTTAAACCACAAATGCCTTTTAAAACGAATATTAGACACCTTTCATTAAATATATACCATAGGTCAGAAATTAAAGGTAAATATAGCATTGTCACTCACCACACCCACAGCTGTCAGTGCGAATAATATAGTTCCAAAAAATAAGGGAAACGTGGACGGAGATCCCCACAGGTCCAGTGGGTCAGATTCTGATGCCTTCTTATAAACAATCATGTAGTAGACAATAATACCCAAGCCTAAAAACGTGAGGACGTTAGCCACAGCTGAAAATGGCGCCAGCAGCTTCAAACTTGGAATCAGGTTGAACGCAATCAGTGGAATCAGAATTATCAACATGTGGAACTCCACTGCCATTGCGTAATGGGGGTCAACCATCTAAAAGAAGACATTAAATTAAGTTACATAAAAAAATTAACAAAGAAACTTTATTTTGAATTCAGAGTTGAGACTTCAGTTGTAAGCCGGATAGTGTCGAGGGTAAAAGAAATTTCCATTTAGGGGTCAGTCACTGGCCTTAGTCACAAACACTCTAGTTTATTTAAGTATATCTAAACTATATCTATGTCAGTTTCAGCCACTGTCATTATTAATTACTTTAATAAACAATAGTCGTAACGCAAAAATACTTTCAAATCGAAATGTTTAAATCACTACATATTATAAAACAAAGTCCCACGCCGCGTCTGTCTGTCTGTCTGTCTGTTCGCGATAAACTCAATAACTGCTAAACGGATTTTCATGCGGTTTTCACCAATAGATAGAGCAATTCATGAGGAAGGTTTAAATTAAATTGGTTGAAATATGATGATGATTGTTGAAGATGTCTCTGCTACCCGTGCGAAGCGCTAGTGCTAGTCCAAGATAAATAAGGCATCTTATTAATTTATTCTCGTTATGATATAGTATATGTAGATTAAAAATATTAAATAACTTTCTGTTTGCTGATGATGGAATTCAAACTAAGTCACCAATGCTAAGGACAGGATTATACTTAAAAATGCTCATGTTATAGTATTGACATTTGAGATTTTAATGATTTATTATTAAACCCTAAAAGCAACATGATTAAACCTCTCTGCCTGGCAGTCGTTGTCGTGTTCAATAAAAATGTTTGTGACGGTTTTCCTTCCATCGAATAAAACCATTTTTCAAATTATTATCCAGAAAACCTTTCAAATTTTACTTTGTCTAAAAACCTAATTGGGACCTACTATCACGAAAATTACAAAAATAGATATGCCGTCAAGACAAGTGATGAGCTTAGCAGCTAACAGTACTTACATACATAGGTACATTTATATTTATTACGTGGGCAGGAGTAAAATCGCTCCGAAGGTTCGTAATAAATGAAACACGCGAGTTGTATCAACGTGCATTCCACGTACTACTTGTAGATGAATGTTGACGTAACGACGGGGATACGTGGCTGACGCCGATCCACTTGACTCAATTGTGGCGTGTCGAGGTATCGTGACGCCGCTACCACGCCCCACACTGTTACAGGCGTTGCTAAGTGCAGGTGTTATAGGATGCGCATCGACATGACTTCGAGTAATGATCTTGACAGTTACGAATGCAATTTAAATTTCTTAGTTTCAATTTTAAAATAATGTTTCTGTATATAAATTTAGGAATGTTCGTAAAATTGACAGTGCTTCACGTTAGCCATAGAGTGACATACTCTATGGCTAACATGAGGCATCTTTATATGTAATACGTAACAAAATATAAATGAGGGAAAGACGGGACATACAAAAATATACATTTATCTATGTTATTTAGGAATAACACCTATGCTGTAAATACATTTTTTTAAATGTGTGGCTGTTAAACTGTGTGTATGTCAAAGTTTCACGGATAAAAATTGGACGGTTTATATTACATTGAACCTATATTCCTAGCGTTCTTAATCTATTAGGAATTAACTAATATCACCCGACATTAAAAGATAGATTTTTGTGAAAAGTTTCAGTTTTAGAATCCATACTAAGATCTGAGAGAAGTCCATACAAATGTTTACTCCATAAAAATGAGTGATCTAATGGACAGTTGCTACACGTGTGCTACATTAAATAGTAGGTCTGGAGATCTTAGAAAACCCCATACATTTAGGTCCTGCACATGATGTAACAAAGTGGATCAGTAGGTCAGGTAAATAAAAAAGAACTGCAAGCTATAGCCAATTAGAAACAATCTATGTTGACATCTGTTCTGTTATACGAAACCGCATTATGATGAAGCTGTACTTCTAAAACCATTTAAAATTAAAGTACCGAAAATTTTGGACCAACAGACCAAAGAGTATACAAACATTACGTTAACAGACAGATCTATTTAAGAAACCGATTCATAAACACAAATTACTTAATAGAATTTCTAGCTTGGTCTGTGATACTAATATGTAATTTAAATTTTTCGGCTAGACGAAACGCGCAAACAACACGTTTCTGTGAAGGCGCTCATAACTGGTCATATTATACTATGCTTTTACAAGATACTACTTACTCGAGTTGTGATCTAATTTAATAAGGTGGTGGTCTTGGTCGAAGTATTGCACTTAACCTTTCTATGCAGTTTGTTTGTTTGTTTCCACATAATATACTTTCTTTTGTTTCCTATTAATACATTAAAACCACGACCATTCCATGTAAAAATATGAACGGTTATTACAAAAACCTGAAGGCTGAATTAACAAGGTAATAAATTCCATGTATGTTAATGGAGACTCCGGCACAGTCAGTGTTCAGTTTCCAACATCGTCGGCTTCGATCGGTACACACCTAAATATAGACACATTGCGCCCCGCCGCGACTAGAACCTTATGACTGCAATCATAACTTGGAACGCGGCATATTGTGCTATGATTATCCAAAGCATCTAGTTTGTACATAGATCTGATTATGTATGTAATCGAATGTATATAGTACGCAACTCTGTAATTCAGTTTTTTTGGGCTCAATTCGTAATGGAGCCCAAAAATAGTCGTCTAAACTTGCATATACACTGTATACACTGAACATTAATGCTTAACGTAAAAGTTTCAGCAAGCCTGCAGCAATAACTTCGGTCTTTGTATATTTATAATTTGCACACTTGGATAGGCTATTGCTTGCTTTTTTATTTTGCATTTTAGTATAGGTTCTATATCTGTATATATCGAGGCAAAGACAACACAGTTTAGAACCATTTTGTCCCATGTTTGTCAACCAATTTCCTAAGTTAAGCCACAGCGAATTCTAACATAAAATTGAGAAAAGTACTAACCTTTTTGATATTATCAGCGATGAATACAATGTAGACGCAGCATATACCAAGTTGATAGACAACAAGGAAGATATCCACGGTAATAGCCAACGGATGAGAGAACCTGTGGAGGGATTGGGGGCCCATTTCGAGGGCGGTGCTCATTGACTCAGGGTAGGAGAGCAGAGGTACTCGCAGTCGCTTACATGTTATGTACTGTGACTGTACCTGCGTAGTAAATAGTATACTTTATACATTTTCCATTAATTTTATTGTTTTGTTATTAATTTAAATGTTGTGGAAGATATTTGTATAATGAATGAGAAATACTAATAATAAATATTAAAAAAATCCTCGTGATCGTGTCAGTTAAGTTCAATTAATAGTTTCAATAAATATTGTTTGTATTAGACACGTTGTAAAATGTCAAATTTATTTTCCATATCTTTATTTTTTTTAATTTATCCGCGGAATTTACGTTTAAGTTTTTAAGTTTAAAATCCGAGTACACACTTTGAGTCATTTGTTTGTAACTCACTATAGACGAAGTAGGCGAATAAGTCAGTATCCCGGTAGGAGAATCAATAGGAAGAGAAAATAGGTGTTAGGAACACAGACTAAAATAAGAACTCACCAGTACATGGAGACAATGGGTCACCAAGACGCCTACCACAACTGTTGCAATGACTCCCGTCACCAACCCAGCACGTGCAAAAGCCTGAGGCATCGCCAGAATACCGGTTCCAAGACTGCATTTGAGTAGATGCACCAGTGTCTCCCAGTTGCTGCAAAAAATGTTTCGCTTTGACGCTGGTTCGCGTTTAAACTATCGAGCTTCAAAACAAATGAAATGAAAAGTTATGGAAGGCGATTTTAAGTTTAATTGGAAGAAGATTTTCATTGAAATGTATTGGTTACGAAACCAATACATTTCAATTAAATAACATTTGAAACATTAAGATTAATTAAACATAAATAAATAATCATTTAACAGTAGGAATCTTATCTGTTTACTAGTAAGTGAATTCGGGATTTGTTTCCGATATGACTCCTTAGGTAATTCCCTCAAAGTTTTCAGTTTCAGCTTTTTATTCTTAATTAGTTCGGTGATCTTTAGTACTTACTTTTAAAGTATGTCATAATGTTTTATCTTTTATTTTAATGTAAGAGCATGGTTGCCCATCGCAATCCTGATTGATTTTCTATGCTTCATTTTTAAGAACTTTTGGACTTTTTCCATGATAACATATGATGATGCGGCCATAAAACTAAATAAAACTGTGCCCATGCACTTTTAAAATCTACAACAGAAAATTACTACAATCAAAAAAGAAAATTACTCACTTAGTTGGCTTCGGGAGCTGCCTGTGAAGATGAGGGTCATAGTCCTCCAACACTCCATCTCTACAACCAAATGAATATTTTCTAACATTTAACAAAAAAGTGACTTCTTCTTTAGTTTTCTCTTTCATATACGTAGTATGAGAATCATTTTTCAATAACACCAGATTACTGGTGGTATGGTTTTGTCAACATCTCGCTACTACATACTACTCCTTACTACTAATAGAACATACTGATTCTGACTATCACCTCCATCGCTTGGAAGTGGTCAAGATATTAGCATTTGTACTGGGTTTTGGTAAGGTATCATAAGCTAGGCCATCAATCATCGTCATCATAATCTATCGTCATCCTCAATAATTCCAAAGTACTCCAGCGTACTGTTAGCAAAGCAGCAAAGGCCGGGCTTAAGCTTTTTCTTTCTAATGTCAATCTTTAATCTTCTACAGTCAATTTCTGCTTCAAATACAACCGCCATGCTAGTACCTCCAACAAACGACTATGGTTAGACAGCTCTACTGGTGTAGTGGTATCGTTTGCTCGTGAAGAGGTAAGTCACCAGAAGTGAGAAGGAGAAGGGGAGACGGTTAGTGCGCTGGTGTGAAAAATGGTACAGCAAAGTAGCGGTGTCCGTTTATTATATGAGGCAGGCTTTCACCCAATAGATTTGTACTAAACAAGACTTTCTAACTTCCCAGTAAATGTTGGTAAGACAGTAGAAGGCAAGCTGTGTCTCTAACAGCTAAAGACTTACTTGAGAGGTTCTTCGGCATTGTCTCCCACAGGCTGCAGATTCACCGTCTCCGTCTTTGTGGTCTCCATTTAGAGACTACACCTGTTTGGACAAAAAATGTTAAATTATAATATGACTCAATATCTGAATCTGACTCAATAGCAGACGGGTCACCTGATAGTAAGTAACTACTGCTGCCCATAGATACCTGCAACTTAGAGTCACAAGTGCATTCCCGGCCTTTAAAACGGGACCTTAGAGCCTCCAATAACCTTACTCACTCGGCGATACATAACACGCTGGCTTTCGGCGAAAGCATTGCTTCACGGCCGTTTTCTGTGAAGCCGTGGTATCGCACTGGTCAAGCCGGCCCATACGTGCAGAAGTAAATCTCCCACGATTAAAACAACAGTCAAACATTTCTCTACTAGTATTTCAGTAACGGTATTTTTAAATCTGTTGTATATTTGTCTATCTGTAAATAGACTGGACTTCTGCGTGTACCTACGTGTACTACTGTATAGCTGTTCATTTATCTATTGTAGCCCACCAGTGTAGGTGTGTGTTCCGATATTACTGCGAGCACTGTAAGGTGTGACGTCAATTTACTCAATATCAACTATAAAGGAACGGCCGGTTACTGTTTATAACGGAACGCAGTCCAGTATACTGTCAGTTGTCAATTCCAGTCAATTGTCAAATCGCATGATAAAAGTGTCAGTGTGACAGTGTGTGATCTATAACAGAACAAATTTCTCCCCAGTACGACCACTGAGCAGTGCTCTCAGTACACTGAAAATACACGCACGATATACATATCGGAACATACCCTAGGTGTATCAAATATAGAGCATTGTGGCGGTAAGACCCGTCATGGAGGACTGGCTGGAGAGGCGACATGGCTGCCTCTCTTACCGGCTGACGCAGGTGCTTTCGGCGCATGGCTGCTTGGGAAAGTACCTGTGTCCTTTAACTCTCGCGAGCGTGCGTATGGAACACGTACCATGGGTCTAATGCCGTTGTGATAAGTAATAAACTACAGATGCTACATTGCAGTTTTTCTATTAAACTATTACAGCATATATTCACAGGAATATTCATTGTATGGTCTGGTTTATTATTACGATGGTATATTAAATACATGCACGTAAAGGAACTATTAAATGCCGAGATCGTGTATCAATGGTATATTTGATCTAAGCTTCTATTGGCTCTTAAACTTTCGTTGTTATTTAAAGGACATCTACAAATTCTGTTTCAAATGTGTATAAAGAGGTAAGTAGTGCGATATTTTCGGCCATGTAATAGGGTCTAATCCTAGGATAGCAGCGGATACGGACGATCATTGTCAAAGGCTATTAGATTCATTATTCGTTGCGCGATCGGAACGACCGGATCAAACCACGCTTCCTCTTTTATTACTAGTCTAAACAAAGATGAGTTCAACATAAATATAGTAAGGGCTACCATTTTAAACGAAGAGCATAGATAATTTTTTGGTTATAAACACGTGCCGCCGATAAGCAGATACTTGTGGCTAGAAACAAGTGCATTATGGAAGCCTACTTTTAAACACACCTCTGGTTGTTCATAATTGTGTTGAACATGTTTTGATACTTATTCAAATGCCTCTAATTGAGAAACACGCTAAGTTCTGCAGCATATGCTGTAAGGAAAGTCCGCCAATTCACAGACTTAGATACTGCGCGACTAGTATACTTTAGTTATTTCCACAGTGTCATGTCTTATGGTATATTATTATGGGGGCGTGCTGCAGATATAGAATCGATATTCATTCTGCAAAAAAGAGCTATCAGAGCCATTTATAATCTAGGTAGTCGCGAATCCCTTTTTCCAATTTCTAAACTTACAATCGCAACTTTAATTATAATAATACACTCGTCTCTGTATCACCCAAAGGTTGACTGGTAGAAAAAGTCCGCCTCATGCAATTTATCTGCAGGAAGTGTTATAAAAAAAATCCCTTAAGGATCTATTTAAGGAAATTAATATCCTGACGGTGCCTTGTCAATATATTTATGAAAACATCATGTATGTTAGAAAAAATCTTCATCTCTATACAAAACGGCGTGAAAGACATAATTATGTTACTAGAGATGGACACAAACTAGTTCAACCAAAATTTAGGTTAGCAAAAGTGCAAACATCTTTTATGGGGTACTGCGTTAAATTCTTTAATAAAATACCTGATAATATTCTTCAACTAAGTGAGAAGAAATTTAAAACTTGTATAAAACGCACGCTATGTAAACGTGCATATTATAAACTAGATCATTATTTAGATGATAAAAATGCTTGGCAAAATACCGGTCCTGCTCCACAGTCACACTGTCAATGAGATTTATTGATATTTTGATTATTTATATTATTGACATGGAAATTTTATAGAACATTAGTGTTATTTTATACACTGTTGACATTGTAGTTATGATAAGCTTTTTACTTTTTGTTATTAAAAAAAAAAAATTGAATTGTACATGTGAGAACTGTGTAGTCACAAGTATTATGTTAATTTTCTATGTTGCTTAACAGCTCTGCAATTTTCTTTTCCATTTTAGAACAATATTAATTTATGTTACATTGTCCTCACATTAAATTGCGCGTATAAGCAACGTAACAAATAACTTTGTAAAAAAAACCTGTTGGAAAAGAGTGTCCTTGGAGTTTCTTGCCTGTTCTTCTCCATAGGATCTACGTTTTGGAACAGGCAACTAGCTTCACGACCTACTTATACTGACTGACTCTTCCTGACAATTCAAAAATACCTGCAATGGATTTACTTGAAATAAATAATTTTGATTTTGATTTTAATTTTGACAGCGATAAACATTATAAGTATTATCTGTGCGAAATTTCATGCTTTAAAATTCATGAGTTGAGGTAATAAAATTAACTTATAAAGTTTTTCTAATTTATAACGTTGTGGGTGTTACTTAAGGAAAGAAAGCATAAAAAACCTAAACATCTAGCTAATATTATTGTTTGACAGAGGGAGTAATGACTATAGATTTATAAACTTAAGTCCAACTAGAGTCACTGCCTTACGAATCGTAGTAAACGTTAACTCTAAAGCAAAGGTAAGAAAATCTCGCAATAGTCACACAGTATAAGGCTTCAAGTAGATTGGATAATAATACGACAACGCATAGAAGCCCAATAAACAAACATAGCGTAATCCACCGCCTTCTGGTCAGAGTCAAGAAGCGTCGATCAGTGGCTTATCTAATTTTATATACCTATACAGAAAGTATATTTGGACCCAGTGACGATAACGTCTCGATTCCAAACGGCTCAAAAACATTATCGCCGACTAGATTATTGTATTTATACGATAAAATATCAGTAATTAAATTGAATATCGCGTGCGCTCTTTGTTCGTGCTCCGAGCCTCTTCTTTAACAGGTTTTACAGTACCTGTTCTTAATCTCTGTTTAAAAATTATAATTTATAACTGCGCTTGAATGAATGAAAGATCTGTATCCTTATTTATTATTTATTTCTATTTTTACCATACGTATCTCAATCTTATTCATTAATACTATGTCTTTACTGATATTAATAGTTACTGTTCCTACCGTGAGCACCGTCTAGCAAATACTAAGGTGGTGAACCTTTTCGGCGGGTTATGCTGGGTATGCATACTTGCATGTTGCATCATATTGCAGTGTATATCATATGCAATGTATGCATATCATGTAACCTATGTATGTATGTCTTGGCATGTTACTGAAATCCACCACTCAAACGAACTAGTAGAGTTGGAGTCAAGATCGGTTGTTCAAACCCACATTCAAAATTTATAGAGGGTGTTTTGAATAATTTTGTATTTATTTCTAAAGTGTTCATTTCCGAAATGGCGACGATCCAGTCGATTATGATCGTTGCATGAGTAAATTTGGATACAAAAACACAAAACGGTGTATAGTAAAAGAAGAAATTTTAGTAAACGATCTGAAAAATAACCAAAATTTTCAAATGTTGTCCTCTATGAATGATTATAAACCTTAGGTGCCAAAGAATTGTATTTTTGTACAGTCAAGAATCTGTTTATCTTGTCACAGATAAAAAAATCACATTTGTCAGAGTTGAATTCTAAGCCTTTGGAATAAAATTTATTTTTATAAAAGTCAAATCTTGCAAAACTGTCTACTTCCTCTCCCAGAGTATCGTTATTAAGGTACCAGATGTTGAAATTTCATGAATAATGACTGAAGATGACTAGTCCCAGAGGATCATACTGCTGACATACTACGGTGGATTCGAAAAGATTGTCCAATTTTAGAATATCTATAGCCTTGTCAAAGAAATTTATAATGTGTTCAGGGTTTCCAATTTTGCTTGGGTCAATAAAGTGTCCCTATCTACAGAATTGAAGGCATTTCTCAAATTAATCTATAAGATAACCTCCTCTTCGTCACTGCCGTGGTATGGGCGTATATGACAGTTTCGCAACCTTCTTTTGAACCAAAACCAAGTTGCAGTAGCTACACTTAAGCTGCTAGTCCAGCGCTGTAACACAACCAATTTTGGCCACCATACGCCAGCGCAAGGTGCACATCCACTCCGAAATGCATCCACTCCGAAAGGATTTTATTTTTATATAATATGGTTATAATTGGTGTTAGGCTTATTGTAGTAAATATTTTAAAATCTAATAATCCCACTCATATTATAAATTTGAAAGTTTAGATGGATGGACGGATGGATGAAAACCACTGAACCGATTGCGATGAAACTTGGTATGTAGATAGCCGGAGACCTGGATTAACGCATAAGCTACTTTATATCCCGATATTCCCATGGGATCGTGGCTTACGCGGGTGAAACCGCGGAGCGCTGCTAGTTATAGATAAAGTTCTTCCACATGTTTCGGCATTTATATCATCTTAGACAGACAATACTATCAACGTTGCGTGGGCCACCAGTACCCAAGACGATTACATATAAATTGTCCGTAGGAAGACCTCGTTGACCTATTTTAGTTAGTAAAATTTTTTTCAAGTTTAGTTGCTACTGCACCTGTCAACAAGATTCTAATTGACAAGCAGCCCAGTAGTTTCCTGCCCTGCATCTGAAGAGCTATCACTTATGATCGTTAGCACACGCACAAGTTCACGCACACGTATACGCACACACATACATACTGCATTTCGTTACTATTTGGCAATTTTGTATTGGCTTTTCTTTTCTTTTACAACTTTTTTATTTTTATCTTTATTTTGATTTAAATTTGTTACTTTTATTTTATTTTATATTATTAATACTCAGGGCTAAGACGCTAACTCCTGCAACACAGTTATTACTAGCGCAGGAGTAAGGGAATTTATAGTATTATTATTAGAACAAATACAATGCTCTCTCATAACCTATACCGCGTTGCTACAAATTAAAGGATATTGATAAATCAACGGCGTCCGGGTGACAACACAGCCCCTAGTTATCACTTTACGCTCGTACTATTGTCATGACCTCTATTGTGCAGGGTGTGATTTATATAATTTATGTAACCTATAGAATTCTGTTCGTTTAAAAAACCCTGACCCATATAGATAACGTTTTTTGAATTTCCCGCATGTTAATTAAGTTAAAAAAATAAACAGATTTTTAGTAGTACCCAGTGCAAAAGGACTGATTGAGGAAGAGACAGAACTTTGGGTATCAAAAACTAATCGTCCTGAACATCGAACAGATTAATTCCATATTAATTACGAGTAAGAGTTGGTCTCGTGGGTTCATGGAATTACTTAACAGGTTTTTAAAGCAAAACTCTTAAAAATTAGTATAGAATGAAGCTGGTTGCTCAAATTTATTTGGTATTGGTATATATAATCATCTAGAAAACCCATAACTGTGACTGGGTTACAATAGCAACAGTGGCACTTTGAGGCTGTTAATTTTTTGTTCATATTTTTTGTTATTCGTTGTAAATTGTAAGTTTAGAGAATTTTTACTCATATTATAAAGCTGAAGAGTTTGGTTATTTGTTTAAATGCGCTTACCTCAGTATATACGCCATTGATTTGAAAATATCTTGTTGCTTTAAAAACATTGATATAAAAAGATTGTGTTTTAAAAATTTCTTTAGGCTATAAAACATCAAGTTCCAATTCACAGGAGAGGATCAATAATCATAAACAAACGCCACCAAATATGGCAAGCGGTTGGCAAGTTCGTGAAGTGAGATGTATAATTTACATTTGGATTTTCGTCCAAATCCAAAAAGAGGTTTAAATAAGGTTTCCGTTAAGGGACAGTGGCAGCAGATCTGAACACATTATTTCATCATATATGAGTTTTTATAGAGGGATTACGTACATGGCTTGATGCTGAGGTTTATTATAAATAATGCACGGATGGCGCAATGGTTTAAGTGGTCACCTCGCCACTACGTCGCACCGAGTGTTGTGGATTTAAATCCCACACGGGACAAAAATAATTGTCCCCAGTCTGGATGTTTTTTGTGTTCGTTGTTTGAATGTTTGTGAAACCCCCGGCGACAGGAATAGGAATATTCCTGTGTCACCGGCGGTTGCTTTTTTAAGTAAAAAAAAAAAAGTCACTGATTTATTCTTCCAATATATTGCGAAAGAATGGCTAGTTTCGTCATCTAGTCGGTCTTGTGAGCGCAATGAAATACAACACATCTGGTGGATCGGTCTGGTGGTGACTTTAATTCAACATAAATTTTAATTGTATAGATACTCATATTACTGTGTAGTAATGGAATAGGCGTTTGTCTTCCCACTCATCTCATGGAAAGTGACCTGGAAGACGAAAATGGTACATGCCTATCCAGGAGAAACCTGTTCACTCTACTCTTGTATGTTCCGCGATTATTTATTTTATTTATTTATTTATTTATTAATACTTCCTGCAAATACATTGCAAAAGGCGGACTTAATGCCATAGGCATTTTCTTCCAGTCAACCTTTGGGTGATGCAGAACTGTGTGTGGCAGGTGTATATTTAATAGTCATGAGATAAAGATTATGACTGTCTGGAACAATATAGGCGGACAGTTTATTCCAGACTTTGATGAATTGAACCTAAAATTACCTAGCAAAGCGTTTCGTTTCGTTTAACCTGTAATTGTGATATGTATCATAAATGTTAAATAACTGCATTTCGGAGGACTTACAAAATATATAAATTTCTATATTCTGTATTTCTGTCTTTACGTATCTGTAAATTTCACAAATAATTATTAATCTCTGAGGGGCTTAGATTTACAACTCTTTGCAATCCAATGCGTTGGCACTAGAAGGTGACAATTGAAGCGTCTAAGCCACCCTTGTAATGTGAACTTAATATTCACTTTTCAAAGTGCATTGGCACAAGAATACCTCGGCATACTAAAGGTACAAAGGCCTCAAAACAAATTAAAAATAAAATATTTGTATGTACACCCTAACCACCCATGCAGAAAAAAAAAACATTATGAGAAGTGGTTTCAGACAATGAATTTAAAAAATATGAAATAAGTTGTTGTACGTATTTCAGCAGTTATTACTTTGTTCGCCTTCAATGTCATCGTGTACTATTGTACACAGAGATTAAAAACACCGGCCAAGCGCAAGTTAAACTTAATACTATATTGTGCCTAAGTTTGTACGCACAATGTTGAGAGATTTACCATGTTATCTTTAAAACCGTAGAATTTTTATAGCGCACCTATAATCGGGAGAGGAATGGTAAATATTAATTTATTATCTTAAATAACTTTTAAAGTGTTAATTTTAAAATTACAGTCGTTATAACAAGCCCTTTAATTTGATTGAAATTTGTTTCCCAAAGTTACTCTTATTTCCAAATTCTTATATTTACATTGTACATAAGATTTAACCTGGAAGAGAATTAGATAGAATACAAATATATAGCACTAAAAAGAGACAAACATATTCATAAATAGGATTAAACCAGCGAGAGAATGAGATAGAATACAAGTATACAGTGTTTCCTATAATCTTCGAATGCTATCACGTGTCTTTGCGCTTACGTACTACGAAACCTTCAGAAAATGCGTCATAGTCAATATGGTGTATCATTCACGTGTATAATTTTTGTGCATTTGCCTATTAAAATTAGTTAGCTAATTAATTTAAAAATTTCTCTTCTGCCGTATGTGAATTGCACACAAACACTTTTTTTATTGCAATATATGAAAGATAGATTTCAAATAATAGTTAAGTTATTAGCAAACATTTTCGGAGCAATAATATACCTTTAATTAATATTAAAACAAATTTTCATTTAGATTTTTTTTATGTCACAAGTGCGTTGCCGGCCTATGAGGTGGGAGCCCTCTTTTCTTGAAGCTTTAAAGGTCGTCTGGGTCCGGAAATACCACAGGCAACAATTTGTTCCACAGATTGGTTGGCGAGGCAAAAAGTTTCTAGAGAACCGCACAGTGGTGGATTGCCAATTATCCAGGTGACGGGAATGATAGTTTTGTCGCGTTGAATGATGGTGTTATATTGTTTCTGTAACCAAAGCCTAGCAGAAGTTACAGTAACTTTCAAGGTCGAAGATACTATCAAGAGAATTTATGTAAATATCGACAAACGAAGTTTTTTTTTTTATAATGTATACTAGCACTGTGGGTATTCTTGTTAACCTCTCCAGCTAAGCTAAATGCTTGTGTTAGGAGTGGGTTCACGTCGGTAGTGCACTGGGTGGGATTCGAACCCGCAACCACTTGATCGCAAGTCCGACGCCTTAGCCATTACGCTACCGCCTCTTGTTATAATTCACACCTTTGAAGAATAAAAATCAACAAGTGATAGTACAATATTAATATTATGTTTGTTTAACTATTCAGGAGCATAATAATGATTAATTAACTACCTACATTGAGAACCGTACGTTTTTGTAACAAGCGCGGCGCCCGACGCCAACGTGATATGTCACTTCACTGCTTGATTAATTGTGTGTCTAATTATGGAGGTCTGATGACCCACAGCTCAGAGAGAGAAGGTTAGGGTTGGTAAGCCACAAGTACCTACCAAAGATACCGCGACAAGTTTCAAACGCTGTGTGCTTGTTTTACATTTTCTATTCATAACCAAAATGCTTCAATAATCTATCATTTTCAATCTAATGTTACTGGATTTTAGTTTATTCTCGAGAGTAACAAATCTCACTCAATGAACAATCAAGGTCCCCTGAGGGCCATATTACCGAAGGATATTGGAGTTTTAAAACCATACTTGATTGCCAGTGTGTAATGACGTTTGTCCGGACTAGTCAAGTCAATAAGTCCCGCATAAACTGTGTGCGACAAATTACTATTTGAGTACAGAATATCTTTATATGTATCCCGTCAAAAACATAACATGTAAAAGACCCAAGTCTCGCAACGCAGTTGTTCAGCCACAAAAAGTTGTTGAATCTAATTGTTACATTTTCTATTGACTGTGATACGGTGTTAGACATATTTACTTCTTAATAGAATAACTTGGAAAGCGAATTGGAATTAAAATTTACACCAATAATAGCTCTGATTACATATGTAACTACAAAACGCCGCGAGAACGCTTGGCGTCGCCCAACGTGTTAGTACTATTATGTATTCTGTGCCAACGTCTAGATTGAGATTTGCGTATCCGTAGGTATTGATCACCGTGCTGTGTGCCAAACACAATGAATAATCTGTTTTAGGTAAGCGATGTTTCATTAAAGACAGAGGGTAAACACACAGGTCACTTCCAACGTCCACATGAAACTCTGTTTTCGTTTTGCCGTGCACGATGAATGGGCCACAATAGGTACAATACAAAAGAATGGTCTTGGCAAGAAAATATGCTATGCTATAAATACATATACAGTAACACGTGTCAGTAAACTTATGGATTGATTACTTGGAAGGCACAATTTCAGGTTAGTGAGAAAATTTTATTAATATTTATGGAACAGTCACTATAAATTGTATCAGTTTGTCACAGCCAGTACCCCCAGAGTAGTAACTTATATGTGTGGCGCTTGTAACCCACGTGACAGAACGATACACCCGATAATAAATAATATCTTATTTTAGAGAATAAATTAAGATTTGTAATAATGACAAGAATATTGTTAGTTAACAACGTAAGTAACAATTAAATCTCACAATTTTGCGTTGCGACTTGCGAGACTTAGGTGTTTTATTTGTTATATTTTTGATAGGATCTCATTTATTTTGTATTTAGGTATATTTAACCGAAACATCTTTACTTAATGACACTGTACCTACCTATATCCACTATTTACCTGCGGTAAGTAGTGTACGCGACGAAAAATTGTATGGACTGCAAAAGTAAATATGTAATGCAATATCTATTTTATAGGATTACAAAGCTTTTGTAAACGAGACTGAAATTGAGATAAGTTAGAGTTTTTCCTTACTTTATAGGCCAAACACTGTCTTTTTAAAATTTAAAGCTTGTGTGTCTGCTTCAAGTGCCTTAGAATTTTACTGATCGCTGAGTGAGTCTGTCAGTGACCAAATTAAGGAACTTTGACTTGCAATCGTTCTTGCCCTTTTAGACACTGAAAATACAGGCTTCTAGCTCTATGCACAGCGAAGTTACAGGGGTTCGAAAATGGACGGAATAGCTTTGAGAAAAGGATGGTACGTCTGGGCCTTTGTTTTTCTTTTTTGCTTGACTTGGGGGGTCTGTCGTGCCTCCTGGTAAGAATTACATTCCTTACGGAACGATTGAAAATCAACACTTAAGCACTGTTTCGTAATAATACTCAGGTAATTCGTGAATAACGTTTCACTACTTACCTAAGTAGAGTTCTAAAATTCAAAACCCTTTGCAACTTACTTTAGGCAGTCCACGAATGTTCAGTAAGCTTTTGTAGTACAGGTCGAAGTTTTTATAAAAAGACTAAGGAAGTGATCCGTAGTAGAGGACTACATAAATAGGAAATAACTAAATAAAATAAAGCAATACTGGAAATGCATATACACTAAAATATCATATTAATAGAAAATTACAGTAACCAGCTTAATTATTTTTACATTCCTACAGGGAAGGTCCAGTGGTTGCAGTACTGCTACCGCATCGAGAGCCGTGGTTTCCATTCCATTAGATATTAATGGCAAACAAGTTGTTCTGCGTCTAGGTGTACTTTGTGTTCGTTAAATTGTATATTTAAGAAATTCAAAACAGAGATATTATCCTCTTATTCGAGTAGTATTAAATCTATAGTGAAATAATAAAATCACTATAAAATATTTTTTAATGCAAACACAGGATAAAAGATATACATTAGGTATACACCAAGTACATATATGCATCGTAAATATTTGACTTGTGTCTTCCTTTGATATTAAAATAATGGACAAATTTTCTTCACTGCATCTCATACAATTTTTAGAACTCACAACAAAGCTATAATAATCTATTTCTGAAAACGCGTGTAGGTATGCCAGTAAACCACAGAACATTCATTTTACGTTTAAACTTCTGTTGATATACACACACATGCTACTAAATTTATAATAATGTTTATGAGAAGCGAGTCCCTAAAAAACTAAAACGAACTTACAATCTAATACAAATGTATCATAGAAAATAATACGTACACGTTGCGATAGACGGCACTTAATTGAATTGCTTTGTTCGATTTTCAGCGTGATGTAGAGGGCTCTTTCGGGGCCCAACTCGGGTGGTGCGCGAGCGCCGACTGAGCACACACTAAACGCATCCGATACTGATCACAGCGCGCGCTCCTCGGCCACCCATTAACTTCAATAAAATAAACTTGGGAGAGCAGATGTGATGTAAAATATTGTTGAAGTAACAATCGTAGTGCGAGAACTGAATGAATGCTGAGGCTGAATGCATAATAGAATGAAAAATAGCTTTAGTTTCCTTAAAATAAATAAAACAAAAACGTCAGGCGGTCCGGATCATCCAATGACCTTGAATTGGATGATTTACGTTCACACGATACGATGCGATTGAAAATCTAGTCAAATTGTGCGTGAATTAGTTCCGTGTGGACGCCGTTTTAGAAAAAAAATAACCATGTCTTTTAAAATATGTAAACTTTGTTCGTTCAAAATTTTAAAATGTCCCAAAATGTTCTATGGATTCTTTAAAATGATGACGCAACGTTTCGTTTGCATACGCGTAAGTTTTTTCATATTTAAAGTGACTGACGTGACAGACTTGTTCCTGGCCCAATTTAGTTTGAAAAGTAAATATATGATTTTGGATCTTGGCTACAACGTCATCTATATATCATAATCTTCAAATTTTGAACACAGTTAGTGTGTAGCCTAGAAAACAAGGAAAAACTAAAATATACTGTAATTTTAGTCCCGTGTTCTAGACAATTTATAAACTACAGAAGTAACTACAACATGGTATATAATAACAACGACACGTCGCGTATCTTCATAAACGAACATATTACTCGCCAAATTAGGCAATTGTTTTGGGTCACAAAAACAAAGCTCAAAAATATTTACCAATATATATGGATTCAGAATGCCAAAATATTAATAAAAAAGAAATGATCACGAAAAGAAAATATACCAGATACGCTATGAAAGTGACATTGAAACGTATTTACAAAAATACTAACAAAGGTGTTACCTAATGATGATGATGAATGCATTTAATTGGATTCGATTATGGCGGACTTTATCACACAATCACAACTACACGATATTGAATATAGGAAATACACGCAAATTAAGGATTGGTCTAACTATATAATCACAACCGAAACTAAACTACAAATTGTACATATTAATATTCGTTCTATTAGAAAACATTTTAATCAATTAACGGTCCTTTTGCAAAGTGTTTTGAATCATCTTTATGTACTGTGTCTCACAGAAATTAATATCAGGCAGGATGAAATCCCCATGTACACAATTAATGGTTACAATATGTTCTCACAGACCAGAGAAAACAAGCGAGGGGGGGTATACTTGTTTATGTTAAAAGTAGTCTCCGGTTGGGGGTGGCCCCAACAACGTGATACTGCTTCGACAAATGAGTTGATGTATGGTCACCTTGCAAATAATGATTATAATACATATTTGTTTGTAACCTACAGACCGCCGCACACGAACAAACGCACTATTATAAAAGAGTTAGATAATGTTATTCGCGGGATACCCGTGAACACTGACATTATATTGGTAGGAGATTGCAACATTAATTTAATAGAGAACACACTGGATTCTTCAGCAGACAGTTACTTAAATACATTAGCGGATTTAGGACTACATTGGGGCATTCAAGATATAACTCGCGAAGCGGTGGTCGGGCAGCGGCGAGTGGCGTCATGCATCGATCACGTCTTCATGCGTAATGCAAGTGGCGGGGCGAGCGTAGGGATGCAAACGATACATCGATGTTTCTGAAACATCGATGTTTTAATAAGAAAACATCGATGTTTACCATCGATGTTCACTATTGTAAAACATCGATGTATCGATGTTATTTTTTACGATGTTTTACATCGATGTTTCACCTACCATCTATCAGAAATCTTTGGTACCTCTGTCCCGTCCGTCCAAAAATTATTCGAAGAAAAAAAGATAGTTATGGTTATATACATAGATTTTAAAAAAGCATTCGATACTTTAGATCACGACGGCTTGTTGCAGACTATGTATGAATGTGGTGTGAGAGGCCCCATGAACACATGGTTCAGAAAATACCTAGAGCAAAGGTTACTCAAAGTGCGTGTCAGTGGAACAGAAAGTAAGCAAGGTGAAATCAACAGCTTGCAGATTAGATTATTGAAATTACTTATAGTGAGTCTAAATCATGATTATGCAAAAATATTTAAAATCTGTAAAGTACTAAGTGATCTAAAAATTAAATTAAATATTTTAATTGAACAATTCAATAATCAAGACTACAAAACGGAGCGTAGACATATGTACCCAACTCGTTTAGCTGAAAAGAAAAGACTTGCTGTTCCGAGAGTGACAAACTATTTTGGTAAACGTGCAAGGAAATACATAGTACCGACTGTGGTCAACGAACTACCTACAGTCTTGTTGACTCATGTCAAATCGAAAAACCAGCTCAAAAATATTTTAAAAAAACATTACCTTGTGTCCATAGTATATATATATAGCCATTAGCCTGTTGCCATACTCGTTGATAATTTTAATGTTTGTAGTTTTATTGTTTGTTCTTACATTGCACATAAAAAATTTGTATTCATTCATTGTTAAACGAGAACTATTGCCGACAAACTGCTATGCAGTTTGGCAAACTTAAATAATGTAAAAACTTATGCAAATTTTTAATTAAAAAAAAAAAAAATTGTAACCCTATATTAAAGACATGTGATTACAAAGTTACTTTTGCGGTTCAAACAATTATTCGTCACTACTTAAATAGCAGGTATATGTAGTAATTCATAGACGAACGATTTTTCCTAAATATACCTATCTGCAAAAATAAATTTTGTAAAAATGTTTTATTTATTATATGTCTACACAAATGCACAAATTTATTGACGTGTGATGGCCAAGTTATTCCATTTTTAAGTCTTTACATATGAAATAGGAGTTTTATATGGTACACACACGCACACGCACACACACACGCGCACACACACACACACACACACACACACACACACACACACACACACACACACACACACACGCGCGCGCATACACGCACGCACGCTCGCACCCACACGCACACACTCCACGTCAAGTTAACATTAAAAGTGAATGATTTGACAATACTAAGGCATGACGTCAGGCCGTTAGTATTTCATACAAAAATGTACCGAACCTACTGTTTTGAGATTTACTAAAAAGATACTGATTTGACTTGACAGTCATATACCATAATAATTATATACGAAGAGATAAATAATATGGTGCTAACAAATAGTACTACATACATACTGTCCGTGCATGCATTTTATAAATCAGACCATCCAGTGAATCACCCTGTTAGTATATGTTGCAATAGTTTGATACAAAAACTTCAATGTATATCGTCTGTAGTTACCACGACGTCTACTATTGAAAATATGTTTATCCTTAAGATTTCCACAAAAAGCTGTTTGGTTGCAAAAGCGCAAGATTGTTTTCCCTGGAGTTTCTCAACACATCTTCGAGAACAGTAAAGAACCGTGCAAACATAGTTTTTTTTCTGTCCAATAACTGTTGAGAGATTGTCACTTGATATCTTTGTTCCGACTAGCTTATAACCATAATAACTTATTGTTTCTATATATTTCATATGTCAAGATTTAAAGACTTTCCTTCAGCTGTCTTTATAACTTGGTCACAATAAGGCAAGAGATCTAGTAAAGAGTATGACGTCAGAAACGTCCTTTTTTATAGGCAGAAAATTTTTAATTCGACCTCGCGAATAGAATTAGATCAAGGAAACTAATTTAAAACTAGAAACTTCTTTGTAATATCACACCGACTAAACTAATACTAACACAACAAACATAATACTTAATTTTGTTAGAGGTTTTGTTTAAAAACCATTTCATCCCACTAAAATTATAAATGTGAAACTTTAGATGGATGGGTGCATGGATGTTTGTTACTCTTTCACGCAAAAACTACTGAACTGATTACGATGAAACTTGGTATGTAGATAGCTGGAGACATGGATTAACGCATAGGCTACTTTTTATCCCGATGTTCCCACGGGATCGGGACTTTCGCGGGTGAAACCGCGGGGCGCTACTAGTAATATATAATATTTCAATATCATCTATCATCATTTCGGTTCAGTAGACATAGGCCTCCCTTTATGACTTCCAAGAAGATCGGTGGGAAAGCGGCCTGCATAATAATATAATAAAAATAATGTTTAAAGTTTTTATTCCTTACTAGCAGCACCCCGCGGTTTCACCCGCGTCAGTGCCGATCCTGTTGGAATATCAGGATAAAAAGTAGCCTTTGCATTAATCCAGATCTTTAGCTATATACATACCAAGTTTCATCGCAATCGGTTCAGTGGTTTTTACGTGAAAGAGTAACAAACATCCATCCATCCATCCAAACTTTCACGTTTATAATATTAGTGGGATTACTCTTAAGTTAGGCCTGGCGGTTTTAAATGACAATAAAACATTTTCAAATGTTCTTTTTTTAAAGAATGGGAAAATATAAAAATATGCACTACAGCATACAACGTAAGATAACCGAAACAAAAAAAAAATGATAAAATAATGCATGTCAATAACTACTTATATAATATTCGATTTAGGTGTATATTATGTTCGAAATTTGCGCGGCAATTATCTGGACTTGGTAGGCATATTGTCTCTAAACTGGAAAATCAAGACATACGTACATATCCTGTTTTTTGTTTCAAAACGTGTTCAAGTTAACACATGCCAATCACAAAGAGTCACTGACAAAATATTTAGATAATACTGTTTGAAAACAATGTTTACCAAGAATTATGTTCAGTGGGGTGTTCTGTGGAGGAGCAAGACGCATGCGCAAAAGGCACGCGGCACGATACGTACACACAGAACAAAAACGTAATATTAAAACCTTACTTCATGGTTTTTAATACTAAACTTACCTTTTAATTAAACCACCACAATTAACAGCTAACAACTTGTAATTTCAGATACACACACTGACATTACGTAACTTTACATAATTTTGACACATAACATCTTAATAAAGACGCGAATGTGAAATCAACTGCTTCTTGCTTTACTCACAAAATATTCTTGAGAAGAAAATAGTTCGATGTTTACTTATCGTCAGTACGAGTATGTAGGGTGGGCGAACGTTCGAGTACCCGCGTGAAGTCTCTACAGCGGCTAACAGACGAGTGACGTGTGTTAGGATGACCGAGTTTTCACCCCACTGTCGCCAGCCGCGCCGTCGCACATGCTTAGCTAGCTGACGCCAGTCCTCAAGACCCTAACCTGCATTCCGCAGTTGCTAACGGCTGCCCTCCCCCTAGTGCGGTTGCATTGAGTTCGGGGGACGGTTGCCGCGTCAGCAATCGTTCTGAAAATAATCGGTATCACAGTGTTTTTTTTTTTAAGGTATATTAGTTAGGAAATTGGCTGAAGTTTTGATTCATGATCATTTTTGGAATTATTGTAAAAAAATAGCCGAACATTTAAAAGCAATTATAATCATAAATTTAAAATACCCCGATACTCGAAAATCCCTTCGACGATTACAAAAGAGCTGATGATCTTCGCACAGCTGAACAGATTTTCTTGAATTATATCCAAGAACACTCTCGATCAAGACACAGACACACAGACCCGTCAAACTTATATAACACCTCTCTTTTTGCGTCGGGGGTTAAAAATGAGACAAGATTGATATTGCTAATCCATCTATGAACATCTTTTGGTATTTGTGTATAGGTCCATTTATACACAAATACCAAAAGTTACAATTAGGGTCCCGTTCCTCAAAAGGAAAAAAAAAGAATCCTTATATGACCACTTTGTTGTCCGTTTGTCTGTCGGTCAAGACCATTTTTCTTAGGAACCCGTGGACGCATCAAATTGAAATTAATACCAAATACCTAGGGTAAAAATCTTCAAGAATTGATTCCCGATATGGACGAACTATATACATACAAGTTTGTTTACTTACAGAACCCTCGGTTCGCGAGTCAGACTCGCACTTTTTTTTAGTTAAGAGCGGTATATAATCATTTCACGTCAATACACTTAATTTAATGCAATGCGATTTAATGCAAATGCTATTGGAATTAAGGCATCTATTAATTATTCATGGATATGGCAATTGACTTGCTATTTTTGTTCTATAATTGACTATGCTTGTAACTATTATTATGTTTCTCTCCTGTATGACATCGGATTTAATTATTTGTATCAATCTAATATTTTTTTACTCTGCTTAACATAATTAATTATTTTGATTTTATTTTTTGTTTTTGCATGCCACTATTCTGCTCAAAATACTTGTACCTTGAATATTCTTTATTGTAACACCATTTGTCACAGTATTTTTGCAAATAAATATGATTCTGATTCTGATTCATTGGTGAAATTATTTTTTTTAAGATGTAGGTAGATAGGCACGGTCGTTCACCATGTATCTTGGGGATGCCCGACTAGATTTAGACCCGAAAGGGGCTTTTTAGCATGGGGTCAAGTAGAGTCAGGGACCATACTGTGAGTGTGGCGCCTGATCTCTGATATCTTTCTAACTCTACCGCAAGTTATTAAATATCAAATGCACTACAAAACAATTACCTTACACATACACGTCAACTTCCCTTCGTGCGTTCTGCTACCGGGGGAACGCGCGATTAAGCGCTTCTATATCTATTTTTCATTATCTCCTCAACTATGCTTCCAATAGCCCAGTCAACGAAAGAAAAATATGGGAAATAACTCGTGGAAAGCCAATTTTGGCACAGTTGTAGGGAAAGGTGTGGTTAAACAACAGCATACTTAAAGTACTATTAGATGGGGGTGGACCTAACGGTGGGGGGGAAGGGTTTAAAGGTCCCATTTTTAGATTTTCGTAAATTACTTGAAAATGACAACTTCAGTAATCTATATAAAATTGTCTACATAAAACATAGTTTACCTTTTTTTGCTAGGATCAAAACTTAAGAAGATATATTATGGAGGGAAGAAAATGGACAATATAAAAAATATACATTTGTTTAAAAATGGCACGTATATTCGTAAAAATAAAATTCCTAATTATCTACGAAATCTAAAATCGACGGTTGACGGCGTCTTCGATGGGGCTCCGTCAGTGCATGAATCAGCTTCACTCATGCCTCCCGCTCTGGGGTACCAGGTTCTAAGTACCAGCTACAAAGCTTCAGTTGAAAGTTCTAGCCAACAGCTCCAAGTCAAGCTATTGCGTAATTCAACGAAGCTGCACGTTAAATCCTACCATCAATGTGTTCTCCTAGTAATCTGGCAGTTCATCAGGTTATAAAATCAGTGCGAGCTGGCTCCTGTCCTGGCAGCAGATAAGGCCAGTGCTCCCTGATTTTGTAATTGACGTGAGGCTGTCGCGAGAAGTTTGGCTACATTAAAGGAAACCAAATTACATAAACTCTTTTCTGTATGAACCCTTATCTGTGTCGGGTTAAGAGAGCTTCCCTCGTCGCACGATTCAAAGGAATTGAAATGCGATGCTAAAGATGAACGCTTACAAGTATATAGGTGTGATATAGCCAGTTTATGATCGGAAAAGAGTGCTAGTACACAATAGGACTTTGTATTTAATTTAGAGAGAGAAAGGACTAGTAGCGAGCGATAAATTACTTTTAAGCACTACCGTTCTGGTAATGGAATACCATCACATCGGTGGTCTGCTCGTATACAAAAGCATAAATAAGTATTTACATATATAGCCCCGGCTTTGCACGGGTTCAAATTGTACACCTAAACCTTCCTCATGAATCACTCTGTCTATTAGTGAAAACCGCATGAAAATCCGTTTAGTACTTTTTCAGTTTATCGCGAACAGACAGACGCGGCGGGGTACTTTGTTTTATAATATGTAGTAATATTTATATATTACTGTATGTCTAGAAACTCAACAATTCAGGAAAATAAAACAAAACTAATAGTGAAATAAGATATAAGCTCCTTTTTTTTCAATTACAGCTTCGGAAAGGTCAGCAGTTAAAGGAAAGTCCTACTTCGTATATTAAAGGACAAAAACTATATATTCCAGTCTAATGACCAAACTCCTTTAATTGAGAAGTACGTGAAAAAAAAAAGAAATATTTCGTAATATAATTTCAAATTCAGTCTAAATGGCATTGTCGATGTTAGGTTTTGTACACGACCACACGATCCGCAAACAAATTCTAAATGACACGAGTAGATAGGTACTTGTGCCACTCTACTGACCGCACAGTCTAACTACGATGTTAAGCCTTACCTCTAGAGCTATGACGTAGCTTTTGTAAAGACTACCAATATAGAATCAGATACTAGCAAACTTAGTTTGTACCTGCAATTATAATTTAGTTAAGTACACACATGAATGATGAAAGTGTACATAAAATGATTTAAGTATTTACATTAAAGTAGAAGTTAGGCTAACAAATTTATTTTTAACTAGCAGCTCCCCGCGGTTTCACCCGCGTAAGTCCCGATCCCGTGGGAATATTTTTATAAAAAGTAGCCTATGCGTTAATCCAAATCTCCAGCTATCTACATACCAAGTTTCATGGCAATCGGTTTTGTGGTTTTTCCGTGAAAGAGTAACAAACATCCATCCATCCATCCATCCAAACGTTCACATTTATAATATTAGTGAGATTATTTTTTGTTTTTCAGTTCCTTTCTTCTTTCGTCAGTTTCATTTATTATTTTTTTTTTGTTTAAAATATAATAATTAATAGTTACTTATTTAAAATTCTTAACTAACTTATGTCTTTATATACTTACAGATAAAAACTTCGTGCAACGTTGTAGACTAACTAACTAATGAACCGATTTTAACCGAGTTTGGCCCAACTTGAGAGATATAAAATAAAATAGTTTTTGTCTCAATTTATAGCTACAATACTTTTTCATTGCAAATTACTTAGCAACAGCATCGCGTGGCCCAGTAGCTAGTATACTATAATTGCTTTAACTATTCATTGTTATTTATTATAAATATTTAAACAACAATATTTTCTTATGTTTAAAGTTCTCAGTATGATTAATGAATAAGCCCAAACACGAGGTAACTGCCGTAAACCATTGAGAAGTTCCCTCGACTGGATTCCGTCTCAGTCATCAGATCAAAGGTTGTAGTGTCATTAGAATATATGTTTGCAAAGTTTCAACAGAATCGGTTCGCAAATGAAAACTTTGTGAAATGTAAATGATACCAGACTGAAGTCAACCCTTTTTAATTAATAAAAAAAATATCAAAATCCCTGTAACAAGTTATACGTAGTGATACTTAAAAAAATATCTAAAATATAAATGGTGTAACTGAAACTCTCTTATTTTCTTCTTCTTTTTTAAACTGATACAACTCTCCAAAATGTATGTCAAATCAAATCAAATCATTTATTATTTTGCAGAAAGCACTGTTACAATGGTGTTGTCAATTTCATAATATGTATATATAATAACATAATACCTTTGAATAGGCATGCAAAATGTTAAAAATTGAGTACTTAATTATAGTGTTATGTCATGAGTCAAATAATAAACTTCACTGCACCTAGAAATTAAGATGTCAATTAATAAATGGATAATATAATTACATTCAGTTGTCATTCAGGTAATCTGTTAAACTATAATAACATCTATCTACTAACAGGCTTTTCAATTTTTTCTTAAATAAACTTATATTCAATCCCTTAATTTATTTTGGCAATTTATTATAAATTACAGCAGCCATATGGAATACACTTTTGTGCATAAAAGCGGAATACCGCTCTGGATGGAAAGTCCAATAGGACTTTCGTATACACAGTCGATATCTATCTCGCTGGGCCCTGTTAGTTTTTTCTGAGGCTAATATAAATAAATTTGGATTAAGTCTCACAAAGACTTCATATATCTACAGACTTGGAGAGTTAAAGTTCAGTTGTCTGCAGCCCAAACATAGCCCTTATACATCTTTTTTGTACTTTAAATACAAGATCTTTATCAGTCGAGTTTCCCTAGTAAATTACACCATACCTCAGTACCGAAACTACCAAACCATGATAAGCCGTCAGTAATGTACCTACACTTACTATCCGTGCTAATTCATGAAGAGCGTATACCGATTTGCAAAATTTTTTTCACTCTTAATATAGGATAATTGCTGTCTTCTTTCTTTTTTCATGAAGTTTTCTTAGGGTTGAGTACTTGAAATATGAATTGTCTAGTAACAATGCAGTATACTTGCCCATCGTTAAAATATTAATGAACTGAGAGCTCCGTATGACTACAAAGTAGGACATCGCGATAAGTACTATTCGGTTAACGTGGCACCGAGGACAACGGCTAAGTGAGAAAATTTCTCGGAGACATTCAGTGAACATACCTCATACGTCTGCTTGTTTGCCCCCTATATCATAAAAAAAAATTGAGTGAATGTAGGCATTAATTTGAAACATAGTCTTTGTTGGATATCGTGTACATGCGCAGTTTATGTTCAGTAAGGTTTAGTTGCTATGAGTTACGAGCTCGGGCCGATCCATGGGCGAATATTTGCATTCAATAAAACCTTGTTGTTATGTTGCCTTTGGGCGTGGGTCCATAAAGAGTTCCATGTCCCGGCCCTAGGGGGATAAAGTCAATATGGTGTTTTTGAACAATATTAGGGCAGTTTTCCTCCCTTCGTCGCCGTCGGTAGCTTGTCGGGTAATCTGATAATTAGCTTCAAGTGCTTATGTATTATAACGACAAAAGGGAATATGCCAATTCCATGTAGAATAGGCCATAAGTATCTAACAAAATATATTAAACAAATTAATTTATTGCCAAAAAATTTAGTTTCAACTGACAGTTTACATTTCTTGCAGTTCCGATGACGTCACAGTGGCCTGACACTGTGTTCATAAATATTTTACTTTTGTACTGTTATTTCGATGTATTTATTTGTTTAAGTAGGTATAAAATGCAATGTAAATTATTTAAAAGGGACCATGATCCATCAATATTAATATTAACAATGGCTACCGACGACGATACTTCCATACAACTTTTCATGTTGTGTGAAGGGGTAGAAAGGTGGGGACCTTTAAACCCCTTCACACAACTCTCATGGAGGCCGGAGATCGTTCTGCACACTCTGGTGTCTGGTGCGCCTTCTGCGGGATGAGAGAGGACTTGTTCTCTCACGTGCCCTTTCCACCGTCTCTTTAGACATCATCACCTACTCGCAAAATGACTCGCAAAACTCAAATTACTTGTTCTTTTATATTGGTCTGGGTCAGATTTTCTAAAATAGACGAGTAATCATCTTGTCGGGATATTGGACATACTACTTGTTTTTGTAATTAAAACCAAATGTTTTTGTTAGGCAAA
The DNA here is from genome assembly GCA_963859945.1 of Euplagia quadripunctaria. Lineage (NCBI taxonomy): Eukaryota > Metazoa > Arthropoda > Insecta > Lepidoptera > Erebidae > Euplagia > Euplagia quadripunctaria. Next base: position 27,592,561 of record OY982559.1, on the reverse strand, counting down.
AGTAAATAAAGTAGTCTGTTTCGTGATTTGTTGGTTCTCTCCATTGCATTGCGACACCAAACTGTAAGTATTTATTTTTTCCTGGAGCCCAGTTTGTAAGCACAATTTTGCAATGTTCGCACAGTACTCCATGTATCCATTTTATATTTATGATACAGGAATTTGAAAGTATTAGAAGGGGGCTCACCTTACCACTTCTGTAATAGGTTTCTTCATTTTTGTAACGATTATTTAACCGCAAACATAACAAACGCTATTCGAACTTAATGTACACTGTCTTGAAGACTTTTAAAAAGTGTAACATGTTCAACAATTACTTTAACCTAGCAACCCTAAGTGACAAACTACGTCCGACGAACAAATTGGTAGATAAGTACTTGAGGGTGTATTTAAAAAACCTGATTTGATCGGAAGATAGACACAAAACAAATCCACCATAAATTGTCTATGGGTATATTAACTTTTTGTTTTGTAAACTAGTGTTATTAATTACTAGTGACCCGGTCTTTTGCAATATAAATTGGATTTAATGCAAACTCTAACAACAAAAACACCATTTGAATCTAGTCATTCTCAAGGTGCGCGTGAACATAAAAAAATACAGGATGCCCAGCGGGACTTCCTTTATCTAAAAGCAACTCTCTTCGAAATGCAAACGATAGTAATACTATCAAAGGTGACAGAACCCTTTACCTTTTAGATGTGATATACATCGTTGCTAATCCTAAGCTATGAATTACATTCAAATGTAATTGATAGCAAACAGACAGATCTTCGGTTCGATTACTAAAGAGATTAAGGTTCGATACGTACTGAAAATGTTCACGTACTGTAAAAACAATTGTATTCATAACAAATCAATTGCAATGGAATGTATATTTATCAATGTCTAAAATATTAAATCCTTTTTTATGTTGTACATAAGCACCTTAGTAAACTGATCTACTAGACTTGTCTCTCCCACACAAACAAAAGAACCATATACCTATATCTTACCTCCGTAGCTCCTCAAAAACTTATTTATCTACACCGTACAGGACGCCTGATATTTAGCGGCTAACCAAGTAAGTAAGGGCACGGAATACATAATAGTACAGTAAGGGTTAATGACTTCCATAGCATGGTCGTCAGATCGATGCTAATCACTGTAAAAAGAGGACTAACGTGCAATAATTAGGCACACTTTAGATTAGGCGTGCGAAATCAGTATATTATCAAGTTATAGCACATTAGCTGGCGAGCAATATTAGTCTTTATTTGTTTGTCGTGAGAATATAAACATGCTTATATATAATATCTTGATAGAGTAAGCTATCTGCAGATAGCAACAATACCCATTGATGAATAGAATAGAAGAATAGATAGCTTCGAAGGAATCGTGGTTTACTTACAGTAGTGATGTAATGTTGTTATTGTTTTTTTGGCGTAACCAATTGGTAGTCTTCAGTCCACATATTCATTCACTACCAAGACAAACATATACGTTCTAAGTTTGCATCGGTATCTCTAGCTAATAAAAAAGCGAAAGATGTTGAAAAAATACATGCATAAGTTCCTACAGCTTGCCAAGGTTTTTTTGAAGTCAAATGATTATGATATAATATGATTAAGGCTATATGGTTGAGGATATAATAGTGAAACTGCCAGCTGAGATTGGCACCCTAACTGATGTAACATCCACCAATGGGGTATAACCTTCTGAATGCGCAGTCATCAGAAGCAGCCAGTAATGAGCTTTTGCACAATTACTTACCTGTGAAGAGACAGAGAGACTTCTTGAAAGTGAACCCTGAACCATCAGGAATATCACAATTTTTTTTTAACACACACTTCATTACTCTTCATACACGCACACACAGACACACCCTCACTCACACATCCACCCACGTACATATACACATACTCACACTATTTTTTTGTTTCTATTCCCAACAATTATGTTCATTAATCTTTTTTAATATTAATAGTAAGAGAAACAATAGCTGCGTGCTAGTCGCTACGCTGCTACATAACGCGTAGCGCAGTGGACAAGCTCGACAAGTAAGCCGGTCTGTAAATACTAATAACATAAATAAACATGACGCAACGTTCTCCACCACTCCATAAAATACTATCTGCATCGGACACAAATATTAAGTCTAAGTCTAGTGAGGGCGAAGATATTAGCCACCTTCATATCACAACGAGAGATAAACGTCGTCGGGTCTCTGATGAGAGCTATGATGAACTTACAGCGTTCAAAATGGAGATAAAAGAAATGTTGCTAAGCTTTCAAGACACCCAAAATAAAAGATTTGACTTATTGAACAGGCACCTTGAAGAAGTAAAATCACAGAACTCCTCCATTTTTATTACTAATCAGGAAATAGAACACTCTCTTGATGATGTGTCTCATCAACTCAAGTCGATGCAATCCAAGATCGACGGATTAGAGGATCAGCGAAAGCCATATTACAAATTTAGATGAAAAGGGCGAATTTCTAGAAAAGTCGCTAAAAAAACCAGTATCGAACTGAAATATATTCCTCGAGTACAAAAAGAAAACAAAGACATTCTCTTCAACTACATAACTGAGCTTTCTAAATGTTTAAACATTATTCTTCACTCAGGCGACTTACGTGACGTTTACCGTGTGCCTAACAAGAAAGATCCTTTAAAGACCACTGTAATTGCAGAATTCTCGAATACTCAGTTAAAGTCAAAATTCTTGAGCACCGCTAGACACTACAATAAAACCAAGGAACTGAAGATCCTTAACCTGGGAATTGAAAATAACACTTCGGCCCTCTTTATATCTGAATCACTCACTGCTAAATCCAGACGGTTACACTTTCTCGCAAGAGATATTGCAAAAACAGACAATTTTAAATATTGCTGGACATCGAACGGCAATGTGTATTTAAAAAAGCAGGATGGCTCAGAATACATACAGATCAAGAATGAGGCTCAACTTATGAATTTGCGGAAGACGGAATGACCATGTTTAAAATTACTTACCATAATACTGTACTTTAATTTTTACTCCAAAATGATTATAGTTCTTTTGAATGCATCTAAACTTAAATGTAACATAAACATACGTAGCTACCAGACATTAACACCTACACAATTACATATACAAAAACACAAGTCACTACATATGGGAACAAACACCCTTTCTACATTTATTCGCACTCACAACACTATACTTACCTGCATTAAAAATATAGCTGCGTGGATACCCACTTACTTAATATCAATTAATATACTTAATTTTCTATTGTGTGATCACAAATAGTTCACACAATTCTGTAAAAGGTACACAAATCAATTGCTTACAATTTTTATTTTTAATCTCTCTCTGTTTACAAATATTTACTTTTATTTTATAATACCGACATACCGAGTAATGATGCACTTTAAATATTTAATCTATCACTCTATTCGATAATAATAAACTTTTAGATGACATTGATAGTATGAAACTAACGAACTCTATAGAGTTGGATAATCCTGATATTTGTAAACAACACCTTGGTGATACTTCGAAACAATTTACAATTTTCTCGTAAAACATACGAAGTATAAATAAAAACTTTAACTTCTTAATTGTACTTTTGCATCGTCTACAGTTTCAACCGGATGTTATTGTGCTAACTGAATGTTGGCTGGATGAATCATTTAATGGACTACACTTAGATAGTTATAAATGTTCTTACTCAACTAAATATTTAAATAAATGTGACGGAATAGTGATTTTTACTAAAGCGGATTTGCAAATATACGTATCGGAACCGGACATTGATGATGCAAACTGTTTACGATTAGATATTGCTACTCATATTATATTAGTGATTTATAGATCACCATCTTTTCAAAACGTAAACAATTTTCTAATTTCTTTAGAAAATATTATTAAGAAATGTAAAAGCCAGCACTGCGTCTTAGTAGGTGACATAAACCTTGATATTAAGGAGAACTTCACTGATACCCGAGCAGAAGAATACCTAAGCTTAATGGCTCATTATGGTTATGTACCGGGCCATAATATACCAACACGAGGACAAAATTGCTTAGACCATTGTCTAATCAAATCCTCTCAATCGTCTACAACTATTGTTTGTCATTCCGATGTTACAGATCATAGTAGCGTACTATGTAGCCTTGGTTCAAATCTCTACAAAGAAAAACCTAAAAAAACTTTCATTAAAACCAACTACGAAAGCTTACATGAGGACTTAAAGAATTTTGACTGGTCGGAACTTTATGATATAACCGATGTTACGGAGGCGACACAATATTTTATCTCCAAAGTGAATAACCTTATTGAGAAAAATAAATCTACTCAACACTTTCGCAGTTCCAATATTATTGTCAAAAAATGGATTACGCCAGGTCTTTTAAAATCAATTAGAATTCGTGACAAATTACACATTGATGCTAAAAAAAATCCCAACAATCTTGAATTACAAAATAAATATAAGACGTAGGTCTCAGGTTGTGTAATTGCTTGGCGGGCTTCGCTCAGCGAGCTATTTTAAAAATAGCGTTTAAAAAACCCTGGCGTTATTCTACTAATGCTCTGTACTCAGAATGTAATCTCCTTCGCGTGAGACAGCTTTACATTACCTCGATACTACTCCGATTTCATAAACTCGCGAAGACCATAGCGCGAACCTCTCACAGAACTCTCAAGTGGGACATACCGAGAGCTCGTTCTGCTTTTGCTCGTCAATCCTCTACTTTTATGGGACCCCTTCTTTACAATAAATTGTTTAAAGCTGACATAACTATAATATACCAGACATCATTGCGCCTTAAAACTACCATCCAGAAATGGCTACAACCCAAAGACTATGCCCATACCGAGAACCTCTTAAACATTGGTATTTAATATCATGCTCACAAGAACTTACATGTAGGACGAACACACACACACACACATACACACACACACACACACACACGCGCACACACACACACACACACACACACGCACACACACACACAAATATAAACACGCACTATCTTCTATTATTATAATTTTTCCTTTTTTTTTATATTATTATGAAACTTACGGAAGGGACTGGACCCCACGACACAGGGTACCCTAGTGTGGGGGCCAGAGATACAATTGTCTAAGTCTAACTGATGTAATAAGTGTAATAAATGTATATGTATTGTACTAATGTTTGAACAAATAAAGTTTATTATTATTATTAAAAAACTTTGTTGTGATAAATTTTTTATTGTCAAAAACCAAGTAACTAGTCTTATTAAGGTTCAATCTGTACAGTAGGGGATGGCGTCGGTGTCTGTCACACAGTTTTTTACTAGCTTAGACATCGTCGTTTAACGCTATCATTTATATGTAGAATCAACTACATATTAGATAAAGATAGATCAGTTGTATATTGTTTAATTGAATGAATAAATATTATTATCGTTATATATACACACGGTCGGTGTTAAAGTCTTCTAGAATCACTAATTCTAAATACATATAGTTTTTCAGTACTTAGTGCATTGTCGGTCTAGAAGCTTTTAAACTCAGTTTCTGTGGACACAACGAGAACTTTTGAGCGCGCTTCATGCTTCTACAGGTCTTGTATCAGTAATTTGAAAGAGCCTTGTGTCCGCCTTGATCCTATTAATAATAATTTACTTCTGAAATTCAGGATATCATCATTGGTATAAAGGAAATGCTTTTTTTTTTCAAATAATAGTAGAGAGTTACGAATTGCCTTTTCTAAAGATATTTGTTTTGTTGTTATTTTGTTTTGCAACCAACAAGGTACTTTACACAATTATTTGTTCATACATTTTTAGTTATTTTATTTATATTCACTATAAATGTCATTTTGTTCTGTTTATAGATTTTTAGCCTTTCGACATATTTTGGTCCCACATCATCACTAATTGGCCGATTTAATAATGATTTTATGGATAACGGTACCTCGAATGAAAAAATGAAAATTGCTGATGTTAAGTAACAAAATTATAATTTCAGTTTAATTTTGATTACTAATTTGAAGTAGAAATTATAAATGGCGGGAATCCATCACTAAATGGTAATTTAGGAAGTAAGACCCACCTCTCACGATTACTTTCTAAGCCCCAACGGTGACCATAACCAGGGTTAGATTTCATTTGCTGTCTAATCATTCTTGACAATACCTCGTATAGACGAGCCACATTGGTTTAAGTATCATTACATGCGAAAGTTAGTGCTTTGCAGGTACCTACCTCACCTAGCGAGCATGGCACAGGAGTTCAGTTTGCCTACGCGGTCTTAAGAAGATTCGTTAAGATTTACAAATTATGGTGTGATGAGTTTTTCTCATAAATAACTTACTATTCAAGTTTGATTTAGTCACTTACCATCAGGTGACCAGTATCTGCTCAGTAAAAATATCAGTTCTTATCATCCGCACAGTACATCATCACTTCATATTATAAAACAAAGTCTCCCATCGCGTCTGTCTGTGTGTCTGTTCGCGATAAACTGAAAAACTACTGAAAGGATTTTCGGTTTTCACTAATAGACCGAGCGATTCATGAGGAAGGTTTAGGTGTATAATTTGTTAAGATTTTGTGTAAATTGATTGAAATATGTTGATGATTGTTGAAGATGTCTCTGCTACCCGTGCGATGCCGGGGCGGGTTGCTAATAGTAAATAAAAATACAGACATATTTATTCATTTATTTTATTAAACACTTACTATTTTGTCATCTAAGATGACGCTTGACATCTATGAGATCACCATTAAAATCCGAAACGACATCTACACTTAAAAATATCAATAGTAAAAAAGTATACTCTTAAATATATAAATAAAAAGGTTGAAAAAAATAAGAAAATAACCAAAAACATTGTCATTTTCAGACTAAATAGTAAATAATCTGAATGTAAAAAAAAGAATGCTAGTAAAATCGCAAAAAGACCCTTAAAGTATTGGATTGTAGATATCTCCGACAGATAAGATATGTACGAGTATACACATTATGTACAATGTATTAAAGATAGATAATAGTTTAGTAGAACCTGATGAAACAACTTAAGCATCTTCCTCTTCTCATCTTAAAAAAAAACTTACTTAAATGGTGCATACGTCTTTGGCAGATTCTATGATTCGTAAATAGCTCTTCCTAAAATTAAAGACATACATAAAATGAAGCCGAGTCAAGCGCGGCGCGCGGCTCGACGTAGTCGTTAAAATCTAATCTTACTAATATTATAAAAGCAAAAGTTTGTGAGAATGGATGGATCGAGGGATCGATGTTTGTTACTCTTTCACGCAAAAACGGCTTAACGGATCTGGATGAAATTTGGCAAAGAGATAGATTGTAGTTTTGAATAGCACATAGGCTACTTTTCATCCCGAAAATTTATGGTTCCCATGAGATAGATTTGATGACTTGACAATATATTCAAAAATACCTTTAATTGGTTGAATTGAAATATTTATATGGTTTTGATTAATTTAAATCATATTTATATTATTGAAATAATGTTATTTAAAATACCTACCTACTTAATGTTTTTAAAATTAAAAAACTACATACAATCATAATGTACACGCGCAAAGCTGCAGGCGCATAGCTAGTAGCAGCAACATTACGCATTATTAGGAAAATTTTAAGGAAGGAAGTAAAACAAATAATTTAATAGTGTAGAAAGGATCATGATTGCTTAGCCACTGCGGCAAAACAGTGTCGTGAACTCGTGAGTCTGACACCGAGTCGTCACTGTGCGTAAATGCCTAATTTTGCAAAATATGCAATTATGTGATATAGCTCTTAAGTGGTCATAATAAAGCTGTTATTGCAGTTTGCAAAAGTTGAAATAGTTATTTAAAGTCTAAATTACTATTAAACATTTATTACATTAATAAAGCAAATGGAACATTACAGCAGAACCTTAAATCATTTTACTATTTTATTTCTAGCGCTGCGCCAAAATTAGGGCGACCAGAAGCATCATTTTTTCAGGATGTGTGCGAGCGTGTGCAAATTATGGGTGTCGTTTGTAAAGTGACGAATCATACAATCTGTCGATAGAATTGCTGATAGAACGTAATCGGCCATCAAATTTACCTTGTCAAAAACATCAACATGTCCATGGACTGGTTTTATATTTTGTTTTATATATTTATATTTTGATCCCATTTTAAAAGTGTTTAACCATTTAAAAAGATTTGACGCTTAGTCTCAATCGCCTTCAAAATATGTATAATAACACCATTCGTTCTTAGTTTTTTTTTTTCCTTAAAATAAAAAAGGATTATAAATAGTTTCTAAAATATTCGATATAGGTATATAGAAAAACAGGAATTAAATAAACACAGCCATATCATTAAACACTGACCTGGTTAGTTGTAAAGTTTTTTTTTTAAAATACACCATGTCATAAATCACAGTTTATTAATTACAGGTAAGGAGTTAATTTCTTTATTTCTACATAATTTCTAATCTGGATGGCTCAGTTTACAAAAGTGCCAATAACCAGCAATACCTTCAATCACAGAGTTTCATTGTCTAAGATTACATTATCTCCCTACATATTGGATCATCCCGCTTGTACCTGTGCATATTCACTATCAACAGCATCACGCTAATCTCAAAGATTACTTTGAGATTTCCGAGTCGATTTCGGTGTAGACTTATATAAAGACGTGATGAATCGGTTTAAGTTGTTTAAAAACTATTTTAAATGGAGAAGGTACATTTTCATTGTCAATTGCACAGTTGACATAAACCATAGATAATATAAACCAAGAACAAAATAAACAAACGTATAAAAAATAATCTGAGTTATACCATCGTTTAGAAATATGCATCTATTGGACAGATATGTTTTAAAGAATAGTTTTTTCTGTACCGTTTTCCAGTATATCGTTTTTGCATGCAGGCTTAGTTATTTAAATAACGATTCTAAAAATAACACATACTTATTACATTTAACATTCTTACAAACTATGCCATGTAATAATACTAAGATTCATAATCTAATTAAAAAGTAAGTAACAATAACAAGTGTATATAATTTAAAAGTGGTAAAAGCTAAATTAATCTGTGAAAGGTAAAAAAGTATGAATATTTTTATTTAAATATAATTTCCAAAATGTCCCACCATACGATAATTGACAGACACAGTTTATTAAAAAAATAGATTCAAAGTTTTTTAGTAAAGTTTTAAAACTTAAAAGAAACATTTAGTTTGGATAAATGCAAGAAATATGCATATTTAATGACCCAGCTGATTGACAAATGGCAGCCCCGAGATAATTGCTTTCATACAAAAGCCTCGCAATTTATGAACCCCCTTTTTTCTGGTCAAGTCAAATACTACTTGACACGCTATCAGGTTTTACGCTTAAAGTTATGAGAATAAAGATAAGAAATAGCTTTAGAATTAAGGATTATTTTAAATTCGTTTTAAAGCTATTTCATTTCTTTGTTCAAGAAACATCCACATCGCATGCAATAAATGAAGCACAATAATATAATAATTCGCACACAGAGAGAGAGAGAGTTGTGGCAGATGGCATGAGAATACAATATTTTATTATTATACTTATAATAACAATTCGCAGTGCTATTATGCACGAATAAATACATTTATTTTAATAAAAACAAGGTACTAAATACTTATTTTTTATTTAAATACTTAACGCATAATATGTACAGAGACTAACTTAATGCCAAAGGCATTCTCTGCCAGTCTCTGCATTAGGGTGGTGTAGAAATGAATGAAGTAGGTGCATTAAGAAGTATACGAAGGAGTGTAATATCAGAAGAAATAAATATATCTCGTCATATCTTCGAGATATGACGAGATATATTTATTATAACCATTCCAGTGCATCAGGTGGAATCATAAGATGGGAGAGGATGGATAAAAATATTTCGTGATTGACGGTGTTAAAGGCGTTCGAGAAGTCAACCAAAGCTAATACTGTAACTTTGGAGTCCTCTATTCCTGACCTGATGTTGCCAGTCATTTTAAGAGGGCGGAAGTTGTGGTATGACCAAGCCTGAATCCTGATTGAAGAGGGCTTAGAAGGTTGTTGCGGAATACAAATTATAATAGCAGTTGGTAGATACATACCTCAAGAACTTTGGAGAGGAAGGGAAGAATGGAAATAGGTCATAAGTGATTCAGAAGGGCCTACCCCTAGGATTAGGGATCTTTGGAAGGGGAATGACAAACGCATTGCGCCTCAGGGGAGGGAAGATGCCAGAGTCAAGTGAGGAATTAATTATATATGTTAGCACAGTGATCAAACGACGATTGATGTGATCGCTTCCCATGTCGCTGGACTTAATAGAAAGGATTATCTTTTTGACGTCATCCGATGCAAGTGGAGAAAACTGAAAGGAGTCAATATTGGGGCGAGGTAGGTTATGTTAAGTTTCACTTGCACCTGTAAAATCCGGACTGTAACCAAATATGTATCTAAATTGACATTGTTAAATTCTCTTTTAAGTTGTAAAAAAATATATGTAGGTACTTTTAGGTAAGAATAAGAATTTTTTGTAACAACTTGTATAAAAAGAAAATCACAACGGTGATCTAAAATATTACATGTAGAGTCTCATGGCCGGATTACAAATTGGATAACTTTACAAAAATATACGCACATATATACGTATGTGTACATTTATAATAATAATGATAACTTGAGACATATCACACAGGGCCATATGATCCCAAACGAGGCAGAACCTGTACTATGGAAACCAGACAGCTGAAAGACATACTTAAATATTACTAAATACACACATATTGTAGACATATATACACCCAGACACGGAATAAATGATCGTGCTCATTACATAATTATTTGTCCTGGCTGGGAATCGAACCCACGACATCTGGTCCGGCAGTCTGGGTCACTAACCACTAGACCAACAGGCCGGTACACAACATATACACAAAACACATTAAAAATTACTTATAATTATTTACGTTTTTTTTTGGTAGGTAATTTTGATTTAATTTTTCAAGTTACAAAACGGCCAGTCTTTGAAACAGTAGAAGAAAATTTATTAAGACTATATGTACCTATACTGTTCCTGGTACCTACTTATTATTACTACATACATACATATATTCATTTAATCTTACTGATTGAGCTAAACTTTCAAAATTTTTGACTGTTTTGCTAACATGCAAACATTGTAATGATACAAACGAGACACAGAGAATAAAGGTTTGATTGACAATTATTAGATATCGCTGAGCCAGTTAGTGGTGTGTTTTGTAACCACTTGTATGCCAGTATATCAGGCCTTTACCTATATGTTCCCTTATTGGGTAGAAATAGTAAGAAAAATAATGCAAATTTGGGCTTGTATGAGTTAAAACATTAAAATATTTGGACGTTGTTTCACAGCGTTGAGACTTGTCCAACTCAGGAGATGAACACGTTTTTAAAGAATCTACTAAATTACAAACGACTTTTTAATCAGGTTACATTAGTTGGCAGGGCGTAATCATGAAGAAGAAATTCTCCCTCAATTCGTGAAGTAAGCTTCTTCAACTGCCCCTCTATCGACATTTTTGACATTTATATTAAAAACTCGCCTATAGTTTAAGACAGGTCCATCTCCACTATCACTTACAGATTGGTAATTTATTTTCAAACATCTTCATAACCAACCCAAATGTTTATTTGTGATGTTAAATAGCACGACCGATAGTAATTGCACTACTGACTCATTCGTATCACTAATGAAAGAAAGACTTACGCCGTATATTTGGTAATTGGCACACATAGGTAAAGACCTAATATAATAAATACTTACATTTTAGGCATAATATCAATTACAAGCTTTCAAAATGATGTTCGTGAACGAAGTTTTTATTCGCATGTGCCTGAAACAAAATTTTAGAAGTCAATAGAGTTAATTTATGATTTGCATCTTCTTATAGCAAGGTTTTTCCCGCCCTAGACTATCTTTGAGTACCTTTTGGGTGTTTATAAATAATATTTAATGCACACAAGGAACTCAGACTAAAAGAAAACTATCTGCTAATCACAACAATAATAATATCAAAAAACAGATGTCGAACTTGAAACATTCGATCATTGAACCAAACTCGGTTGCAGACTAAATTTGTTGAGAACTATTCTGAGTATTGAATGAAATAGACTATCAAGTTTATATCACTAAGATGCTACATTATCATAAATATGTATTAGAAACTTAAACTCGAAAAGATCGGCGGCCATACAAGTTGTTCATTGATTCAGGAGAGTTCTCAAGTTGGATGTATTTTGAGTTGTGATTTTCCTTAGAAACCAAATCGGAGATTATCTGATTTCCATCCGTGCTACCGTGTACTGAGAACAGGTAACATATATTTGTGATTTGTTTTGTGGGGTTCTCAAATGACAGAAAATTTTCCACTATTGTTAGCTTGAAAATAGTCATTTTCAGAAGAGAATAGAATGTAGTACTACCTAAAAATACAGTATGTTTTACATTGTGAATAAAATTTTCTCCTGCTTCTGTACATTTGAGGTCCAAATATTTAATATTGAAAAAAATACAAATACTAAAAAAACACTTTTTTCCGTCACCTCACCGGGGCCATTTTCCGGGTTCATCGCGCCGTTGACCCGAGCCTTCTCCTGCTAGGGCGACAGATAGCCCTGTCCGTCACCCTTGGAGCAAATACTCTTGGAGGCCAACAAACAAACAGGAGGTCAACAAATACCATCGAACCACTACCGTATTCACCGGATATTTTCTTTTTCCAAAACTCAAATTACTTCGAGGTACCCGTTTTCAGTCGATAAAAGATATCAAAGAGAATTCGCGGCGAGAACTGAAGTCGATTGCGGAAAATGCATTTAAAAAATGTTTTGATAACTGGATTATTCTTTGGCGTAAGTGTATTATTTCTGTAGGGGCCTACTTTGAAGGCGATACAATAAATTTGGAACAATAGTTAATATTTTGTGTTTTATTGACCGTTTCCCGGTACTTTCTTGACAGAGTAATCAGCCATAGTAGTTTGCAAACTTAATCTTCAATGTCAAATACTACGGTGTGGAATACTCAATGAAAAACAAAAAATTACGTAATGACTCCTCGTATCAGCTTCGCATTTTAGTAACCTGTTTTTATTCGTTTATAAATTAAAAATACTTGAATGAAAATGAAAATACAGATAAAGATCATGTGTCACTGTTTATAAAAATGTGAGTCAATCCAAGAGTTAAACATTATTCAATATTATGGGAAACATTCAATAGGCCATTCAACATCATTCATGTGCCTAGTTCAAAAGAATGCCTTATTTTATTATTTTGTTGGTATCTACAGAGAGGATTTTAAAACAAGGCTATTCACGTAAACTGATCACAATTAATCGTGAGCACAAACACAAAGAAATGAGTATTTTTTATTAAAACTTAACTTATTGCTAACATTGTCTATAACATATACACTGTAACAAAAAGGTATGCTCAAATTTTAGGAGCTTTACTTGTAGCTGAAAAATAGTTGATTTAGCTTAAAAAAAAATGTTTTTGAATGTATTTTTATTCTGTTTTTTTGGAAAATGCTTTTCCTAGTACAGGTACACACATATCTAAACAAGATATTAAGATTTTAAATGTCAATTTTAATGATTTTGCTTTTTGTTGTTTTATGCAGACATTTTTAGAAAAATCCATCCAAATTCCATCGACATCCTTGGTATTAAATACTCATAGCTTTCTCTTTAGCTCTCTACATACGAAATGTTAGCTTGACTTGTCAATTTTCAAATTTAATTTATCAGTAGCAAAATAAGATTTTAGAATTAAATTAAATTTTTAAATTGTTAGCTATTCATGTTATTTATGGAGTATGTAACATTCTGTATAAATAGGTAAAGAAAAACTAGACGAAACGATAGACAGACGAATATTCGAGATCTATTACCTCATGAGTGACGAAAACAAGTATGGGAGGATACCTTAGACAGACCTGACAGTCTTTGAAATTAGCGCAGACTGACTGCGTTATGGCTGGTCCTCGAAGCATTGACTGATGTTTCGAGATTATTCGAAATCTAGTTTATCAGCTAATCACGTCTTTTTCATTAGGTATAGTAATTTTTACAATACACGGCTAACGGCTGGAATATATTTGTCAACATAGTATTGAAGTGAAACCTCGCGATCGGCGTTATGATCCTGGTTTTGAATAAGTGTGATCCTGGTGGAATGTAGGTAAAATTATAGTCATGAAAAAAAACGTTACCGTACTAATCCACTCAAGTGTCCCTTGAATTTGTTAAAAATAAGTAAAAGACTGGACTTTAACTGTTTACAGGAACCCTGTTGTCAATCCATGTTTGTAAATTGTCAGTGCATTAGCATTTGAACTCTTTTAGTTTACCGCCATCTATATTTTTTCTAGAGGAAACGAAGGAAAAGTGCCTACTGTGGTTGGCGTCACTCATTATTTTTCCTTAGAGGGCGCTAGTTTTATTACACAATAAAAAGGCAAGACTATATATTTAAGTATTCTTAAAAATCTTATGGATACCTATATATAGATTAAAAAAATATATAATGGCATGCGACCACAGCTATACCTTGACTATTTTTATACCTATGTCTTGATTTCTGTCTGAACTATTTTAATAGTTATAATTTTAATTTTGAAATATCTATTTGTATAAAATGAAATCGTGTGGCGTCACTATCATCATGCGACTTCACAGAACGATCATTTACATATTTACCTAGACTGATTACGCTACGCCCCACGATTTTATTTTAGTTAGATCAATGCCTTGGATTGATGAGGAGAGTTGTGTGATGAATTATTTTTAGCTTTTAGTACATTATCTGCATAATTATTATGTTTCTTTACAATAGAACCTTTTAACTTAATTTATTTTTACTTAGTTTATTTGATTAATAAACTAAGTAAAAAGAAATTAAGTTAAATTTTGATTTCCACGAATGAAAGAAAATTTCTTACCATCATGTAGTGGTTGTTTAGGCTGTATGGGGGACCCATCTTTCCACAACCTGGCACTGGACACTTTACCAACTTCATATACAAATCGCCTTTCTGTAAAATGTAAAAACAATTGACTGGCCTGTTGATCTAGTGGTTAGTGATTGTGACTGCTGAGCCAGAGTTCCTGGACTCTGGACAAATATTTTTTTTTTTAAGAAAGATTACTAGTAACGTGGGTCACACATTACTAGTAATCTCGTTAACCCCTCCAGTAAGCTTAACGCTTGTGTAAGGAGTGGCTTCACGACGGTAGTGCACTGGGTGGGATTCGAACCTGCAACCACTTGATCGCAAGTCTGACGCCTTAGCTATTACGCTACCGCCGCTTGTGCGATGGGCACGATAATTTGTTCTCTGTCTGGGTGTAATTTATCCATTATATGTATGTACTTATTTAGTAATATATTTATTTATTTACCAGCAATATAAGCTTACAGTTCACAGTAAGACGCTTATATGCTGCAAAGCTACAATATGATTTAATATTTGAATGTAATAATACAATAGCTTAATAAAGGATAATTGTCATAAAATTAAAATTATAATATGCTTAATAACCTAATGAATTTATATGATTAGTGATACTAAAAATTGAAAATAATATATGTATGTTTATCAGCAGATCTTGTGACGGAACACAGTGTGGTTTTAGTCAGTTCGATTCCGACATACCACTTTACCGTTAGCTCCGGTGAGGTGATGACCCGTGGGGGTTTCCACACGATAAAAAAAAAAAAAAAATATCATCAGAAAATTATTTATTCCAATTGTGAAATTCACTAAAGATAATTAATAACCATCCAGAAAAGTTAAAATAACAATCCTCATTGCGATGATACTCTAAAACATACTTGATCCCTAGACACCTTTGATGTGTGTATATTAGACACCGTAACCACCAACGCTAAATCATTACAGTCCTCCAATCCAAAGGTTGCCCGGAAGATATTGCTCGTTGTAGTAATGCCACTCATTGTGCATTTTATGTTAAAGTAGTTTTTTTTTGCATATACGTATTTGGAGTTTAATAACAATAAAATATTTGAATTTTGTTTCCGATGGTCCTTTTTATCGAAGAATGTGAAACTATAATTTTTTTTTTGAAACTACTACACTCGTCAAAACCAGTTTTGAGGTGGAAAATACCTTTCCGTCCCAAGTGCGGCGTGAGTAGTTGTAATGAACTACGGCGTTGTGTAACATCTTCGAGATTAATTAATACATTACAACCAAATATTACATACTCAAGTCGCGTCGCCGTTCCGCCCCGTCCGCTGTCTGACCCAATCTTTAAGGAGAATAGTAGTCAGCAACCAGTTAGAGACGTATCTAATATTACTGATATTTGCAGGCACTGGTGACCCCTTTGCTTCTTTGCTACCTTAATATAATTTGTATTTAATAAGCTTTTTATATGATATATTTACCTCGGTCAGTCCAATGAGGGTGTCGAATGCATCAGTTTGGTTGTCATGACGCGGTGTCGGGGCAAAGCTGGGTTCAGGCATTTGATGGTTTAAGTCGAACATATCGTAAAACATTTCCTCACCTTCAGTTATTGGTTTTTCTAGAAAATAATAAAAAGGTAGGAGGGTATTTGGAAAGTAGGAGTTCATACAGCTTTTATGAAGATAGTAACAAAAATAACATTTTGTAAAAATGTGGGTTTTTTCGGTAAAGTAAACGTGGTCGGATTGCTTTGTTAGATTGATGTGACTGTTTAGTGTCCTTGTTCAGATTGATTCAATTCCAGTGTCCATAGTCGCCTGATACGTCATATTTTGGAGTGGTATAAATTACGTAAGCACTAAATGTTTTTGAAATATTCATGCCTAGCAGAGCCACGTGGTTTCACCCGCGTAAGTCCCGATCCCGTGAGAAAGTCGGGATAAAAAGTAGCCTATGCGTTAATTCAGGTCTCCAGCTATCTAACATACCAAGTTTCATCGCAGTCGGTTCAGTGATTTTTGCGTGAAAGAGTAACAAACATCCATCCATCCTTCCATCCATCCAAACTTTCACATTTTTAATATTAGTGGGATTAGTGGGATTTTCAATAAAAAAATCTTATTTTGAAACTGATAAATTGAACTTGAAAAAGCTAATATTTCGTGACAGAGGGTTAACTATTTGTCAGATACGCACAACGCTCCCAAAATTGGACCACACCTTTCTGTGCCAAACTTCGTCATTAGTTAGTAGATGAGTGAGTGAGTATACTTTCACTTTTAAATATTATATGGTTTAAGTGAATTAGGGTTGAATTTCGAAATCGAAGCAACCCCTAATAGATAATAACTATGACTGGCGCTCCGAGGGTTCCCTAAGCGAACAAACTTGTATGTAAATAGTACAACCAGTTCGTGAATCAATTCTCGAAGATTTTTGTCCGTCTTTCCCGAAAGATATACTCTCCCCGATTTTACGACAAAGTCATTAGTCAACATTCTAAAGGTAAAATATCAGTTTGTAATCTCAAAAACTATATTTTTTATGTGCTACAACAATAAATTAACTAACGACTTTCGGATATTTACTTGTACTGTCAGCCCTTGCTTCCAAAATTCTTTTGTTGGTTTTGATTTACTTGCGAAATGTTCAAATTTGTTAAAATCTAAGGTTAAAATCTTGACAGTTTAAAAATAATGATTTATTTAAAAACAATTTAACAATAATATAGAGACTAGGTATTGAACACTTTCATAAAAAAGAAAAAAATATTTCTTGTTAACTACATGATTGCGAACGATTTTAAATGCTAAATCCAATGTTGATTTACAAACATGTGAGGCCACACGACTTATTGGACGTGATATTGCAGGAGCAATATCTATTCTACTTAATATAATAAACGTGAAAGTTTGTGAGGATGTATGGATGTTTGTTACGTTTTCACGTAAAAACTACTGATCCGATTGTAATGGAACTTGGTATGTAGATAGCTGGAGACCTGGATTAACACATATGCTACTTTTTATCCCGATATTCTCACGGGATCGGGACTTACGCGGGTGAAACCGCGGGGCGATGCTAGTAAACTTTAAAACTATAAACCCGCCCCGGCTTCGCACGGGTATACGCACCATATCACGATAGTTTCACGGTCAACAAGCCATAACACTACGATGCCACAGGCAGACATACAGACACGCAGATACACAGACACAGGCATTTCTAACTTACAATACCCCTTTGCGTCGGTTATAAATGCTATGAACTAATTCAACTAATTCCGTAGCATGTTTTTAACGCAGTCTTGGAAAATAATGCTAACAGCAGCTTAAATATGAAAAATGAAAAGAAATAGAGCTTTAAAACTTTCAGCGGATCGAAAATCAAAAAAATAAATTCTAAAACTTTGATATCAATATATGCTTAGTTTGGGTCTAAATATCGTTGTATAATAAGACCCAAAATTAAAAAAAATACTCACCTTCAATGTTTGGTGGGTTTGCCTCACTCTGCCTGGGCGTCTCACTGGGCGTCTCACTGGTTGTCAAGGGTCGGATGATTAAAATTAATGGGACTTGTGTATGCATCGTGATCCTGTAAATTTTGAAAAAAAACAGTAATTAACATTTTGTTATGTGTATCGACCTAGCGGGGCCCCTCGAGCTAGACCGAAAAAACTAGTGGCAATGCTTTCTTTGTTCAATGTACCTCACGAATTTATTAACAAGATTCAATGTACCTCAACGGTTTTGATAGAAATTACAATAAATCGCCTGATCCATCCAGCGGGGCCCTCGGTTGTATTACGCTCCGAACACATAAAAATAATACTGATCGTAACTTGTGCCAATGTACCTCTCAATTCATGTATTAACTCCAAGGGATCTTTAACAGAACAGGAGAAATTCAACAAGAAAGTTTTGTCTGCCCAGCAGGGCCCTTTGTAATTTGAATTCATACGTGCAAAGAAAGCACGCCATTGTTATGTATTACCAATGTACCTTAGAGTTCTTCACTATTATCAAATATTTCCCGCAATGAGGGTAGGTATGATAAACTTAGTAGTATATACGTGCAGTCCTACGACTGACTGTTTTTTTTTTCCCGGATGAAACTTAGGTACCCTAAGTCCTTTTCTTTAGCAAAATTTCAGGACAATCGGCTGAGTAGTGAAAGCGTAACAAACAGATAAACAAACCCACAGTAGAGTACAGCAGATTTTTGCTCGAATTGGAGTTACCCGATTGCTCAAGTACCTAATTTCTCAAGACTGACTTTTGGAATCAACATGTCCATGTGATTATCTGTAAAATCATATTTTGCTTCTTGAACCTCGTTCTGATTTACCCACTCTCACGATCGTGTTTAGGATAAGCCATGTTTTAGTGGAGAAGCATATTTTAGTTAATTTAATACAGTTTTGTCGGAATTTTGCACTGTTTCCTGGGAGGAAAAAAATTACGTGATATTTGCTGAGACCCCCCATCTCCCGCACGTGAGATTCAGCGCGACCCCCTTAACGTCTGACGTAGTTAATGGATTCCCCCTTATTATTTACCAACTAAGTTGTAGGCCAATAAATAAGCAGGACAGACTAGAATAGTCTACTCTATACTCGACACTACTCATTAGAATACTCAACACAAATAATTTGTTCAAAAGGTGTGATCGACGAGCAAACTATAAGCTTGTGATAAAGATTACGATGGTTTTAATCGAGGCTCGTCATTCGTGATTCGTGACGGGCGGGCCAAACAGTTGGGTTTTATATTCAGTTGAAGCAACATGTCTGCGTAGTTTTCGATTTAATTTACCGCCCTTAGAGATGGAACATTTTCTTCAAATTATAATGAGAGCAACCTTGAGTATAACCAATTCAATAAAAAGAAAAAGAATTATTTAATTCAGTTTATCGGTCAATTGGCGAACACAAAAATAATCCGTCGAATTTAAAACCTTCTCCTATTTTTAAGTCGGATAAAAAGCGGAATGACCATAAACTTAATATACTATCGTAATATACTAAGTTTATAGGAATGACCCAGGTCATAATAATAAATCGTTATAACCACAGATAAGAAAATAGTTACGTTGTAAGGGTATCAGTGTTTTGGAGACTTCTTAGTTTTCAATTCGTTACAAACATACATTTTGCTACTATGTTACGATCTTAAGTACTTCGATTAGGCGAAGTACACTTGCAATGTGTATAAAATATATAATTTTGCAATAATATATACAATAGTGATCGAACCCGGGAAATACTTGTTATTTATTTGTTTTGGTTGCCGTCTGTGGTTTTTATCATTAGTTGCACTTTCCGAGAGAAAATGCACGAGTTCCTATAGAAA
Organism: Euplagia quadripunctaria; assembly: GCA_963859945.1. Lineage (NCBI taxonomy): Eukaryota > Metazoa > Arthropoda > Insecta > Lepidoptera > Erebidae > Euplagia > Euplagia quadripunctaria. The sequence goes on along the minus strand of OY982559.1, from coordinate 27,572,245 downwards.
ATACCCATGTGCCTATAATATTTAAAGAGTTCCCTCGATTTCTCCAGACTCTCATCATTAGATCCTGACCATATTGAAGTCGGTTAAAATTATTAAAAGTTAAAAATGTACATTCTGTCAAAAAAGTATCGGGAATTGATAATTTAATTCTATTCCAAACTCAATTCAAATAATTCTTTTTTGTGGTTAAGTTGGAGCTGAAGCCATGCTAGAACGAGTCAATTCTGAGCCTAAATTCGTAAAACGCATTGTTATTACTGTAAGACATGGGTTTACGAGTTTGACATGCAAACTAGTCAACAAGCTTCGGAATGGCGACTTCCAACTGAACCGAAACTGAAAAAACCACGACAAAGTCGATCAAAAGTCAAGGTCATGCTGACTGTTTTCTTTCACTATCGAGGGGTTGTGCATTCAGAATTCTTGCCAGAAGGTCAGACTGTAAATAAATAATATTATTTGAGCGCTATGCGGCGTTTTAGAGAGCAAATTCGTCGAAAAATGCCAAATTTGTGGAAAGAAAATTCTTGGATCACTGTGAACGAAACAACCACCGTATTCACCGGATATGGCTCTGGCCGACTTTTTTCTCTTTCCAAAACTCAAATTACCACTTCGAGGTACCCGTTTTCAGTCGATAGAAGATATCAAAGAGAATTCTTGATAACTGGATTACTCGTTGGTATAAGTGTGTTATTTCTGAAGGGCCTACTTCGAAGGCGACACAATAAATTTGGAAGAATAGTTTTTTCCTTTTCCCTTTAGTGTTTTGTGATAACAAACCTAATGGCAAGGAATGTTACAAACTTTTTGAATGCGTTCTTCTAGTTTTAATTATAGGAAGATTTATAAAGACGAAGGAAAGACGTTTATGATACGATTGATTGATTTGTGTACTTTAATTATTGAAGCATTTTATTATAGAATTGCATGTTATGATAAGTACATTAATTGCTTAACGAAGTCAAGTTATAAGTTAACATAGCATATAATCGCTTTGGTGTTAACTGCCAGCTTATATGTATTATTTTGAATAAAAAAAAATAAATAACTCGAACCAATAATATGAACGAGCACTGTGACAGATCCTTAATAGGTGAGCCATATGCTTTTTTTCCATCTGAATGGTCCTTTTAATACAATTTATTTTCCTAATAAACACAGGACCCAGCTCATTAAAATCCAATACCACTGCCCATAACACCAGGCTTGCAAAAACTTCAAAATACCCTTGCTATACCTTTTAAAGAACCCCATACCTACTGTAATCCATACTAATATAAAACTGAAGAGTTTGTTTGGTTGAACGCGCTAATCTCAGGAAAGTAGTTTTTTCCTTCCTTTAATTTAAAGTAGTAACTTTAAATTAAAAAAATATTTTAATGTTGGATAGCCCATTTATCGAGTAAGGCTATAGGCTATATAACATCACGCTACAACCATTAGGAGACAAGCAGGACCATAAACGCAGGTGAAACTGCGGGGACTATTATTTATTAAGACTGCTTATTGTTTACATTCTAAATAATCATCAAATCATGACCGTTTAATCTGATATAAAAAATATATTATCTTTAGATTTCTAAGCTATCAAGAGAGAATACGCTTGGAAAAGATAAGAGACAATTCCAATCCGTTTGCAATGGCACAGGAAAGAAACTTTTAGGCTCTACATCTACTAAATTATCTCACTAAAGGGTTCGTCCCCTATACATCTAAAGGTTTGCTTGATTTTTAATCATTTTTATGGCAATGGCATAATGGCTTTCCCCATAATACAAACTTGGTGTACTTACTCATATGTAAGTAGATAGAGGTACAATTATATAATCTATTAAAGTATACCTATATGATATTTTTCAAGTTTTATTTGCACTCCCTTTTTTACCCAAGGAAGTTATCAAGCTCCTGTAGGGCAGGACAATTTCATTGCACTCAGTCAACCTTCTGGAAGCAGGTGCAATAAAAAACATCAGACATAATAGTGGAAAAGTTAACACAAAACATTTTTGTATGTATTTTTTTTCTTATAATAATCACTTTAATAAACTGTAATAATAACAAGGTAACTGGGATAGACTGGATGCGGGTGAGAGGCCCATATCCAAAAGTGGACTGAAATAGGCTAATTGATTGATTAACTGTAATTAACATACTTCCACCGGCTTCAAAATAATAAACTACCTTTGTAAATACTAAATTTAAATTAACTGCAACCTATAATCTTATCTGTGCCTATATTGAATGAGATTAATGTTGATTATTATTATACTAGCTGTTGGCCGTGGCTACACTTACTTGGATGTTGAAAATTACTTCAGAAGGGCACGCTAGCATAGTCCATTTTAGGGCATAGCTTCAGTACTGGCAGTATCTGGGTAATTAATTCAGAAGGAACGGTAGCACAGTCCATCTTTGGGCATAGCTTCAGTACGAGCAGTATCTGGGTAAACTTCTGTTGTTTGTTTTCTGAGTAGTTTTATGGCGTTACATACAACCTTGCATTCAATAATTGTTATGCTAGTCAAAAATAATTTGGAAATGTGTAATGGACGGCTCAAAAATAAATTTTATTGTCTACATTGCCATCGCTGCCTTCATTACCAGCCAGAGCAAACTGTAATAATCATTTTAGGATGTTGCACCCTCTTTACCATGTTTTTGATGCCTTCAATGGAATAAAACTCTAATTTAGATTATTTTTTTAAAACAAAATTATAATTATTGTATTTCTACATTTCCAGATGATAATGATGTGGATGAGGAGAATCATGATTCTAATATTTTGCAAAGAGGACCAAGGTTTCTTGATACAGGCATGGCATGTTCAGGAAGAACCGATTCAAACACATTTAAATTAAACTGCTAGTAAATGTTATTTTAATTAAAGCTTTGTTTTTTATTACTAATATAATCAACAATTAACAAATAATAGTTAAAATTTTTAACATGATATAATCAAATCAACAAGAAATCCTGGAATGGAGGCAGTCCCTATGATATCTAGTATCTTTCACTCTATCTGTAAGCTCAGATCCAGTTGGTCCTTCTTCTGTTGCTCTTATTGAATTAGAGATGTTACCCTCCTTTGTCTTCACTTTTGCCACCCATACACTCTATATCTGGACAAAAATAAATCACAAGGTATTAGTATAAGCATATTATGATATGAGGAAGTACTAGAGTTATGTCATTCAATTGAACAAATGTACAAGACAAATCTGGGAACTACCAATCTCATAATATTGTTATTAAGTAGCAGAATGATACATTTAGAAAAAAATTCAAGAAACCTTTTTCTATGGAATTATGCAAGCTTACATTGATGGTAACTGTTTATTATCAGGTAGCCTGTGTACCTGTTTGTTATATCAATGTTATAAATACACTAGCTGTCCCGCGCGACTTCATCTGCATTTTCAAATTTTCCTATCTATCTCATCATATCACATCTCATTCTCCAATCCACGTGAAGACATACAAAAAATTCATTAAAATCGATCATTATTCCTGTAACCCTATCGCAGCGCCATCTACCGGGTCCAATTGTAAATCTAAACCATTCTCGAATCCACCTGAAGATACACAAAAAATTCATTAAAATCGGTCCAGCCGTTTAGGAGGAGTTCAGTGACATACACACGTACAGAAGAAATATATATATAAAGATAAGAGACCTTTCACATACTTGAACCATATCATGTATTTTGTGTAAATGCTGATTTTAATTGTTTTAATATTTACTTATTATCCTGAACATGAAGGTATATCTTCAAACGCTCTTCACGACATTTACAAGAAAGTATGAACAAATTATTAACGCTTCGGTCATGGGGTCCGAGTGCTCGTTCCGTTTATAAGGAATTGGCTAAGCGACTGATCGACACTTCTCGTGACCAGAAGGCGGGCCTTTTTCTTGCACAGAGAATTAGCATTGCCATTCAACGTGGCAATGCTGCCAGCCTTCTGGGAACACTGCCAGTAGGCGACGATGTGGAGGAATTTTATGACGCATGCATGTAAATAGCCCATATACAGTTCTTTTTCTTTTTTTATTAGTTTTAATGTGTAAGTTGTATATAATTAAAATTTATAATATATTTAGAAAAAAAAAAAAAAAAAATTATAATGCTCAAATTATTGAAAATTACTTATGCTTTTAACAAACAACACTTACATGCTGCCATTGCTGTACAGTGGTCACAGCAGTTACTACATTACACAGCTTACAAACATGCTTGAAATTCCTTTACGTTTTGATATGTCTGATTACCTGAAAAAATGAAATTGACATGGTGAAAAATGTGATTAAAGCGAGTACAAAACAATATTGTAAGTAATGAAACTAAATTGTCTTAATGTTAAATACAGTAAAAGCAAGAATAAAACAATTTTACAAATAATATTACTTGGTAAATAAAACAATGAATAATTTCTTACCTCTCGCCATTTCTAGGTTATTGTTGATGCGTTTCACAAGTTTCTCTTTCTTCTATTATTATCCTTTATCGTGATTGATTTATTATTTATAATGAGACTTATTTTAAAAAATAAACAAGGAAATAGAATATATTTATTTTGGATATGTCAGCTTGACTTGCACAGATTCATTAGCATGTACAATATCTCTTGACTAAAAGAAGAGATTTTTAGTGAAGTTTTAGTTTAGTGTAGGGAACAACAGAATTGCCACCATTGTATGATTTTGTAGAAATAAACTAAATCTAAATACATGCGTCGGGATGCCAACGGTTGTACTTTAAATTTGCAGAGTCTATTTTGGTCATTTAAATCTGAACGACCAGGGTTTTGACGATAGCTAAGAATCATCAATTGCAATCTATATTATGATATTCCATGTAAATACACTATGTTTGTGCTAGAATATGCACAAACCGAGTCTCTGCATCATCACACAATAATCCGGTATAATGTTTAATTAAGATTATCCTTTATGAGCCCTCTTCAATCAGCAACTGCATAATTGAATTTGGCACATAATATGTGTTTAAAGGAATTAGTAAGATTTTAGAGATACACCATCATGTTTGCTTTGTTTGTAATTTTGTTGTCAAATACTACGAAACTTGTATCTTGTTTGTTTTTGTCCTACAGTAAGACAAACATTCTGTTTTTATATCGTTTTTTTCTTCAAAATAATAAATTTATAGATATTGAAGATATGTATTATGTTCTATACATATAAAATGCTTTGTCCTGAATGACTGACTGACGGATCATCGCACAGCCTAAACCGCTGATCGTAGAGACCTGAAAGTTGGAGGGTGTGTTCCTTCTATGACGTAGGCATCCGATAAGAAAGGATTTTCGAAAATTCCACCCCGGAGGGGTTGAAAAGGGGTGCCAAAGTTAGTATGGGAACACGTGTTTGTGTGGTATGTCGGACTCGATTCGAAAACCACACAGTGTTCCGTCACCGGGTCTTATGGCTGGGGCCTCATGTGTACTCTAAATTAGATTATCAGATTATCTACACTACAATGTGTGATGTCCGCCACCACGCGGATGAAGTCGCGGGCAAAAGCTAGTCTTAAATAAAACGTGTAGATATTCTACCTTCTTGACTGTCGGTAAGCGATAACAGGCACCTATATAAATGCCACAATATATTAAAAACTGAAATACACAATAAGTTTGTGGTACTGGTAAACAGCGGTGTTTTGTGTCAAGTGAAAATGTGAACACCATAATGCACAAGAAAACCTACATTCTTATGATTATAAGTCTCCTGTTTTTTAAATTCACATTTCAATTGTACAGTGTACGTACACTTAACACCAGCAACTATCCAGTTACAACTGAGGACATTGAGATGCAGTCCATCAAACCTTATACCGGGATAAGGAAGTTGTACCAGTCTCGCTCTATGATGGATTACCCGCATCCAAGGACACGAGATGAAGCAACGGCGACGGTCCCTGCTAACTATGGACGTCCGAAGCCTGCACGGGATGTTGAATTAAATTTGTAGAATTTTAAACTTTAAAATGGTTATACTAGTATTTTTTCTACTTTTCCCGGGTTGGGAATATATTCGGTTTACATACACTTAAATATAATATTGTTTAGCTGATTACGCAAATCGGTCCATAATATTCCGTCGTAATAATTAATTTGACTCAGTGTGCACTTTAACTTTTTAACTGAAGTACCTCTACAAGAATCACTTTATATCATATTATACTGTGTTTACGTAACTAATGAGTAATACATACTTTGCAATACTACGAGAAGAGTTTTCCCTCACAAGCTCACTCACAACTACATAACTTACAAACTAACAGTAGTGTAGAGTTGACTACACTGTACATTAAGTATTATTTCTTTTAAAAAACTCATCTGCAAGACGAACATTAAAAAATATTTGCGTAATAATAAGGACCTATCTATATGGAACTACTACGAAACTATATGTAGGTATACTAACCTTTAAACTTTCGCGTTCCATGATATAGTTATGTATTCACACGGGATATTCGGGCAATTCAGAGGTTTGTTATACCTTTTCGTGATCGCGTTAATTCCTAAATACATATATCAAACTATCATGATTCCTGAGTATACACAAAATATATTCATACCAGTTAATAATAGCCATAATAATAACCATCGATGCGCCAGGTTTGCTGTCTGCGGTTTGTATTAATACCAGGCACAGGTCACGCTGTCGCAATGTATACTTGATACAAATTTTTAAAAATAACACCTCTTTCTATAACTCTATTGAAAGGATGTGTCGCACATATAATGAACTGAATCGGGTTGAAGAAGTGGATGTATTTAATGGTAGATTCTCCCAGTACACACTACAGTACGTAGTATTTCCTTATATATATAGTTTTAATCTTATATATGCTGTAGATACATATATTTGAGTAGCGTCACAGAATACATAATAGTACCAGTACAGAAGGACCTCTTCGCAATACCATTTAAATAAATAAATAGCGACTCTTGCTCTGACACAATTCAGATCGCACACCGCTAATTACGAACAAGCTATATTAATCTAAAATTACTCTTATCTGTTCTTATGACGTTAGGGTTATCTTCTGTGAGAAGAATTAATCTAAATATTTAATAACCAGTAATGTGCCTATTACTTTACTTTTGTGAACAAAGGAAGTTTAAAAAACCTAGGCTAGGTATTTTCTTAGTAGTACGTAGATGAAACTTATATTAAAGTGTTGAAATTAGTTAGGTTGTATATAATTATGTGTAGCAAAACTCCTTGGTATTTATCTTTTAAAAATCGCTCCACCCGTTTCGTAGAGTAGCCGGAACAAACAGACAGACAAAATGTAAAAAATATTTTTTTTGGTATAAGTACCGCGGTACTTATACCAAAAACAAGGATTTTCAAAAAGTGTATCGAGGAAAGTGTTTCTACGAGGAATAATTCAAACATTCAGATGCATTTAGTAAAAAACTGTCAATCTGACATTGCAAACTGACACTTTAAATTTATTTGTATACAAGATGCAAGTTGTTGTGGTCCTAATAAATAAATATACTTATGAAAGCTAAACTTGACCTTGTAAACAGAACTTGTAAGTATATAGTATAACTATACTGGTTATAATTAATAATATAAACTAACTACTTAAATACGGGAAACATAATTTAGGACAACAAAAGTCAGCATTTGGTAGATAACTACTAATTACCTATAGATAGACGTGAATTTCTTTACATTGATTTTCGGATCCTTGTTATTATTATAACAACCAAATACCATGCAATATGCGTTTGCCTTCATTTTAGTTAAGTAAGTTTTAGTATTATGCATTGTGTAATATAATTATCGTAATTCGTAAGCGACGAACGGACGAAGGGACGTAGGTAGCGCGTGAATGAGTATCGAAGCAACGTGCTACCTGGCAGGCGCGTGGCAGCCCACTGAATTTCGCACGACTCGTCGATGCTGCTAGGTACCTGTAGCTTCATACCTGCTTAGTGGAGTGGGCCTAGCCTGGTAGCGTTTTGGTTAATTAAGCGTGGCAAGTATTTGTATTTTGCCACGTGCCATGTATTTTGTCTTTTTTTGGATCACTGTTTTGACTTAATACGTACCTATATCCTAATATTTTCTGTCATGTAATGGCAGTAATCTACAGATTAGAGAGCGTACCTTTCATAAATAAATAAATAGTATGAACACGTTTCCGTTCACGTTTCAGGAGACGAGACGAATAAAATATAGCAATTTCCTAAGAGTAATGGAAAACACATTGTAGTCCCAGTCGTTCACATAATGATTTAATATACATACAACACTGAAAATCGTCATCACCATCATCATTAACGAATGCAAAAAGTAGTGACGCAAAAAGTAGTAATGGCCGCACAGAAAACCGGTCTTGAAGCAATGCTTGTGTTGCGTGTCGCCGAGTGAGTGAGGTTACCGAAGGCCCAAACCCTCATCCCACCCTTCCCCTACTCCCACCTTAAAGGCCGGCAATGCACTTGTGACTCTTAAGTTGCAAGTGTCCATCGCCGGTAGTTACTATCAAGTGACCCGTCTACTCGTTTGCCCCCCAAACACATAAAAAAGCATTATTATAATAGTATAGATAGGTACATACGAGTACATTGAAATTTTACCAAATACAAGGACAAAAGTTATTCCTATTGAATGTGTGAAGAACGCCTTTTGATGCCTGAATGATCAAGAAATTTTCATATATTCGTAGTTAATTTAATTAGTTGTAATTTAGTGTAACTTTAAGAAGGTAACACACAGCAGCTTTTTGGTGGAACTGGAGGCGTCAGACTAGTCCAGTATTTTTGAAAAAAAGAATGAACTTTCATCCTTTTTTTCCCCTGATTCACAACTTTTTTTAACGTATTATCTCGTTATAATATAGAAATACTGAAATTAAAAATGTGTTTTGCAAAACAAGCTCGTCACGACCAATTTTGTTGACGTGATCGCAACGCGAAGCCGTGCTTTGAACGCGGTCGGTACACGTACCGACCGCGTTCAAAGCACGGCTTCGCGTAGTATGACAGTATTAATTTGTGATGTCGAACCACGGTTCGACAGCACAAATTAATACTGTCATCCGGCATTAAAGGCAAAGGCCTGCGAAGAATTAAAGCCGCGCACCAACCATTTAGCGATTACGTTCTGAAACCTCGACGTTGTAATCAGGGATGTTATAGAGTTCTGTAACCGAAACTATCGGATATCCGAATGAAAATTTAAGCAAAACCGTAACCGAATCTTAAATGTGAAAGTTTGGGATAGCGGTAATTTATGACAGGTTATTATGATTTCTATGTTGACGATGATGATGTTGTCTTTGGTTTCTTTTTTCAATTTTTCATTAGATAACAACAAAAAAAATAGTGTTTATAATAATCACTTACTTACAGAATACTTTATTTTATCTTATTTTTGAGGCTTTAACAGTATTACAATGAAATACGTAGTAGCAGATACCAATTACAAACTTCCATATTTAATTACTCCACATCAATTTTCGTATGTTCCTATTACATATACTTAACAATCAAAAATGCGTTATTAAAATTATCCGAAACTATCGAAAAATCCAAATAATTTTATATCCGTAACTTTATCTAAAACCGGTATAATCTTAACTACTTAATATTATAAATAATAATTCGTTTGTTACGCTTTCATGGTTTAGATACTCAACCACACTATAATTTGATAATCATGGTACCGGCTACAGAAAAGGACAAAGGGGTGATAGGCAATCCTCTAAAAAGTATTGTTCTAGAGGGATATCTGAACGACAAAATCTACATTAAGCGAAGCCGCGGGCAAAGCTAGTATTTTTAAATATTGAAATAAAGATAAGTCCATAATATCCCAGGTATAAACGCACCCAAACAAATGTAAGTTGAAGAAAAATTGCTACATAACAAAAAACCGGACAAGTGCGAGTCTGACCTAAAACAGTAGAATCCTGAATATCCTTCAGTTCAAAGTAAATTAATTTAGCGTAGAAAGTAATTAATCAACAGTGGAACATCTGACGTTACCAACAACTTTACAGAACATTAATTTGCATAACAATAAAGTTTCTTCTTATTCCAAACACCTTACTAACTGAATTCGTCTGCAGTGTCTGACATCTTTCCATACATATGAAATCAATTACAACCCTGAGTGCTTAATACTGTTTTAATAATAAAGTTGCAAACTAAATTCGTAAGCTGCTGTGGACGTTTCAGGGTAGGCGGGTTCATGGAAGAAAGGCCCTTCTGGATGGAGCAGTATAAATTTTACCTGAATTAGAATGTCAGAACAAGTCTTAGATGAATATCTAAAAATATACCGGTCAGTTGTTCTGTTCTGAGCGTGACTGTATTTTTGGCAGTCACTAAAGACCCGATCGAAATCGAAAGCATTACGTAGGACGTAAAAATATGTTCTATAAACCCAATTTTCGTTTTACAATATTTTGAAAAACTTTTCAAAACTATTTATTCAAAGTTTTATGCTTCCAATAAATATAATCCATAAACCAATAAAGAATTATTAATTAATAGAAGGGCCTTCATCTGCAAATGCAATTTGAAGTCTTTCAAAACGAGTCTTTCGTTTTTAGGCTACATTTTAAAATTGTTCTCGAACATGTTCTTCAGATTGATGTAGATCAATTTTTAAGTGAGACACGATAATTAAATTTAGTTCGTAATAAAATGTGGAGGGCAATTTGAAGTTACAGCTTTTGTATTATTTATCGAAGACGATCTTATTTTTAAAATAAAGTACCCTACGTATAATCTGCCAGTGTTCCATGCATAAAAACTCTTTTTCGCAAAACTTTCCGAGTGGTTGGGTATCTAACGTTGTCACTAAAATAACTAAAAAAAACCTAATGGTTTTAATATTTAATATTTTGTTCTGAGTTCTTTCTTTTCCCTTATATAACAAATAATTAAATATTAAATAATACCACTAGTATAATAAAGAAAAAGAGCAGTAGAAAACAGCAGATTTCTGCTCTGATCAGCACAGTACTTCCTTAAGACCGGTCTTACTTCTATCCTAGTTCTAACTTAGGGAAGAGACCCTCGAGAAGAATGTATGGGGAGGAATGCTATTTGTGTTATATCGATACAACAAATTATGGTAAGACGAAACTTAACTCTGTTGCATGTAACATGTAACATGCGCTAACGATAGTCAACGGACTTTATTCATTAAGTTTTATTTTATTATTCATTAATTATTAGCTACATTTTAATTTACGAAGATCTTTCAATTTGTGAGATTACTTTATATTAGTCATATTGTCTATTGTATTCCGACTCAAAGTCTTATTTGTATAATGTTAGTGGTAGAGAGAATCGTTGCCATGGTTACGCTGAGGATATTATGCTGCGTATTTATGCAGGTACCGCTCACATTTGTTTCATCTGCTTGTTTGCCAGTATAGTAGGTGTTTCAATACGAAATTCTTCGAAAATACGGAAGCGCTTCTTAGATTCAAACTTCGTCAAGGTATTGTCTTAAATTTGTTCACTGGGCTTCAAATCTTGAGCTTAAATTTTTCGGAAGTTCTCTGGTTTGTGTTAAAACTCAACTGTACAAATTTAGGAAGTTACATTTTTAAATAGCAAAGTACATTGTTGTAGCAGAAAAAAAACTAGAATTCATATTTTAAATTTATTTTGGAATGTTGTATAGAGTCTTATAAATAAACTTCAGGATTATCTACAGAACTTAGGTCTCTCAATTCTTTTGTCGGAGAAGTCGACAATCATGCATGTTAATAATATTGAACTTGGAGAAAGAGTGTACTCCCGTCTCCAAGGCCGGCAACGCACTTGTGACTCTTGAGACGCAGGTGTCCATGGGCGACGGCAGTCACTTACCATTAGGTGACCCGTCTGCTCGTTTGCCCCCTAACATATAAAAAAAACTTGGCTCCCATTTTCACATTTATGTTTTTGATTGGATTGTTAAGATATAGTTCAGATTTATCGTAGCGCTGAAGTATCGTTATCAGTTACGCTTTCACACGTATCTGGTCGACCGACCCTCATGGAATTTTGTATGCAGGTTGTCAGGGGTATAGAAAAACACAGAGGGCACCTTCCATCCAGCAAAAAGTTTTGTTCCTGAAGGACAGTCAATTCACTTTTAAGCAAGCCCCGAGCATAACTTATGCCCGGTTCCTATAATCTAGAAACGATTGTTTTGCTTAAGGACGGTAAAATTTTCGTTGAAAATTCAACGAAATGTTACCATCCGTAAGCAAAGCGAATCGTTTCTTGATTATAGGAACCGGGCATTAGTGCACCTATAATAGAATTTTAGGTCACCAGGGCAGGGTTCAAGAATCTACCGCCGGGGACGCGGACGATTATGACTCCCGTATCCCCGGCAGAAGGTGCGTTTCCCCAATATAAAAAAAAAGGTTTAAGAATCTAAGGTTCTACGGGATCAAGTGCAAATAAAAAAATCATTCTTGTATGACACGATGTTTGTGTCTTTTTTTTAATTGGTAAGTTTGCGAGCCAGAACTTTCGTGATATCACCTTTTATTTGAACTCAGTAACATTTAATATATTCATAATATACATATATTCTTTTTCCATATACAATATACATATTAATAAATACATGTCCAAGTTACAATAAACTAATAAAAAATCCCACCCCTGACCGTTCCCGGCACAAAAGTGCTCATGACACTCTTCGCGTTTCCACATTGGATTGCGATAGCCAGCCTCTACACCAGGAACGATCCGGATCGAGAGTCACCAGTAGTCTCTATGAGCCTTTATTTGAATGGTTGATCACGTTCTACCATTCCAATAAAGCCTGTTATGCAGTAATATTTTTCGTTTTTATTTTTGTTATCTCGTTCATTCCACGTAAAAGCATTTTTAACTATTCTCAAATTTTACAATTTTTCCTGTAAACTTGAACAGTTTTTCTGTGTTGAAAATGCTATTTCATATTGGTACGGATATTAAAAACGAATTGAAACTGATTGGCCAAGGGAAACGAAACTGGGTTCATAAAAAAAATGTTCAGGTACTTTTTTTTTAATACACTTAAGAAAATTGGTTGATAAACAGAGGAGAAAAATAATTCAACTTTGTAGTCTTTGCCTATCATAATAAATAGATGATAATTAATTAGAGATTCGGCACATGGGTATATTTAGATGAAGGGTTTTTTTTTGTGCGTGTAGAAACCCCCTCGGGCCGTTACCTCACCGGGGTTTTCGGTGGGGCGGTGTGTCGGAATCGAACCGACTAAAACCACACGGTGTGCCGTACTGCGCCTTAAGTAGGAGGGATCCGGGAATAGCTTTTATTAAGAAATCCGGATATTAAATGAAGGGTTGCCGTGACCTGTCAACGTCATAGTTTAACGCGATTTACTGTATAATGTGGGTTTCATACGCCATGTTGAAAAAGTAACTGTTACACATAGCAAAGGGGTACATTTTTAATAATATTCTACGTAATAAAACTGAAATATTATTTGATATTTCAGTTTCTTGTAGTGCCAAAAAACAAGGTATTTCATAAAATGAATTTTTCATCCTGCATGTTCTTTTCATTACGGGTGAAACAAAGTTTATTTAAAATATTAAAATGTTTTGATTTTTAAGACTGTTTGTTACGGTGATCTACACAACCTGGAACTGTTCCATACAGTAAAAAAATCTGATAAGTGCGTGTGCGTATGTAGTATGTATAATCCGTAGTCACCCGTGACAAGATGCGGAATCTATTCCTTTCTCTTCCTGTTGATTTCATAAGAGCTGACCGCGCGTAGGGAATCTGCATTAAATTATCAGACTTGCAAGTTTCAACGGTGATGGGCTCACCCCCAAGTACGTGTGCATTTGTATACTATCTAAAAGGTGAAATGTGTATGTTATTCCAATCTAAAAACATTTTTTTTTTTAGATTTTATTTCATGACTTTGTTGGCGTGACCCATGTAAAGTAATAGTAAGGTAAGCCGGACGGACAGACAGACAGACATTAAGTAAGAAACTATAAGGGTTCATTGTAAACCCTAAAAATTGTGATGAATTATTTCTTAACTAGCATCTTAAGATGTTCAAAATGGAGATAATTATTCTCCAAAGGCAGTAGCCTTTTTCGGGTTAATTTATTAATAGACTAGCCGTCCCGGTAGTTCACTTGCGTTGATGGTAACTGCTCCGCGCCTATTGGTCGTAGCGTGATGTTATACAGCCTACAGCCTTACTCGATAAATGGGCTATCTAACACTACAAGAATTTTTCAATTAGAACCAGTAGTTCCGAGATTAGAGCGTTCAACCAAACAAATAAACATACAAGCTCTTTAGCTTTATAATATTATAGTATAGATAATCATTTCGGGTTGCATAGTTTTATCCGAGACTTCGTCTGCTCAAAAACATTCATATTTTCTCATCTCATCTTACCACAAGTAGGTGTAGTATACTATATAATTATGTTTATTATAAATTTTATATCCCCAAATTAAACTTGAATAATGATTGGTCTCACATACAAGTTTCATATCCCATTTCAACCCCATCCAGTTTTATTTTCAAGACAAAGAGTAGCTGTTGTCCGTCTCCAACGTCCCGTTTCTTTAAATATCCCAAATTCATTCAAATTGGTGCACAAAATCCAAACAAAAGTGAAAGAAACTTACTTTCGCATTTTTATAATCTGTTTTAATTGATAATGTACAATAACTCCGGAATAACTAACTCTGGGGCTGCAGTTCATTGTTTAGTGACACAAAAGCCGAACGACCCGGGCATCAATACCAGGAACTCACCACGGCAGGGATTAATTTTCACTGAACAACTCACTGGTTTGCGAGAATATCGACGTAATTCAAAATTCATTAGAATTGAACTAAGTATGCCAAACGATCATAAATCTTTAATATTTTATGGTGAACAGAGATGCAACGCCGATTTCGTACTAACGTTCGTGAGAAAGCGACAAGTTCATTTATATATTTAGAACAAAATACTCTAGCGGAAATCAGAGAAAAAAAAAACAACAAACTAAAAATCAATAATTTTTAGTTCTGTCGCTATTCTCGCAAACCGCTGTTTTTAAAACTATATGGAAGTTTTCAATGTAATCCAATATTCTTATTATTAATAGTTAGATTTGCGTAATGATTTCCCCTCAAGGAAAAAATTAAAATTGTTGTCTTTCACGTCTTAATTTTAATATTAAATAACCCATAAACTTAGTATACTATACTAAGTTTATGAAATAACGATAACTTGCATACAATAGCGTACATCATCCTTCATATATTTGTATGTATATTTAGCTCATTGTGTATACATAACCACCATACTTGGATCTAATTCTCCTGTCCCACGTATGTGCAAATTGGCAAACGAAAGTAGTAGATGTACTGATATATTTTCAAGTTCTTTAGGCACATTTCGCAGTGACATAAACTTGTGCCTTTCTGATAAACAAACTATAAGTTATTGATCTACCAACCACCTGCTATTTTATTTAAATGGGTAACTAGTTATATGTATAAAAGTAAAACATCGGAGCATGTGGTGCTTGTTCATAAATGGTTGTACATTTAGAATAAGTATGTGTAAGTATAATAATTTAAGTGAATGAAAATAATAAGGGCACGTTCAGATGACGGGCGTCATTTAGCTACCGCGCGTTGACGCGCGTCAACAAGAACACGCATTTTGTTCAAGACGTTCACATACCACCGCGCGTTTTTATCCGACGCTTGCTTGACGCGGCGTCAACGCCCATGGCGATGACGTTGGCTTGAAATCATTGGTTTTCTGTACATCTGTTTATATGAGCGCGCGTTTTTAAAGCGTCAACGAGTGATTTTAATAAAAGGATTCGGCCATTTAAATAAAAGTTCATATACCATTTTTCACAAAGCATGACATTTAATTTTATACAGTTTATTAAAATAAAAATATAACATACAAGAAATGTCAAAAGCACTACTTTTTATTTCTTTTATTTTTATATCCGCACGTCGGGCGCGCGGCCGCCATCCATCATCTGAACGCACTCTTAATTAATGTAACAACGGTCGGCAAACCAAATAAATACGATGAAAAACCTGTTTAAAAACTATAATTTTTAAATCATAATCAAGCCATTTCATACATCACTAAATCGTATCCTTATATTAAATCTAACGAATATTTAGCAAATAAATACCTCTGATTTAGGTTGAGAAGAAACATTTTGAAAGACGGGCACTCCCAGACACTGGATTCCAATTACGTCGAATGTCTAAGCCTAATACACCATCTACTATTGCTTCTTTTTGTTTGTTTTTATACTTTCTCAATCTGATACTCACTCACTGACCGAGATTTATTCACGAAATACTAACTTCAATCACACTACCTGTGGATTACTTAAATTAGGCCAACAAATTTACAAAGACAGGCTTTCGTGGGTGTAATATAATATTACTTTATATTCAACATCAACTCGATGTCTCTATAATAAATGTGTTAACAGCTTGTACAAGGTACAACTTGGTTAGAAGTTTCGCGCCTGCACTCTCATTGTAATGGTAGTTTTGTGTTTGTTAAGTCCTCTCCTTTGTGCAGCGTAATATCACGAAACATTGCTATTTAACTAATAATATACCACGAATATGCGCTTAATGAACATGAATTTTGGTTTGTGGACATATGTACATTTTACACGTGTAAATATTCCGGTTAGTGTAGTTTATTTATGTTTAATGAAGTGTTTTATTATATGCACATATTTAAGACATTTTAAGATTAACTTCGGTTTGACTACTTAGCATATAATAAACAATAAATGTTACAATTACTTAGTAATAGAATATCCAATTAACAATCAGTTTGTAAGGATAAAAAAACAACGTGTTTTATACTAAATACGCAAGCCTATTTTCACTTTTTTCGAATTTTTTTGAGTCGTGCGTACTCAAAAAATTATAAGTAATAATAGAACTAGTTACGAACACAATTCGTCTTAAAGATTACAAAAGTTCAGACATCTATCTCGGTAACTTTCAGGGAAGAGGAAAGTCCGCGCACACACGTCACAAGCGGATACCACCGACTGAGGCAGAACGGCCTTGTTGGGGTGCATCGGGCGAGCGCATTCGCGTTCGGAAAATTTACAAATATATATATATACAAATTTTGAAAATAGTTCGTTTATAAACTTAGCTTAGCTTTATTATTATTGTTATCGATAATTTAAAGAATGTTCGTCGAATTTCGATTTATGAGCGAAAACTAGTATTATTGGAATTTTGACAATAATTTATCTACGTCAAAGTAATTTCACCATCAGACAAAACCAATGTTATTTGTTATAATGATATGATGATTACAGTATGATATAATACGAGAATACCAGCTAAAAAAGTTATAGAATTGAAGCAGCAAACAGTCTGTAGTTAATGTGATGATGGAGATAGAAGCCAGTCGAGGGTTCCTCTTCCTCTTCCTCTCTTCAACGGTTTACAGCAACTATTTCGTGTTTGGGTTTTTTCATTAATCTTAATGAGAACTTGAAACCTAATAAAAGATTGTATATTTATTACAAATAACAACGAATAGTTAAAGTAGGTAATTATGGTATATATTGGTTAATTAATTTTATATTTTATTAGTAACTGTTAATTACTATAGCCTAAACTAAACTCCTACACTACTTTAAATCTTACAAATATTATGAAGGCGAAAGTTTCTGAGGATGGATGGATGGGTGAATATTTGTTACTCTTTCACACAAAAACGGCTGAACGGATCTGGATGAAATTTGTGACAGAGATAGATTATTGTTTGGAAAATCACAAAGGCTAGTATTCGGCTAGTATATAAATAATTTTGAGCCGCTGCGAAATAAGGTACATAATATTTGTTGATTATTGAATAACATTCAATTACTATTTTATATTATTGAATAATTATTCACCAACATGAAGGACAAATGCCGCAGGTCGCTTCTAATTGGTCTTCTTGGATGTCATTGAGAGAGGCCTATGTCCAGTAATGGACGCCCTATGACTGAAACGATGACGATGATGATGGATGATGTAGCTTATACTTCTAACTCTCTTCTTTTTATTTCTAATATTTGCTTAAAAACGATCTCGTAATAAAAAATCTTTGAAGCAAGTTTTCCTTTTACTATAGCACAAATGATTTTAATTAGGTTTAAGGTACAATTACTTTGACGACGACGACGACGCCGTTTTTGTCAGGTTGACACATAAAAAATTCACAAATTGAAAATAGACCACGCTTGTGTACTTCGACAGCAATCAATAATATGCAATGATGACATGATAATGACGTTTTAAACGTAACTCTTGCCATTAAAAGAAAGTACCTGGGACAGCAAGCTCCGCTCGGTAGCTTTTTGTAAAATCGTCATTTTCTTTTAAAATGTTTTTTTTTTGTAAAATTGCATTCTTACAAGAAATACAACTATGCAGTTGAACTTAAAATGCAAAACTGTATCTGTATCCAACATTTCATCAAAATCGTTAGAGCCGGTCCCGAGATATGCGAAATATAAATACATATATATAAATAAATACATAGGTAGGTACATACAAGAATTGATCGTTTTAAGTAATAACATTAATGAAACTAATTTCATGCCACAGTTTTCAGCACCAACAAAATGTCCATCAAAGCTATTGCAAATATCACTTGACTAACAAACAAAAAATATTGATAAAATTTTTAAAGTTAAACGGTGATTTGCGTACCATATTCCGGAATTGTAAATGTTTGGTGAATTTCGAAGTTATTCATTTAAGCAAACAACACTGACTGCACACGAAAAAAATATTTGCAACTTCAACCAATCTGCTTCAAAACTGAATTGATCCCTATTTACTCGTATCTAGACTTTGAATTTGTATAGTATTGCTTCGAGCATCATAGTAGCGTTAGCCCGAAGGACCTGTCAATTCAAATGAAATGTTTTTCAATTTAAGTTTTCACTTAAATTGAAAAATAGTTTCCTATAGCGCTATTTCAATAATATTTAGAAGCACTTGTAAATATTAGTGTAAGTTACGGTAATCTCTTTTCATAGTTAGGGAACAGACAACACCAAGGACGTGCGAGTCGGACTAGCACACTAAGAGATCTTCTGAACCGTCCTACAATATTTAAAGAAAACGTCGAAAAAATCACGTTTTTATTATAGGCTGGGCCCCCTTACATTTTTAATTTTGTTTTTATTATTTATTTATTTGTGTCTATCCACAGCAAATGTATTACAAATTGATGTACAGAACATGTTAGTGAATAATAATGTTAGTGAATTAACACAATGAATAAACTAAACTTAATAACATTTTTAAGAAACTGAATTTAGTAGAAAATAGATAAAATTATTACTTACATACATAAATATACTACCTACTACTTTGTTGTTGTTATTATTGGAGGTTCGAAAGGAATTAAATATTTTTATTTTTAAAACTATTTTTAGAGTCTTGGTAGATGTCTATGTCAGGTGTGGACTTGGATATTGGATTAAATTTTTCGCAGTCTGTGTAGAGGAGAACTGGACCCAATGTTTGTTTTGAAGGTTGGTAAATGTATATTAGAGATTGGATATCTTATTATTTTACGGGGTACTTGGAGACTGATACGCGAAATCAATTCGCTGCAGTCCAGCTTACCATTCGTTAACTTACGCGGGATTAAAAGATCCTGCACTAGACGTCGTTCATGCATTGTATGTATATTGACGACTAATAGTCGTTGTTTGTACGGGCATCTATGAGAAATTTGTTGTTTTAGTGGCAATAGAAATACACATTCTGTGAAAATTTCAATCTACAGTCTACATGTAACGTTACACGAAAAATAACCCGGAAGCCGAAAAATCACATTTCTTGTATAAGGATTCCCCTTAATTTTTTTTATTATTTGTTATTTATTTATTTATTTATTTATTTATTTATTTATTTCTATACCTCTATCTATTTTACAGGTTATTACCTAATACAATAGATTGGCAATAATGTACAGACAAAGATCAATATTAAATAGACAAACTTAATCTTAATCACACACTTGACACTACACAATACGCAACTCTTATGAATTCGTTCAGTGCACATGAAAAAATATCAATTTCGTTTGATATCGTGTTGAGCACCCGCAGCGCCCGCGTGAGCGGCGCTCGCTGTAGCAAGTTGGTGCGTGCTCGCGGCACTAGCAGTAATGGCGGTCGTCGTCGCCGCCCAACATACTCATCCGGTACACACAAGTGGAGTGTTTCCAGGACACTCGGATTGTGTATTTTTCCGCGCACTATTTTAAACACGTAGGCGACAAGAGCTACCTCCCTTCTTACTTCGAGTCTGTAATATCCCGTCATACCTAATACGAATAGGGTAGGGTATATCAGTGGGTATCCTGGATACACCCCGTACTGTTTAAAATATATGTACCTAATAAATTTGTTCTGGATGCGTTCTAACATTAGTTTGTATTTTTCCTCATGTGGTGACCAAATTACTGCGTTGCACTCTAAGTGACTCTTAACTAGTGCCTCATATAGTGCTTTCAACGCCCCGATGTTTGTAAAATTATTGGCTTGACGCAAAACCATCCCTAAATTCCGGTACGCTTTTTTACAAACATCTATGATATGTAGGCGAAATTGTAGCTCAGAAGAGAAGCGCACACCCAAGTCTTTGACCTCTTGTACTCGCTGTAACGGTGTCCCGTCCATAAGGTATTGGTAATGGCTCGGGACCCGCGCGCGGCTGAATGTCAGTACGGAGCATTTCGTCACATTGAAGTACAGTTTGTTTAGATTACTCCATTGCACTATCCTATCTATATCCTGCTGTAATATGGAATGATCTACACTGTTCCCGATTTCGTGAACCAGTTTTAGATCGTCTGCAAACAGTAAGGGTGTGGACTTTTTAACGACGTTCGGTAAGTCATTTATGGCAATAATAAATAAGAGGGGTCCTAAATTACTACCCTGACTCACACCAGACCGCGTTGGGTAGACATCCGATAGGTGTCCGCCACAGTCGACATACTGACATCTGTCTCGCAGATAATGGGCGAAAAATGTGAGTGTGTGTTGTTATAATGACATTAAAAATACACTTTGTGAAAAATTTAAATATCTACCGGTTACGGTACATGAGACACTGTCCGCTGACAGACAGTCGGGCAGTGGAGGCATAGTTTAATAGTTTGTAGCGGATAGTTAGATAGATTTGTGGTTGATAGTGTGTGTTGGGTGTGTGGGCAGTTGGCGTTAACTGTTTTGCACAACACCAATAGTGTTGTGCCTTCGAACCCTTTCTTCTGACGACCATGAAGCTCTTTACAAAATACTCATGAGTACACACTTCTGGAGGTGCGTCTTCAATCGACCGATTTCAATTGAAATACCAATCTACTGTGTCTTAATATGTTCTTCTTTATTTTAAGATCTTAATGCAAAAGGGAGAAGATTTTAAAGAAACACAGAACCAATGTGATAGTCAAGAGGCATTGACTGTATTTAAGGTTGTTTATACATACCTAAGTGTCAACCTTGAAAGTGTAAAAAAATAAAAACCCATATTTAACCAACTTAAATAATAAAAAAGTATATAAAATAATTTTACTCATATAGAATAGGGATTGCATACTATTCACTTTGAAAACTACATCTTAGGAACAATAACTACAAAAGTTTAAGAAACCTGTTAAGAAACCTACCTGTTGGAAAGCCATATTTCTCCGTAATTTTCTTGAAGACCCAGTTCTGTGAAGTTGTTCTACTTGAATAGAAAACATCTTATCAATAAATAAAAACGTGATACTATTTTGGTTAATATTTTAAATTGCTTTAGTTGTATATGTATAATATCTCTATACAATATTGTAAATACTACATTCAAATATATAATATAACGTGTAGTGAGCTACGGATCTCTAAATCTCACTTCTCACAATATGAGTGATGTTACTCGTGCGCTACCTACCCTATTCATCCTCCCATGACCCTCTGATGACCCTTCTCACCAGTAGAAAATAACAACAGTACGATAGTAGAGTTATCTAACTGCGGCCTATATAGATTGTAGATAATATACCTGTCAGGCAGCCCTAATTCAGGCAGATACCTGTTGTGTCTTAATTAAAGTTTAGAGTTCTTATTCTCATCAAAAGTCTCTGTAATTAGAAGTGTTTATAAAAGTCAATTCGTAGCAATGCACATTTGTAGTGTAGTTAGAAGTAAGTATTGTATAACCAAGTTCACGTAACCATGCCTTTTTTAGAATAAGCTAAGTAAGCAAGTAAGTTACTATTTATATGCATTCAATGTGTGGTCACTAATAAATTAGACGGTAACCTGTTCGGATGCGTTTTATTTTACGTGGGAGACCCATGTTACGTGGGAGAGCCATGCTTCGGCACGTATGGGCCGGCTCGACTCCGTTCGATACCACGGCCTCACAGAAAACCGGCTGTGAAACAAGGCGGCAACGCACTTGTGACTCTTGAGTTACAGGTGCCCATGGGCGGCGGTAGTCATTTACCATCAGGTGACCCGTCTGCTCGTTTGCCCCCTATACCATAAAAAAAACACGATACTTTATGGCGACCCTGCTTAACAAGGTCGTTTCAGTTATAAATACTTTAAAGTTTGAAAATTCTGCGGTGTGGCTATTCGGTAGTCTTCGGATTATGGGGTCCGGATTATCAATCCAAATTTTCGCGTAGATGACAACTGGTTGCGGAAAAAATTATGAAACTTCAATAGGCTACTCCAGCTTTAGCACTATGAATATCCTTCTCACCTTGATGACAGTTGTTCTGTTGGCTGCTGCAGTGTTCTGCAATTTTGTAATTTTTACAAGAAGGTGCATATCAAATGGATGGCTTGGTTACACAATACTTACTACACTATAGGTCGTTGGCACACATAGAACTCTGTGTACCAACGTCTTTCTTACGGACCTTAGTAATGATTGTAGCGAGCATAATAATTTATCATCATATTTATCACACTTACATGTCACATTTAAAGTGGGAATTCAAAACGTGTCCGTCTCGAACTAGATATTGCGAATACTATGTTCGACGTCATGAAAACTGATTCCGTCACCTACCTCACATAAGCCGAATATGCGAGACGTTATTTATTACGTTGACAAATTGTTCTATTCATGAGTGATGTGCTAGCAGCAACGTTAGTAAGTTATGATGATGATCACGATCACTAAATTCGTACTTCGTGCAGCTACTACTAACGCGCCTAGACAGCCTAGTATTTTTTATCGATTTATGTAAAGTCAAGACAAGTCACACCGTCGCTTTCTGGACGGCTCGCATCGCATTCACCTGGAAGATGTGACATTGCCGCCACCGCGAGCATAGCTACTTAATGTTGCCGCCGCTCTCCTGCTGGAGCTTTGATTGGGCTTGCCAGTGGTGATTGAACAATCTACTGGTCTCTGCATTCGAGAGCCACGGATCATATTGTCGATGTTATATGGTTAATCAACAGTGCGGTGACATCTACCAATTTCTTTTTTATGAAATGAAATGAAATGAAATTATTTATTTGCTCGTATATGGTATTACAGGTGTCAGGTGTTTATAAATATAGTTCACAGCATATTCTATCCAATGGGACGTGCAAATTGTATAAAATATATCGGATTACATAACAATATTTAATGAGTTGACAATAGAAAGACTTACAATTAAGATATAAATCTATCCTTAAAGTATTCCTTAATGCTAAAAGTCAAACAATTTTTTTTTAAACTCTGGTGTAGGCAGTTCCCTAATAAATTGGGGGAGATGGTTATATAGTTTAATTGCCATGCAGTATGCGTTTCTTTGGAACAGTTTAAGTTTCATTGTAGGTAATTTTAGTTTGTGTTTATGTCTTGACGTGTCATCAAAATGTGTGAAGATTTCTAGATGTTTTTTTGTAAGGAGGCATATTTCCATTATAATATATATATATTTATATTTGGCTATCGCTCACATGTACGTGTCTGTTGAATGAGTGGGTGACGATCGATCGCACTTTGACAAATTGTCAAAGGGGGTTTGCACCTTTGTGCACTAGCTGACTCCTAGAACTGACAACTACTCAATTTGCGCGGATGGCGCTTGTCATTTGCTCTTTCGATTACGCATAGTGCTGTGAGTTTCTGACGTGTTGATAAATCGCGGAATTACTGTTTAGGAGTATCTGTCACAAACATCAAGCCTATGTATGTAAAACCTAACGAATTTAAATAGTACGTTTAAAATGCCGGTATATTTCAAAGTATGGAATTTCTTAATTGGTTCAGTTAGGGCTGTGTACACTTAATTACACTCGAAATGCACCTGTCTAGCGGACAGGTGGAACGTTATTGTTGGACGTTACTTACTATGATTCGCATCAAGCGTAATCATCGATAAAGTGGAAGCTTCAACTGGTGCTTAGTGCAACCAATTGAAGCTTCCACTTTATCAATACGGATACGGATACGTATATACTGGACCTGGTGTTATGTCTAGTCTTGTGGATAGACTAGACCTTAGGTGGTATGTCTTGTCTTGCGTATATACTAGACCTGGTGTGTTTTGTCTAGTCTTGTGGATATACTAGACCTTAGGTGGTATGTCTTGTCTTGCGTATATACCAGACCTGGTATGTTATGTCTAGTCTTATGGATATACTAGACCCTAGGTGGTATGTCTTGTCTTGCGTATATACCAGACCTGGTGTGTTATGTCTAGTCTTGTGAATATCTAGTATATTCAGCTTGTGTTGTGTTAAGTATACCCGGTCTTATGTGGATTTCTTTCAGTGTTCTGCTGACTATTTGTAAACTTTACCAACAACAAGCCTTTCACCTTAGACCTTGTTGGACTCTTTTGTTGTCATTAAATACGCGCTATTGAAAAATTGTATCCTTTTTTTTGTGTGGAAACCCCCACGGGTCGTCACCTCACCGGGGCAATGGTAGGGTGGTATAGCATGCGCGGTCTTTATAGGGTGGTAAGAGTTTTGGAGACTAATAATAATATATAATTATTATAGATGTTTTTGAAATAATCTGAATGTATTTAAAAATGTAATTTATATTAATATTAAAGTGAATAAAGAGAATAATAATAAGAGATTAAGAGCCTGATGCAGAAGGCAGTCATCATCGATACGGCACGCATAGAGGTTTCTGTCTATGGAACCCTAACCACCGGTACCTTGGTCCCTGTACCCGACACCGGTGGGACACTATTTTTAATATTTTTAAATGTATTTTTGATATAATCTGAATGTATTTAAAAATGTAATTAATATTTATATTTAAGTGAATAAAGAGAATAATAATACCTTTAAACACATCACACACGGCTGTCCCAAACAAGGCTGAGCCTGTACTATGGTAACCAGACTGCTGATAAACATACTTATATATACCTAAATACATACGTATAATAGATAAATTACACCCAGACACAGAACAAATGATCATGTTTATCACACAATTATTTGTCCTGGGTGGGAATCGAACCCATGACCTTTTTCTCAGCAGTCAGTATCACTAGACCAACAGGCCAGTCAAAAATCGCAAAATAATTAAGTTGGTTGCTGTATTCTATGGAAAGGTGACCTAACGAGCGGCGGCGCTCACTGACGTGCAGCTATATGTATGAAATACTTGTTCCTATTTTTTTAAAAGTAACTTTCACTTCTGAGACATAAAAGTATTTATTTTTTTAAATTTATTATTATTAATACAAGTAATTCACGAGTCTATTACATGTTCCCACATAACCGTAACAGGGATTAACTGTGAGTGGGTTCAAGTCACACTTTATTTACTTTTAAATTATTTAAATAAAAGTATATGATATTTACGTGATTTAAATAGTCGATGTATAAACACGAAGTACATGTATATAATCTATAAGTATCTATGCTGTAGTTATGCACCTACTCACACGGTAATCATTGCGACTACGACACAGGCACCACACTCCTCCGAATCGTCTGACCTTTCGACTAGGTTGCACTGGCCGTGTTGTTAGGCTACATTTTTGTTTTTAGCAAAGTACATTTTTGTGTTTATCTCCACGGGACAGTACATTGTTGTGTTTATCTCTCGGGGACAGTACATTTTTCGGGATGAAAGGTACCCTATGTCTTCTTCTGTACCCTTGACAAATGTGTATGTAAAATTTCATGAGGCCAATCAGTAGTTACGGCGTGAAAGTATAACAAACAGAGTTATTTTCGCCTTTATAATGTCAGTATAGATGCCTGTAGAGAACTTCATACCTAATAATAGACTCAATTAAAATAAAACCAGACAAGTGCGAGTCTGACTCGCGCACTGAGGGTTCCGTAAGCAAACAAACTTGTATTTAAATAGTACTTCCATCTCGGGAAACAATTCTCGAAGACTTTTGCCAGTCTTTTTCGAAAAACAAACTTAACTTTGCGGTTGCGATGTACGACAAAGTCAACAATCCAACCGCAAAATATAAATTTGTAACCACAAAAACAATTTTTTTATGTGATATAACAACAAATTAACGACTATCGGATTTTTTCCTTAACTTGTACTGTAAGACCTTGTTTCTTACCAAATTTCACTATTACAGGTCAATGGGAAGTACCCTATAGGTTTTGATTTACCTGCGAAATGTTCAAATTTGTTAAAATCTTAATAGCCGTATCTTTTGATTGCGTTGACTTAGAAGCTTGAATTTTTACATGTTCAAGGGACCACTGACATAAGTATTTGATGTTAATTTCACAGACAGACAGACGGACAACAAAGTGATCCAATAAGGGTTCCTTTTTTTTCCTTTTGAGGAACGGAACCCTAAAAATTAATATTCAAATACAATTCAGCTAAGGGACGCGTCGCGTCGACGCCGCCAGGCATTCTGCTTCCTCCATTTCATACGTAATTAATTAATTAGCATCTTTGTACGTTTGGCGACGATTCAAAACTATGTAGATATTTATTTTAGTGTAAGAGTTTAGTTAGGCTAATAAACTTCTTGTTTAATCTTTTTCGCGTTTCACTTCATTTCTACTTACGTCTGTTTAATTTTTTGTTTAAATGTTTTAGTATTATATTTAGTTTAAGTATATAAAGATATATAATTAATTAATATAAGTAATTAATCAAAATTCAGAAGGTTCACTGTTTAATTGAACCGGAGGAATGACCGCGCGTGAATAATTCGTTTAAATGTGACCCGCTTGATAATATTATTTGTTAATTTATTGGTGCATACTGTGCATGCCTTTTATGATTCTCTCTACGTACCTATAGAACTGTGCTGCATTGCATGATTTTTTTTAATTTTGTATATATGTACTGTTGGCGTGTCTATCTATACTAATATAATGAAGCCAAGGAGTTTTTTGTTTGTTTAATATAATCTCTCGAACCATCCAGTCAGATTTGATGTTATCTTACGCATGGTGATAATGAAGCAGTGATATGTTGGGTATTACGGGAAGACAGTTTCCTACCTTCTGAATCACTTACTGCAACTATGTAAAATTGATTAAGTAATTGGCTTATGGCCAGGTTTCTTAGTATATCAGCCTTAGTACTTTCTCTCATGCACCACTGATCCAGTCAACCTGTGATCACGGCCAGTGCAATGTGGTCGAAACGTCAAGTAATTCAAAAGTATGTAACAGGTATTTTCTCATCGGATTTGTTTCTTAGATAGGAAATTTTGTTAATTATCTTTCTAGCGTGTATAGGTGAGTGTATCAATATGTGGGTGGAATGACACGACACTGTCTACTTAAGCACCAAGACATTTGATGCTATTTTTGCTGCTATCATTGACTTCTATGTTATGGGATTCATCAGTCAAATGTACCAGAACATGAATAAAGATCCGTGATTTTTTTTAACTTATCTTACAAAATAAATGTATTTTTTATTAAATATACATATTTCACATTTTAGTGAAATTAACAAAATTCGTAATTTTTGTTTTTCTCAATAATGTAATTCGAAAATATCTCCGACCGCAAGCAGACTGCGTAGCATTTGAGTCCGTAGACAGTCTACGAGCTACGGGAGTTGCTACGAGATCATAAATACGGGTATGTAAGCCTCAGTGTAGTAGTTATTATGCAATGCAAAAATTATTATTGTGTACTAGCCGTATCACCCGCATGGATATCAGTTTGTGACTATAAGAGATACATAGTATCGCGATTTTCCGGGCTTTGATATGATTCCGAGAAGAGAAAGACTGCCTATGAGGTGGTAACCCTGTCCTTCGACCTAAAAAGTGGCCATAAACCTTCAAACGAAGTCCCAATCTGAAAGAGACTATTGTAATTAAGAATATTTTTCAAAAAATGTGCGGACAATGGAGGAATGTCGGTCAAGAGATTTTTAATCGATTGTGGTAGTTCCTGAATATTGGGAAGAATCACTTTGCCAGATGAACAGCACATAGCTTTCGTTTCATCTATCCCTTTTTTGCATGGTACTTAGGACAATTCTTACTCACTCCTAAAAATTTACGGTGGTCTTCTGAGAATAATTAATATGCCGCACTGTTGCGCAGGGACCCAGTAGCAGAACGAGCGATCAAGCGCCATTCTGATTTTATCGTATCGACGTATCAACGATTATATGTATCTTTTTTCATTATCTCCTCAACTATGCGTCCAAATAAGTTGTTGAAAATTACCAAGTTTATCTACATAAGATTATCTTGATGATTAAATAACAATTTATTTTTGGTAAAGATTAATATGCTAAGAAAGAAAGAAAGAGAAACATATATTCTGACATTCACAGGACAGCACATAATTATTACAATGAAAAAGCAAAAAAAAACCACAAGCAATTGTAATGTTGCTATGTCTGAAAAGGTTACAGCGCGCCGACTGCGAGTCGAGTTGTATGGTTGCAGCAAGCGCGCTTATTGCCTGCTGGTTTTTTCATATTGACATTATGAAATATATTATACGACCACGTTTTAATGCTCAGATTTTAATGACAACTTAATTGCTGGGTTAGAGCCGTACCATTACCGTAACGGTATAGTGTGTGATGTGATGTGATGACCTTTATTATATTATTCACGCCGCATCTTAGCGAGATACGGCGGACGGGCGCAGTACCGGTTACCACCGGTCAACGGGTCGCCCCACCATTCTACGACGCCCGTACATATTTTTTCTTTCGACCTAACTGTTAGTCTATTATTCTATCTAAAGTATTGTAATACATATATACAGCTGAATATTGGAAATGTCTGCGTTTTAATGTCTACAAGTCCATATCAAGACCCCAGTATTCGCCATTTTATGGTGACCCAGACGTGATCAACTAGAAGCACACATTTTAACACGCACTGCAAGCTGTTGAAGGACAAGTGGTCATGGATTCCGTTCGCCGCTTCGAACTAAACATCCTGCTTTCAGAAGAATTCTGCATATTTTGAAGACTGAGAACACGAAATTTGGTATACTTTGAATCAAGACGTGGCCTTTGGACCCGAGTTACCAGCCAACCCTCGCTTGAAGCCAGCCGGTCAGCCTACAGCACCGCAGCCAAGGTTTAGCCATAGAAGTCAGAAGGGTACAGTTCCTTTCTTTCCTATTTCCGTGCCTAGTCCAATTCTATTTGATTGCAGTTGCCAATTTCTTATTCGGACTTCTTTCTATTAAGTTACCAGCCAACCCTCGCTTGAAGCCAGCCGGTCAGCCTACAGCACCGCAGCCAAGGTTTAGCCATAAAAGTCAGAAGGGTACAGTTCCTTTCTTTCCTATTTCCGTGCCTAGTCCAATTCTATTTGATTGCAGTTGTCAATTTCTATTCTTAGTAAACTTTATTTTCAAAAAACTTTGTCTATTTCTTTGCATACCTACGAGGCTTTGCCTATTAAGTTTAAGGCTTGATATCTACGTTTGCAATTAGCTAAATTAATTAATCTTGAAGTTATGCATACACTTCAAGTATTTCATACTGCATAGGTAGGTAGGGGTATAAGCTTTGCAAATTAATAAGTTTTAATACGCCTTCCTAAGTTCCACAAAGTATCTATTTATACACACATCATACAAGTGTCTAGAGTACGTTTTAGAGTATCGCCGCAATTGAGGAATATTATTTTACCTGTTTTGGATCGTTAATGATTCTTTTTAGTGAATTTCACTATTTGCATAAAGAATTTACTTTGAATTTTGATTAAAAATAAAACTGTCAATTAGGATTCCTATAAAAGTATGTAATAGCGTGTTTACATAACCATTACAAATTCTAGATTGGAACTGAAAAAAAATTGCATCAATATGAGAAAGAAGAGATGATGAGAGCTGTCAGAATGTTTAAACGGTTTGTATTATATTAGTGACCAGTATAATTTAAACTGTCATTGCGTAGACCGTCTGTACCTCAGGTCAACATGATAATACTGGACCCTGTAGCCGTTTTAGAATAATTATTAAATGTGCACATATTTATTAAAAATTTTACATACAAACTTCACAAAGTTTCACATTCCTGTGTGCGCACAATTCGATTAAATAATAAAGATATACCTACATCAATACAAATAAATAAAATTGAAGCGTCTGTTTGTAATGTCAATATAATAGATTTTTTAAGCTCATATAGTTATTTGCACAATACCTATGCCTAAAAATCAGTTTTTAAAATGATTGTCTCTCTGTCTGTTTGTTCCGACTAATCTCCGGAACGGGTGGACCGATGGCCACGGGACTTTCACTGACAGATAACTGATGTTATAAGGAGTACCTTAGGCTACTTTTATTTTGGAAAAAGGAATAGAATTCCGCGCAAAATATATAAATATGTACACGCGAGCGAAGCGGGAACTGCTAGTACATAAAATATTTAAAGTTTTTTTTATGGGATAGGGGGCAAATGAGCAGACGGGTCACCTGGTGCCTACCGTCACCCATGGACACCTGCAACTCAAGAGTCACAGGTGCGTTGCTGGCCCTTTAAGGCGGGTTGCTAACATCGTTTATTCCTTTACAATAAACCCTCTTATTCTTCTAATCCTAGTACATACTGATTACTTAGTAATATTACTACTTAGTTTATTATACTAAGAAAATTATAGTTATATGTACTAAAAGGTGGCTATATCTTCTTTACATAGTATAAAACTCCGCTGTTTGTACACTTAAATATTTTAAACTAGGCAACGGATTTTAATTAGGTTTACACCAATGCATAGAGCAAGCGAGTTTATTTCTATAGTTTAATATTGTTTTGTGTTAATTTGTATAATTATACGACGATAATTGTTCACCACATTAGCATCTACATTACACTCGCGCGAAGCTGGGGTGGGTCGCTAGTATCTAATAAAAATGTTTAATAAATAAACATGACGTCTTATACAAAGCTGAATAACATACTCAAAAATATAACAAATGACGAAAATACCGTACCTACGTATAGGTCACACAACAATTTTACTCTACTAACTTTGCGTTTGAATTCGATATTATTAATTTATCCAATATCCACTTAAAAATTGAAAGTGAAATATACAAATAAATTAATATTTGGTACGTCCCTCTCAATCCATATTTCGCATCTGCCATAGTTATGTTGTTTTAATTTAAAAGTTCCGCTTCATTATACCTCTCTCATGCGGTACACAGATACAAAGAGACAATAACATATTTATATTACAACCAGTTGGTGTCCGCGACTTCGTCTGAGTATAATAAAGGACTTCGGGTAGTCTATTTTTTCTCTAAGCTTTCATCAATCTCTATGCTCTAAAGCTTTCATAAAATATTTTTATTTCTAAAAATATTTAATATTTATAAAAATATTTTTTATTAAATGTACACCTTTTATTTGCATGTGGGAACCACCACGGGCCATCACCTCACCGGGGTAGTGGCAAGGTTGCATGACGGATTTGAACCGATTAAAGCCGCATGGAGTTCCGTCAAGGAGTCCTAATTGCGTGATCCCTAGCAGACTTGGCCGCCAGTTGAACAACGGGATACCCTAATGTGGAGTGCAAGGGTATAGTTTCGCGTCTCTGAATCAGAGTTACCCCCTCTGGTTCAGAGAGGCGTGCATGAAAAAGGTCGCGCCGCCATCTTGGGCTTGCTTCGGTGGACGACGTGGCTACAGGTAGCCCTGTCCATCGTACACAGATTGTTTTGCAGTCTCCCGAAGCCTGGTGCGTTTTCAGAGACAAAGGAGAGTACTAATCCTCTCCAGTTCCCTTTCCGTTGCCTCTATGGCCAAAATCACCTCCTCACAAAATGAGGTTAAAGCTCTAACCACCTTCAAGGTTTATTTTTGCAACAAAAAGTACCATACATATTTGGCTACTTTTTGTTTTCTTTTCCAAGGTCGCAAAGCCCGTATAACCAAACTTAATTAAAATAAATTTTACAATCACTTGGTCTCCCATACAAACTTCGATCCCCTATTTTTTCGAGGTTTAGGTTCGCAAGGAAAAGGAACCTATGTCTTTCTCCGAGGTCTTGTTTATCTCAGGTGTATTACCATAATAAGTAAATACTTGTACTTATTTCAATCAAATACACAATTCGCAAATTTACAAAAGCCTCACACCGTTCATTCGCCGCGTATGACTTGCTTTCCGACCGTTTGTATTAAGATAGAATAAATACTGTATAGATAATATTACCGTGACGATGTCCTGTAAGTGTGGAAAACCAAACATTTGAGTTGCAGTAACGGTATTTACCTACAATTGATTAAATCACTACTACTGCAACTAGAGAATCAATGCCTTCTGTATTGAAGTGAATTGAAGTCCAGTCGGGCGGTTGTAATTCGATCAGATATCTCAGGTTTACATTACAATTACATTTTTGAGAAATAAATATAATTATTTATAAGAATATCGAATTTTGTTATGAAAATATAATACTAACTATACTCCGCAACATTTTATATAATCTCCAATATAAAGAACTGTATTCATCATACGTACCTGCTGTGTCAATAATTTATGGTCTCTGAATCAACTCCTTAAAAGGGTCTGAAGCAAATCAATTGTAGGGTCATCCAAACAATTTACTGTGGGTCTATTTTGCCAGTTTAATGTACTAAGTTTGATACTTGATGCAACCCATAATTATCATGTTTTTATTGTAGCACTTCACTTCTTTAATCGTTTATGCACTGTCAACTGGGGCATAGACATACAAAAGTTAATATGTAATGTAAAATTTATTTAAGACTGTCTGCTTTGCTGTCTGTGTTGTAAAGTATGTATCAAAGACCCTATGAAAAATAAACTTATTTTCCACTAAACTCAATTACATAGTGGGTAACTGATTACATCGCATATTTCACAACCTTGACACATAATTATCGTATTCACCAGGACTAGGTCGCGTTAATATTAAAAAGATCCTCTATCGCATTGAAATAAAAAAGTAATATTCATACGCTACTTGCGTGCACAAACCTGCACAAACTAAATGTCATTTGGTACTGCCGTACTGGCGTCGCAACGTCAGACCTACATATAAAAGTTTCGCGAACTACCTACTCAATTTTTATTCTTAGTACTGGTACTTTTACACAGTGGAATATACATGCATTGCGTAGGTAGATATATGTGCACAGAAACTTTCATTACCAATCTTGACAAGATATTGAAGGAAGATGTGCAGAAAGTTAAATCTTTAAACAATATAATGTAAAAAATTTGATGTGTAAATCTTATAATCGCGGTAATAATTAGAAGGTACTATACCTTTTTGGTTATCCGACGTTTTGATCAAATTGCACCGAGCGTGGTCACGGCCTCACGGTCACGGGTAGACTAGACTAGCTAGACTGGTGAAAGCTTAGCGACGCCTCCGTAAAATGCGAGTTTCGGCAACTACCCGCACTTGATCTTCATTTTATTTACTTACCCCGCCAGTTGAGTGTTGTCGAGTAGCGTGTATTCGTTGACTATTGTATTAGCTGATGACAGGATTCCAAAATGTTGTCAAGCGGTACCCATCTTCTCTGTTGAAATTTTTAAATTTTTTGATTTCAACTGCTTGCCGTACTATTCTGGAGTAATAGTGACGGTCGGTGGAGAAGACCTGTGGTTGGTGTTACTATACCATAGTATAGTATAGTCGCGAAAGTTTGAAAACAAAAAAAAATTTTTGTTCAAAATGGTATAAAGTTTAAAATTATATAAAAACGGATTCTAGTATATATTTTGACCTGTCATGCTACAAAAGTCTATTCAATGACAATTCAAGTGTTACTGGTAAATTTGAAAATGAAAATGAAGTGTTTTTGTGTGTGAATGTGTGTTTATTTCAGCGCCATGCTAAGACATACATAATTACATATACATACACTTGATATGACAATTACTATACACTGCAATACATTACACAACATGCAAGTATGCATGCCCAGCACAACCCCCGAAAAGTATTAGTAAATGTAATAAAACAAGACATTTAAAACGGTCGCAATCGACCACCAGGCGATCTCTCTAGTAAAGATAAATGTGCAAGCGAAACAATAATATAATTGGCCGCCATTAAACGAAAAGGATCCTACCCACATGTTTTAAAGGACATCTTTTTCCCGTTTGTTTTAGTTTACTGTAAAACGCTTAGGAATACTTCACCGTGGCTATAGAACTGTCGCGTCTACGTGAACTCCTATCTACTCGTCGAAAACTTGCGATCGAGCGGTAACTCGAACAAGCTGCGACGTGTACAAACGGATTGAACAATTAACGACGCTAGGAGGATACTCCATACACATCGCATGCCTGCCTGATTATACTGTGAGCCCGTTCCTTTATCTGTCCTACCTCGGTTACGCTCCTATTTGGGTATTTGGGGAATTTTGTTCCTCAAAGGTTTGATTAGTTGTTGTGCCTATCAGCTGTGCTATGTCTATATTCAGTATTCACTATTGACTTCATAGCATCGCGCCTATATAACATTCATCGATAAAAAAGCTATTGCCTAGTGCCTAAATCTAGCACAATCTAGTTTTGTTTGTTATTCAGTGAAATTTCAAGTAAAAATATTCACTGAAATAAACAAACCGAACTGAAGTTATCTACGCAAATCAATTGAGTTATTGCGCTGCTAATATTTCACGATTAGAAACATTTGCGTACCATAATAACTTAAACGAGACAATCACATCTTAATTCCTCAACCATTAGCTATTTAATTAGGTTGGTTTCTAAGCTTGTCGTAACACTCATTCCAGTGGCGTTGCGCGTCATTTCGTTTGTCGCTCGCGCTGTCTGATTGCATTGTACGCGGACCACGGTTTGTTGCCTATCCCCGCCGTAACTCGGCGCAGCGCTGTATAGCAAACTGGTTTACAGTAACTAACGACACGGCCGATCAGCTGAGACGTCAAAGCGAGGAGAATTTCGTATGCACAACTTTGTTTACATATTAGTTACGTACGTTCTAACTAATTATTCGACTATAGTTTATCATAAGCGGTGTTACCGCGAGCATATGCAAATATGCGGGATGTGAGCGTGCCTTACAGCTCCGGTACCTATCTGGATAATAGGGAGTATGCCAGTCGCGAACGGGGGTTGCTGCGAGTGTGGTTTCACGAGTGGCGATTCCCTGTGACCGATAGGTATACGGCTAACTAACCTTAATTATTGCCGGCGCCATGGCGTTGGAGGTAAGACCTGCCGTATAAAGGTCCCTGCGTCTCGGGACCTTGGTTTGGGGAACGAGATGCAGGTATACTGACCCTGCCGTTATAACGATTGCGTTTGGAAGGTGGGGGCAGTATAAAACAAATACGTAGTGAGAAGAGGAGAGGGGCCTGTAGTTTATCATAAGTCCATAATGTCGTGTGAAGATTTGTCGTATAAAGACTTAATTGCTAAAAGTAGTTCTATTTAAGGATGCGTTGCTAAATTTAGAAAATACTTAGACATTTTGGATGCGTTAGAAAGCATTTCACAAATTGAACTAAGGAAACGTGTGTTGTAATTGACGAAATTTGAAGCGTTATTTACTGGATTTGATGAGGTGCAATGTCAAATAGAAATTATTGGTATTGATAAACTAGATGACGAGTTAACTATCAGAGATTATATTAGACAAGATTTTTACTATTGCATAACATTAACAAGGTAGGATGCCCCCCAGCCAGATGGACCGACGACCGACTATTTCCAATGGCTTGAATTTAAAGATATTTGTATTTATTTGGTTCATGACAATGCAAAAATCAAGAATATTCATAAATTGTAATGCCTAAACTCTTACCTTACCGGAGAGGCTTCAATAATGATGTCAAACCTTGATATTTCTGACCGTAATTAAAATCAATTTATGTTTTTGATGGGATATCATTACTTTTTGTAAAGAAATTATTTAATTATTGTAATTATTCAAGAGTGATCTGTGAAATTGTAATTTTTTCTGCGTTTACTTTGTATAGTTTTCTTTTTTGTGCTATTTTGAACATTTTCTTGAACATTAGAAAGATTAGAGCGCATTGCCCATTCATTGATGAATCCTTCCTTACGTAACCTACATTTTTGGGAGTGATTCTGTACATTTTCAAAGTGTCTAAAAAAAGTTTATAGACAACAGGAATCGCATTTGGGCTCTTGTAAATCACAGACTTTTACTATTTTCAAATATAAGTAGTAAGATTGTGTAAGAATGTATTTCTTTCGTAATAGAATTATTACAATTTTATTATTCTATTTAAAAAGAATTTGTGCTCACTTTTGTTACCACATGTACTTAGAGCACTGCAATGCAACTAAGTGTTATAAATGAAAAATGATGGAACCCAGCTAAAACTAGTGAACGGATTTGAATTTTTTTTGTTAAATGTCTAATGCCTTATACTAAAAAGTTTACCCATTAAACTTTTTGGTAATTATAGTTTTAACCGACGAAAAAGAGGAGGTTCTCAGTTCGACCGTATATATATATATATTTTTTTTCATGTATGTTCAGCCGTCTCTCCGTTATTTATGAACCGATTTTGATTATTCCTTTTTTGTTAGATAGGGTATATCAGGATCTGATGATAGAATCCTGATAAAATTGAGAGAAACCCTCAAAAATTGTAGGAACGAAAAGTGTTGCTGTTTACTTTTTTCATACTTTATCAGGTATTTGTGTTCAAAAATTATCAGATAATGTAGCTGAGCTGATGATGAAAAAAAATCATCAAATAAATATCTTTTTAACAAAAAAATTAAACCGACGAAAATAACTAAAAAGCAAAAAATAAATAAACCTCTAAGTCTTGAGCTTATTTACATAAATTATCAAATTTTTATAAACTTATTTTGAGTCGGCGCCAAATAATAAAATTTAGTTTAATTTAATTTATATATTTTCGGAAAACTTACAGCTAGAATACAAGTTAAAATATGATAATATTAACAAAAAGATGGCCATTTAAAAGTTTTCACAATTAGAAATAATGCCATTAAAATAAAGAAAAGAAAGTGGAAGACAGCATAAATAAATGATAATGATGATTTCCAATGACAATATTATAATACCTAGTTTGCAGACGCCAAAACTGATGTAGCATTCTACGTATACAGGTGTTACAGAAAGATGTTTTCAGATTTAAGGAGCGTTATGTGTAGCCAACAAATAGTTGATTTAGCTTGAAGAAAAAAATAGATTTTGATTTTTTCGTCGGAAAATACTTCCTGGTGGTGTAATATAAACAACATAATATCATGAATTTATATCTAGACATTCCAACAACACCCTTGGTATTAAATGTCCATAGTTTCATTCATATCAGCCCTCTTCCTTTGCGAAATAATAGCTTTATCGGTCAATTTTCAAGTTCAATTAGTCAGTTTCAAAATATTGTTAGCGCTTTATATTATTTACAGGATCGTACGTACATAAAATATGACCATACCTTTCTGTAACATTCTGTATATATGCATATATATGTCGCATCCGGGTCCTGAATACAATTTTATTGTGAAACGGTACACAAATGTCAAAATGACGTGTGTGTGACTTTACAATTGATATGGCCCCTTGTCTTAGTTTTAGTGATTGCTGTAAAAGAATGTAGAAGCCTAGGAACTGTGCTGTGTGTCATATTACTTCTCGCGCTTACTCCTGTGAAAGCCCACAATTAGTGAACGATCCTCCGATAAATATAATTTATTTTACAAACACAAAATAGAAATATATATCTTACTACTTCCCTAATTTAATCAACGACGCAAAAAGAAGGGATGTTCTAAATTTAACGTGTGTATCTGTGTGTCCATCGCTCGTAAGCGGATGGATTGAATTTTATTTTTGAAGTAAAAACTTCTTTAGGCACGTTGGGCACTTTTGGGATGAGAAAAAAGCACTGAACTCGAGTAACCGTCACGCTCAGATACATATAGATGTGTGTGTATATATATTTATATATGGAAGTTATGCTTTCACTTCTGACGTGCAGTCAGACGACTGACATATTTTTTTATGTTTGTAAGGTGACTTGATAGAGTGTGTTCATAGCTATAATGTAAGAAAATCGGTTCATCCGATAGAAGATTCTTCTTTCGTTTTCTTTTTGTTGAAGGGATCTTGGAGTCGGGGTATTTTAATTTTTTTATTTATATATACTAATAAAGTGGAGGAGCATCGATTGTATTGATTGGAGTGCTCCGAAGAATTGTACGGACTTATACCAGCCGCATCTTTCCACCATCGTTTTTCGCGGCAAAATTTCCACTTCCATCATTTGAATACTTGGCACTCCACCACACTTCTCTAGAAACTGTTTGTGGAACCAATATGTGGAACAAACTGACGCCTGCGGTATTTCCGGACCGATACGACCTTCAAGCCTTCAAGAAAAAAGCGTACTACAACTTTAAAGGCCGGCAACGCACTGGTGACTCTTGAGTTGCAGGTGCTTGATTGCCCCCTATCCCATAAAAAAGCAAGTGGCTTATTTTTACTACAATTTTGAAGGTCAGGTACATCAGCGATGTCATTTAATGATTGGAACGTACACGCTTATTTACCGTCGAGTACTATCACAATGCACGATTATTATTATTATAGTAACATCCCTTTACGATTGTCGTCTAACACTATCGTAAGGTAACTTTCCGTAACAATTCTCCAAAGTCTATTTCGGTATAGTACATTTTCAAAATTTTCTTCTATAAAAAGAAATAAATGGATTCCATTTTATTGTTAAATAATGTTTTGTTAGGTTTAATAGTTTTCGATATATAAGTGAAAAAGCAGTTTTTAGTTTTGCCTTAAAATTGCAATTTAGCTATTACCATGTTGTTCGTCGGCGACAGCAAACTTGTCCCTAGATGGCGTTACACTATAGTTTGTCAGGAAAAAAGTATTTACATTGAAGATAAAATTTAGTTCATTTTAATTATACTTAACCACGTAACTAAAAATAATGGTAGCGAGCCAATTGAAAATAATATAATAATAAAATTTAATTTAAATATTGGACAATGTTTAAATTAAATTTCAAATTTAAAACTTTCAATACATGACTTATGATGATGATTACTTTTATTTAATTATGTTATTTCAAATAGTTTTGAAGCCGTCATATTCAATATCTATAGTATAGGTTTTAATAGTTCACGTGAACCCTGGAAATTGTTGAAAACTTTCTTCAATTGGACAGCGCCCCTAGTGAGGATTGTGGTGAACTAAGCTCACTGCACGAACGAACTACTGTTTTGTGCAGTAGGTACTTTAGTTCGCCACTGTATGGGCACACCGAAAAACCCACGTAGGAAAAGAATAATAAGGCATAAAATATGACATATTTATTACAGTAATAATAATAATAAAATATATTTATTTTCTCACCATAATATACAAATTTACATTAATAAATATTATATAAGAAAGTTTTAGTTACATATTTACATTTTATTTGTGTTTACGGTAGTTAACAAATGTTTTGAACATCAGCGAAATTCAAATTTACTATTTGCCACTAAAGTGTATTTACTGTTATTTTCAAATTTCGTATTATAGACATTTAATTATTTGTCTTTCTCCCTCTCTCTTGGTCTTCCACTAAACCATCATGTACAGTAAATGTTAACTTAATCACAAAAATACGTGGTAGGCAGCATTGTAGTAACATTGGACAATGTTTAAATTAAATTTCAAATTTAAAACTTTCAATACATGACTTGTGATGATGATTACTTTTATTTAATTATGTTATTTCAAATAGTTTTGAAGCCGTCATATTCAATATCTATAGTATGGGTTTTAATAGTTCACATGAACCCTGGAAATTGTTGAAAACTTTCCTCAATTGGACAGCGCCCCTAGTGAGGATTGTGGTGAACTAAGCTCACTGCACGAACGAACTACTGTTTTGTGCAGTAGGTAGTTTAGTTCGCTACTGTATGGCTTTCATTGTTTAAAAAAAATGTATAAGGGCCATCTGTGGTGCAGATCCTCTGCAGTCATGGAGACCTTTATTTAAAAAAAAAAATATTCTCACACTCCCGTCAATGTACATTTTTGAAATATCTATTTTTGTAAGAAAACATTATGAGCTGTTTAAATCTAGAGGTGACAATGATTATAAATGTAAAGACAGAGATCGAACAAAATTAATAATACCCTACTGTACTGTCGAACTACACTACACAAAATAAATGTATTTCATACGTGTGTTAAAATGTACCAAGAGAAATAAAGGAACTCCCCTTCAAATATCTCACAATCAAACTGCGGAAATTGTTAATTTACAGTTGCTTTTACTCTGTGCAAGATTTTCTTAAAACTAAAGCAATGAAAATTACTTAAAATAACATGTTTTTGTGAACAAGTGAATATAGAAGTGGAAATATCAGTGCAAAGTACAAGTGATAATTTAAATAATGAGAATTAATTATAATTGTGTTATTTGATAATTATTTAATAATTATTTTTGTGTCTATTTTGGTAATAAATTGGTGTACCTTAATAATCCCGAACCTTAGCTCGTAACAATGCATATACACATACCCATACCATTTTTATTATTGTACGAATAGCATACGTTACCTATTAAGTACTACAGATCACCTGGTATTTGAAGTTACCATAATACAATAGAGATGAGACCATAACTAATAACAGTTTGATTGTTTTTACATTTGAAGGCCGGCAACGCACTTGTGACACTTGAGTAGTAGGTGCCCATGGGCGACGGTAGTCACCTACCATCAGGTCTGCTCTTTTGCCCCCTTTAGTATAAAAAAAACTACAATATACATTATAATGTATAGGCTTTCGGAACCGTGATAAGTCAACATAATGTATTGTAGCTATGGCTGTAGCTTTTTGTAGCCTTTTTGCAATTAATTTTTTCATGCGCGATGCGACTTGTGATCAAGAGGTTGCGGGTTCGAACCCCAACCAGTGCGCTACCGACGTGAACCCACTCCTAACACAAGCACTTACTTAGCTGGAGGGGTTAACAAGAATATTAGTAATGTGTGACCCACGTTGCTAGTATACTTTAAAAAGTTTTTTTTTTAGATGTATAACAGTTATTGTTTGTAAATTTTAGCTTTAACTTTCTACACTTCTTCTACAGATAAGCAAATGTTACATTTCTCCTCGAAATTACATATTACTATTGGATAATTAGGCACGACGGATTAAATTAGTTCAAAAATGGTTCATAAATAACTCGTTTAAATTAATTATGAAATTTATTTAATGGAATAATATGTTTTGGTTCACTAATCATTACTTTTACTTTAATCAAAAAAAAAAAAAAAAAAGTTAGAGTGGCTCACCCCGAATAGAATAGAAGGTGTCGCTAGAGGAAGGGTTTGCAACAATCTCACCACTATTGCTATAAACTATCAAATTCACTAAATAACAGTAACTCCTATGTTGTTCGTAACTCGATCAGTGATGGTTTTCAACTTATAATCCATGCCTAGCCTTTTTATCACCCCACCAATGTCAGGCCCAAGCAACAGTGTACATTACCGGTATCATAATAATAATGTATTTTAACCCATTTTTATTAAATACTGTACTGTTTTTTCATCTATTTCAGTTTGACCCTATTTTTAATAAAATAAATACCAGTTTTTGGTGTGGTGACTTTTGGTAACTGGTGCACGAGGCGTACACATGCTAACCTATTGATCCTTAATCTTGTTTGCATCTACTTTATTGTACGTTATTTCACGTAAGAGCACTATAAAATTTAATAAGAAAACATTCGACAGAGTAAACCTGCTTTTATTTGTAAATTTCCCCCATTGTAAAGCTAACGATGGAAAATGAGAGCCAAAACCGTTTCCAAGGCCCTCTAGAAGATTCTTTAACTCTTTCACTGTGTAACCCTAACATACACATTATGTTTTAGCTATTTATCATATATAAAAAAAGGTTTTGAATCATTTTCCAGAACTGAGTTAAATCCTTATCTAAATATTCCTATTTCCACATTATATTTGCAAAAACAACCTGTGTATTAACAATAAATGTCTAAATAATGTAAATATTTAGACATCTACAACTTCAGGGAAGTCCAAATGTTATTCAGATCTCCACGTAGACTTCAAAATCTTGGGGTAATAGCGACAACTTCAGGGAAGTCCAAATGTTATTCAGATCTCCACGTAGACTTCAAAATCTTGGGGTAATAGCAACAACTTCAGGGAAGTCCAAATGTTATTCAGATCTCCATGTAGACTTCAAAATCTTGGGGTAATAGCGACAACTTCAGGGAAGTCCAAATGTTATTCAGATCTCCACGTAGACTTCAAAATCTGTAAACAAAAATATTACTATTTAATCTGTTATAAATTATATTGCAAAGCCAGTTGGACAAAATTCGTAGGACTCGAAATGGTGAAACGAATTTTCTTCTGTGCCAGTAAGTAAGGAAACTAGCACATTACCCGTGCATGCAACACGTGCCACAGAATCAATATATAATTTATTTTTTCTTATGTTTCTTACGATATTCATTCAAAAGATTTTCTTACCTATTAATAAATTGCTTCATGTTGTTTCATGTTTCGGTGATTTACCGTTCCAGTCACTTCTGAGTAGATGCTTTTCAACACTTTTCTTCGTGGGTAGCAGATATGAGAGGCATGTTTCAACGTCACTGTAAATAAAGCACACAGAAAACTTAATTAGTACATTTGAAGCTCATGAAAAATGTTAACGGGGCAAAAATTTGATTAAAGGTTTAGTTTCTCTAGAAAGCCATCGCTAATTTTACCATTAAAATAAACTTTGGCGTCGAGATTCTCGATATTTTCAGCCATAACAACATTTTTTTTTTTAGAAATGCCTAGGTATATAGTTAAAATAAAATGTTAACCAGTTACTTTTTTAATTTAAACCGTGTATTTCGAATAATTTAAAGAAATCCCTGTAAATTAACTCTCTGCTTAACCCCGCCATTTTGCTGATTCAAATATGATTTACAATTTCGAATCCTATTTGAATGTCACCAAATGTAATAGTGGATTATGTACTTTTAATTCAGTTGTCCGGCAGCACCCGACAAAGAAGGTTGGTCCCGGACGCTCATGAGTATGACAAACAAAATAGCATCAAGAAACAAATATGTCGCAACGAGACGCGATGCCATGGTATATGTAACAAAGACAAACTAGCAGATAAATAAAAATTCGCAAAAAAATTAATAATGAATCGTGGTCATGGTCATAAAAGACTCCTCAGGAAATTAACTATTATACATATGACT
The DNA here is from genome assembly GCA_963859945.1 of Euplagia quadripunctaria. Classification (NCBI taxonomy): domain Eukaryota; kingdom Metazoa; phylum Arthropoda; class Insecta; order Lepidoptera; family Erebidae; genus Euplagia; species Euplagia quadripunctaria. The sequence goes on along the minus strand of OY982559.1, from coordinate 27,528,503 downwards.
TCGAAAAATTAGATTTATTATTGTTTACAAATTAGTTATGATTTTTTTTGTAAAACCAAACATTTAAAGTAAGTGATTTGACAACAGGGGGACGTGACGTCATGGCCCCTTATTTCATACATGTTTCTACACAACGTATCGTTTTGGCGTTTAATGAAGAGTAATTGATTTGACTTGACAGTCTACAACCGTAGTATGTCTATTTTAAGTTCGAAGAATCGTAAAGTCAGTGATATAAAATTGACCGTTACCTTCAATGTAAGAGCTATTATTGCAATAAAGAAAAGTCATTGATGAGTTCCATGGAAATAATAAATTCAACCTTTTGCTTTAAAGTAATAATAATTGGAAGTAATAATCTCAAAGTTTAGTGGAAGATGTCGACACCAACTCTGCTGGACGTTTTAATAGTGTAATTGCAAAGATTGTTGGCGGGAAACGAATACATTTTTCCATGAGACGAGCTTACCAAGAAAGATACGCTGCAACTATTGTGACATTTAATAATAAACTACCCAGATACACTATACATAAGAGACTCTTAGGGAAAAGCCCAAGATGTTATTTAAAGACAATGGAAAAAAGGCGTAAAGTCAAAAGATCATGGAATTCCGTCAACCCTAAAAAAAAAACAGATTCCTTAACAAAATTGAACCACATGAAGTTGACGAAGATTACGGAGTTAATTTTATTGTGCTGCTCCTGATATGACGGAAAATGATTTGGAGACGGCAAAGAATGACTTTTTACTCAATTTAAATATCCTAACTACGGACAAAGACCGCATTCAAAAAGAGACTCGTTTATAAAGTTATTGTAGTGATTGGCTAGAGCTAAGAAAAAATATGGTAACTGCTTCTAATTTCGGTCAGATTGTCAAAAAAGAAGAAAAAACATGAGTTGTGCAAATTTCCTTAAAAACTTATTATATTCTAAAAATTTAACATACATAACCTCTATTGCTGCATAGAATAATAATATGAGGTATGTTTACATAATAAACCATTTGATTTTAAAATACTAACCTTGTTTCTTTTTAAGCGACCTCTAAAAAGGAGGAGGTTCTATGTTCGTCGTTTTTTAGTCCCGAAGTGGTCCTATTATCATCAAGTCAGGATCTGATGATGGAATCTCATGGAAATCGAGGAAAAACTAACTAACTATAGTTTAACCTATGGGGGACCACGTGCAGACCACGAGGCCACCCTCCACGTTACAACTAAACCATGTGCATATAGCATGCATCTCATTCTCATTACCTACCTACCTACCTACCTACTTTTCAGTCTGCGATTCAGTCGTTCCATGTTTATTGACAGTACTAATGTACTAAATGAACGAAGTCCTATACGCTCACAGAATATTTCATTTTAGTTCCATGTCAGGAATGAATTCCTAATAGTACTTAGTGAATTACACAAGCCTAGCTAGCACCCATAGGGTGCAGTAGTCGCTTACCATCAAACAGGCAGTATGCTATTTTCCACTTTTGTAGCATAAAAAATAAAAGCTAAACGTCACACGATTAAAAAAATCATAACTATTAAAATAGCATTACTTGCTAAAAGCAAAATGATCATGCAGGTACTTGTTGAAAATGCCTAAATAAAACGGCTATCTGATTTCCTTACTTATACTGTGTAATCTTCCATGAGAGGTTTACAATTGTGTATATAACAATATCGTGCATGTGTGCAAGAGTTTGATTTCAAATCGCGCTAAGACCGCGCCTTAAGACTGAAATCTTCAGCACTCAAATACGGATGGGCAGAATAAAAAATATATATAAGATTTTCTAAATAAAGATTGGCTTAGTAGGGGTGAAATTTTAGAGCCTTTTGGAAGTTGGTGGGTCATCGGTGTGCCATGTGCAAACCATAAACTTAATATACTAACGTTAAGTTTATGGTACAAACCGCCTCTCCAATCAAGGAGGTTCAACTCCGACTATTGTGTAACAGTGTCTCAATAAATAGTGGATGGATTTAAGGGTTTGATATATATAATATACATGTAATACATATATACTAGAGATCGCGTGGTGGTCGAATTTCGACCATGGTTTATTTCATTGGCCAATATTACTTCTTGACCTGTCATTGTATAGACTTTTGTCCCATGACAAGTCAAAATATATACTGGACACTCATAGCTGTATGTAGTTATGTACCCGTTTTTGCATGTTTTTTAACTTTGTAGCAAATATTGTTCAAAAGTTTTAGCATTCGTCACTTTTCTCTGTATAAACTATAAGTGTGCTCCTCCGTCCGCCCAATTTTCGTAAAAAGGGATCCGAAGTTTTCGCTTCACGTATTAATATATAGATATTGTATATTGTCATATGTACATATATATTGTAATATAGTATATTGTCCTAAAATTTGTTTCAGGACGCTTTAATTGCTCTCAAATAAAGCGTTAGATTAGAATTATTAGAATTTTGGTCAAGTTTGGGAAACGATGAAAAACCTTTCGGGAAACGATTCACTTCTCGTAGGAATAAATTTACGAAGAAAAGATTTGTCATAAATTTTTTGGTTAGTTTTGACATGAATACTGTTGTACCGCAATCTAGACTGTGGTCTTTCCGTAAATGGTGCTAGTAATATGCTACGTTTATCTTCCTTTGTTGTGTTGGATGATAAACGAAGCAAGAAAAAATCGTGAAGAATAGGAGGATGTCACAATAACTCACAAACTTCAGGTTTTCTCGTGATTCAAAAAACGTATTACGCAATTCTCAACAAAATAATTTCTGAAATTAATAAGCCTCATTATAAAGTCAGTCTTATTCTTTACGGGACAACTATAAATTATGGAATTTTATGCAACTGAGATATTTAGTAATTATTACTAATGCTATTGATAACTAAAACTAATGTTTTTTGGTATAACAATGATAACTGATTGTTATTAGTACCCGCGGCCCGGCCGTCCAATGAATACCTTTACTCGTGCTCAGCTAAATGCAATTTTAAAGTCAAGAAAAAGTCCCGAGTCTTCAAAAATTAATCCCTCTCTTTCAAACCTCCTTGACATTGCCTTCCCATAGTATGATGGGCAAATTTTTACAAAAGTCAAACCCTTTTACGATTTGTTTATGGCTATAATTGAAATTATTATAGTATTGTATAGTTAGCAATACTTAGGGCCAACAGATGTCGTTGCGCGGTGTATAACATCACGTAATAATTTTTTTCATAAATCAAATACTAAATGTTACACCGAACTACACACAATACTTGTGCATAACACGTTTCCACGATATTTTGTAACCAAACAGTCAAACTCCACGGCTACATGTTTATTATATGTAAAGACTAGCAGCGCCTCGCGGTTTCACCCGCGTAAGTCCCCATCGCGTGGGGATATTGGGATAGCCTCTGCGTTAATCCAGGTCTCCAGCTATCTACATATCAAGTTTCATCGCAATCGGTTCAGTGGTTTTTGCGTGAAAGAGTAACAAACATCCATCCATGCAAACTTTCACATCATACTAACATTATAAACGTGAAAGTTTGTGGGGATGTATGGATGTTTGTTACTCTTTCACGCCAAAACCACTAAATCGATTGCGATGAAACTTGGTATGTAGATAGCTGGAGACCTGGATTAACATATAGGCTACTTTTTATCCCGATATTCCCACGGGATCGGGACTTACACGTGTGAAACCGCGGGGCGCTGGTAGTTTATAATATTAGTGGGATGGTTCACGGGACAATCTTAAAAGTACTTCCTATCTAACAAAAAGATAATGAATGTCATCGGACCACGTGTTGAGCCTCCAAGCTTTGTATTTGTTATTGATTCTTATAAAATATTCCTAGTTTTGAATAATGTACACTGATTTCACAATCTTACTATTTCTAATCTCAGTAGTGAGTGTGGACTTCTTACAGGCTTCATTTCCCCCGCTGCTGGCCAAAGCATCGAAGCAAGTTGCTAATGTTTTATTCATCAATGTTGACATCGGTTACCAAACTTTGGGAACGTTTGATTAATGTAAGATGATAACTACTCACATGAATCATACTGTCCCTAAGTTTAGGACTACCAGGTAGGGTTTCATAGCTGTTTGTAATTTTCATCTGCATTCTTCTGTTCCTGAGATTGTCTCCTGTATGGTGGTTAGTACACAAACTGGCTATCTCTATACCCGTTTTAACGTATTTTTTATACGTTTACGTACATTTTTTATAGTAAGTGTAATAATGAAAGTTCAATCACAATACAAGTATCAGACATAATAGAAGCTTATTGGCTATATTTCTTAGAAACTAGACCCACAAAAATGATGACTAGGTACTTACTTTACGTCAACAGTAAATAATACAGTTTTATCTTTCAGCCTATTCTCTTTATATACAACCTTCACAGCTCTTTTGTCATTATCATTAGACAATACAAACATGTTTTCTTCAGAGGTTACTCTTGAAAGAGCGACATATAATTGGACATGTGAAAAACACTCAACGCTCAAATCTGAGCCTGCAACCGCCGCAACCGCTATGTCCCTGCATTTTAAATCTGTAATATCTTCGAAAATATTAATTGAAATTACATGTTGTTAAGGGCTATTTTGATCTATTTTAAATGCACAATGTATTTAAGGTTAAGGGTTAATGCTGGATTGCTTAAAATCACTTCGTAAATAAGCCATAATTTCTCGTAAAAAGTAAAAGATAAAAAATGGTTATTGTGGGTTATCCCTAAGAGATAGACATATACCATCGCGGATTTTTTTGTAGAACTTTTTAAGGTGTACAATACTGTGGTACATTATTTTGATCTATCTCGTAGGGTTCAGCCAGCGTTTGCAATGTAAATGCAAAAAAAAGTGTTTATTTACGACATCACATTAGAAACCTCTAAAGTTATCAGTGTTTCTCTTATATATTATGCATGTATTATACATATTAACCTTTCTCTTAAATCACTCTATCCTTAAAAAAAACCGCATCAAATTCCGTTGCGTAGTTTAAAAAATCTAAGCATACATAGGGACAGACGGACAGCAGGAAGCGACTTTGTTTTATACTATGTAGTGATAAAGAAATTTGAGATAACATAATAACTGCTGATTTGCGTAATAGTTAGAGAAAAATAATTTCAAATTTTGGGGAAATTCATAACAAACTATATAATTATGTTATTCTTCTAAAATTACACATTAATAAAACCGTTCGAGTCATTACTTGTTTATACGTCAATATTACTAAGAAATAATTAAACGTGAATGAATACCCACTTATATAATACAATATGCATTTAAACGCTCATCGTTGTCATGAAAGTTTACTCTTAATAAAATTAAAAATAAATTATAATTTGATTAGCGTCACTTGATTGTCCTTATTTCACATGTTATTTAGAGCTACAGCAAACATAACGTAACAATCGCTTCAGAATTAGACAATTTTCACATTGCAATACATACGATAAATAAAACAATGGATTGATTGATTTGACTATAGTAGAGCTACTACTAAAGACATACATATCATTTTTAAAAATATTTAATATAATCAACGCTCTATAAGACCGAACTTTGATTTCGTTACTAACGCCAAGCTCTTTAATAGAATTATTGAAATAATTAAAATCTTACAGGTATGTACTTTTAGCAGTTGGGCATGAGAATGTTGGTACAGTTCGGAGTTCGAACTTAAATTTACGGGGCAAACGTTCAAGTCGTTTCAAACCCCGAACGATAGTTATATTTCTCATGGATTTTAAAAGTTTCAAGAATATGACTTACCTTCAACGAAGCTGCTTTGATTAGGATAGAACTGTGTGGTACGTTGTGTACGGACTGTGAGAAACATTTACAAAGCGAGAATTACTAGTGCATTAGGATGACGATCAGCTGAAGAAAATCTAGATTTTATATAGTAAGTCTATAAATTTGGTACATTTTTAATTAACTTTCTTAATCTGCGAAATTTATGTGATTTGTCGCCAAATATGTCAAAGAAATCCGTGCAACATTTATTTACAGCCCTACACAATCTGGGAATTGGTGAATTGTATCCTAAAACCGTGCTTCGAATGGGATGCACCATCATTGCTATTAGTTTACGATCTATGGATTGGTTTATGGACTTAAATGTTATTGGCTAGAGCTAAGAAAAAATATGGTAACTGCTTCTAATTTCGGTCAGATTGTCAAAAAAGAAGAAAAAACATGAGTTGTGCAAATTTCCTTAAAAACTTTTTATATTTTAAAAAATTAACATAAATAACCTCTATTGCTGCATAGAATAATAATATGAGGTATGTTTACATAATAAACCATTTGATTTTAAAATATTAACCTTGTTTCTTTTTAAGCGACCTCTAAAAAGGAGGAGGTTCTATGTTCGTCTGTATGTATTTTTTTTGTGTATGTTCATCGATATTTTCGCCAATTGTGAACCGATTAAAAAAAATTTTTTAGTTCGAAAGGTTTTTTAGTCCCGAAGTGGTCCTATTATCATCAAGTCAGGATCTGATGATGGAATATCAAGGAAATCGAGGAAAAACTAACTAACTATAGTTTAACCTATGGGGGACCACGTGCAGACCACGAGGCCACCCTACACGTTACAACTAAACTATGTGCAGACAGCATGCATCTCATTACCTACGACTTTTCAGTCGGCGATTCAGTCGTTCCATGTTTATTGACAGTACTAATGTACTAAATGAACGAAGTCCTATACGCTCACAGAATATTTCATTTCAGTTTCATGTCAGGAATGAATTCTTAATAGTACTTAGTGAATTACACAAGCCTAGCTATCGTCTATAGGGTGCAGTAGTTGCTTACCATCAAACAGGAAGTATGCTATTTTCCACTTTTGTAGCATAAAAAATAAAAGCTAAACGTCACACGATTAAAAAAATCATTACTATTAAAATAGCATTACTTGCTAAAAGCAAAATGATCATGCAGGTACTTGTTGAAAATGCCTAAATAAAACGGCTATCTGATTTCTTTACTTATACTGTGTAAGCTTCCATGAGAGGTTTACAATTGTGTATATAACAATATCGTGCATGTGTGCAAGAGTCTGATTTCAAATCGCGCTAAGACCGCGCCTTAAGACTGAAATCTTCAGCACTCAAACACGGATGGGCAGAATAAGAAATATATAAAAGATTTTCTAAATAAAGATTGGCTTAGTAGGGGTGAAATTTTAGAGCCTTTTGGAAGTTGGTGGGTCATCGGTGTGCCATTTGCAAACCATAAACTTAATATACTAACGTTAAGTTTATGGTGCAAACCGCCTCTCCAATCAAGAAGGTTCAACTCCGACTATTGTGTAACAGTGTCTCAATAAATAGTGCGACGGGATGGATTTAAGGGTTTGATATATATAATATACATGTAATACATATATACTAGAGATCGCGTGGTGGTCGTATTTCGACCATGGTTTATTTCATTGGCCAATATTACTTCTTGACCTGTCATTGTATAGACTTTTGTCCCATGACAAGTCAAAATATATACTGGACACTCATAGCTGTATGTAGTTATGTACCCGTTTTTGCATGTTTTTTAACTTTGTATCAAATATTGTTCAAAAATTTTAGCATTCGTCACTTTTTCTCTGTATAAACTATAAGTGTGCGAAATTTCATACTCCTCCGTCCGCCCAATTTTCGTAAAAAGGGATCCGAAGTTTTCGCTTCACGTATTAATATATAGATATTGTATATTGTCATATGTACATATATATTGTAATATAGTATATTGTCCTTAAATTTGTTTCAGGACGCTTTAATTGCTCTCAAATAAAGCGTTAGATTAGAATTATTAGAATTTTGGTCAAGTTTGGGAAACGATGAAAAACCTTTCGGGAAACGATTCACTTCTCGTAGGAATAAATTTACGAAGAAAAGATTTGTCATAAATTTTTTGGTTAGTTTTGACATGAATACTGTTGTACCGCAATCTAGTCTGTGGTCTTTCCGTAAATGGTGTTAGTAATATGCTACGTTTATCTTCCTTTGTTGTGTTGGATGATAAACGAAGCAAGAAAAAATCGTGAAGAATAGGAGGATGTCACAATAACTCACAAACTTCAGGTTTTCTCGTGATTCAAAAAACGTATTACGCAATTCTCAACAAAATAATTTTTGAAATTAATAAGCCTCATTATAAAGTCAGTCTTATTCTTTACGGGACAACTATAAATGATGGAATTTTATGCAACTGAGATATTTAGTAATTATTACTAATGCTATTGATAACTAAAACTAATGTTTTTTGGTATAACAATGATAACTGATTGTTATTAGTACCCGCGGCCCGTCCGTCCAATGAATACCTTTACTCGTGCTCAGCTAAATGCAATTTTAAAGTCAAGAAAAAGTCCCGAGTCTTCAAAAAGTAATCCCTCTCTTTCAAACCTCCTTGACATTGCCTTCCCATAGTATGATGGCCAAATTTTTACAAAAGTCAAACCCTTTTACTATTTGTTTATGGCTATAATTGAAATTATTATAGTATTGTATAGTTAGCAATATTTGGGCCAACAGATGTCGTTGCGCGGTGTATAAAATCACGTAATAATTTTTTTCATAAATCAAATACTAAATGTTACACCGAACTACACACAATACTTGTGCATAAAACGTTTCCACGATATTTTGTAACCGAACAGTCAAACTCCACGGCTACATGTTTATTATATGTAAAGACTAGCAGCGCCTCGCGGTTTCACCCGCGTAAGTCCCCATCGTGTGGGGATATTGGGATAGCCTCTGCGTTATTCCAGGTCTCCAGCTATCTACATATCAAGTTTCATCGCAATCGGTTCAGTGGTTTTTGCGTGAAAGAGTAACAAACATCCATCCGTGCAAACTTTCACATCATACTAACATTATAAACGTGAAAGTTTGTGGGGATGTATGGATGTTTGTTACTCTTTCACGCCAAAACCACTAAATCGATTGCGATGAAACTTGGTATGTAGATAGCTGGAGACCTGGATTAACATATAGGCTACTTTTTATCCCGATATTCCCACGGGATCGGGACTTACACGTGTGAAACCGCGGGGCGCTGCTAGTTTATAATATTAGTGGGATGGTTCACGGGACAATCTTAAAAGTACTTCCTATCTAACAAAAAGATAATGAATGTCATCGCACCACGTGTTGAGCCTACAAGCTTTGTATTTGTCATAGATTCTTATAAAATATTCCTAGTTTTGAATAATGTACACTGATTTCACAATCTTACTATTTCTAATCTCAGTAGTGAGTGTGGACTTCTTACAGGCTTCATTTCCCCCGCTGTTGGCCAAAGCATCGAAGCAAGTTGCTAATGTTTTATTCATCAATGTTGACATCGGTTACCAAACTTTGGGAACGTTTGATTAATGTAAGATGATAACTACTCACATGAATCATACTGTCCCTAAGTTTAGGACTACCAGGTAGGGTTTCATAGCTGTTTGTAATTTTCATCTGCATTCTTCTGTTCCTGAGATTGTCTCCTGTATGGTGGTTAGTACACAAACTGGCTATCTCTATACCCGTTTTAACGTATTTTTTATACGTTTACATACATTTTTTATAGTAAGTGTAATAATGAAAGTTCAATCACAATACAAGTATCAAACATAATAGAAGTTTATTGGCTATATTTCTTAGAAACTAGACCCACAAAAATGATGACTAGGTACTTACTTTACGTCAACAGTAAATAATACAGTTTTATCTTTCAGCCTATTCTAGCCATTAAATGACAAATTAATTTAATGTTGCAAATTAAAAATGTTCATTGTTCAATAAATAATTTGAATCAATTTTCATTTTAATCACATTTTTTTTTATTTTACAATTAAACATTACAGGGGACTTTAATTTTTTATTCATATATCTGCTTATTGTAATGCTATAGTATATCAAAACTAATTTCTACTCCTTATTTTATTTAATGTTGAATATAATTTTCACTTCAATTACAAAATTGGTCCTCATACACTTCGTATTTCGCAAGTAAAAAAAAGCTATTTTATTGGAAAAATAACATATTTCTAATCATGTTGGTTCAAAGAAGGTATATATAGATCACTAGCGACCCGCCCCGGCTTCGCACGGGTGCAATGATGATACTAAATACACTACAGAATGTCTCTTTATATACAACCTTTACAGCTCTTTTGTCATTATCATTAGACAATACAAACATGTTTTCTTCAGAGGTTACTCTTGAAAGAGCGGCATATAATTGGCCATGTGAAAAACACTCAACGCTCAAATCTGAGCCTGCAACCGCCGCAACCGCTATGTCCCTGCATTTTAAATCTGTAATATCTTCGAAAATATTAATTGAAATGACATGCTGTTAAGGGCTATTTTGATCTATTTTAAATGCACAATGTATTTAAGGTACTTAATTGGTTAAGGGTTAATGCTGAATTGCTTAAAATCACTTCGTAAATAAGCCATAATTTCTCGTAAAAAGTAAAAGATAAAAAATGGTTATTGTGGGTTATCCCTAAGAGATAGACATATAGAACTTTTTAAGGTGTACAATACTGTGGTACATTATTTTGATCTATCTCGTAGGGTTCAGCCAGCGTTTGCAATGTAAATGCAAAAAAAAGTGTTTATTTACGACATCACATTAGAAACCTCTAAAGTTATCAGTGTTTCTCTTCTATATTATGCATGTATTATACACATAAACCTTCCCCTTGAATCACTCTATCTTTTAAAAAAAACCGCATCAAATTCCGTTGCGTAGTTTTAAAAATCTAAGCATACATAGGGACAGACGGACAGCAGGAAGCGACTTTGTTTTATACTATGTAGTGATAAAGAAATTTGAGATAACATAATAACTGCTGATTTGCGTAATAGTTAGAGAAAAATAATTTCAAATTTTGGGGAAATTCATAACAAACTATTTAATTATGTTATTCTTCTAAAATTACACATTAATAAAACCGTTTATACGTCAATATTACTAAGAAATAATTAAACGTGAATGAATACCCACTTATATAATACAATATGCATTTAAACGCTCATCGTTGTCATGAAAGTTTACTCTTAATAAAATTAAAAATAAATTATAATTTGATTAGCGTCACTTGATTGTCCTTATTTCACATGTTATTTAGAGCTACAGCAAACATAACGTAACAATCGCTTCAGAATTAGACAATTTACACATTGCAATACATACGATAAATAAAACAATGGATTGATTGATTTGACTGTAGTAGAGCTACTACTAAAGACATACGTATCATTTTTAACAATAATTAATATAATCAAATATATCGCTCTATAAGACCAAACTTTGATTTCGTTACTAACGCCAAGCTCCTTAATAAAAATATTGAAACAATTAAAATCTTACAGTTATGTACTTTTAGCAGTTGGGCATGAGAATGTTGGTACAGTTCGGGGTTCGAACTTACATTTACGGGGCAAACGTTCAAGTCGTTTCAAACCCCGAACGAAAGTTATATTTCTCATGGATTTTAAGTTTCAAGAATATGACTTACATTCAACGAAGCTGCTTTGATTAGGATAGAACTGTGTGGTACGTTGTGTACGGACTGTGAGAAACATTTACAAAGCGAGAATTACTACAGTGCATTAGGATGACGATCAGCTGAAGAAAATCTAGATTTTATATAGTAAGTCTATAAATTTGGTAGATTTTTAATTAACTTCCTTAATCTGCGAAATTTATGCGATTTGTCGCCAAATATGTCAAAGAAATCCGTGCAACATTTATTTACAGCCCTACACAATCTGGGAATTGGTGAATTGTATCCTAAAACCGTGCTTCGAATGGGATGCACCATCATTGCTATTAGTTTACGATCTATGGATTGGTTTATGGATTAAAATGTTATTGGCTAGAGCTAAGAAAAAATATGGTAACTGCTTCTAATTTCGGTCAGATTGTCAAAAAAGAAGAAAAAACATGAGTTGTGCAAATTTCCTTAAAAACTTATTATATTTTAAAAAATTAACATAAATAACCTCTATTGCTGCATAGAATAATAATATGAGGTATGTTTACAGAATAAACCATTTGATTTTAAAATATTAACCTTGTTTATTTTTAAGCGACCTCTAAAAAGGAGGAGGTTCTATGTTCGTCTGTATGTATTTTTTTTGTGTATGTTCATCGATATTTTCGCCAATTGTGAACCGATTAAAAAAAACTTTATTAGTTCGAAAGGGTATACTCCCGAAGTGGTACTATTATCATCAAGTCAGGATCTGATGATGGAATTTCAAGGAAATCGAGGAAAAACTAACTAACTATAGTTTAACCTATGGGGACCACGTGCAGACCACGAGGCCACCCTCCACGTTACAACTAAACTATGTGCAGACAGCATGCATCTCATTACCTACGACTTTTCAGTCGGCGATTCAGTCGTTCCATGTTTATTGACAGTACTAATGTACTAAATGAACGAAGTCCTATACGCTCACAGAATATTTCATTTCAGTTCCATGTCAGGAATGAATTCTTAATAGTACTTAGTGAATTACACAAGCCTAGCTATCGTCTATAGGGTGCAGTAGTTGCTTACCATCAAACAGGCAGTATGCTATTTTCCACTTTTGTAGCATTAAAAATAAAAGCTAAACGTTACACGATTAAAAAAATCATATCTATTAAAATAGCATTACTTGCTAAAAGCAAAATGATCATGCAGGTACTTGTTAAAAATGCCTAAATAAAACGGCTATCTGATTTCCTTACTTATACTGTGTAATCTTCCATGAGAGGTTTACAATTGTGTATATAACCATATCGTGCATGTGTGCAAGAGTTTGATTTCAAATCGCGCTAAGACCGCGCCTTAAGACTGAAATCTTCAGCACTCAAACACGGATGGGCAGAATAAGAAATATATAAAAGATTTTCTAAATAAAGATTGGCTTAGTAGGGGTGAAATTTTAGAGCCTTTTGGAAGTTGGTGGGTCATCGGTGTGCCATTTGCAAACCATAAACTTAATATACTAACGTTAAGTTTATGGTGCAAACCGCCTCTCCAATCAAGGAGGTTCAACTCCGACTATTGTGTAACAGTGTCTCAATAAATAGTGCGACGGGATGGATTTAAGGGTTTGATATATATAATATACATGTAATACATATATACTAGAGATCGCGTGGTGGTCGTATTTCGACCATGGTTTATTTCATTGGCCAATATTACTTCTTGACCTGTCATTGTATAGACTTTTGTCCCATGACAAGTCAAAATATATACTGGACACTCATAGCTGTATGTAGTTATGTACCCGTTTTTGCATGTTTTTTAACTTTGTATCAAATATTGTTCAAAAATTTTAGCATTCGTCACTTTTTCTCTGTATAAACTATAAGTGTGCGAAATTTCATACTCCTCCGTCCGCCCAATTTTCGTAAAAAGGGATCCGAAGTTTTCGCTTCACGTATTAATATATAGATATTGTATATTGTCATATGTACATATATATTGTAATATAGTATATTGTCCTTAAATTTGTTTCAGGACGCTTTAATTGCTCTCAAATAAAGCGTTAGATTAGAATTAATTTTGGTCAAGTTTGGGAAACGATGAAAAACCTTTCGGGAAACGATTCACTTCTCGTAGGAATAAATTTACGAAGAAAAGATTTGTCATACATTTTTTGGTTAGTTTTGACATGAATACTGTTGTACCGCAATCTAGTCTGTGGTCTTTCCGTAAATGGTGCTAGTAATATGCTACGTTTGTCTTCCTTTGTTGTGCTGGATGATAAACGAAGCAAGAAAAAATCGTGAAGAATAGGAGGATGTCACAATAACTCACAAACTTCAGGTTTTCTCGTGATTCAAAAAACGTATTACGCAATTCTCAACAAAATAATTTCTGAAATTAATAAGCCTCATTATAAAGTCAGTCTTATTCTTTACGGGACAACTATAAATGATGGAATTTTATGCAACTGAGACATTTAGTAATTATTACTAATGCTATTGATAACTAAAACTAATGTTTTTTGGTATAACAATGATAACTGATTGTTATTAGTACCCGCGGCCCGTCCGTCCAATGAATACCTTTACTCGTGCTCAGCTAAATGCAATTTTAAAGTCAAGAAAAAGTCCCGAGTCTTCAAAAAGTAATCCCTCTCTTTCAAACCTCCTTGACATTGCCTTCCCATAGTATGATGGGCAAATTTTTACAAAAGTCAAACCCTTTTACTATTTGTTTATGGCTATAATTGAAATTATTATAGTATTGTATAGTTAGCAATATTTGGGCCAACAGATGTCGTTGCGCGGTGTATAAAATCACGTAATAATTTTTTTCATAAATCAAATACTAAATGTTACACCGAACTACACACAATACTTGTGCATAAAACGTTTCCACGATATTTTGTAACCAAACAGTCAAACTCCACGGCTACATGTTTATTATATGTAAAGACTAGCAGCGCCTCGCGGTTTCACCCGCGTAAGTCCCCATCGCGTGGGGATATTGGGATAGCCTCTGCGTTAATCCAGGTCTCCAGCTATCTACATATCAAGTTTCATCGCAATCGGTTCAGTGGTTTTTGCGTGAAAGAGTAACAAACATCCATCCATGCAAACTTTCACATCATACTAACATTATAAACTTAGTATGTAGATAGCTCGAGACCTGGATTAACATATAGGCTACTTTTTATCCCGATATTCCCACGGGATCGGGACTTACACGTGTGAAACCGCGGGGCGCTGCTAGTTTATAATATTAGTGGGATGGTTCACGGGACAATCTTAAAAGTACTTCCAATCTAACAAAAAGATAATGAATGTCATCGGACCACGTGTTGAGCCTCCAAGCTTTGTATTTGTCATTGATTCTTATAAAATATTCCTAGTTTTGAATAATGTACACTGATTTCACAATCTTACTATTTCTAATCTCAGTAGTGAGTGTGGACTTCTTACAGGCTTCATTTCCCCCGCTGCTGGCCAAAGCATCGAAGCAAGTTGCTAATGTTTTATTCATCAATGTTGACATCGGTTACCAAACTTTGGGAACGTTTGATTAATGTAAGATGATAACTACTCACATGAATCATACTGTCCCTAAGTTTAGGACTACCAGGTAGGGTTTCATAGCTGTTTGTAATTTTCATCTGCATTCTTCTGTTCCTGAGATTGTCTCCTGTATGGTGGTTAGTACACAAACTGGCTATCTCTATACCCGTTTTAACGTATTTTTTATACGTTTACGTACATTTTTTATAGTAAGTGTAATAATGAAAGTTCAATCACAATACAAGTATCAGACATAATAGAAGCTTATTGGCTATATTTCTTAGAAACTAGACCCACAAAAATGATGACTAGGTACTTACTTTACGTCAACAGTAAATAATACAGTTTTATCTTTCAGCCTATTCTCTTTATATACAACCTTCACAGCTCTTTTGTCATTATCATTAGACAATACAAACATGTTTTCTTCAGAGGTTACTCTTGAAAGAGCGACATATAATTGGACATGTGAAAAACACTCAACGCTCAAATCTGAGCCTGCAACCGCCGCAACCGCTATGTCCCTGCATTTTAAATCTGTAATATCTTCGAAAATATTAATTGAAATTACATGTTGTTAAGGGCTATTTTGATCTATTTTAAATGCACAATGTATTTAAGGTTAAGGGTTAATGCTGGATTGCTTAAAATCACTTCGTAAATAAGCCATAATTTCTCGTAAAAAGTAAAAGATAAAAAATGGTTATTGTGGGTTATCCCTAAGAGATAGACATATACCATCGCGGATTTTTTTGTAGAACTTTTTAAGGTGTACAATACTGTGGTACATTATTTTGATCTATCTCGTAGGGTTCAGCCAGCGTTTGCAATGTAAATGCAAAAAAAAGTGTTTATTTACGACATCACATTAGAAACCTCTAAAGTTATCAGTGTTTCTCTTATATATTATGCATGTATTATACATATTAACCTTTCTCTTAAATCACTCTATCCTTAAAAAAAACCGCATCAAATTCCGTTGCGTAGTTTAAAAAATCTAAGCATACATAGGGACAGACGGACAGCAGGAAGCGACTTTGTTTTATACTATGTAGTGATAAAGAAATTTGAGATAACATAATAACTGCTGATTTGCGTAATAGTTAGAGAAAAATAATTTCAAATTTTGGGGAAATTCATAACAAACTATATAATTATGTTATTCTTCTAAAATTACACATTAATAAAACCGTTCGAGTCATTACTTGTTTATACGTCAATATTACTAAGAAATAATTAAACGTGAATGAATACCCACTTATATAATACAATATGCATTTAAACGCTCATCGTTGTCATGAAAGTTTACTCTTAATAAAATTAAAAATAAATTATAATTTGATTAGCGTCACTTGATTGTCCTTATTTCACATGTTATTTAGAGCTACAGCAAACATAACGTAACAATCGCTTCAGAATTAGACAATTTTCACATTGCAATACATACGATAAATAAAACAATGGATTGATTGATTTGACTATAGTAGAGCTACTACTAAAGACATACATATCATTTTTAAAAATATTTAATATAATCAACGCTCTATAAGACCGAACTTTGATTTCGTTACTAACGCCAAGCTCTTTAATAGAATTATTGAAATAATTAAAATCTTACAGGTATGTACTTTTAGCAGTTGGGCATGAGAATGTTGGTACAGTTCGGAGTTCGAACTTAAATTTACGGGGCAAACGTTCAAGTCGTTTCAAACCCCGAACGATAGTTATATTTCTCATGGATTTTAAAAGTTTCAAGAATATGACTTACCTTCAACGAAGCTGCTTTGATTAGGATAGAACTGTGTGGTACGTTGTGTACGGACTGTGAGAAACATTTACAAAGCGAGAATTACTAGTGCATTAGGATGACGATCAGCTGAAGAAAATCTAGATTTTATATAGTAAGTCTATAAATTTGGTACATTTTTAATTAACTTTCTTAATCTGCGAAATTTATGTGATTTGTCGCCAAATATGTCAAAGAAATCCGTGCAACATTTATTTACAGCCCTACACAATCTGGGAATTGGTGAATTGTATCCTAAAACCGTGCTTCGAATGGGATGCACCATCATTGCTATTAGTTTACGATCTATGGATTGGTTTATGGACTTAAATGTTATTGGCTAGAGCTAAGAAAAAATATGGTAACTGCTTCTAATTTCGGTCAGATTGTCAAAAAAGAAGAAAAAACATGAGTTGTGCAAATTTCCTTAAAAACTTTTTATATTCTAAAAATTTAACATAAATAACCTCTATTGCTGCATAGAATAATAATATGAGGTATGTTTACATAATAAACCATTTGATTTTAAAATATTAACCTTGTTTCTTTTTAAGCGACCTCTAAAAAGGAGGAGGTTCTATGTTCGTCTGTATGTATTTTTTTTGTGTATGTTCATCGATATTTTCGCCAATTGTGAACCGATTAAAAAAAATTTTTTAGTTCGAAAGGTTTTTTAGTCCCGAAGTGGTCCTATTATCATCAAGTCAGGATCTGATGATGGAATATCAAGGAAATCGAGGAAAAACTAACTAACTATAGTTTAACCTATGGGGGACCACGTGCAGACCACGAGGCCACCCTACACGTTACAACTAAACTATGTGCAGACAGCATGCATCTCATTACCTACGACTTTTCAGTCGGCGATTCAGTCGTTCCATGTTTATTGACAGTACTAATGTACTAAATGAACGAAGTCCTATACGCTCACAGAATATTTCATTTCAGTTTCATGTCAGGAATGAATTCTTAATAGTACTTAGTGAATTACACAAGCCTAGCTATCGTCTATAGGGTGCAGTAGTTGCTTACCATCAAACAGGAAGTATGCTATTTTCCACTTTTGTAGCATAAAAAATAAAAGCTAAACGTCACACGATTAAAAAAATCATTACTATTAAAATAGCATTACTTGCTAAAAGCAAAATGATCATGCAGGTACTTGTTGAAAATGCCTAAATAAAACGGCTATCTGATTTCTTTACTTATACTGTGTAAGCTTCCATGAGAGGTTTACAATTGTGTATATAACAATATCGTGCATGTGTGCAAGAGTCTGATTTCAAATCGCGCTAAGACCGCGCCTTAAGACTGAAATCTTCAGCACTCAAACACGGATGGGCAGAATAAGAAATATATAAAAGATTTTCTAAATAAAGATTGGCTTAGTAGGGGTGAAATTTTAGAGCCTTTTGGAAGTTGGTGGGTCATCGGTGTGCCATTTGCAAACCATAAACTTAATATACTAACGTTAAGTTTATGGTGCAAACCGCCTCTCCAATCAAGAAGGTTCAACTCCGACTATTGTGTAACAGTGTCTCAATAAATAGTGCGACGGGATGGATTTAAGGGTTTGATATATATAATATACATGTAATACATATATACTAGAGATCGCGTGGTGGTCGTATTTCGACCATGGTTTATTTCATTGGCCAATATTACTTCTTGACCTGTCATTGTATAGACTTTTGTCCCATGACAAGTCAAAATATATACTGGACACTCATAGCTGTATGTAGTTATGTACCCGTTTTTGCATGTTTTTTAACTTTGTATCAAATATTGTTCAAAAATTTTAGCATTCGTCACTTTTTCTCTGTATAAACTATAAGTGTGCGAAATTTCATACTCCTCCGTCCGCCCAATTTTCGTAAAAAGGGATCCGAAGTTTTCGCTTCACGTATTAATATATAGATATTGTATATTGTCATATGTACATATATATTGTAATATAGTATATTGTCCTTAAATTTGTTTCAGGACGCTTTAATTGCTCTCAAATAAAGCGTTAGATTAGAATTATTAGAATTTTGGTCAAGTTTGGGAAACGATGAAAAACCTTTCGGGAAACGATTCACTTCTCGTAGGAATAAATTTACGAAGAAAAGATTTGTCATAAATTTTTTGGTTAGTTTTGACATGAATACTGTTGTACCGCAATCTAGTCTGTGGTCTTTCCGTAAATGGTGTTAGTAATATGCTACGTTTATCTTCCTTTGTTGTGTTGGATGATAAACGAAGCAAGAAAAAATCGTGAAGAATAGGAGGATGTCACAATAACTCACAAACTTCAGGTTTTCTCGTGATTCAAAAAACGTATTACGCAATTCTCAACAAAATAATTTTTGAAATTAATAAGCCTCATTATAAAGTCAGTCTTATTCTTTACGGGACAACTATAAATGATGGAATTTTATGCAACTGAGATATTTAGTAATTATTACTAATGCTATTGATAACTAAAACTAATGTTTTTTGGTATAACAATGATAACTGATTGTTATTAGTACCCGCGGCCCGTCCGTCCAATGAATACCTTTACTCGTGCTCAGCTAAATGCAATTTTAAAGTCAAGAAAAAGTCCCGAGTCTTCAAAAAGTAATCCCTCTCTTTCAAACCTCCTTGACATTGCCTTCCCATAGTATGATGGGCAAATTTTTACAAAAGTCAAACCCTTTTACTATTTGTTTATGGCTATAATTGAAATTATTATAGTATTGTATAGTTAGCAATATTTGGGCCAACAGATGTCGTTGCGCGGTGTATAAAATCACGTAATAATTTTTTTCATAAATCAAATACTAAATGTTACACCGAACTACACACAATACTTGTGCATAAAACGTTTCCACGATATTTTGTAACCGAACAGTCAAACTCCACGGCTACATGTTTATTATATGTAAAGACTAGCAGCGCCTCGCGGTTTCACCCGCGTAAGTCCCCATCGTGTGGGGATATTGGGATAGCCTCTGCGTTATTCCAGGTCTCCAGCTATCTACATATCAAGATTCATCGCAATCGGTTCAGTGGTTTTTGCGTGAAAGAGTAACAAACATCCATCCGTGCAAACTTTCACATCATACTAACATTATAAACGTGAAAGTTTGTGGGGATGTATGGATGTTTGTTACTCTTTCACGCCAAAACCACTAAATCGATTGCGATGAAACTTGGTATGTAGATAGCTGGAGACCTGGATTAACATATAGGCTACTTTTTATCCCGATATTCCCACGGGATCGGGACTTACACGTGTGAAACCGCGGGGCGCTGCTAGTTTATAATATTAGTGGGATGGTTCACGGGACAATCTTAAAAGTACTTCCTATCTAACAAAAAGATAATGAATGTCATCGCACCACGTGTTGAGCCTACAAGCTTTGTATTTGTCATAGATTCTTATAAAATATTCCTAGTTTTGAATAATGTACACTGATTTCACAATCTTACTATTTCTAATCTCAGTAGTGAGTGTGGACTTCTTACAGGCTTCATTTCCCCCGCTGTTGGCCAAAGCATCGAAGCAAGTTGCTAATGTTTTATTCATCAATGTTGACATCGGTTACCAAACTTTGGGAACGTTTGATTAATGTAAGATGATAACTACTCACATGAATCATACTGTCCCTAAGTTTAGGACTACCAGGTAGGGTTTCATAGCTGTTTGTAATTTTCATCTGCATTCTTCTGTTCCTGAGATTGTCTCCTGTATGGTGGTTAGTACACAAACTGGCTATCTCTATACCCGTTTTAACGTATTTTTTATACGTTTACATACATTTTTTATAGTAAGTGTAATAATGAAAGTTCAATCACAATACAAGTATCAAACATAATAGAAGTTTATTGGCTATATTTCTTAGAAACTAGACCCACAAAAATGATGACTAGGTACTTACTTTACGTCAACAGTAAATAATACAGTTTTATCTTTCAGCCTATTCTAGCCATTAAATGACAAATTAATTTAATGTTGCAAATTAAAAATGTTCATTGTTCAATAAATAATTTGAATCAATTTTCATTTTAATCACATTTTTTTTTATTTTACAATTAAACATTACAGGGGACTTTAATTTTTTATTCATATATCTGCTTATTGTAATGCTATAGTATATCAAAACTAATTTCTACTCCTTATTTTATTTAATGTTGAATATAATTTTCACTTCAATTACAAAATTGGTCCTCATACACTTCGTATTTCGCAAGTAAAAAAAAGCTATTTTATTGGAAAAATAACATATTTCTAATCATGTTGGTTCAAAGAAGGTATATATAGATCACTAGCGACCCGCCCCGGCTTCGCACGGGTGCAATGATGATACTAAATACACTACAGAATGTCTCTTTATATACAACCTTTACAGCTCTTTTGTCATTATCATTAGACAATACAAACATGTTTTCTTCAGAGGTTACTCTTGAAAGAGCGGCATATAATTGGCCATGTGAAAAACACTCAACGCTCAAATCTGAGCCTGCAACCGCCGCAACCGCTATGTCCCTGCATTTTAAATCTGTAATATCTTCGAAAATATTAATTGAAATGACATGCTGTTAAGGGCTATTTTGATCTATTTTAAATGCACAATGTATTTAAGGTACTTAATTGGTTAAGGGTTAATGCTGAATTGCTTAAAATCACTTCGTAAATAAGCCATAATTTCTCGTAAAAAGTAAAAGATAAAAAATGGTTATTGTGGGTTATCCCTAAGAGATAGACATATAGAACTTTTTAAGGTGTACAATACTGTGGTACATTATTTTGATCTATCTCGTAGGGTTCAGCCAGCGTTTGCAATGTAAATGCAAAAAAAAGTGTTTATTTACGACATCACATTAGAAACCTCTAAAGTTATCAGTGTTTCTCTTCTATATTATGCATGTATTATACACATAAACCTTCCCCTTGAATCACTCTATCTTTTAAAAAAAACCGCATCAAATTCCGTTGCGTAGTTTTAAAAATCTAAGCATACATAGGGACAGACGGACAGCAGGAAGCGACTTTGTTTTATACTATGTAGTGATAAAGAAATTTGAGATAACATAATAACTGCTGATTTGCGTAATAGTTAGAGAAAAATAATTTCAAATTTTGGGGAAATTCATAACAAACTATTTAATTATGTTATTCTTCTAAAATTACACATTAATAAAACCGTTTATACGTCAATATTACTAAGAAATAATTAAACGTGAATGAATACCCACTTATATAATACAATATGCATTTAAACGCTCATCGTTGTCATGAAAGTTTACTCTTAATAAAATTAAAAATAAATTATAATTTGATTAGCGTCACTTGATTGTCCTTATTTCACATGTTATTTAGAGCTACAGCAAACATAACGTAACAATCGCTTCAGAATTAGACAATTTACACATTGCAATACATACGATAAATAAAACAATGGATTGATTGATTTGACTGTAGTAGAGCTACTACTAAAGACATACGTATCATTTTTAACAATAATTAATATAATCAAATATATCGCTCTATAAGACCAAACTTTGATTTCGTTACTAACGCCAAGCTCCTTAATAAAAATATTGAAACAATTAAAATCTTACAGTTATGTACTTTTAGCAGTTGGGCATGAGAATGTTGGTACAGTTCGGGGTTCGAACTTACATTTACGGGGCAAACGTTCAAGTCGTTTCAAACCCCGAACGAAAGTTATATTTCTCATGGATTTTAAGTTTCAAGAATATGACTTACATTCAACGAAGCTGCTTTGATTAGGATAGAACTGTGTGGTACGTTGTGTACGGACTGTGAGAAACATTTACAAAGCGAGAATTACTACAGTGCATTAGGATGACGATCAGCTGAAGAAAATCTAGATTTTATATAGTAAGTCTATAAATTTGGTAGATTTTTAATTAACTTCCTTAATCTGCGAAATTTATGCGATTTGTCGCCAAATATGTCAAAGAAATCCGTGCAACATTTATTTACAGCCCTACACAATCTGGGAATTGGTGAATTGTATCCTAAAACCGTGCTTCGAATGGGATGCACCATCATTGCTATTAGTTTACGATCTATGGATTGGTTTATGGATTAAAATGTTATTGGCTAGAGCTAAGAAAAAATATGGTAACTGCTTCTAATTTCGGTCAGATTGTCAAAAAAGAAGAAAAAACATGAGTTGTGCAAATTTCCTTAAAAACTTATTATATTTTAAAAAATTAACATAAATAACCTCTATTGCTGCATAGAATAATAATATGAGGTATGTTTACAGAATAAACCATTTGATTTTAAAATATTAACCTTGTTTATTTTTAAGCGACCTCTAAAAAGGAGGAGGTTCTATGTTCGTCTGTATGTATTTTTTTTGTGTATGTTCATCGATATTTTCGCCAATTGTGAACCGATTAAAAAAAACTTTATTAGTTCGAAAGGTTTTTTAGTCCCGAAGTGGTCCTATTATCATCAAGTCAGGATCTGATGATGGAATCTCAAGGAAATCGAGGAAAAACTAACTAACTATAGTTTAACCTATGGGGGACCACGTGCAGACCACGAGGCCACCCTCCACGTTACAACTAAACTATGTGCAGACAGCATGCATCTCATTACCTACGACTTTTCAGTCGGCGATTCAGTCGTTCCATGTTTATTGACAGTACTAATGTACTAAATGAACGAAGTCCTATACGCTCACAGAATATTTCATTTCAGTTCCATGTCAGGAATGAATTCTTAATAGTACTTAGTGAATTACACAAGCCTAGCTATCGTCTATAGGGTGCAGTAGTTGCTTACCATCAAACAGGCAGTATGCTATTTTCCACTTTTGTAGCATTAAAAATAAAAGCTAAACGTTACACGATTAAAAAAATCATATCTATTAAAATAGCATTACTTGCTAAAAGCAAAATGATCATGCAGGTACTTGTTAAAAATGCCTAAATAAAACGGCTATCTGATTTCCTTACTTATACTGTGTAATCTTCCATGAGAGGTTTACAATTGTGTATATAACCATATCGTGCATGTGTGCAAGAGTTTGATTTCAAATCGCGCTAAGACCGCGCCTTAAGACTGAAATCTTCAGCACTCAAACACGGATGGGCAGAATAAGAAATATATAAAAGATTTTCTAAATAAAGATTGGCTTAGTAGGGGTGAAATTTTAGAGCCTTTTGGAAGTTGGTGGGTCATCGGTGTGCCATTTGCAAACCATAAACTTAATATACTAACGTTAAGTTTATGGTGCAAACCGCCTCTCCAATCAAGGAGGTTCAACTCCGACTATTGTGTAACAGTGTCTCAATAAATAGTGCGACGGGATGGATTTAAGGGTTTGATATATATAATATACATGTAATACATATATACTAGAGATCGCGTGGTGGTCGTATTTCGACCATGGTTTATTTCATTGGCCAATATTACTTCTTGACCTGTCATTGTATAGACTTTTGTCCCATGACAAGTCAAAATATATACTGGACACTCATAGCTGTATGTAGTTATGTACCCGTTTTTGCATGTTTTTTAACTTTGTATCAAATATTGTTCAAAAATTTTAGCATTCGTCACTTTTTCTCTGTATAAACTATAAGTGTGCGAAATTTCATACTCCTCCGTCCGCCCAATTTTCGTAAAAAGGGATCCGAAGTTTTCGCTTCACGTATTAATATATAGATATTGTATATTGTCATATGTACATATATATTGTAATATAGTATATTGTCCTTAAATTTGTTTCAGGACGCTTTAATTGCTCTCAAATAAAGCGTTAGATTAGAATTAATTTTGGTCAAGTTTGGGAAACGATGAAAAACCTTTCGGGAAACGATTCACTTCTCGTAGGAATAAATTTACGAAGAAAAGATTTGTCATACATTTTTTGGTTAGTTTTGACATGAATACTGTTGTACCGCAATCTAGTCTGTGGTCTTTCCGTAAATGGTGCTAGTAATATGCTACGTTTGTCTTCCTTTGTTGTGCTGGATGATAAACGAAGCAAGAAAAAATCGTGAAGAATAGGAGGATGTCACAATAACTCACAAACTTCAGGTTTTCTCGTGATTCAAAAAACGTATTACGCAATTCTCAACAAAATAATTTCTGAAATTAATAAGCCTCATTATAAAGTCAGTCTTATTCTTTACGGGACAACTATAAATGATGGAATTTTATGCAACTGAGACATTTAGTAATTATTACTAATGCTATTGATAACTAAAACTAATGTTTTTTGGTATAACAATGATAACTGATTGTTATTAGTACCCGCGGCCCGTCCGTCCAATGAATACCTTTACTCGTGCTCAGCTAAATGCAATTTTAAAGTCAAGAAAAAGTCCCGAGTCTTCAAAAAGTAATCCCTCTCTTTCAAACCTCCTTGACATTGCCTTCCCATAGTATGATGGGCAAATTTTTACAAAAGTCAAACCCTTTTACTATTTGTTTATGGCTATAATTGAAATTATTATAGTATTGTATAGTTAGCAATATTTGGGCCAACAGATGTCGTTGCGCGGTGTATAAAATCACGTAATAATTTTTTTCATAAATCAAATACTAAATGTTACACCGAACTACACACAATACTTGTGCATAAAACGTTTCCACGATATTTTGTAACCAAACAGTCAAACTCCACGGCTACATGTTTATTATATGTAAAGACTAGCAGCGCCTCGCGGTTTCATCCGCGTAAGTCCCCATCGCGTGGGGATATTGGGATAGCCTCTGCGTTAATCCAGGTCTCCAGCTATCTACATATCAAGTTTCATCGCAATCGGTTCAGTGGTTTTTGCGTGAAAGAGTAACAAACATCCATCCATGCAAACTTTCACATCATACTAACATTATAAACTTAGTATGTAGATAGCTCGAGACCTGGATTAACATATAGGCTACTTTTTATCCCGATATTCCCACGGGATCGGGACTTACACGTGTGAAACCGCGGGGCGCTGCTAGTTTATAATATTAGTGGGATGGTTCACGGGACAATCTTAAAAGTACTTCCAATCTAACAAAAAGATAATGAATGTCATCGGACCACGTGTTGAGCCTCCAAGCTTTGTATTTGTCATTGATTCTTATAAAATATTCCTAGTTTTGAATAATGTACACTGATTTCACAATCTTACTATTTCTAATCTCAGTAGTGAGTGTGGACTTCTTACAGGCTTCATTACCCCCGCTGTTGGCCAAAGCATCGAAGTTGCTAATGTTTTATTCATCAATGTTAACATCGGTTACCAAATCTTTGGGAACGTTTGATTAATGTAAGATGATAACTACTCACATGAATCATACTGTCCCTAAGTTTAGGACTACCAGGTAGGGTTTCATAGCTGTTTGTAATTTTCATCTGCATTCTTCTGTTCCTGAGATTGTCTCCTGTATGGTGGTTAGTACACAAACTGGCTATCTCTATACCCGTTTTAACGTATTTTTTATACGTTTACATACATTTTTTATAATAAGTGTAATAATGAAAGTTCAATCACAATACAAGTATCAAACATAATAGAAGTTTATTGGCCATATTTCTTAGAAACTAGACCCACAAAAATAATGACTAGGTACTTACTTTACGTCAACAGTAAATAATACAGTTTTATCTTTCAGCCTATTCTAGCCATTAAATGACAAATTAATTTAATGTTGCAAATTAAAAATGTTCATTGTTCAATAAATAATTTGAATCAATTTTCATTTTAATCACATTTTTTTTTTATTTTACAATTAAACATTACAGGGGACTTTAATTTTTTATTTATATATCTGCTTATTGTAATGCTATAGTATATCAAAACTAATTTCTACTCTTAATTTTATTTAATGTTGAATATAATTTTCACTTCAATTACAACATTGGTCCTCATAGACTTCGTATTTCGCAAGTAAAAAAAAGCTATTTTATTGGAAAAATAACATATTTCTAATCATGTTGGTTAAAAGAAGGTATATATAGATCACTAGCGACCCGCCCCGGCTTCGCACGGGTGCAATGATGATACTAAATACACTACAGAATGTCTCTTTATATACAACCTTCACAGCTCTTTTGTCATTATCATTAGACAATACAAACATGTTTTCTTCAGAGGTTACTCTTGAAAGAGCGACATATAATTGGCCATGTGAAAAACACTCAACGCTCAAATCTGAGCCTGCAACCGCCGCAACCGCTATGTCCCTGCATTTTAAATCTGTAATATCTTCGAAAATATTAATTGAAATGACATGCTGTTAAGAGCTATTTTGATCTATTTTAAATGCACAATGTATTTAAGGTTCTTAATTGGTTAAGGGTTAATGCTGAATTGCTTAAAATCACTTCGTAAATAAGCCATAATTTCTCGTAAAAAGTAAAAGATAAAAAATGGTTATTGTGGGTTATCCCTAAGAGATAGACATATACCATCACGGACTTTTTTGTAGAACTTTTTAAGGTGTACAATACTGTGGTACATTATTTTGATCTATCTCGTAGGGTTCAGCCAGCGTTTGCAATGTAAATGCAAAAAAAGTGTTTATTTACGACATCACATTAGAAACCTCTAAAGTTATCAGTGTTTCTCTTCTATATTATGCATGTATTATACATATAAACCTTCCTCTTGAATTACTCTATCTTTAAAAAAACCGCATCAAATTCCGTTGCGTAGTTTAAAAATCTAAGCATACATAGGGACAGACGGACAGCAGGAAGCGACTTTCTTTTATACTATGTAGTGATAAAGAAATTTGAGATAACATAATAACTGCTGATTTGCGTAATAGTTAGAGAAAAATAATTTCAAATTTTGGGGAAATTCATAACAAACTATATAATTATGTTATTCTTCTAAAATTACACATTAATAAAACCGTTCGAGTTATTACTTGTTTATACGTCAATATTACTAAGAAATAATTAAACGTGAATGAATACCCACTTATATAATACAATATGCATTTAAACGCTCATCGTTGTCATGAAAGTTTACTCTTAATAAAATTAAAAATAAATTATAATTTGATTAGTGTCACTTGATTGTTCTTATTTCACATGTTATTTAGAGCTACAGCAAACATAACGTAACAATCGCTTCAGAATTAGACAATTTTCACATTGCAATACATACGATAAATAAAACAATGGATTGATTGATTTGACTGTAGTAGAGCTACTACTAAAGACATACATATCATTTTTAACAATAATTAATATAATCAACGCTCTATAAGACCGAACTTTGATTTCGTTACTAACGCCAAGCTCCTTAATAGATTTATTGAAACAATTAAAATCTTACAGGTATGTACTTTTAGCAGTTGGGCATGAGAATGTTGGTACAGTTCGGGGTTCGAACTTACATTTACGGGGCAAACGTTCAAGTCGTTTCAAACCAGGAACGATAGTTATATTTCTCATGGATTTTAAAAGTTTCAAGAATATGACTTACCTTCAACGAAGCTGCTTTGATTAGGATAGAACTGTGTGGTACGTTGTGTACGGACTGTGAGAAACATTTACAAAGCGAGAATTACTAGTGCATTAGGATGACGATCAGCTGAAGAAAATCTAGATTTTATATAGTAAGTCTATAAATTTGGTACATTTTTAATTAACTTTCTTAATCTGCGAAATTTATGTGATTTGTCGCCAAATATGTCAAAGAAATCCGTGCAACATTTATTTACAGCCCTACACAATCTGGGAATTGGTGAATTGTATCCTAAAACCGTGCTTCGAATGGGATGCACCATCATTGCTATTAGTTTACGATCTATGGATTGGTTTATGGATTTAAATGTTATTGGCTAGAACTAAGAAAAAATGTGGTAACTGCTTCTAATTTCGGTCAGATTCTCAAAAAAGAAGAAAAAACATGAGTTGTGCAAATTTCCTTAAAAACTTTTTATATTCTAAAAAATTAACATAAATAACCTCTATTGCTGCATAGAATAATAATATGAGGTATGTTTACATAATAAACCATTTGATTTTAAAATATTAACCTTGTTTCTTTTTAAGCGACCGCTAAAAAGGAGGAGGTTCTATGTTCGTCTGTATGTATTTTTTTTGTGTATGTTCATCGATATTTTCGCCAATTGTGAACCGATTAAAAAAACTTTTTTAGTTCGAAAGGTTTTTTAGTCCCGAAGTGGTCCTATTATCATCAAGTCAGGATCTGATGATGGAATCTCAAGGAAATCGAGGAAAAACTAACTAACTATAGTTTAACCTATGGGGGACCACGTGCAGACCACGAGGCCACCCTCCACGTTACAACTAAACTATGTGCAGACAGCATGCATCTCATTACCTACGACTTTTCAGTCGGCGATTCAGTCGTTCCATGTTTATTGACAGTACTAATGTACTAAATGAACGAAGTCCTATACGCTCACAGAATATTTCATTTCAGTTCCATGTCAGGAATGAA
Source organism: Euplagia quadripunctaria (assembly GCA_963859945.1). NCBI lineage: Eukaryota > Metazoa > Arthropoda > Insecta > Lepidoptera > Erebidae > Euplagia > Euplagia quadripunctaria. The sequence goes on along the minus strand of OY982559.1, from coordinate 27,499,251 downwards.
TTCTTAATAGTACTTAGTGAATTACACAAGCCTAGCTATCGTCTATAGGGTGCAGTAGTTGCTTACCATCAAACAGGCAGTATGCTATTTTCCACTTTTGTAGCATTAAAAATAAAAGCTAAACGTTACACGATTAAAAAAATCATATCTATTAAAATAGCATTACTTGCTAAAAGCAAAATGATCATGCAGGTACTTGTTGAAAATGCCTAAATAAAACGGCTATCTGATTTCCTTACTTATACTGTGTAATCTTCCATGAGAGGTTTACAATTGTGTATATAACCATATCGTGCATGTGTGCAAGAGTTTGATTTCAAATCGCGCTAAGACCGCGCCTTAAGACTGAAATCTTCAGCACTCAAACACGGATGGGCAGAATAAGAAATATATAAAAGATTTTCTAAATAAAGATTGGCTTAGTAGGGGTGAAATTTTAGAGCCTTTTGGAAGTTGGTGGGTCATCGGTGTGCCATTTGCAAACCATAAACTTAATATACTAACGTTAAGTTTATGGTGCAAACCGCCTCTCCAATCAAGGAGGTTCAACTCCGACTATTGTGTAACAGTGTCTCAATAAATAGTGGATGGATTTAAGGGTTTGATATATATAATATACATGTAATACATATATACTAGAGATCGCGTGGTGGTCGAATTTCGACCATGGTTTATTTCATTGGCCAATATTACTTCTTGACCTGTCATTGTATAGACTTTTGTCCCATGACAAGTCAAAATATATACTGGACACTCATAGCTGTATGTACCCGTTTTTGCATGTTTTTTAACTTTGTAGCAAATATTGTTCAAAAATTTTAGCATTCGTCACTTTTTCTCTGTATAAACTATGTGTGCAAAATTTCATACTCCTCCGTCCGCCCAATTTTCGTAAAAAGGGATCCGAAGTTTTCGCTTCACGTATTAATATATAGATATTGTATATTGTCATATGTACATATATATTGTAATATAGTATATTGTCCTAAAATTTGTTTCAGGACGCTTTAATTGCTCTCAAATAAAGCGTTAGATTAGAATTATTAGAATTTTGGTCAAGTTTGGGAAACTATGAAAAACCTTTCGGGAAACGATTCACTTCTCGTAGGAATAAATTTACGAAGAAAAGATTTGTCATAAATTTTTTGGTTAGTTTTGACATGAATACTGTTGTACCGCAATCTAGTCTGTGGTCTTTCCGTAAATGGTGCTAGTAATATGCTACGTTTATCTTCCTTTGTTGTGTTGGATGATAAACGAAGCAAGAAAAAATCGTGAAGAATGGGAGGATGTCACAATAACTCACAAACTTCAGGTTTTCTCGTGATTCAAAAAACGTATTACGCAATTCTCAACAAAATAATCTTTGAAATTAATAAGCCTCATTATAAAGTCAGTCTTATTCTTTACGGAACAACTATAAATGATGGAATTTTATGCAACTGAGACATTTAGTAATTATTACTAATGCTATTGATAACTAAAACTAATGTTTTTTGGTATAACAATGATAACTGATTGTTATGAGTACACGCGGCCCGTCCGTCCAATGAATACCTTTACTCGTGCTCAGCTAAATGCAATTTTAAAGTCAAGAAAAAGTCCCGAGTCTTCAAAAAGTAATCCCTCTCTTTCAAACCTCCTTGACATTGCCTTCCCATAGTATGATGGCCAAATTTTTACAAAAGTCAAACCCTTTTACGATTTGTTTATGGCTATAATTGAAATTATTATAGTATTGTATAGTTAGCAATATTTGGGCTAACAGATGTCGTTGCGCGGTGTATAACATCACGTAATAATTTTTTTCATAAATCAAATACTAAATATTACACCGAACTACACACAATACTTGTGCATAACACGTTTCCACGATATTTTGTAACCAAACAGTCAAACTCCACGGCTACATGTTTATTATATGTAAAGACTAGCAGCGCCTCGCGGTTTCACCCGCGTAAGTCCCCATCGCGTGGGGATATTGGGATAGCCTCTGCGTTAATCCAGGTCTCCAGCTATCTACATATCAAGTTTCATCGCAATCGGTTCAGTGGTTTTTGCGTGAAAGAGTAACAAACATCCATCCATGCAAACTTTCACATCATACTAACATTATAAACGTGAAAGTTTGTGGGGATGTATGGATGTTTATTACTCTTTCACGCCAAAACTACTAAATCGATTGCGATGAAACTTGGTATGTAGATAGCTGGAGACCTGGATTAACATATAGGCTACTTTTTATCCCGATATTCCCACGGGATCGGGACTTACACGTGTGAAACCGCGGGGCGCTGGTAGTTTATAATATTAGTGGGATGGTTCACGGGACAATCTTAAAAGTACTTCCTATCTAACAAAAAGATAATGAATATCATCGGACCACGTGTTGAGCCTCCAAGCTTTGTATTTGTTATTGATTCTTATAAAATATTCCTAGTTTTGAATAATGTACACTGATTTCACAATCTTACTATTTCTAATCTCAGTAGTGAGTGTGGACTTCTTACAGGCTTCATTTCCCCCGCTGTTGGCCAAAGCATCGAAGCAAGTTGCTAATGTTTTATTCATCAATGTTGACATCGGTTACCAAATCTTTGGGAACGTTTGATTAATGTAAGATGATAACTATTCACATGAATCATACTGTCCCTAAGTTTAGGACTACCAGGTAGGGTTTCATAGCTGTTTGTAATTTTCATCTGCATTCTTCTGTTCCTGAGATTGTCTCCTGTATGGTGGTTAGTACACAAACTGGCTATCTCTATACCCGTTTTAACGTATTTTTTATACGTTTACGTACATTTTTTATAGTAAGTGTAATAATGAAAGTTCAATCACAATACAAGTATCAGACATAATAGAAGCTTATTGGCTATATTTCTTAGAAACTAGACCCACAAAAATGATGACTAGGTACTTACTTTACGTCAACAGTAAATAATACAGTTTTATCTTTCAGCCTATTCTAGCCATTAAATGACAAATTAATTTAATGTTGCAAATTAAAAATGTTCATTGTTCAATAAATAATTTGAATCAATTTTCATTTTAATCACATTTTTTTTTTATTTTACAATTAAACATTACAGGGGACTTTAATTTTTTATTTATATATCTGCTTATTGTAATGCTATAGTATATCAAAACTAATTTCTTCTCCTTATTTTATTTAATGTTGAATATAATTTTCACTTCCATTACAAAATTGGTCCTCATACACTTCGTATTTCGCAAGTAAAAAAAAGCTATTTTATTGGAAAAATAACATATTTCTAATCATGTTGGTTCAAAAAAGGTATATATAGATCACTAGTGACCCGCCCCGGCTTCGCACGGGTACAATGATGATACTAAATACACTACAGAATGTCTCTTTATATACAACCTTCACAGATCTTTTGTCATTATCATTAGACAATACAAACATGTTTACTTCAGAGGTTACTCTTGAAAGAGCGACATATAATTGGCCATGTGAAAAACACTCAACGCTCAAATCTAAGCCTGCAACCGCCGCAACCGCTATGTCCCTGCATTTTAAATCTGTAATATCTTCTAAAATATTAATTGAAATTACATGCTGTTCAGGGCTATTTTGATCTATTTTAAATGCACAATGTATTTAAGGTTCTTAATTGGTTAAGGGTTAATGCTGAATTGCTTAAAATCACTTCGTAAATAAGCCATAATTTCTCGTAAAAAGTAAAAGATAAAAAATGGTTATTGTGGGTTATCCCTAAGAGATAGACATATACCATCGCGGATTTTTTTGGAGAACTTTTTAAGGTGTACAATACTGTGGTACATTATTTTGATCTATCTCGTAGGGTTCAGCCAGCGTTTGCAATGTAAATGCAAAAAAAAGTGTATATTTACGACATCACATTAGAAACCTCTAAAGTTATCAGTGTTTCTCTTCCATATTATGCATGTATTATACATATAAACCTTCCTCTTGAATCACTCTATCTTTAAAAAAACCGCATCAAATTCCGTTGCGTAGTTTTAAAAATCTAAGCATACATAGGGACAGACGGACAGCAGGAAGCGACTTTGTTTTATACTATGTAGTGATAAAGAAATTTGAGAAAACATAATAACTGCTGATTTGCGTAATAGTTAGAGAAAAATAATTTCAAATTTTGGGGAAATTCATAACAAACTATTTAATTATGTTATTCTTCTAAAATTACACATTAATAAAACCGTTCGAGTCATTACTTGTTTATACGTCAATATTACTAAGAAATAATTAAACGTGAATAAATACCCACTTATATAATACAATATGCATTTAAACGCTCATCGTTGTCATGAAAGTTTACTCTTCATCGATATTTTCGCCAATTGTGAACCGATTAAAAAAAATTTTTTTGTTCGAAAGGTTTTTTAGTCCCGAAGTGGTCCTATTATCATCAAGTCAGGATCTGATGATGGAATCTCAAGGAAATCGAGGAAAAACTAACTAACTATAGTTTAACCTATGGGGGACCACGTGCAGACCACGAGGCCACCCTCCACGTTACAACTAAACTATGTGCAAACAGCATGCATCTCATTACCTACGACTTTTCAGTCGGCGATTCAGTCGTTCCATGTTTATTGACAGTACTAATGTACTAAATGAACGAAGTCCTATACGCTCACAGAATATTTCATTTCAGTTCCATGTCAGGAATGAATTCTTAATAGTACTTAGTGAATTACACAAGCCTAGCTATCGTCTATAGGGTGCAGTAGTTGCTTACCATCAAACAGGCAGTATGCTATTTTCCACTTTTGTAGCATTAAAAATAAAAGCTAAACGTTACACGATTAAAAAAATCATATCTATTAAAATAGCATTACTTGCTAAAAGCAAAATGATCATGCAGGTACTTGTTGAAAATGCCTAAATAAAACGGCTATCTGATTTCCTTACTTAAACTGTGTAATCTTCCATGAGAGGTTTACAATTGTGTATATAACCATATCGTGCATGTGTGCAAGAGTTTGATTTCAAATCGCACTAAGACCGCGCCTTAAGACTGAAATCTTCAGCACTCAAACACGGATGGGCAGAATAAGAAATATATAAAAGATTTTCTAAATAAAGATTGGCTTAGTAGGGGTGAAATTTTAGAGCCTTTTGGAAGTTGGTGGGTCATCGGTGTGCCATTTGCAAACCATAAACTTAATATACTAACGTTAAGTTTATGGTGCAAACCGCCTCTCCAATCAAGGAAGTTCAACTCCGACTATTGTGTAACAGTGTCTCAATAAATAGTGGATGGATTTAAGGGTTTGATATATATAATATACATGTAATACATATATACTAGAGATCGCGTGGTGGTCGAATTTCGACCATGGTTTATTTCATTGGCCAATATTACTTCTTGACCTGTCATTGTATAGACTTTTGTCCCATGACAAGTCAAAATATATACTGGACACCCATAGCTGTATGTACCCGTTTTTGCATGTTTTTTAACTTTGTAGCAAATATTGTTCAAAAATTTTAGCATTCGTCACTTTTTCTCTGTATAAACTATGTGTGCAAAATTTCATACTCCTCCGTCCGCCCAATTTTCGTAAAAAGGGATCCGAAGTTTTCGCTTCACGTATTAATATATAGATATTGTATATTGTCATATGTACATATATATTGTAATATAGTATATTGTCCTAAAATTTGTTTCAGGACGCTTTAATTGCTCTCAAATAAAGCGTTAGATTAGAATTATTAGAATTTTGGTCAAGTTTGGGAAACGATGAAAAACCTTCACTTCTCGTAGGAATAAATTTACGAAGAAAAGATTTGTCATAAATTTTTTGGTTAGTTTTGACATGAATACTGTTGTACCGCAATCTAGGCTGTGGTCTTTCCGTAAATGGTGCTAGTAATATGCTACGTTTATCTTCCTTTGTTGTGTTGGATGATAAACGAAGCAAGAAAAAATCGTGAAGAATGGGAGGATGTCACAATAACTCACAAACTTCAGGTTTTCTCGTGATTCAAAAAACGTATTACGCAATTCTCAACAAAATAATTTCTGAAATTAATAAGTCTCATTATAAAGTCAGTCTTATTCTTTATGGGACAACTATAAATGATGGAATTTTATGCAACTGAGATATTTAGTAATTATTACTAATGCTATTGATAACTAAAACTAATGTTTTTTGGTATAACAATGATAACTGATTGTTATGAGTACACGCGGCCCGGCCGTCCAATGAATACCTTTACTCGTGCTCAGCTAAATGCAATTTTAAAGTCAAGAAAAAGTCCCGAGTCTTCAAAAAGTAATCCCTCTCTTTCAAACCTCCTTAACATTGCCTTCCCATAGTATGATGGCCAAATTTTTACAAAAGTCAAACCCTTTTACGATTTGTTTATGGCTATAATTGAAATAATTATAGTATTGTATAGTTAGCAATATTTGGGCTAACAGATGTCGTTGCGCGGTGTATAACATCACGTAATAATTTTTTTCATAAATCAAATACTAAATGTTACACCGAACTACACACAATACTTGTGCATAACACGTTTCCACGATATTTTGTAACCAAACAGTCAAACTCCACGGCTACATGTTTATTATATGTAAAGACTAGCAGCGCCTCGCGGTTTCACCGGCGTAAGTCCCCATCGCGTGGGGATATTGGGATAGCCTCTGCGTTAATCCAGGTCTCCAGCTATCTACATATCAAGTTTCATCGCAATCGGTTCAGTGGTTTTTGCGTGAAAGAGTAACAAACATCCATCCATGCAAACTTTCACATCATACTAACATTATAAACGTGAAAGTTTGTGGGGATGTATGGATGTTTGTTACTCTTTCACGCCAAAACTACTAAATCGATTGCGATGAAACTTGGTATGTAGATAGCTGGAGACCTGGATTAACATATAGGCTACTTTTTATCCCGATATTCATACGGGATCGGGACTTACACGTGTGAAACCGCGGGGCGCTGCTAGTTTATAATATTAGTGGGATGGTTCACGGGACAATCTTAAAAGTACTTCCTATCTAACAAAAAGATAATGAATATCATCGGACCACGTGTTGAGCCTACAAGCTTTGTATTTGTTATTGATTCTTATAAAATATTCCTAGTTTTGAATAATGTACACTGATTTCACAATCTTACTATTTCTAATCTCAGTAGTGAGTGTGGACTTCTTACAGGCTTCATTTCCCCCGCTGTTGGCCAAAGCATCGAAGCAAGTTGCTAATGTTTTATTCATCAATGTTGACATCGGTTACCAAATCTTTGGGAACGTTTGATTAATGTAAGATGATAACTACTCACATGAATCATACTGTCCCTAAGTTTAGGACTACCAGGTAGGGTTTCATAGCTGTTTGTAATTTTCATCTGCATTCTTCTGTTCCTGAGATTGTCTCCTGTATGGTGGTTAGTACACAAACTGGCTATCTCTATACCCGTTTTAACGTATTTTTTATACGTTTACGTACATTTTTTATAGTAAGTGTAATAATGAAAGTTCAATCACAATACAAGTATCAGACATAATAGAAGCTTATTGGCTATATTTCTTAGAAACTAGACCCACAAAAATGATGACTAGGTACTTACTTTACGTCAACAGTAAAAAATATTATTTTTAGCTTTCAGCCTATTCTAGCCATTAAATGACAAATTAATTTAATGTTGCAAATTAAAAATGTTCATTGTTCAATAAATAATTTGAATCAATTTTCATTTTAATCACATTTTTTTTTATTTTACAATTAAACATTACAGGCGACTTTAGTTTTTTATTTATATATCTGCTTATTGTAATGCTATAGTATATCAAAACCAATTTCTTCTCCTTATTTTATTTAATGTTGAATATAATTTTCACTTCAATTACAAAATTGGTCCTCATAGACTTCGTATTTCGCAAGTAAAAAAAAGCTATTTTATTGGAAAAATAACATATTTCTTATCATGTTGGTTCAAAGAAGGTATATATAGATCACTAGCGACCCGCCCCGGCTTCGCACGGATACAATGATGATACTAAATACACTACAGAATGTCTCTTTATATACAACCTTTACAGCTCTTTTGTCATTATCATTAGACAATACAAACATGTCTTCTTCAGAGGTTACTCTTGAAAGAGCGGCATATAATTGGCCATGTGAAAAACACTCAACGTTCAAATCTGAGCCTGCAACCGCCGCAACCGCTATGTCCCTGCATTTTAAATCGCGTCATCGCGAACTTTTTTGAAGAACTTTTTAAGGTGTACAATACTGTGGTACATTATTTTGATCTATCTCGTAGGGTTCAGCCAGCGTTTGCAATGTAAATGCAAAAAAAAGTGTTTATTTACGACATCACATTAGAAACCTCTAAAGTTATCAGTGTTTCTCTTCTATATTATGCATGTATTATACACATAAACCTTCCTCTTGAATCACTCTATCTTTTAAAAAAAACCGCATCAAATTCCGTTTCGTAGTTTTAAAAATCTAAGCATACATAGGGACAGACGGACAGCAGGAAACGACTTTGTTTTATACTATGTGATAAAGAAATTTGAGATAACATAATAACTGCTGATTTGCGTAATAGTTAGAGAAAAATGATTTCAAATTTTGGGGAAATTCATAACAAACTATTTAATTATGTTATTCTTCTAAAATTACACATTAATAAAACCGTTTATACGTCAATATTACTAAGAAATAATTAAACGTTAATGAATACCCACTTATATAATACAATATGCATTTAAACGCTCATCGTTGTCATGAAAGTTTACTCTTAATAAAATCAAAAATAAATTATAATTTTATTAGTGTCACTTGATTGTCCTTATTTCACATGTTATTTAGAGCTACAGCAAACATAACGTAACAAGTTCAGAATTAGACAATTTTCACATTGCAATACATACGATAAAAAAAAACAATGGATTGATTGATTTGACTATAGTAGAGCTACTACTAAAGACATACATATCATTTTTAACAATAATTAATATAATCAACGCTCTATAAGACCGAATTTTGATTTCGTTACTAACTCAAGCTCCTTAATAGAATTATTGAAACAATTAAAATCTTACAGTTATGTACTTTTAGCAGTTGGGCATGAGAATGTTGGTACAGTTCGGGGTTCGAACTTACATTTACGGGGCAAACGTTCAAGTCGTTTCAAACCCCGAACGATAGTTATATTTCTCATGGATTTTAAAAGTTTCAAGAATATGACTTACCTTCAACGAAGCTGCTTTGATTAGGATAGAACTGTGTGGTACGTTGTGTAAGGACTGTGGGAAACATTTATAAAGCGAGAATTACTACAGTGCATTAGGATGACGATCAGCTGAAGAAAATCTAGATTTTATATAGTAAGTCTATAAATTTGGTAGATTTTTAATTAACTTTCTTAATCTGTGAAATTTATGCGATTTGTCGCCAAATATGTCGAAGAAATCCGTGCAACATTTATTTACAGCCCTACACAATCTGGGAATTGGTGAATTGTATCCTAAAACCGTGCTTCGAATGGGATGCACCATCATTGCTATTGGTTTACGGTCTATGGATTGGTTTATGGATTAAAATGTTCTTAAAACATTTTTATAAAGTTCTAGTTTAGTGATTAAATTTACCCAACTGGCCACTTTCAGTTTCATTATCAAACGATAACATTATAATATTATTATTGTTATTACAATTTAAAATATAGTACCTACTATATTTCACACTTTTAATGTTATATTTATAAGGAAATTAATTATTTGTAATTAATTGAATACCGTCATGTTATAACTTATAATTATACTTGTATAAATATGTAATTTACATTTGTTTTATATTAAATATTTAATGCATGCTGTATTCACCTGTAATTAGTTGTACAAAACAGCAGCCTTAAAACCTCAAATTGTAACACGTGGAATGTATCATTGTAAATAAATAAATGAATATACTATCCAAAGTCTACCATTTTCGAGAGATCTGGGTACGCGTCGTTAACTAAAAGAAAGTGTTCACGGGCGTCGTTATTACCTTCGCGAGACGCGTCCGGAGGCTTTCACTATTTACGGATTCATGGCAAAGATACAAGTCTTAACAGTTGCTGAGATTTGGAGCCTGCGCTCTGACGGTACACCTACGACAACCTTAAGCATCAGACTCAATACTATTGGAAAATACCAGTGGAAAACTACTAGGATTCGAGAAATTTCGAATGAGAGCACGGGTGGTTGGTAACTTACTTGTATTAAAAATATATTGATTTAATAAACTTAGGGTTAAAGAGACCGCAATGACCACAGATTTCAAAATTGGGCTCAGATAGAAATCTTTCAATAGGTTGGTGGACATTGTTTGCTCATATATCACGAATTCTTCAGCACCATAATATACTGAATAAATCGTCACTCTGAGCATCAGATACAATACACTTGGCAATTAATTATTGGATGTTAACTGATGGAATTCTACATTGTTATTACTAGTATATTTTATCTTTATAAAAAAGTATAATATGCTAGCGGACCCGACAGACGTTGTCCTGCCGGAACGTGAAAAATATTATTCCTGGAACCTTATCGCAGCGCCATCTACCGTGTCCAATTGTAAATCTAAACCATTCTCGAATCCACCTGAAGACACACAAAAAATCCTTTAAAATCCGTCCAGCCGTTTAGGAGGAGTTCAAGAACATACACACGCACAGACGAAATATATATATATATATATATATACATAAAGATATCAATTTATATGGTAATGGTAGATAGGAAGATGGACATATACAAAAGTCTACAGCGAAGCCGGGGCGAGTTGCTATTATATATAAACTGAAAAACTACTGAACGGATTTTCATGTGGTTTTCACTAATGGACAGAGTGATTCATGAGGACTTTTTTGGTATAAAATTTGTACCCGTGGGAAGCCGGGGCGGGTTGCTAGTAAATTATATAATTTTTTTGAGGTCTGGTTCTAGTAACGTGGGTCACACATAACTACTATTCTTGCCATCCCCTCGAACTAAGCTGAATGCTTGTGTTGTGCTTGTTTGTTATAAAGATTAATTTTGTTTATAGTTTCAATTAATTTAAGACATAAAAAATAGTAAAAATAAACAGCAAAAACAATATTTTTTTGTTTTATTAAATGTCTTACTTAATAGTACCGTTAAAGTGACCTGAAATAAAGCAATGCTCCAAACAGGTTGTTAATTTCTGTCTGCCAGGTTTCATAGGGATTTCCTTTCGAGGGTACACCTGAGGCCCTGGCAATAAGGAATCTGTGAAGTATACCATACAATGGTCCAAGTACCGGTTACTAAAGAATTATAGATTTTTCAATACTTAATTTTTTTTATTTTAAATAATGTTAAATATATTTTTAGGGTTCCGTGCCTCGAAAGGAAAAAACGGAACCCTTAGGAATTATCACTTTGTTGTCCATCCGTCCTTGGGTCTGTCTGTCTGTCAAGATCCTTTTCCCCAGGAACGTGTGGAGGTATCAAGCTGGAATTTATATCAAATACTCAAGTCTACTGTCCCTTGGAGCTGTGAGAAAATCAAACTTCTAAGCCAACGCAATCAAAAGATACAGCCGTTTATACCGCAAATTTTCGACACTCGCAAGGGAATCAAAACCTACAGGGTACTTCCCGTGAACTCAGAATCTTGAAATTTGGTACGAAGCAACGTATTATAGCACAGATAAAGGAAAAATTACGAAAACCGTAACCGATTTTTAGTTACATCATATAATAAAAATATTTTACGGAACTCTCGATGCGCGAGTCCGACTCGCACTTGGGCCGGTTTTTTTTTTTATTTGCTTTGTGATGTACTGTAATTAAAACAAATTATAAAAAGCATTTGTTACATTGTGGTGACTTTCACATACCACAAAAAGACAATCTTCACTGTCATCTAGCGATGAAAAGCTGAATTGTATAGTAATGAGAGTTCTCGCAGTAGCAATGAAAGTTCTCGCGCGGATAAGTAGCCGCGGCCCGCCAGGCATCATCACCTAGCCTTTGTGCCGGACCGACATAATACAAGTACCTCCACAATTTCATTATCCAAATGCTGTACACCGAAATATATTAACCGTAAAATATATTATTATTCATTTTGGAATGCCAATATTCAGCTATCAGCTCTCAGTAGCAAACTTTTAGAATTTTTTCTTTACCTATGATTCTGATTGGCTAATTAAACTGGTTTTATGTAATCCGGAAAAGAATTCAAAAGACCATTTTGACCATACGTGAAGCGAAAACTTTGGATCCCTTTTTACGAAAATTGGGCGGACGGAGAAGTATAAAATTTCGCACACTTATAGTTTATACAGAGAAGTGACGAATGCTAAAATTTTTGAACAATATTTGCTACAAAGTTAAAAAAAATGCAAAAATGGGTACATACAGCTATGAGTGTCCAGTATATATTTTGACCTGTCATGGTACAAAACTCTATACAATGACAGGTCAAGTAATATTGGCCAATGAAATAAACCATGGTCGAAATTCGACCACCACGCGATCTCTAGTATAAAATAAATACTTTTACGCTAACACATATAGAACATTCTTTTTTTCTCTTACGTGACGTTAATTAATCATTCTAACAAGAACAGCTGACAGGAATCGCCCTACGCTGCGAATACATTGACATGCCGCATACGGCATTTCACTCATCACTTCGCTCCTCTTCACTACACAAGGAACAGATGAGATCAAAATATCCACCTGTATTTATATCGACGCATGAAAAGGAACTAAGGACGATGGTCCTTAGTAGGTAAGCTGCTTTTATACAATCGACCATTAGTACAAAATCTTTGCTCTTCCGCGGTACCGCAATATGTGATGCCACGGCCTCACAGAAAACCGGCCATGAAGCACAGCTTGCACTGTGTTTCGCCGAGGCCCGTCCCGTTCCCGTCCTTTCCCTACTCCCACTTGTGACTCTTGAGTTACAAGTGTCCATGGGCCGCGGTAGTCACTTACCATCAGGTGACACGTGTGCTCGTTTGCCAATCCTATAAAAAAAAATTTCTTGTAAATACTTAAATATGGCAAAACCCAGAGCATTGCAAATAAACATGTTTAGAGTCAGCGTTATAATCGATTGCTCTAATGTCTCGCCATATAATAAACAAGGCATGATTCCCTCAAGTAATAAATTTCAAATTGTATATTGTGCCGCCCACAATATAATTTATGGAAAGTTGGGGATTGGGTGTATTAGTTACCCCAAAACAGATTGGGTGAGCCTCCCCGACCCCCGACTTGTACCTCAGGCACTAACGGCCTTAATCTTGCTACTAGCTGAAACGCGATGAAGTAAAAGTATAACGGACGCCCGCCTCCGAATCTTAGCGAATAAGAGTCGGCTGAAACCTGTTGCTTGGCTCGCTAAACAAAATTATATAACACTAGCAACCCGCCCCGGCTTCGCACGGTTACAAATTATACACCTAAACCTTCCTCATGAATCACTCTGTCTATTAGTGAAAACCGAATGAAAATCCGTTCAGTAGTTTTTCAGTTTATTGCGAACAGACAGACGCGGCGGGGGACTTTGTTTTATAATATGTAATAATACTAGCAACCCGCCCCGGCTTCGCACGGGTACAAATTATACACCTAAACCTTCCTCATGAATCACTCTGTCTATTAGTGAAAACCGCATGAAAATCCGTTCAGTAGTTTTTCAGTTTATCGCGAACAGACAGACAGACGCCGCGGGGGACTTTGTTTTATAATTTCTAGTGATGATATGTAGTGAAGATTTTTATAATATGATTTTTTTTCATCATTAGCACAGCTACATGATACGATGATGATTCTAAACGCAAAAACCTCATAAAGTAATGAAAAGTAAATAGAAACACTATTCGTTCCTACAATTTTCGAGGGTTTCTCTCAATTTTATCAGGATCCCATCATCAGATTCTGACTTCCTTGACATGGGACCACCCTTGAGGTACCGTATCTAACAAAAAACATTAATCAAAATCGGTTCGGCCCGCCAGCCGCTCTGCCCCCGCTTTTTAAATCTCTGATATCTTCTAAGATATTCATTTTTATTATATGCTGGAAAGGGCAATTTTGATCTACATGAAATGCACAACGTATCTAATGTATTTAATTGGATAAGGAATAATACTGTAATGTTTAAAATAGCTTGATAAATAACCCATAATTTTTTGTAATATGTAAAAGATAAAAATGGTTACTGTGGGTTATCCTTAGGCGATAAACATATACCATTGCGGACTTTTTTATTGATCTTTTTAAGATATACAACTTCGTAGTACATTAATTTGATGTATCTCGTAAGGTTTAGCCAGCGTTTGCAATGTAAGCGCACAAAAATATGTTTGTCACGACATGACATTACAAATCTTTGAATTTCTCGACTTTTCTCTACAATAATATGCATGTATACTACATATAAACCTTCCTCTTGAATCACTCTGTCCATTGGTGAAAACTGCATGAAAATCCGTTCAATAGTTTTTCCGTTTATCGCGAACAGACAAACAGACAGACAGACAGACAGACGCGGCGGGGGACTTTGTTTTATAATATGTAGTGATGTGGTTAGCAAAGAGTATACAAACACGTGGTTAGTATATCATCGTCAATACTGTATTTCTGTAACTCAGTTTTAGTTTTAGCGATACACTGTATTATTTCTTGTTCAAGGCGTTTTCGCTAACCAAGTTCCTCTTAACCTCAATCTCAGTATCCAAGTCGTCAAATTTTGTCGATAAACCTTCAAACTTACTCAATTTCACATTTAATTCAGCTAGTTGCACAGTTGAAAGTTCAAATAATAGGCTTATTTGGTGTATATAGTTTTTAAACTTAGTAATTTGTCCTTTGATGGAACTACGTTTTGCAACTAAAGCCTGTAACAATAATTTATCGCTACCGTCCGTTGTCATGGTTAATAAATAAGTTGTCTAAAAGAAGTTGTAAATTTACTTAATAAGTTAATACTTTTAATTCTAAGTAAAAGTTTTTAAAGAATTTGTTTAAATATAAATAAATTTGTACCTACCTAGGTATCGACAAAGTTGTATTGTTTTAGAAAAGGAATAAAAACAAATGGTTTTTGCTCACGCTCCTCCCTTCGGTGAAATCCGCAGAAAGCCGGTCACGCTCAGCTGAACTGGCAATAGTGATGGTCGTTCGCGCTGACTCAGCGGAGTAACACGGTACTTCATACAGCATAGGCTGAAAATTTCGGCATATTCGCATAAATATACATATAAATATTATAACGCCTGCATGTCCAAAGGGGTAGGCAAAGGCGCGCCAACACTCACACTTCGCAAACCACTATTTGTGCTTTAAACAGAAAATTTTATTTTCTTGTAGATAGTATGGAGGTACTTATAACACTTTTTAAAAGGTAAAAATTATGAAATTTAGACAAATAAAGGCTAAACTATAATTGAAAATTATGAAATATAAGGAATATATATATATATGAATATATATATAGGAATACTTAGGTATAATTAAGGAATGATAACTGGGTAAGGGGTATTGTAGGAACAAAGGATGGCACTTATCTTGGTAATCACGACGAAGCTGGCTGTTTTCTGGTGCGGTCTTTAGCTGAATCGCTGTCCAGGAATACAAAACTGGCTTCTAGTATCGAGATCACCGCTAAATATGTATCTTCGAGTTCTTGAAAGAAGTTTGTCGGTTCTTGTAAACCTCGATATCCGTAGATTTCTGTTTATTTGTCCTGTCACGGTCGCCAATTTTCTTGTTTTGGCACAAGATTGGAGCTTTCTTAAGTAAAATTCGATGATTGTGTTAATTGCTGTGTAACACTTAGTATTACAATATTCTGTGCAGCCGCGTACGGATAATTAGATTACAATGTCAAAAGGAAAAAAATCTACCGACACTTTGATATTTGTAACAAATATTAAATTCGTAGCCACTACTTGACGGTGGGCCGTTGCTCACTGAAAGTGTGTAGGCGCTTGCACACAAATAAATATAGTTATTACTTTAGAACGAATTGTTAGATAGTTATTTCTTAATATTATGTCAGTAACAGGTAAGTCATCTCACAAAGAAAACATCACATCACAATATATTTTTTAATGTTAGTGAGATTACTAGACAACTCAACATGAATTTTCCCTCAACAAATCAACCGACGTTGCGTGATGTGTTTCGATCTAGCGGGGCCACTCGAGCTAGACCAAAAAAACTAGTGGCAAAACTTTGTATGTTCAATGTGCCTCACGAATTTATTAACAAGATCCAAAGTACCTCAACTATTTTGATAGAAATTACAATAAATCGCCTGCTCCATCCAGCGGGGCTGTTCTATTACGCTCTGACTACATAAAAATAATACTGATGACTGGCCCCGCTAGATCTATACACATCGATGCGTGCAGTAAACTTGAAAACGATGGAGGTCAAATGTAGAACCAATATTTTCCAGAATTATGTGAAAATGTTTTGCTGAATCGGGAACTTGATACAGAGTTTAAGCAATACCCTAAACCGCTGAAATTTAGCTTCCGCCCGCAAAATTTCATGATGATCGTATCTGTGATCGTATGAACGGTATGACGGCGCATTAAATACAAACATACATTGATTCTTATGGAAAACGTGCTCGTATATGCATTTAATGGACATTCATGTTTTAAATAGTATTAAGTAAGTGTTTTTGTAATCTTCCGATAGTTCCGATACCATTCTGAAATACCAGGGCGTATTATCATACAAAAATTTTTTGAGGGTTTTTGTAATGTATACACACACATTACAAAACTAAACTAAACATTATTTTTTATGGTATAGGTGGCAAACGAGCAGACGGGTCACCTGATGGTAAATGACTACCGCCGCCCATGGGCACCTGTAACTCGAGAGTCACAAGTGCGTTGCCGCTCTTTAAGGTGGGAGTAGGAGAAGAGGGGGAGGGGGGGAAGAGTGGGAAGAGGGGAGAGGGGGGAGAGGGAAGGGTTAGGGCCACCGGTAACCTCACTCACGCGGCGAAATGCAATGCAAACATTGCGTCACTGCCGGTTTTCTGTGAGGCCATGGTATCGAGCGGAGTGGGAGGTATTGTACCTTTTAAATATTATCGCGATTACGTCACGAGTTACACATCTAATATGTATCAAAGTCGCGAAAGTTTAAGAACAAGTCAAGAGAATGTTTAAAAATATCATATCATACTTACAAAAATAAAAACTATAATGATCTCTTCTTGCCAGCATAATGTCTTCTTTTTTCATTTGGAAGGTGATAAAGAGAAGGTAAAGAAATCAGGGTAAATACACACAAAGTACGAGATGTTAATAGTGATACTCGCATTATAAGTATATTTCCCTAACTCAGTTACCAGGTAGGTATTTTTGTTTTCTTAAATTCCTGCGTCCTATTTTAGTACAGACGAAATTAACTTGGCTAGTACGCAACAATTCACTAAAATCGAATTGCATATCCTAACCGTTAAGTAATAAACATTTAAAGAAAAAGTTAAACCTAAAAGAAGACATCTGAGCAATAATTAATACTTAGGGTATTAACTGCTTAATTAAGAACGGAAAATAATTCACATATATTACTTATTATTAAGAGCCAACCGATAAAATTTATCAACGATGAAATAATATTTGGCTTGGCACCGACTTCAAACAGACCTGTAGGCACCTAATGTCCTTTATAAAGTTACATACTCGTACATACACATATAATAAAAAAATATATATTTTCTATTTTTCAGTGTCCTATATTAGAGTTTTTTGAAGTCGGTTTAGTTTTTTTTTTAATGTTCATTTTATAAGATTTAGCAAACCCATTAGGGAAGTACAATTTATTAATCCTGCGTGTCGTCATGCAAGCATTTGACATAATTTTAATTTTAATAAAATTCAAACCTTTATTTTCCTTAGCAGCTGAAATTTTCAACACTATTTTCCGCGATGCAAAGTTAAAAAAATCCCGGTTCTGTAAAATTAGGGAGCGAGTGATCGCTGCGATTCCAGCGCGCTAACTGACAATACCTCACACTCCAATCAGGTGATCGGGAATCACAGCAGCGGGGAAGTTGCCGCCTACTAGAATATTTGCATCTATCCCTTTTTTACCTGGGCAAACATTTTTAGTAAATAATAGGGTAAAATATACCCGTACGGTTGACTACTGACCTATCACGCGACTCCTTTACTTACCACAGAGGTTTCATTTACGCTGTGAGTCTTCTGGATACGTCATCAGTCGATGCCGTATTCAGATGAATATTTACTTATTATAGAATATTATTATTTATATTACCTTTTTTAATGTGTTTAATATATCAATCAACGGACGATTCGTACCTCGCAAGGCTATAGGAAACACGTTTCAAGATAGCAGGGACCAGAAAAATCAAAGTTGATTATGAAAAGTTTTGGTTTTTTGTAGCGCTTTCTTGTAGGAACAAATGGGCAACAAATTTATATGTTAAGCCCGATTAAATATGGATGTATTTTGTTAGCTTTTATGCTGCCGTGATGTACAAGTAGTGCAGTAACTAGTGTTCGTGATTTTGAGCGATCAGCTCGAGCAACAAAATCGTCATTTCGGTAACTAATAAATAAAAAAAGTAGCTACAAATTTTCATATATATTTTTTTAATTGTTCTAATTTGTCACTGCTACCTTGATAGGGGTTAAACTAACCCCTGCAAAACTTATTTTTTTATAAATGGGTTCCTACCTATTTATGAAAATATTAAATATTCTGTGAGGCCGTGGTATCACTCTGGTCGAGCCGGCCCATACGTGCCAAAGCATGGCTCTCCCACGATTGAACGTTTCTGACGATCTTAAGACTATTTTTATTTTTACCTTTAAGACACTTGTACTAAAAAGCTGGATTGGGCGCAGTTATAGGAGCGTTTATTTTAATCAACTTACGGTATACTACTAAACCCTATAATATACTTGAGGAAGCGCAATCCCACTAATATTATAAATGTAAAAGTTTGGATGGATGGATGTTTGTTACTCTTTCACGCAAAAACCACTGAACCGATTGCGATGAAACTTGGCATGTAGATAACTGGAGACCTGGATTAACGCATAGGTTACTTTTTATCCCGATATTCCCACGGGATAGGGACTTACGCGGGTTAAACCGCGAGGCTCTGCTAGTATATTATAAATGTGAAAGTTTGAATGGATGGATGGATAGATGTTTGTTACTCTTTCACGCAAAAACCACTGAACTGATTGCGATGAAACTTGGTATATAGATAGCTGGAGACCGGGATTAACGCATAGGTTACTTTTTATTCCGATATTCCCACGGGATCGGGACTTACGCGGGTGAAACCGCCGGGCTCTGCTAGTTGCTTATATAATGTTTTGAGACAATAATAATTTTTGCTTGTCATTTACAAGCACAAATGCTCTTATTAGTATCTGACATAAGTACTCGTATTTTACTAAAACAATATTGTTTATGCACTAGAAATGTAGTGCATTTTTTGTTAGAAGTATGTTTTGTACACGGATGGAGGTTGTCTTTTGTGTTGTTTCGGCTGCTTGCTGCTAAAAAATAAAGACAAACTTAAAAACATAAGAATCCTTTCTATTACTAATATTTGTATCATGGTACCTATTACACAAGTTTTTGAACTCATGGGGGATAATATTTTTACTGCAAATGTATACTGTAATTTGATTAGTTTCATAATGGTGGCAATTCTGTTGTATTACTCTCTTGACTGTGATTGACTAAATTTTCTTCATACAAGATGTAAACCTTTCTAATTATTTATTTTTTTTCTTGTGGAAACCCCCACGGGTCATCACCTCACCGGGGTCAACGGCAAGGTGGTATGATGTAAACCTGGCACACTTTGAAACAAGGTCTTATTTCAAATTTAAACAAGTAGGTAACATATGTGGCTATCGAAATAAGCAATTTATATGTCGATTGAAGTCTGACACGCTTAAATTAACTTTAATACCTACGTAGCGAGAGCCGCTATCCGTTGAATGCCATCTCTTTAGCTCTGTGTTTGTAGTAAGCGTCTTCGTTGACAGGTTTTAGTGAAATTTAGTGGCGCTGAGAAATAGATGCCAATAACAAATAGACCTTGTTGCGAAGAAGACAGGGTTGATTTCATATGAAGAAATTAAGTCAGGTTTTGGTTTGGTGAGTGTTTACAACAGAATCGGCACCATTGTCCTTCGATATAGCACATAGCATATTTATTCTAAAAAAAAGAATATTCACCACAAATATAGGTAAACTAGCCGTCCCCGCAAATTCACCTGCGTTTATGGTCACTGCTCCGCTCCTATTGGTCGTAGCGGGATGTTGTATAGCCTTCCTCGATAAATGCACTGCCCACACTAAATAATTTTTCAAATCGAACCAGTAGTTCCTGAGATTAGCGCGTTCAATAAAACAAACAAACTCTTCAGCTTTTTAATATTAGTATATTAAAGCAGTTTCAGTCAAGACAGGTAATTCGCCTTCGTAAATTAGGGTTCCTCATGAAATCTGCCTACTAATTTTCGAATTTTAAATTCGACTGGCCTGTTGGTCTAGTGGTTAGTGACCCTGAGCGCTATGCTTATAGGTCGTGGGTTCGATTCCCACCTGAGTCTGGGTGTTCTTTGTGTCCGTTGTTTCTATGTTTGTAAAGGCCCCCGCGACACAGGAGTAATTCCTAATGCGGGAGTTGTCTTTTAAAAAAAAGAAAAAGAAAAATGTTTGAATTGACGTTTCTTAGGTTTCCATTACAAAATATAAAAAAAATATATATTATATCACCCAACTTAGGCAGCAGAAAGATATACAACCAAGTGCCTTTCCAATTAAAACGTATAACTATAGCGTTGTAATTATTTTTTTATTTAGGGTCGCCTTAATTTAGTACGAAATAATAAATAATTTATCTAAAGACGTGCTTAAGAGTGAAGAGTACAGTACCTATTACTTTCTCTTTCTGTGGTGCCGTCGATGAGAGACTTATTAACGGGAAATTGATTCAACAGTTGTTATGTAGTACAAATGGACAAAACAGTCTGAACTAGGAGTGACACTTACTTAAGAAATGTCTTTTGAAAAATCATCCGCATGGTAAATCTCACAAGGGCCGGGTTAGTATCAGCTACTGATATGAATATGAGCTCTTGTGTTGTGTGTGAATGTTACTATAAAATATTATTACTTGCCATAAAACTCTTTAAACACCAATAACATCATAAGTAATTATAATTTATCGGTGAAACGGGTTTTCGTAGCCCATTTCAATACATACATAGAATAAAATCTTAACTTATTTGTAGACAAACATGTTTATGCAAGACTAGCATTCTCCTGTAGCTTTAGCACGTACTAATCCAGAATGCAACCTGCATGCTAACCTACAACAACTTTTATAGTTATGATGTTTCTTACTCACTTATGCGTCATTGACCAAGAATCATCTTAACTCTCATCCCATTAATATTATAAATGTGAAAGTTTGGATGGACGGATGGATGGATGGATGGATGGAGGGATGGATGTTTGTTACTCTTTCACGCAAAAAGTACTGAACCGATTGCGATGAAACTTGGTATGTAGATAGCTGGAGACCTGGATTAACGCATCACTTACTTGAGAACGATTTTAACATAAATACATATAGTGTGAGGTTCGTCACTTTCAGTCCAGTGCGTTCAGGGTGATTGCAATAAGTATTTATGTAGTTCAGTCCTAAATGCGCTAAACGATTTTACATTTTTTACATTCGACGATAACTTATTGTAAGTCTGTGCTCCTTGAAAAGTAATGGTTTTATTGTCATAGTTGTGGGTTCTTGGTTTTGGTAGGACTATGAAACTGGCACGACGACTACTGCGGTTAGAGATTTCTTTTAATGTTGTAAATGTTATATTACTTTGGATAGTTTTGTGGAGAATCCTACGGACAAATATGCATGTGTTAAATATATATAATTGCTTAATGTTCATTAATTTTGTTTCTTCGTAGATTTTATTGGTTCGTGTGAGATATGGATAGTTAAAAATCATTTTAATTTATTTATTTTGAACTACTTGGAGACCTTCTAATCTTGTCCTGGCGGAAGTGCCCTAAATTTTGATGCAAATTTAGAAAATGTGGTTTGACTAAGGTGTTATAAACGGTGTAACGGAGGTTATGTGGTATACATCGAACTATGTTGCGTAGTGATCCAAGTAGGGAGATCCAAGTTTAGCTCTGACGTGTTCTAGATGAATATTCCATGATAGTGAACTATCCAATCTCAATCCTAGATATTTTTCGCACGATTTTTGCTGAATACCCCATGATATGCGCTATGATACCCCAACATGAACCCCAAACTATTAATAACGTACCCCACGTTATTAATAGTTAGGGGTTCATGTTGGGGTATCTTTTTATTTTTAGTTTTAAATAATATATAACAAGTTTTGCTGATATTTATTGCAAGAAGATTGTATTTAAACCAAGAATTTAATTTATTTATATCATTTTGAGCTTGGGTGATTATGTTGTTAATAGATGAATCAAAATAGAATAGACAAGTGTCATCTGCGTATAGAGTAAGATGGCCGTGAAGTCCAATTTCGTGAATATTATTTATATAGGTTAGGAAAAGCAAGAGACCTAGTATAGATCTCACGGGATCAAGACTTACTACCTACCTACTAGTAGAAAATAAAAACGGTGTATACAGAAGTTACCAAGTTTTCCAAATTTGTGCCCATTGCTAACCACAGCGAGATTTCGGACAAAATTAACCGGAAGAAGTAACATAACCTGACTATACTACTATACTGATAATGATAATCTGACATCCAGAGATATAGATTTAATTTTTGGAAGTCGGGTAAAATATATTGATAACTAACAACAAAAATTTAATAACATGAATGCCTTCGCGGTATACAACTACCATTTAATGTAATAGCCAAGTAGCACACAATACAATACACAATTACAGCTTCAAATGCTGTTGACAATTTATTTTCAATTTAGTTCCTCGAAATGTTTACTTTATATAAACGAACACTATTAGTTGTTGCTGTTTATATATTCATACGGATCATATTACAAAATTATCTAAACATTTCTGAAACGCAAGTGCTAGTAAAAGTAGCGGAAAATACAGATACACGTAATGGGAAGTTAAAAGAAAATAAAGATTATGAATGTCATTATAAAAATGATTATAGTTTCTTACCAGAAGTAACAGAAATTTCAACGTTTCCATTGAATTCTATATTTTTTATAGACTCCTCTTGCAGTGACCTGACATCGCGGAAAGCGTGTTCAGTCGAATCAGCTGCTAGAGCGAATCCTGAGCGACAAGTCATCGTACTTTCCACCTCACCCATGAATCCAAAGAACACCATCATCCAAAAGTTACGTTCACTTAATAACATAAGTGTTTTAAGAATCCGCCTCGAAAATTATGCCGAAGGAACACCTCTAGACGGAAAGTTTAGGCACAAACCCCTTACTTTTGAAGACTTAAATATGGATCTGGATGAAATTCTCAAATTTCTCACTTTGTATAAGTACAGTGGGGTCTATTTGTCGATGGATATTATAGTGGCGCGTAAATTCGAAAAGCTTAACTGGAGTAACTGGATCGTGAAGGAAAATCTAGCTACGTTGTCTACCGACATGATTTGTTTTTCAGAAAATTCTAATGGGAGGGCAATGGCTCATGTTGCTTTCAAGTACGTATTTTAGGTATTTTAATTCTTCTTCTTTCTACTTCTTCTTTGCTTCTTTATGCGAAGTGATAAGACCGAGATGATTGAGAGACAACCGCCCGCAGATATAACCTGCTAATTTTATGCTCAGAAGTCACTTAGTTATGAGATGTTGTTAGATATTATAGGGTTTTAAATTTACTTTTTATGTATAGATTACGTAAAAAATGATCGTAATTTTTTTTTTTTAGTGTTGTTGTAAACAATTTGGCCATGATGGAGGGAACTTTCTTGTATCGTTTTGATAGTGATTTTGTCATGAAACAATTTGTTAATATGTGGTGCGGCGTTACTGACATATTATTTCTGAACGCGTCTCATTGTCAAGGTTAGTATCTGCAGATTTAGACAAGGGGCTTTTTTCTATAACGACAGTAGGATAGAAAAGTAAATGTATGGGATTGTCATAATCTAAAGAAATATCACGTGACCAAGCGTAAATAACTTTGACACAGTAGACAAGTGAAACTCTTGACAAACCCTGAGCAAACGGTAACACCTTATAATCAAAGGTCAAAATCTTGTAAAAAATGAAACAAAATGACGGTTTTGACAATCAATTGAAAATTGACGTACCTAGTGATAACAATTGTGTAAATTTCTGTAAAATTCACTAGATGCTTTTGTAGGAGCCCATATTTGTACTGCCCATAACGAGGAGTCATACTTATAATAAACTTAAAACAATAAGTACAGGAACCTCAACCTTTTTCAATTTCGAAAAGTATTATGTCCAATAATCAGGTGAGGTGAAATTGGCGATTTTTCGATGAGATGTTAGATGTTTTGATCTGGCTCGACTTCCTCGCCCCCGCTTCGCTGGCCTAGGTAGGCCCAGGCCACAGGGGCGACCACTACCAACAACCATTTTTGCAGTGATAACTTCTTATGGGAGGGTAAACCGATTCGTTACGTAACGCGTTACGGCGTGAGTCTGCCCGGGTTCCCCTTCTCTCACGCATAGCATTCTCTCTAGTTTTCTCAAGTTAAACAATTTTATTATTAAATAGTTAAACTTAGATTCGTTTAAGTTATCATTTCTGTCAGACGTTCCGAAACGCACACGTTTTTTTTTTAAATGTAGATTAAGGTCGTATGTTCTCATGTAAAGTTTGTAGTATCAAGAAAGGTTATTTATATTTGTTTTATGTTTCACAAATAGACTTTTTGTAGTAACATGTTTAAAATGTATATTTTTTTTTTTTTTTTTTAATAAAGATTACTAGTAACGTGGGTCACACATTACTAGTAATCTCGTTAACCCCTCCAGCTAAGCTTAACGCTTGTGTTAGGAGTGGGTTCACGACGGTAGTGCACTGGGTGGGGCTCGAACCCGCAACCACTTGATCGCAAGTCCGGCGCCTTAGCCATTACGCTACCGACGATTTGAAAAATACGTATTACAAAATTACAGATTTAGAAGTGGGTTTACCGAAGAGCTTCTTCCCTATACCGTTTCGTCTTAGACAGAACTACTTCAGACCTGGAACATTGGATCAATGGAAAAACCAAGCTGTATACACATACCAAATATGGGACAGTTATACAAAAAATTACCCCGTTAGAGAAGACTCACTTTACACAATGTTAGCTAAAACTTACTGCCCAATGACTTATAAGTTTTATGGAAATAAATTTGGCAAACAATAGAAGATTTTTCCTTAATTTATTGATATATTTTCTTATAAGTTATTTTTAGCACATGTACCTTAAAAATCCGACAATTTTATGACACATCGTATCAGTCACGATTATTGCCATACCGCCGTACATATTTGACCATTGTACTCCCGTGGAGGAAACATTTTTTTCTTCTCCTTGCCCCTCTTACGTAATATTTTACAAAGTTTTCCTAATTAGCAAAGAATGTAAAAGGATCAGTCAAATTTCATAATTTATATAACGTTTTAAAATTTAAATTGTATATTACAAATTAACAAAAAATCTCATAATTGCTAACACAGTCTTGCCATGAACTTTTCTTTCCATGTTGTGAAACATTTATTGTTGTGTGATTTAGTTTATACATTAATATAATAGCATTTTCAAAATATGTAGTTCGTTTAAAATGATCATTCGGCCTTAATACAGTTCTTTTAACTTTGTGGCCGGTTCTCAATCGAAACACACACATTCTCCATGGAAAAATTCGCCAGGACAAATCTTAATAGAATTCCAAATTATAATGGCGGTTAGAGCAAGCTCTTTAAACACTATAAATCATTATCAAACGTATTAAGATCGCCCTTTGGAACCGTACCGTAAATATTGAACAACCTCTCTCTATAAGTATGCCTCATTTTTATTTAAGGATTTAATAATCCTAACAGCATTTGCATTAAATCACATACTTTCGAATCGAATACAATTTTTTTTCGACAACTTACCAAACCGTTTACGAAGCTCACTGCATATATCTAAATATATTGCTCCATTATTAGTATAATAAGAAATAGGTGACAACAAGCAAAATGTCTACCTGTTCATATCTGAGAAATATGATAAGGTACTTATTACTTTTTGTAGTAGCTACCCACTTTAGACACTAATTGATTTGATTTGATACGTAAAGCCTTCCCACATGCTCCCCCAGCATGATCAAAGATTTTTAATACCATCTAATTGAATTTTGCGCATCTACATTCGAGCGTGTTCCGAAGGCTTTGGTATATTTGTGTAGTTGTATTTTATGCAATATCGTTGCCACTTGTAAATAGGTTAAAATGTTTTTTTTTTTCAATAGGTTACATAAATACCACGGTTTCATTAAAAATACAAAATATAACATCAAATGCTCTAACTGTGTTAAATCTTTGCGTAAAGTTGAGCATTATTCCTTAAATGTAGCTAATAATATCCCGTCATAAATTTTAGTGTTTTCTTTTAGCGCTTCATTAAAATAAATTAGAAAGTTTTAAAAGTTTTAGATCAGATCAAAGATGGCACAATGAACTCCCTCAGTAAAATATCTACTTAACAATTGCGGTTGACACTTACCGTAATACGCAATTTTTCGATAGCACGAATCGATACTTCGTCAAGTATTTGTATTTTTTTTTTAATTACTAGTATCGTAGGTCACACATTACTAGTAATCTCGTTAACCCCTCCAGCTAACCTTAATGCTTGTGTTAGGAGTGGGTTCACGACGGTAGTGCACTGGGTGGGGTTCGAACCCGCAACCACTTGATCGCAAGTCCGACGCCTTAGCCATTACGCTACCGCCGCTTTTAAAAGTGTTTAGTCTCTGCATGCGACATCCTCAAAGACGGTTCTGCAGGAAAGATCTTCCTTAAATAAGGCCTGGGCCGAACGCTACAGCGGAATATGGGTTAATATTATTACGGGTTTCTATAACACGAATTGTTGTCCTTACAATAAAAGTATCGGTCGCAAGTCGATCTTTATGATGGTTTCGAGACTTGGTGTAGATATTGACGAGAATCCCAAATGTGTGTTGATATAATTAATAAAATTGGGATTTTTGATAGTAGAAGGGCAGTAGGGATAGAGCAATAGAGCTTCGTAACTCACGACTCTTATGTGGTTACATAATAAACAACTGTTAATGAAATATTGTGTAATAATTTACACAAGAAAAGGTAATCTTGCGTCAGGTAACTAGCTTAGTAAAGCCCTCGGGTTTGGGCTCATAATTATGATTCGTTTTAACGAGTCCAACAGATTGAACTTAGTAAAGATGGTTTGATAATGGAGCTAAGATAGTAGAACTCTTTTTACTTTTTAATTTGGTTTGATGCTATTAAAGTGTGATTTTTTAATTTTTTCTAAATTATAAATTGTTATGTACCTTCTTATACGCAATCTTCTGTTCTAATTTGTAAAAACTTTGCTATTAAAAGATGTTACCCAAGCAGTGAGACATTTTCGTCGGTTCCAATATATTGCTAGATAGATTTGAAGGCTGACCTTCAAATCTATTGCGAGGCGTGAGGGCTGAGGTGATACACATCATAGGGAATGTGAGGGAAGAAGTTTTTTGGAATAAGAGGGTACTTTAATTGTACACCTTAGGTACATAATAGCTTTTGCTGTATATAATGTAAGAATTCAAGTTCGAGTCAGAGTTCGTTGAGTCAAGTTTGAGGTCAGTGATTCTCTCCAACTCTATCATTATTTCAAATTATTATACATAATCTTGCGGCTATTAATAATAGTGTCAACCGGAATAAATTTTTAGAGAAACTTAAGAATAACTCATGAAACACTCAACTGAAGGAAATGATTAAAATCATTACATTCAAGTCAAATTCAGATATGCATGGCAATCGGATAGCGAGTGGTAATTCTGGGTTATAAAGTGACACTGAACCCTCCTGTACCGTCCGAATGAAACCCAAACGGACGGGGTGGAGAAACCTGTCACGAAATTGCACTAGAGCAAGGACTTTACGCGATTGTGTTTTAATTATTTGGCTAAAGCAACGTGACCATGACTTCTTTTCTGTGGCGATTAGGCAAACTCTCCCAATAATCCTGCGAGTAACACGAGCCGTAAAAATTACCGTCCGAAAACTTGTGCTGTTTCGTTATTTCACAGCAGGAGCTGGAGCTAATCTGTTCTGAGTATGGTAATCTCACAGATATCGGGAACCACCCAGCTTTTTTTTTATGCCAATGGGCTATTTTAACCTTTCGCGACGCCCAAGTGGCAGCAATAAATTCACAAATATTGCCACATATTTCAGTAAAAAGTAGCAATACATCTATAAAGTTATGGAAGAAGAAGATTCTTTAAATACTTCTAGCTCTTTCAGTGCACAAAATTTAGTGAAAATTTGGATCGTCAATAAGTGATTCTTAAATTTTTTCGAACACGACTAAAAGTCACAAATCTGCAATAATGAACCATGATGAGGAGCATGCTACTATACTGCTATACTACTACGATATTGCTTTTCCCACGGTCATCTTATCTTACGTATATGATTATATATGATATTACGTGTATCTTGATGTGTATGCTCGCGCTCCAGGTGGTTCTACTGCAAATATAGTATACATATAGAAGCATTTTCTTAAGAAAGTATGTAAAAATTCTCATTCCTCGAGGATCCCTCTGGTTAAGGAAGAGGTGACACCCTTAGCTTGAAAGTAGCTTATAAATGAAAAACGGAACCCTAAAAAACGGTAAAGTATCAATACGGGAGTTTCGCGGGATGTTTTTAGACACTCAATCAACTGGTGTAAACCTTTCTTACGATGTCCCTCTAAATTTTTGTAAGTTATATGTGTAAATTCCATATATCTCCACTACGCCGCGCCGAGTGTTTCCTGCGTTGCGGGGGACTTGACAAACAATTAAATAACGGGCACAAATAACAGCCAGACGCGGGACAAATTGTGTGGATCACACAAATTTTTGTACCGTGTGGGATTTAAACCCACAACACTCGGCACGGCGTAGTAGTGAGACCATTGCGCTATCCGTGCATGTACATACGACCATATACACATATAACTTACAAACAATCTCTTGAATACTAATGCACCATCAATTCACTATTTTATAAAATCATCTTCAAGTTAGAAAAGATACAACATTGTGGGTAGCTCATCTTTTAACAGCGGCCCAAATGGAACATCGTAAGAAAGGTTTAGGTGTTTTGTGTCCGTTGTTTAAATGTTTGTAAAATCCTAATGATGATGCTGATATTCCTAATGCGGGAGTTGTCTTTTAAAAACAAAAAAATATTATAATTGCAACTATGTTTTCTGCGGATACTGTTTCTGTTTCAGCAGGACGCCGGGTTCGGGAATCGTCAAACAAGTTAAATCTCTTCCTTGAAACTGTTTGTACCGAGACCACGCGGAGCTGCGACGTGGTGCATTCTAATGAAACACACATTTAAATTCACTGACACGATCAATCGATTTTTCATGCAAAGCCCCCGGTATGGAAATTTTATGAGGAATGAATAAAAGCCTGAACTCAAAAGCGTTACATTTTCTGTCACTTTGAAATCATGTGTGTGTATAAAAGTGTGTGTATAAATGTAATTGTATTGTATTTTAAACTCCAGTCGTGCTTCGGATCTGATACAAACCCACACTTTTTTTACTTCCTACTACTAATAAGACGTGCTATTATCGGTAACAGTTTTACGCTTATACTTCAGATACCTTCACAATATCTCAAACCTTTGCTAGTTCCCTACGCAGTGTGCCCTGCCCTAGTGCATACATTTTAAATTCGAGATTTACTTTCGTTTTCAAGAATTAAAAACTCTTAAATAAACCGCGACAAATAGCCGTAATAGTTTTGGGGTACTATAATAACCATGGGATATTCGAGTACAAAGAAAGTCAAAATTTACAACAGTCTGAGAAATTGTGTGATGTCTGAACTAATATATATATATAACGAACGTATAATAAATTGATCACCAAATCTCAGTGGTTAATAAAATGTACAGTCAGAGCTCCTTTGGTGAACGTTTTGCCATATACATCAGCTTTTTGAAAATAGTTTATTATGTAGATACCTCTATACTTGTACCTACCCCTGTCTATAGTAGTTATAAGTATCGAAGTCCTTGTGGTGGTGGCAAGGGACCTATTAATCCTACTAATATAATAAACGTGAAAGTTTGTGAGGATGTGTGGATGTTTGTTACGCTTTCAGGCAGAAACTACTGAACCGATTGCGACGAAACTTGGTATGTAGATAAGTGGAAACCTGGATTATCATATAGGCTACTTTTTATCCCGATATCCTCACGGCACCAGGACTGTGAAACCGCTTTGATTTTTATTTTATAATTTTTTTCATCATCATCTCAGCTGCATGATGTGATGATTTCTAAACACAAATACCTGATAAGCTTATGAAAAGTAAACAAAAACACTATTCGTTTCTACAACTTCCGAGTGTTTCTCTCAATTTTATCAGGATCCCACGATCAGATCCTGACTTCACCGAAAAAGACAAAATAACAACAACCGCATATACGCTGTTGCAAATAAATAAAGCAGTAGAATAATTTCCCTGCTTTTACCACGGCAAACTATTTTACAATATATTAATATACAGTTATCGTCAAGTCAGAGAGTACAGTCTGAGAGACGGATGTGCACACAGAACATAGACAATAGAAAAAAGAAAATAATAGTGCTGAGAACATCCGCCAGTGAGCTGGCTACAGGGGACCACTGTTTTCGTTTATGCCAACACACGCTCAGATGTGATTACGTGATTTGAAAGGGATGACGGCGGATCCCCCGTTAGAGAGAGGTGTTCGAAAAAATCTATAAATAAATGTACTTAGACCTCAACATACGCACAGTAAAATTAGAAATAAGTCAGCATAGCCTAAGATACCAGAAAAAACTTGCTAAACACACAAATGAGCTAGCACTGGCTGAGTGGAGTAGGAGGACAACTGCAGTACACGAGGCTGAAGAGATGTGACATCCCCAACCTCAGCGACAGATTCACATTGAGAGATTAGAGCTGTGCTACACTAATGGAAGCTCTTTCATAATAAATAAGAAAAATAAACAAGAAATTGGTCACCACAATGGCTTATTGTTCTAAAATAGATTGCCACGGTGCAGAATAGAAGTAAAAAAAAAAAGTATGCACCTATTGCGTTCTGATCTGTCTACAATACGGTTTTGTAATTTCTACTACAAAGAAGTAGAAAGAAGAAAGAACTTAGTTATGGTAATACTAACAGCGCCCCGCGGTTTCACCCGCGCAAGTCCCGTTCCCGTAGGAATATCGAGATAAAAAGTAGCCTATATGTTAATCCAGGTCTCCAGCTATCTACATACCAAGTTTCATCGCAATCGGTTCAGTGGTTTTTGCATGAAAGAGTAATAAACATCCATCCATCCATCCATACATCCATCCACCTAAACTTTCACATTTATAATATTAGTGGGATTATTATTATCTTAATCTGTATTAAAATATTATAAAATGTACGGTCTAAAGATAATTATTCAAACATTAAGTCTCTTAGGTTCAAGTGCCTGCAAAGATATATCAATCAAACATCCTGTTCAAATATTGACTCAATACAAATCTCTTTGTGACAATATCCGAACCGTGACAGTTAAGTAACACCTATCACGTACTGATATGTCTACAATACGGTTTTGTGTTTTCTACTACAAAGAAGTGTGAAGGAGAAAGAACTTATTTATGGTATTACTAGCAGCGCCCCGCGGTTTCACCCTCGTAAGTCCCGATCCCGTGGGAATATCGGAATAAAAAGTAGCCTATGCGTTAATCCAGGTCTCCAGCTATCTACATACCAAGTTTCATCGCAATCGGTTCAGTGGTTTTTGCGTGAAAGAGTAACAAACATCCATCCATCCATCCATCCATCCATCCAAACTTTCACATTTATAATATTAGTGGGTTTATTATTATCTTAATCTGTATTAAAATATTATAAAATGTACGGTCTAAAGGTAATTAATCAAACGTCAACTCTTTTGGATTCAAGTGTCCGTCGTGGATTGCTTAACAATATGCAGAGAAATTTAAATCAAACATTCTTTACAAACATTGTCACTGTAAATTGGCTTCATTAGGCTTAAACTTGTTATATATATACAGTAAATAAAATAAATAATATAGGCAATAAAATATTTTTTATTGTCTTTAACACATTATATACAGATCTAGCTTTTACCCGCGACTGGTACGTAATAGATTCTATAAAAATATATGTAAATTTAGGTGCCAAATAAAAGCCAAAGTGGCCAGTACTTGTATTTTAAGTATTTAGATACGATTGTAAGCTATGTTGCTTTTATCTTGTTAAAGAACCATGTGGTATATTTATGGCAAGAATCTTATAGTAATATACTTAATAAATCTTTCTAGAATTTTTGATAACTTTTGTGATATAATTGTTCAAATGGAATCGTTAATATTATTTACAGTATGAAAATATTACCTATTAAAATATCTTGTTTTGGCTGTTTGAATGACGTGTAAATGGTTATAAATACCCCGTCTGGGTCCAATATTGGGCATTCTATTGCAAGCCGTGGAACTGGAAAGACCTAGCGACTACTAAGTTACGTAAGCTGATATACTTTTCTAATATATTTTATTGTTGGTAATCTATAATGAAATTAATGTTCTATATTATAAGATAGGAGAATTATGTTGTGATGATTCGTTATTCATATTGTGTTCTAATTAGTATTCTATTGCCTTATATAATATATGATATACACAATTATTATAAGCAATTTAACAAATACCCCGTAAAGAAAACATGTTGAAAAAGAGTGTCCTTGGAGTTTCTTGCCTTGTTCTTCTCTATAGGATCTACGTATTGGAACAGGCCACTAGCGTCACGAGTTATACTGACTGACTCCTACTCCTGACAATTCAAAGATACCTACAATGGGTTTACACGAAATAAATAATTTTGATTTGAATTGAATTATTTCTAATTATTCCTGTTACCGCCATCCATAAACTATTATGTTTGCTAATAACCTCTGTAACTGTATCTAGATAATTTTATGCAAGGAAAATTATTAAAGTTAAAATTCTAACATACGCTTAAAAAATACTGATAAAAAACACTTACTTTTGGAACACGTTTTTAAAGAAGATAATTAACAAACAACTTGCAGAGCCTTTAAAGTTGGTTGTTTTATTTGTTTTATTTTATCTTATTAATGGTATGGTTACGATTGGTTTATTAGCCTAAACTGACTCGCTTTCTATGAAATCATAGATGATTGCGATTACTTAAATTGAGATGTACGCCATCTTTTGTCTAATAACGGAACTAATTGTATATTTTTGGAATGTCCCAAGAAGATAAGTTACAAATTGGTGTCGGAAGTGAATTTAGATGATGCTAGTTTTACCGAAGGAGGAAGGAGGTTTTACTTTTTTATTGCTAAGATAAAAAATATTTTAATCTGTATTTCCACCATAGACACCAAAATTGACACGAATTACACAATCACAGCGATTTGGCATGCTTAAAATCAGTTCATCAAAATCACTTTGAGAAATGGCCGCCCACGTTCTTTCTAACAAGTCAAAAAGTTATGCGGTATGCACGGCATCTAACTCGGCAGTGCTCTTCTTTGGACTATATCCCACACATGCTCGATTGGGTTGAGGTCTGGCGATTGAGCAACGTTGATGCGAGCATTGACAAGAGTGCGTGTTACGACTCTAGCCGTGATCGGTTCTTCCACTGATCCAAAAACCGGCCAAAACCATTATTGTTCCCCTTCCATATGACTGAACTTCCTTATAAAATTTCAAACCCTAGTACATGCACCCATATATTTTAAACTAAATAATGTTATATAAAAACTGTAATAATGTGTACAAATATAAATGAATTATTATTATCATTATTTATTATATAATTTCAAACGTTCTTGACGTCGAGAGGTCCTCCAAACTCGAACAGCGACCCTCGGGAACGATGACCCTCTTCACGTAAACGATTTCGGATGGTTTGGTCGCTTATCAGTAAGCGTGAAGAGCTGTGGAGCTTCGTAACCAACATCATGGCGGTCATGGTACGATTCCGTCGAACAGTATTTTGGATGTACCGGTCCTGTCTGCGAGTGGTGATGCGAGATCGTCCTCCATGTCGCTCAGCCACGCTGCCCGTGATACGATAGCGCGTCCAGAGGCGGCTTATGACGATCTGTGTAGTGCCAAGAGCAAACAGCCACAGTTCGTTGCCTGGCACCAGCTGCAGCAGCAACATTCCGACGCTCTCATCATCTCATTCTCTTATCATTCAAATATGTTGTCGCTCCATATTGATGCATTTTTTTTTCAGTTTACGTCGATTGAATTACTTTTTATTTTTAATAATATCCTAAAAATTCAAAATATTGTTACGATCTATCAAAAAATTACACATCCCTGATAATATGATTATCATCATGATGATAAATGTCAAAGTTAAATAGAAATCGCAATAAAATACTTGAATTTACATAGTCGCAATGTATAGAAAAAAAAAATATTAATTATATATTACATTATTATAAAAGTTGTAGAATTGTAATTTTTGTTATGACATAGGGGGCAAACGAGCAGACCGGTCACCTGATGGTAAGACTACCGCCGGGCATAGACACCTGCAACTCAAGAGTCAGAAGTTCGTTGCCGGCCTTTAAGATAGGAGTACGCTCTTTTCTTGAAGATTTGAATGTAGTATCCGTCCGGAAATACCGTCCGCAAATTAACGTGGTCTTGGCCCTTGCCTGAAAATCAGCGCTTTTGCAATACTGTATTGCAGAAGCATTATGCTGAGGCGGGGGCATTTTCTGCCTGGCGCAGGGCATATTTTTATTAGGTTAAGTGTGTAAAATCTCTATTGGATATTATAAACTAATTTATACCTACTATTTATGTGTACTGTGCTATGTTGGAAATAAACATTTTTCTTTCTTTCTTTCTTTCTTTCTTTCTTTCAGGTGACAATTTGTTCCACAGATTGGTTGGGCGAGGCAAAAAGTTAAATAAATAATAAATATAATAAAAATTGAAATAGCCATCAGTTATGTTAGCTTCTCTCTTCTGATTGTTGAAAAATAACAAACATGCAATACCATGATGTAATTAATTAACACTTAAGGGAAAAGTCTTTATAGTCAGGACATGCTAATTTAAGCATCGTTTGCATATTATGCTGTTGGCTGATTATACGGATTAATATAAAAGACAAAGTGGTCAGTAGGAATGCGATTCAAATCAATAATATTATTATCATATTTCTAGTCGCACGTCGTCGATGGATGCAGGCGCTTGCAGCCGGTCTTCTGAGAAGTCATTGAAGGACTATGTCCAGCAGTGGACATCCCATGGCTGAAATGATGAGTACATCAGGGTATCATTAAGAGAAGGGGTTCTTAAATTTAAGAAAATGTTGTTTTGTTAAGTTGGCATAGTAAAGGTTGGTTAGAATGACTTAAACATCTCGTAGTAGACAATTACTAATAATTATAGAACAAGGTTTTCAAAAAACAATCCCTAGGTACCAAACGAATGTCAAGTATGGGTATTAACATTTTTTTCGGTATATTTCAGTTAGCTGCAACGTGACTCTTCGACACAGTCAATACACAGGCAAGGAATGCAATGAATGCAGGCGTGGAGGCAAGGTAAGGGCTACTAATGTATGAGCAGACATATCTTTCAGTTTAAATTTATTCGAAATATACCTCGTGGATACAATTAATTAAACAATTTTTTTCCACTTAAATAATATCTGTAGGTAGTTAGTGTTGGAAATAATCGGGTACGTTCTAAGATGAATAATGATGAATAATGATGAATTTTGAACTTGTTACAAAATGTTGAATCCGATTACGGTGCAGTCCCGCCCACCTCTTTCCCAGCGCCCTCGGTTACGTCACGCTTCAGTAAGGCCACATCTACGTAGAAAAGTAATCCTATTGGTTGTTCACTTCATTGCTCCCTTCTCCGCCCCACCTCCGGTCCTATAACTCGACAAGAGCCAAGACCCAAAACATTATTAACCCATTTGATAAAGGTCCATCAATGTGGTTGTTTTCTTATACACTTATTATCTTATACCTCTTACGATATCTTAGCTAAAGGAGAAGATATTTTGTAAATTTAATTTTTATTTAATACTGCGCCCTACGGTTTCACCCTCGTAAGTCCAAATGCCGTAGGAATATCTGGATAAAAAGTGTTAATCCAGGTCTCCAGCTATATATATATACCAAGTTTTATCGCAATCGGTTCAGTAGTTTTTGCTTGAAAGAGTAACAAACATTCATATCCTCACAAACTTTCACGTTTATAATATTAGTAGGATAGATAAAATTATAAATAAACTGAACTAATTGGTATGTAATGGACATTGCCATTATTAAACTGAAAACTTCTTTAGGCACGTTTGTGCATTTTTGCTATGGGGAAAAAGCACTGACCTCGTGACCGTCACGCTAATAATACATATATAGATCCACTAGAGGGCGCTAATCTAAACATTGAGTTTTGTCAGCTCCTTATTAATTAATGTCACCAACCTTCTAATGTGACTTTTAAGTTCGTTGTTTCGTTTAAGTTTTCACTTCTGTCGGCAGTCCCATGACTGCCTATTTTTTTTATAGAAGTTGTGTTATAAGAATGCACGTATGAAGTAACAAGTAAAAGAAGGAATCTCAGGTATACATGACTTTTATCAGCCATTTACTTCATGTGCATATATAATGTACATACAAAAATCAAAACCTAAATACATTAATGGGTGTTCCAGAACATATTACAATCGGCTTTCACTGCCCGAAATTATTTATTTAGTCTTTTAGGGTTCCCTTCCTAAAAAAAAAATTACCTGTCTGCTCGTTTGCCCCCTATAATATATATAAAAAAGATTACTTTGTTGTCCAACTGTCTATCTGCCTATCAAGCTCTTAGACTCTTTTTCTCAGGAATGCATGAAGGTATCAAGTTGAAATTAACATCAAATATTTATGTCTTTGGTCCCTTAAAGCTGGAAAAAATTCAACCTTTAAAGCTTAAGTCAACACAATCAAAATACCTTTACGCCATATACATATGTTAATATTTTGCTGGTAAATCAAAACTTACAGGGTCCTTCCCATTGACCTAGGACAGGGGTCGGCAACCTGTGGCTCGCGTGCCACATGTGGCTCTTTCGATGTAAAGTTTTGGCTCTCCAGTTCCATATTTAATAAAATATTATTTACTATCAAACTCTTAAAATCGTGTATATAGTATGATTTTCAATTACATTAATTGGCTCTTGAAAAATTTTGTAAATTAACTTTTGGTTCTTCCGTCTCAAAAGGATGCCGACCTCTGACCTAGGATCAAGAAACTTGGTGAAAAGCAATATTTCACACCGCAAGTAGAGGAAAGAACTCTTCGCAAATCGTTTCCCGAGATGGACGAACTATTTACTTGTACATACAAGTTTGTACAGCACCCTCGGTAGGCGCTAGTCAGACTTGCACTTCTTCGGTTTTTTAATTGTAAGATATATAAGATATACCTATAGATATAAGCAATTTTTTTTTTTTATGTAACTATATTCAAATCTCATACCAACGTGTTAATTGATGGCTTTATGTCAAAAAAATAAAAAGCATGAATTCCTATTAGTTTTTTAATGAGGTGAGAAGTGTTGCCGGGTCGTTACCAGCGCTATCCCCTCCATTTTCCCTTTAGGGGCTCTCGTGACCTTAAGCACCAGAAAAAAAATGACATTGACTTATTTTGTCCTGTAGGCTCCATCAAAGAATCGCCCTGCAAGTACTATCGCAAGTTAAGACATATATACTTATGCCTCGGAGAGCACGTTAAACCGTCGGTCCCGGGTGCCATACGAACATCTGTGGCATTCGTTACGGGTAGTTGGAGCCCTGAGGGAAGGGTTAGGACCTCCGGTAACCTCACTCACGCGGC
Organism: Euplagia quadripunctaria; assembly: GCA_963859945.1. Classification (NCBI taxonomy): domain Eukaryota; kingdom Metazoa; phylum Arthropoda; class Insecta; order Lepidoptera; family Erebidae; genus Euplagia; species Euplagia quadripunctaria. The sequence goes on along the minus strand of OY982559.1, from coordinate 27,461,039 downwards.
GAAAAGCAATGCAAGCATTCCTTCACTCCCGGTTTTCTGTGAGGCCGTGGTATCACTCCGGTCGAGCCGGTCCATACGTGCCGAAGCATGGCTCTCCCACGAACAAATCTCTCTAAAAAATCCTCTATCTAACATCGCAGTGGTGGTCTGAGTACAGCCCTGGGCTTGAATATCCTTGTGTTCGATTGTTTATTGGAGTAGGTAGGCATTAGGCATGAATAAACGAACATCAAAGCTATCCGCGGCAATTCAAATGTTATTAAGAAATGATAGAAAGATAGGGTATATTATACTTTATACGGTAAAGTGGATCTATTCGTGAATTTTAGCTGTTTGACATGCGCAGTGCAGCTTTTTAATACTAAATTGTCTACTGCGCATCAAAACTGCTAACTTTACGAATGACGAGCACTAGGTCCGTTGACCATATTGTACCTACTGATATTAGGGACTTTAGCTAGGAGACTGTAGGTACTTACGTCAAAATGATCTTCGCAACAGTACCTATAAACCACTTCGGCTTGACACTGGCATGGCTTTACACAATTTTTTTATTATTTGTGCATCTTTTGGCACATTCAAGAAAAGCTTATTAAGTGCATTAACGCTTGTATTTTTGCATTTTGATACAATGCAATACTTACCTGACGGCATTATCACTTTAAAAATAATCTGAAAAATCAGCAATCGTCAGGTCGTTACACTAACTGCGCTGGACTTAAAGATTACCAAGCAAGCGACGCAAAGGCGACCCGCCACTTTTGCCGATACTTGATGAATGACGTTCACACAGCCTTCACGGTCTTTTTCACGAGCGTTTTTTAAGTTGGAGCACTAAAATCTCTGTATCTTGGTCAGTTTTGATCCGATTAAAAAAATTTAAACACAATATTTATTGTTTTTTTATAGCTATAAATCTGCATACTTTACAAAAAACGTGACTGATCCTCATTATAATTTCATTTGGTGCCAGCTGACGACTAAAGACGGTTGCTTTGTGCGTAAAATAGTAATATTGTGATATCACCTATTTATGCATGAATACATACCAATACTCTATCTCTCAATACAGCTTCACTCGCGTTAAATTTACTTTGCTATCCCTCAGGAACTGTACATTTTTTTAAATAAAAGGTGTCTCATGCCCTTTGCCCGTGTCGTTTCTGTTCATTCCTCTGACAAAGTTTATCCAAAATTTCATGTCTATCGGTTGAGTAGATAGTTAAGGGGTGAAAGCTTAACAAACAAACTAACTCACATTTGCGTTTACAATATTATTTAGGGTTTTCTTAATAATGAATGAATGATATAATAATGATAAAGCGGCGCAGGTACATTCGACTGCCACATCGGGGGTAGTTTGTCACTGGTCTGGGTGTTTCTATGAATAACATGTATGGTATATACAAAAGTGTATTTATGTATACTAGAGATCGCGTGGTGGTCGAATTTCGACCACGGTTTATTTCATTGGCCAATATTACTTGATCTATCATTGTATAGACTTTTGTACCATGACAGGTCAAAATATATACTGAACACTCATAACTGTATGTACCCGTTTTTGCATTTTTTTAACTTTGTAGCAAATATTGTTCAAAAATTTTAGCATTCGTCACTTCTTCTCTGTATAAACTATAAGTGTGCGAAATTTCATACTCCCAATTTTCGTAAAAAGGGATCCAAAGTTTTCGCTTCACGTATTAATATATAGATGTCTCTAATCTTTGAGGTTTAAGTTGTTTGTTTTGGTACAGGTAGTGCCCACTAGTGGTGCTCTTTTGTATTAATTAGCCTCTTGTAGTGGTATGAAATGGTTCGCTTTTTCATGGGGTCCCATCTCTAACAAAAGAAAAATGGTTCAAACAAATATCAATAGATGGCGTTACGGGTATCGATTTGTTATTGAAGTTTATGGAAAATCAATATTAGGTCCTGATAAAAGTATTTTCTAATTTCATAAAATACCCTAAACACGGGAAAATTGAATAAAAGCTTCTTAAATTCAGTTATCTTATTTTGACAAAATTCAATATTGTCGTAGGTCCTCTGGTGGCAATTACTGGTACTACGTTGAAGTAACACCATAACAAAACCGTACCGTTTTGTTATTGAGTTTGTAGGTATTGACTATTGATAGTTGGCCAAATTTTAATAAAACTGTATTGTTGCGTTATGTTTTTGCACTTTCTATTGTAGGTAAATTATTCATTCGAATTTCAAAGATACTATAAAAAATTTAGAATTAATTTTTCTCATTGTGTTTTACATATTTTTTTAAATTGTCAGGACAATTAATAGTGAACAGCGAAACGTATAGTATGTGTCAACTTTGTTATGTAGGCAGGTTAGGTATTTAAGTAACAGACATCATGATTTGGCAAAGTAATTATTTACTTAACTAAGTACTTACACGTACTATCTATTTACACATTGCTAATAGGAATCTTTCACCTCAGACCTCACTCGATTGCAGGGCTGCCAGATTGTATAATTGTTAGATGAATCTTTAACAAGATAAAAATTTAAATGGAATCGGCGGTTTTTTAAGGTGTCCGGGAAAGAATTTCGATTTCATCAAGGTGTCCGGATTTTTTTAAGTTTTTGTCCGGCGTCGGCAATTTAAGTAATGGCAGGCCTAAGTATGCTGTTTGTTTAGTAGATGCATTGTATAATCGGATACAATGTCATTACTGATGTTATTGTGTAATAAGTACGAACATACACATAGAGATACCTAAAACAAATCATGTCTGTGATAACCTGTTAAGTAATTATACGTTAAGAGCTATAACACATAATTGCATTTTACAAAATTAGGTATTTACGCACGACAACGACTTGGTTCGACTCGCGAGTTCCTGACACTGTGTTACCGCAGTGACTAAGCAATCATGATCCTTTTTCTACTGTTAAATTATTTGTTTTACTTCCTGTCTTAAAATATATATTAATATAATATGCGTATGATATAATAATGCGTAATGTTCCAGCCACTAGCTATGCACTATATATACGATAATATGAAGTTTCTTATTTTTAAAAACATTAAGTAGGTATTTTAAATAAAAGTTTTTTATTAATATTTCAATTTAAAAATACCTATTGGTAATTAATCCAATAAGTATTTTTGAATTGTCAACGTTTTGAGTCAGTCAGAATAAGTCAGTCGTGAAGATAGTCTGTTCCAGTACGCAGATCCTATGGAGGAGAAGGCAAGAAACTCCAAAGGCACTCTCTTTCAACATGTTTTTTTACAATTTTCTGGTTCATCATCGTCAATCTTTTCGCCAATCCTCACTGTGCGAAGGTTGTGTGTTACCAGGGCCAGTTGTCGTCTAAAGGGTTGTTAGCCGAACGTTTGATCAGATACAGTAACCGCTACCGTAGCCAGGAATATCAGGGCTGCCTGAGACTCGGGGCCTGATCATTCTGTTTGCTTTCATTGCGGGTTTTTTACCAATACTCGCCACGCTTGGTAGGCGGGCGCAGTGTTCAGGTTTGGGGTTTTGTGGTTTCGCGGTAGACGCTGCACACCTTATGGTTTTTTGTCCCTAGCCAAATCTTACGGCACCCACAGTAAGAGAAAGAGCGTAGGGGGGGGGGGGGGGGGGGTAACATTCTTGGTCAGCACCCCACAGCATTTTAACAGGTATTGAACTATCAAATCTCATTCACATAGACTATGAATCTTCGTTTCTTAGCCGCGCCTTGCAACTCTTCGGCAGTTATTGCTTGTCAATTTCAAACAATTAATTTAAAAAGAAATCAAAAATTCTGTCCCTCCACTTCGTAATTTGCTTCCTTAAGCAATTATTTTTATGTTTTATTTATTAAAAAGAAGAAAAAGCATAATAGTAGTAATGAACAAAAATGAGAGATTCTTTCTTACCTTACGAGACTGTTTTCGGGTTCCCTATGTCGTCGTATCGTGAAACATTCCTATAAACTTCTAAGTACGCAAATTAATATGTTGTTTTTTGAAGTGAAAATTTCTTTAGCGTCGTTGTGCACTTTTTGGGATGGTTAAAAATTTTAAACTCTCGTCAGGACACGTGACCTGATCGAAAATTTGTAAGACGGAGCCGAGTTTCTTATATTAAAAAAAAATAACATTCGAAATTCAAACATTTATGAGTGGCCAGCAGCGCAGAACTTCCAGTGTACCCTGTGTATACATTTAGATATGTTATTACCTACTTTTTATTTTTAACCTAATTATATATATACAGATGTGTATGTGTATGTATATGCAAATACATTGTGAAGTTGTTTTCACTTCTGACATACAGTCCTACTACTGACTGTTTTTTTTTTTAATCATATTTCGTTTCCTTTATTATACTCGTATATCGATTGCTACAAAATAACATAAGATAATGATATTATAATTTTATTTAAGGCAGGTGTACCTTGCTTCATTTGCTTTTATTAATGTAGATGTATGTAATGTCTTTCTAAAACATTTGTACACGGAGCGTTTTCGACTCATGCCAGATACAAATCAGAGTCATTATTATTAAAAAACTTGCAACCCGCCCCGGCTTCGCACGGGTACAAATTATACACCTAAACCTTCCTCATGAATCACTCTGTCTATTAGTGAAAGCCGCATGAAAATCCGCTCAGTAGTTTTCAGTTTATCGCGAATAGACAGACAGACGCGGCGGGGGACTTTGTTTTATGATATGTAGTGATATGTAGTGAAGATTTTTATAATTTGATTTTTTTTCATCATTAGCTCAGCTACATGATATGATGATGATTCTAAACGCAAAAACCTCATAAAGTAATAAAAAGTAAACAGAAACACTATTCGTTCCTACAATTTTCGAGGGTTTCTCTCAATTTTATCAGGATCCCATCAACAGATCCTGACTTCCTTGACATGGGACCATCCTTGAGGTACCCTATCTAACAAAAAAGAATAATCAAAATCAGTTCAGCCCGCCAGCCGCTCTGCCCCCGCTTTTTAAATCTCTGATATCTTCTAAGATATAAATTTTTATTGTATGCTGGAAAGGGCAATTTTGATGTACATGAAATGCACAACGTACCTAATGTATTTAATTGGATAAGGAATAATACGGTATTGTTTAAAATGGTTGATAAATAACCCATATTTTTTTGTAATATGTAAAAGATAAAAATGGTTACTGTTGGTTATCCTTAGGAGATAAACATATACCATCGCGGACTTTTTTATTGATCTTAATAGTATCATCCGTAGTACATTAATTTGATCTATTTCGTAAGGTTTAGCCAGCGTTTGCAATGTAAGCGCACAAAAATATGTTTGTTACGACATGACATTACAAATCTTTGAAATTCTTGACTTTTCTCTACACTAATATGCATGTATACTACATATAAACCTTCCTCTTGAATCACTCTATCCATTGGTTAAAACCGCATGAAAATCCGTTCAGTAGTTTTTCCGTTTATCGCGAACAGACAGACAGACAGACAGACAGACAGTCGCGGCGGGGGACTTTGTTTTATAATATGTCAATGAAATATATCACACCTCAAGTTAACTAAACACACTTGGACGCACAGCGTGCCAAACAAATATGTTTGCATACTATACATACTTAATGCATACAATTGAAACTCTTTCGTACTTACCTATTAGATACATACATCGTTGCAAACATACAGACATAATTATTTATACATAACTTAAATTTGCATTTGTTTTCAAATGTATGGCGAGATTGATGTGATGCTTAATAATTTTTTTTTTATATATTTGTTTATTTCAAAAACTTAACTATGTTACAGATAATAGTTTGGCAGCTTGGCTATTATCTGTAACATAGTACTAAGTTTTTAAAATAAATAAATAAATTAAAAAAAATATGCTGCTACTATTTAACTGTAGTAAGATGTTGTAATTCGAACTGTCATTATAATAATAGTCTATACTATTCATACACTCGAAATACATAACCTAAATTGAGTCAAGATAAGCTCTACATCCTACAAAATAATTGTTCAATATATATAAAATAACCAAAACATACTTCCGTGATCAAAAATAGGCAGACGTAGTATACGGTTCACGTTCTTTTGTTTGGCGTTCAAAAAATCGGCACAGGTCTTACCTCTACAAGCGGTGAGTTCTGGGCAGTTAAAGGTTTTTAATTAGTTATTTAAAAAAAAAATACAAGTACCTAATTACTTATGAACTAACGTTTATTCTGGTATAAATTGTTTGTAAAAATAATAAAGTGGTAAAGACAAATTTACATTACGGATGCTATTACGGTTTTAAGTACCTAGGTTTATGCTTTTGATTGTGTTTTTTTTTCTACGTAATCCATACTACACGTATCAAATTTTGAGACCGCTATGAACTATATTACTATTTCAGATCAGATACATTATTATACTTTTTTCATTTTATTTGCTTAGTCGCTCAAAAAAGTGTCGTCGTGCAAATTATGTAAAACTTGCTTCGGCATTTTGACTTTGTCTATAAAATTAAGACAAAATTAAGATAAGTGAGGCCGCTATGATCTAAGCTAATAACTGTTGGTGTGGTGGTGTCGGTGTTTTCAATAAGTTTAAGTGCACGGTACGTGTTCGGTACACGTGACGTGATTTAGTGACGTAACATCGTACATTGTACAACACTGATTTTGTGTATAATAGTACGAGATTTTGAATTGATTGATTTGATTTTTGAAAATAAATTGTTCTTACTGGCAGCCCGGCTTGCTCGTGATCGTCGCGTGTCGCAGCGTCAATGCTGCAATGGTAGGTAGGTAGATTATCTACTTACTGCTAAGAGTGTTCGCAACGATGTCAAACGAGTTATCCGCATTGATTTTCTTCAAACAATATTCTAATCTAAGGTTTAAGACGAACAAATATATTAGTTTGACGAAACTATTATCATATCTGTTTTTTGACTATTATTTTTACTAATATTTTTGTACATTGATGGGAATATAGTTGTTATGAGGTTGTACTAGAGCATAATTTGGCATGGGATACAAATATTACACAACGATGATCGAAGTGAAATTGACCTTGAATGGCGAGATGTTGCACGTACTTAGATCTGGTCGTATGTAATAATAAATATATTCGCGCAATATAAATAATGCTTACCGGCTGTAATAAATAATAGGCCGTTTGATTATTTATAAGTAATAAGTTATTTTAGCGGTTATCTAATATAACGAACACTCCTACCTGCTGATTACATACTAATTATCGCCATCTATTGGTTGCGTGTTTATTAGTTGGTAAATATTTTTTTCCATTCATCGCTAGGTGGCTCTAGCTATCTATCGCGCTGCTAGCGGCATCCAGCGCCTTTGTAGGCTAAAAAATAGTAGCCCGCGGAATTGCCCGAGTTAGGAGGGTCGCATTTCGTTGTATGGGATGAGGTATCTGTACTAGTATAGTATTATGTTATCTGTGGCTTTTTCGTGCATTTGTACTTTGGTAATGTTACATGTGTCAATGTTGATGTAGTGTGCGCTTATTTCAGTAGATGTCACGCTGCTCGTAAATATTATTATTTCGAAAGAAAATATACAAGCTAAAATATTTAGATTGTTTATTTGCACTTTTACTGTTTCTGCACTATGTTGCGTATGTTTTCACTTCCATACGTGAAAATACTCCGGTACTAGTATAGTATTATGTTATCTGTGACTCCGGCTTGAGGGATGCTTGAATGGTGTTTTTTGTCCGTTTTAAGCACTTTCACTCCTTTTTTTATCGTTCGATCACACACTTTTCTGGTTTCTGGTTTTTTGGTTCAAAAGTCACTACGCAGTTAAATATAACGCCCAAATATGCCGAAATATTATTTTTATTAATGCAATAAACACGCAGCCGATGTGAACCGTGGCACACATCTATGTATATTATGAACCAATATATAAAAAAATCGGATAAGTGCGAGTCAGACTCGCGCACCGAGGGTTCCGTAAGCAAACAAACTTGTATGTAGATAGTACGTCCATCTCGGGAGTCAATTCTCGATTTTTTCGGATCATTCAGCTGGACTCGAAACTTTAAAAGTTGTACAGACAAAATTCAGAAGGTACTTGCCTTCTGAATTTTGTCTGTACAACTATATATATATATATATATATATATATATATATATATATATATATATATATATATATATATATATATATATATATATATATAGGTGCCGAATTAAAATTAGAAATGAATGGAATAAAAAATAAATAGAGGTATATTTTCGTGTTTTTATGTTCACTTGTATGTTCAAACGCGCTCAGTTCCCCCTCAAGATCCTTGCTAAACGCAAGATGGCGCTAAACGTTGTTAACACGCCCCCAGCCTTGTAGCACCAGGTTCCAAAAAAGTTGTTGACTTGCAGGTCTGTACTTCACAAGGACAGCAGTGGACAGATATTTGCGAATGATCTACGGATTAGTAAGTAAGGTGTGCATTACATTTTGCAGGACCTGACTCCCACAAACCACCAAAGTGAGGGGAATAAGGCGGAATAAATGAAAATTTCATTGAACTATTAGCTGTGAACTAACAGAAGCTATTAGATAATTTTCAAAAGAAAATTCTAAGGCTTTTATAACGTGAAATGTATTAATTACCTGTTAGAAATAAACGTAAATAAGTGTGTGTGTACTTATGTACGCACGTAAGAAGTTATATTACACTTCTTTGGCGCTAGTTAGAGTTAGTTAGTTAGTTTATTTAAATATCATTTTTTTTTTTGGAAAAGACAACTCCCGCATTAGGAATTACTCCTGTGTCGCGGAGGACTTTACAAACATAGAAACAACGGACACAAAGAACACTCAGACTCAGGTGGGAATCGAACCCACGACTTATAAGCATAGCGGTCAGGGTCACTCCCACTCGCCTGTAAATATCATAATAAATAAATACATACCGTCAATTAACCTACAAACGTACTCAATGTAATATGTAAAAATCATTTTTATCACTTGTGATCTCTAAATCAATAACGATTTAATATTATTTTATTATATATATTTTATTCGGACTGATACAAAACACGTGTTGTAGGTTCAGAAACACTTGAATAAATATCGTGAAGTTGGTAACTTTTTTGAAAAACTAAAATGTTGACTAGCTAACTTCAGGGTGTCGTTTTATTGAGACGGTGTGCGCGCGCATCGTAAAAGTTTACTCTCATCATTTTTCCCTAACGCGCCAAAAGAAGTATAACTTCAATAAAGAAAATTTTGAACATTATCGAGAATATTATTATTGTGGATGAGTGATAATAAATAATGTCAAACTCGAGCTGCTGGTTATAAGTACCGTCGAAATTTGAAAGTAGTTGTAAAGAGATTCGGCGTCGAAGTCGGACGTCGGAGGATCCGAATGTTTTATGAAGTCAAAACGTCAAAACAACACTAAGAAGTTGCGATGTGCTTCTAATACTTTTGTTTTAGGATCCGCTGTAAAGAAGGGGTTCCTCATCGACTTGATGTGTTTTTTTAAATTGTATCTGTAAATGTTGTCTTTTGAAATGAACATAGATTAATGTTTGTAGAAATAGCAATTACAGTTTCTAAGTTTTGAGCCATGCTTATTTCTCACGCTCTTCACAAATTTCCCTACAGTAAAAATATTGACTCGCTGCAGACTCCCATCTTTAATTTCCAAAATTTCCGGTTGGCGACAAAAGGCATTAGTATGACTAAATTAGACTTGGCTTGGATGTTAAATACGCCTCTGCTAAATGCTTATGTGTACATATAGATTCAATCAATTAAGATACTTTTTAAGTTCGTGATCTCAAACTGTTTTTCAGAATCATTCTTTTGTTACGCAGAGAAAAAGTTGACCTATTATATTGCTGTTTATAAATTAAATGTATTATTACTTTAAATTTGATAGTAGCATCAGTGGATGAAAATCTAAAGAGCGATGGGTTATCGTGGTATGGACATGGGATGCTGAGGGATGAGCAAAATGTGGTGAAAAGAGTTTTATGTATGGATGTAGACGGATACAAGAGAAGAGGACGACCAAAGAAAAGATGGATGGACTATGTGAAAGAAGATATGGCTAGAAAGGGAGTAAGAAGTGACATGACGAACCATAGAGTAGAATGGAAAAATAAAACATATTGCACCGACCCTAAATTGTGACAAGGGTAGGCAGACGATGATGACTTTTAATTTGAAAAACGAAGTACCCTTATCTAGTTACAGTTCATCAGTTATTCATAAATCTGTTATTTTATCTGTTAGTTACGTCAGAGCCTCACCCAGTCAGTGTAAATTCTGATCGATACTTGCATACAAAGTGCTCTTAGCTTGCATAGAACTATGTAATCATCAACTGACTGCCTAATATTCCTGAGAAGTTAAAAAGTATAACAAAAAGCACATCTAAATGATGTATTGTTTTGTCTAAATTTATTCAGAAATGGCAAAGAGATAATTGTTTGATTCCGATCAGGCTGTTTAATCTTTTTGTTTGTGACAAACAACAGGAAAGTACCACGCCCAATGGACATTTACAAAAAAGACCCGTGAACATAATAGACAAGACGAAAATATCGATGCGTCATTCTCTTCCAGTACCAGGCACTCATAACAGAAAGACGGTATATTCGTAAATTTTACAAAATTAGGAAAGTAAGAACTACCATTACAACCCCATACAAAATTCAACCACAACACCTGAGGCTTAAAGTCTGTTAGTGTACGTAAATTAACGGAGCTTTTGCTAACGAGGTTCAAGTGGACATCAAAATTTATTGCTACGAAATGGGTTTTCCAACATTGTTTTCCTAAATTCTACAAATTTATAACACAAAATTTTAAAATTAATACATGAAAAATTACCGCCATGAAACACTCTCTATATATCAATAAATTAATCATGTTTAATTATAAGTTTTAAGTTATGTTTTTCGGCTTTTACAGGACTAAGTAAAAGCTGTTCTGTACTGGGGTGTGGCTCGATACTAGTTCAGTGGGATGGGTAAGGTAGGCGAGGGTAGCGCGATAGTCGTGAGTAGCGAGACTGGGGCGGATCAGCGCACTTAAAACTTTAAAGAAAGAGTTATTGTATTTTCAACAATTGCATCGCATAGGCCATAAAACGCTGATCCCAACGAGACCAAACACGCTGGGTCTACTGTAGACAGTTAATGAATTAAGAATAATATCCACTGCAATAGAATTTGCGCAAACATAATAATGTATCTAGGGACACGGTAGTGACCCCGCCAAAACGAGCCAAGCGAAGCGCAAGGGCACTACCTACTTTTTCTCAAAGCACTTCGTGGTTTTTTTTAACCCCCATAACTTGGGTTTAGATTATACCAAATACACAAAATTCTTAGGATATGATGTCACCAGTGGATTTATTAAACATATAAAGTATCAATTGCATAGCTCTTATACTTTAGCTTTTATTGATATCTAAAAACTCCGATTTCGTCACTGACTCACTGATGATCATCAAAATTCGTAGGGTACTTTCGGAAGTCGAAATGAATCGTGCTTTTTCGTGCGTGCAGCATTCATCGATTTCGATTCGATCGACAAAAAGAATTGAAATCCCACCAAAAACATTTTCATGTAAAACGTTGTCTTGACGAGACCATATGGCTCGCACTGCAAAAAAGTTATCAGACCTCATCAAGGAATCATAATAACAGTCTTAAAATAAAAACAGTGTATATATGAATAGTAATACATAATTTGACCACAGTTACTTTCGACCAAATTCAAAGAAATTCCCAAATATTCCAGGAAATTAAAAAAAAACCAATACCTGCCAAGTTTCGTTACGAAATAAAGACCTTTAGAAAATAAACAGACGAATAATAAAAAAAAATCGACTATACCCAAAATGGAGATGCTTAGCTCGCTCAGAAACTAAGATTAAATAATCTTTTTTAAAACAATAAACCTATCTATGAAATTTATTGAATCGTCTTAATTTTAGAGCGGCTGTACATTCAGTTCGTTCACTAAATATTCCAGTACCGAGTGTCACAGAATACTTTAATACCATGAGGCAGTGATAGTGTGAGTTTGACTATCGCTAGTATCGCTGAACCTCACTCCCAAATAGACAAGTATAGCTCATCTTTTACCACGTTCTGTTAAAATACCAAATTATGACATAAAAATTCAAATACTACAGTTGTAATTTATTAATACGGAAAGAGCATTTGTTAATGCTTCATTTCCATGTATTACTATTGCCATTTTGTGCCACAAACTGTAAGAAAATTGCAAAACAATGTCGGAAACCCCCTTTTCATTGCTCTGAATCTCAACTGTCCCCCAAACCTTGGTAGCCTAAGCTCGTTTTAGTTGCGAACAATATTAGACTTTAATGGTTAAATTTTATGGTTAAAAATGTATTGAAGTTTGAAAGGCAGTCCCTACTTTCTTGATTTTCTTCAATTGCGATGTAATGCTTCTCGCGGCTATGCACCCCTAGTACTCCAAGGGACTGATGCAGCGTTATTCGCATTGACTGCGTTATCTATCACGTAACTCTGCGGACTAAGGAGTAACGAACATTTTCCATAGAGTTACGTGAACTTTATTTTAACGTTCGGAACTTTTTCTCTAAAATAATATTTTATATTTAGTCATATAAAAATACTATTATTGACAATGACTGAAGAGTTTGTATTTGTGTATTTAGATGGTACAAACCTAAAAAGCAGATTTTCTAAAGGCAAATTATAAAATAGTTTGATAAATGATTATATTTAAATAAGTTTCATATAATATAACCAACACTGGTTCCACACCATTCATACACTCACACACACACACACACACGCGCACGCGCACGCGCACGCGCACGCGCACGCGCACGCGCACGCGCACGCGCACACGCACACGCACACGCACACGCACACGCACACGCACACGCACACGCACACGCACACGCACACGCACACGCACACGCACACGCACACGCACACGCACACACACACACACACACACACACACACACACACACACACAAACACACAAACATACACACACACACACACACACACACACACACACACACAATCTATTTACTCTCTTCTGTTCTTCGTTGCCGTTACGTTAGACAACTTAATACGGTAGCGTACTCTTCTATACTACTGACTGACAGACCTTACAGTCATCTAGTAAAATTACTAATTATGTCTGCGCAAAGTCTATTACAGTGATTTATGATTCTTACATTACTCCTGAAAAACCCACAATAGATAAGGCATGTTTGGTCTTGTTTTAATCAGCGTCTCATTTCACGTGCAATGCGATTGTTAAAATTAAAATAAAAAGTTATTTAAAAAAGAAAGAAGCGCCGTGAATTAAGACCATCTCGCCACTGGCCACCACCGCGCTACCCTCGCCTACCTTTCCCATCCCGCTGAGTAAATAATATCGAGCCACACCGCGCGCTGTAAATAGTAGCTTCCACTTAGGCAGTTGTTAAAATTTAAAATTATAACATAAAACTTAAAACGAAACCTCCAAAATTTATTGAAACATAGAGAACATTTCAAAACCCAAATTTTTCATATACTACTTTAATATTTTGTGTCGTGAGGCTATGAGAAAATCGTAAAACAATTTCAAAAAACCCATTTTATCGCATTACATGCTGAGGTCCACTTAAACCTTAATAGCAAAAGCTCCATTCGTTGGCATTCAATAATAGACTTTAAGACATAAAAGTTGCGTTTGATTTTTTATGAGGCAACTATGGTAAGTACTTACTTTCCTAGTTTTGCACAATTTTCGAATATACCATTTCTGTGCTATGAGTGCCTGGTACTGGAAGAGAATGACGCATCGATGTTTTCGTTGTTAGACAACATTGATACGTTCAGGTGGCCATGCAAACGTCGAAGTTTCGTTATTATGTTTAAGAAATCCATTATTAAATATGCCAATAGGAATAAAAAAGGTATACAGATTCCTTAATAATGCCTTTAGTAGAGTAAGTAACACTATACGAGTTCATGGTACCAAGTAGCGCAAGTGTACCAACATGGCGTTGCATTTGGTCAGCTTTAAAAACATCGTTATTAGCTCAGTAAAAAAGGGAACAAAGATCCCTTTTTCTCCGAGCTGTTTTGGTCAATTCACAGGCAAGTCGTGTTTTCTCGAAATAGCTGTTTTTGTATTTTGACACTTTTTGCCGGGGGGCGATATATAGTTTTTTAAATATTAAAAAATCATGCGCTTATATGAAACACAATGTTGTGTAAAATCTTAAAAACGATCGGTAAAGTAAGTATATTTTTAAACTAAATTGATTATTTTATCTAATACTTTAATGTCATATTTTTTAGGGTTCCGTACCTCGAAAGGAAAAAACGGAACCCTTATAGGATCTCTTTGTTGTCCGTCCGTCCGAACGTCTGTCTGTCTGTCAAGACCCTTTTGCTCAGGAACGCGTGTAGGTATCAAGCTGGAATTTAAATCAAGTACTCAAGTCTACTGTCCCTTAGAGCTGTGAAGAAATCAAACTTCTAAGCTAACGGAATCAAATGATACAGTCATTTATGCCGAAACTATCCGCAAATTTTCGACACTCGCAAGGGAATCAAAACCTACAGGGTACTTCCCATGAACTCAGAATCTAAATAAAAAATATTTTACGGAACCCTCGGTGCGCGAGTCCGACTAGTCGACTAGTCCGACGGAAAAAAACCGGCCAAATGTGTGGCCGGTTTTTTTTGTCTAATCTCTCACTCGTGCCCGGGAGCATGTACGAGCAAACCCACAAAATATCACAGTTAATGTTTTCTGCATACGCTAATTTGTCGGTGACCAAATATATACAGTATTGTGACTCGGCCCTTTCCTTGATATAATTACCTACAGCCGGACGGTGCGTAAACACGACAGACGACGACGACGATAGGGCTGCCCATAATTTCATCTACCTACTTGAGTTTCTTTCTAGCTTTGTGATTCTAAATATTATAATTATTCCCTTTATTCTGGGTATTAAAATAAACTGTTATCGCCGAAGGTTACCAAACTCCAATCCTTACAAACTTTTTATAATCGTAAATGTGGAACAAATATTCTTTGGGCATATGCAATATTTTTTTTTTTGGTGAATAATGATTAAACTGTAAGTTCATGGCAAACAAATTTTCACCATTTTCACATATAATATCTTATATTTTTTAAGAATGTAATATACTAGCTGCCCCTTAGGGTTTTACCAATAAAATCGTCAACCTGTTAACACAGTGTTAAATTCAAATTGCAAATTCAATATCTTTATTTCATAAAATTGACCATCAATTATTCGAAATCGTCGATTTAATAAATCAACACACACAGAGTCACCGCAACAATAGTTTGCTTCGTCAAATATAAATTATTAAAGAAAAAAATGGATAACATAATATCACATCTGCCTGTTTCGATCTATAACCGCCCGTTTCCAAATGGTTGATTGAGCCTTGTGATAAGAAATCGGGCCAACAAACTCACGGCCACTCTTTTTAAAAAAACACCAGACAGTTTTAACAATATTGAGTACATATCACATCATTTTGTGGTGTGCTATTATGTTTTAGAATTAAAAGTAAATAAACTAAAAAAAAAGAATATGACAATAGGGAAACTGAAAATTAAGGAAAAAATTAAAAATAAGAAAAGAAAAGCATAAGAGATGGAAAATAAGAAACATATTAGCTCACATTACATTTCTATTAAGTGCATGAAATAGCCTGTGAAGCCAATACAATTCCATCCCAAGCGTTTTTATCCTGCATATAATCTACTACTGAGTAATAGCCCTTAAGGTATAGCTGTCGTTTTACTGTGGACTTGACTAGACTAGACTCAACATTTGTTATCATCAGTGGTCGGCGTAGGTAGTGCTATTCAGGATGAATGACCTCAAAAGTTAAAATGATATGTTAACATGGATATACCCCGAGATTCCTGCATTTTAAAATTATCGAGTTCACTTAGTTAGACTTCCCTCTGAACTTGCTTCTAGGAAATTTGTTTTTTAAATTATATGTATAGTACCCTTATACTGAAGTGATTTTAATGCTCATCTTTGTGAACTGTTTTAGAGTGTACACCGTGTACGTAAATTAATATTATAAAAAGAGTTGAGGATTTTAGGGGTTAGCGATATACCAATAAATCAAAATATTAATCAATATTTATTTAACAAAAAGTACAATTTGTTTCAATTAGTTCAAACACAAATTAAATAAAAAGTAATTAGTATATTATACAAAATATAATATAAAAGCGATAAAATATAATGGCTGTACTACGTTATTTTATGAAAACATAATTACTATTTAAGTAGATAAATTTATTCTATCTCTTTTTCAGAATCACATATTTCCTCATGCAGTTTTTATTTAAAAAATTTAAAGATTTCATTATTTTAAATGCAAGAAGAGTAGAACTCCCGCTTTGATGTATTTATTAGTTTTTTTGTTAAAGTTATATATAATGATTCTATTTTATTTACATATTATTAAGTGTGTTTGAAACGAATAAATAATAATATGATAGACACAAAGTGAAGAATTTGAGGAGTGCGAACTGAACTCAGTATACACATATTATATATATATATGTACTATCTAACGCAATAAGATTTTTAGCTTTTTAATCTGAATATTTAAAAATCTCATGTGATGTGTGAGGTTCGTTCACGCTAATCTCCGAAACTACACAGATTCAATGAAATTTTGTAAATGTCTATTGCTTAGGTACCCCAATTAGAGAGATAATTTTTTACCTCGGTTAGAGATGTTTTTTTTTTTTTGCAAAATACAACGTCAGCGGAGCTGCGAGAATAAGCTAGTATTGATTTAGATGTACACGATTATGATCCGTTGTAAACAATATTTAGTATAAGAAATGTTAAAATCGCGAAATATTAAAAACGGTGTTTGTATACGAGTAGTAATGAGTCGTAACGCTATTCGGTTAGTTTTTATGAAACTGGTATTCTATTAATAAAAACTAAGAAAGTAGACACTTTTAGGGGGCGGATTTCTGAATTATAAATCGGTAATATTTGATCGAAGTTGAATCTTTAGAATCCCGGGATTTAGAGATGAAAGGGTATGTTCACGTTATGCCACGATGGACGAATCCCACCAAATGGCACTACCTACGCCGACCACTGGTTATCATACACACGCCGCGCGCCGGCGCAACGGTACTCTCTATTATTTCCTACCAATTCAATCATTTACCTTGAAATTACAAAAACTATTTTCCTAAAGAAGTGCTAAGCTAAGCTGATCCACACCAATGTCGCCACTCGCTACCTTCGCCTACCTTACCCATCCTACTGAACTCCTTTCGAGCCACACCCCAGTACAAAACACCTTTCACTTAGTTCTATAAAAACCGAAATATATAACATAAAATTTAAAATCAAACATGCTTAATTTATTGATAGATATAAAGAGTATTTCATTACGGTAATTTTTCATGTATTACTTTTAATACTTTGTGTTATAAAGTTGTAGAAATTAGGTAAACAATTCCGGAAAACCTATTTCATATCAATAAATCTTGATATCCACTTATATCTCGGTAGCAGAAGCTCCTTTCATTTGCGTACAACAACAGACTTTAGGATTTAGGTATTGTGATTGAATTTTGTATGAGGTTACAATGGCAGTACTTACTTTCTTGGCTTTGCAAAATTTTTGAATATACCATTTCTCTGTTATGAGTGCCTGGTACTGAAACAGTATGACGCATCGATGTCTTCGCTAAAGTTCGCTGTTTACGTTCACGCGGTCGGCGGTTATGGTTTTTATACGACAAAAATAAAATTATTAAATAAAATTGGAATAAAAAAGGTATAAAATGAAGATTCTTTCTTTGCTACTTCGTAGTAGAATTAAAAGCACAATGGTGCCAATTCTGCTGCTACTAAATTCTCCAAACTAGACTAAAACTCACTAATTTAGTTTAGTTCTGCCAAATGACGTTTCGTATTCTGAAAACGTAGGATTAAATTCATTTTAGTTTAATAGCGCTAAAAGTTAGTTAAGTTACTCAACTTAGTCAAAATATACTCATTTGCTATTCTGTTGTACGTTCTAAATGTCTAAAATTAGAAACGTCACCCTATTAGGTGACATGCCGACTAATATATTTTTACATGATAAATACCGAATATGTTACTTTAGCTTTGGTTATCTATGGCTTTGTTCGCTTTGGCGGAAAGGTATGTATATTTTAAATTTATTATTTAATAAAAGTGCTTACTGTTTACGTTAAAACTACGTTAAATAACCAAACCCGTTTAATCTGATATAAAAAATATATTTTTTGTAGAAATTATCCAGAGAGTATACGTTTGGAAAACATACGTTTGGAAAACATACGTTTGAAATGGCAGAGGAAAAGCAACAGAAACATTTTAGGCTCTAGATCTAAAGTTTTTCATTTTCTAAACGATCTAAAGGTTTGCTTGATTTTAATCATTTTTATACAATGGCTCTTTTCCCATAATACAAACTTGATGTACCTACTCATATTTAAGTAGATAGAGGTGCAATTATATCTACTTAAGTACCTATATAATATTTTTCTAGTTTTATTTGCACTCCCTATTTTGCCCAAGGAAGTTATCAAACTCCGGTAGGGCAAGACAATTCCATTGCAGTCAGTCAACCTGCTATGAGGAGGTGCATAAAAAAACATCAGATGTAATGGTGGAAAAGTTAATACAAAACATTATTGAATATTTTCCTTATAATCCTGCTCATCAATTTTAACCATAGGTATAGATTAATTAAAAAATTGTAAATACTAATATTGATGAAATTTTCAGTTTTCAAGAATTGTTCAATATGCTCAACACCATAGTTTTTGTCTTGATTTGGAGTGTATGGGTGTCAAAAGTGAAGACAAAGGGGAAGATATAATATAATATATATAATATATAATATAAGATCCGTGATTCAATAAGGACAACAGGAGAAGGACCAGCTGAATCCGAGCTTACAGATATACAGTGAAAGATACTAGATATCATAGGGACTGCCTCCATTTCAGCATCTCTTGTTGAGTTGATTATATCATGTTAAAACTTTAAATTATTATTTGTTAATGTCAATTGTTTATTATTATATAGTCCATCAAATCTAAGAAGTACCGTTTGACTTTTCATACTTTTCAAGTTGAAACAACTTTGTATAGGCGTAACTCACATAATTTCAATAACCTTTTCCGTAAAACCATTGAATGATGAAGATTTTTTTTATTTTATCACACGATGTACAATTCGTAATGGCTAAATTTAAATCTTTTACACAAAGAAAAATAACCAATATATACAATATATAGCTTTTTTTAGACTACGTTTCAAAGTCACGTAGTTAGGTCCTTTACCGTAGTGTTGTGACTCTTCAAATTCACTTGTATAGGAATAATCGTTAAAATGTGTATAATTAGTTATATATTATATATATTAATCGAACTTATAAATAACGAACCGTTTTCATTTCAAGCATCTTTTGTTATTTAATAATACTTAAATTTCAGCTGACATTCAACTGTCAACGAAAACGCATAATTAAAGTATGTAAATTAATGTAATCACTACATATTATAAAACAAAGTCCCCCGCCGCGTCTGTCTGTCTGTCTATTCACGATAAAGTGAAAAACTACTAAACGGATTTTCATGCGGTTTTCACTATTAGACAGAGTGTTTCATGAGGATGGTTTAGGTGTAATTTGTTAAGATTTTGTGTAAATTGATTGAAATATGTTGATGATTGTTGAAGATGTCTCTGCTACCCGTGAGAAGCTGGGGTGGGTTGCTGGTTTTAAATAAATCTTTGTAGGCAAATCAAATGGTGCCAAATCTAAGTAATAAGAGGAACTAACAATAACTTCATGAAAATTAATGATTTTAAGTCAAATTAAAATATGTCACCACTGTTTAAATGTAGGTACTTACGTAAACTTCACGCATATTACTTATATCCAACCCGCCTGTCTAGTGTGGTGTATATGTTACTGTTAAACCCCGAACTTTTCAGTAAAACCTAAGATTTACCAACTTTTGATGGTGAAAGTCCAAACTGCTCTTCGCTCATGCAAGCAAAGCACGAAAAAAATTATCTCTCTTATAAAATTCTGACATTTACTTACAAATGTTGGTATATACTAATATTTGTGTAAATTATCTATAATATGTATGTATTTAGAAATATATAAGTATGTTTATCAGCAGTCTGGTTGCCATAGTACAGGCTCTGCCTAGTTTGGGATCAGATGGTCGTGTGTGAGATCTGTAAAGTTATTATATATTATTATTATTTACTAATAAAACCTAATATGCCTTTTACAGTAACATACATAAATCTGTAAAACTATAATCGATTAGTCAATACAAAGAAATGGCATCGATATCTCTTAACAATCGGATACTGAAATAAGAGAATTTTATTGAAATTTTAGTTTAGTGAAGTGAACAACAGAATTGCCACCAATATTGTTCGATCGGTCGGTGGGGGACCTGCGCTACATTACTTAGTTAATTCATTAATTATGAATAAATCTTGAAGTCTCCTCGTTCAGGGAATCTAAGTTGAACAAGGTTACAATCGTGAATGTGGAAGAAATATTGATTGCATATTGGGCATATGCAATCAAATTTTTTTTTGGGTAAATAATGATTAATTTTAAGTTCATGGTTCACCATTTTCAAAAAAATAATATCTTATATTTTTTAAGATTAATATATATTACAGTAGGCATAATAATGTATAAAAGCTTAGATACAAGTATACTACAGTTCAATTACATTGTAAAAATAGTATTATTTGAAAGTAATTATGTTATAGTAGTGACATCTGTATTTAAACAGATTTACTATTGAAGAACTCGATTCCTGGGTGTTTTGAAAGTTGTAGCGCAACGGAGCGTGATACAAAGTAGAAAGCGAATTGTAACTATTAGTTCTTTTCAATAGATGTCGCTACTGGCTTTCTAAAACTAATGTTTATATCTAATCATTCTTCGTCCATAAACATAAACGTATAAAATGGTAAATAGAGATTTACGACCGATTAAGATATTTTAACAAAAGAAATCTTAGTAACTGCAGAATTCTCTACCCTTAGAGGTGATCCTTCAATTTATTGTTTAAGTAGTTTGTTTTTTTTTTTTTTATGGGATAGGGATCAAACGAGTAGACGGGTCACCTGATGGTAAATGACTACCGCCCCCCATGGGCACCTGCAACTCAAGAGTCACAAGTGCATTGCCGCCCTTTAAGGTGGGAGTAGGGGAAGAGAGGGAGAGGGATGAAGAGCGAGAAGACGCGAGAGGGGGATTAGAGGGGAGGAGAGGGGGGAGACGGGAATAGGGGAAAGGGAAGGGTTAGGGCCTCCGGTAACCTCATTCACGCGGCGAATAGCAATGCAAGCATTGTTTCACTGACAGTTTTCTGTGAGGCCGTGGTATCGAGCGGAGTCGAGCCGGCCGAAGCATGGCTCTCCCACGTAAAAAACTGTTTTTAATTGAGGTATATTGAAAATAATATTATTATTATTACTATAGGTACTGCTCGTTCCCTATGAGTTACGGTGTTGCCCCTAGTGGGCACCATGAAATATTTCGCATTTTAATATTTGCTTATATTGAAATTATTGTATGAAAACAGCGTTTTTATTCTCCTCCCCGGAAAACTCATGTCTACCCGCAACTGTAAAAAAGGACGCACCTGGTGTCCCCATGAAGGAGGAGTTTCGCATACACACATATATTTGCTGACGATGTCATAAGATTCAACAACAACATTAACTGTGGGAGAGCCATGCTTCGGCACGGCCTCATAGAAAACCGGTAGTGAAGCAATGCTTGCATTGCTTTTCGCCAAGTGAGTGATGTTCCCTGAGGCCCTAACCCTTCCCTCTCCCCCTCTTCTCCCCCTACCCGCACTGTCCCTCTTTCCCTCTTCCTCCCCTTCCCCTACTCCCACCTTAAATGCCGACAAAGCACTTATGACTCTTGAGTTGCAGGTGCCCTTGAGCGGCAGTAGTCGCTTACCATCAGGTGACCTATCTGCTCGTTTGTCCCCAATCCCATAAAAAGAAAAAACATTCACCGTGAAGATAAACAATAAAAATAACCTTATACGGTATTGGATCATGAATCAAACTAACAAATATTACCGTACTGACAAGAATTACGATAAAAATTAGAAAGTTGACTCCAAAAGTTAAAGTAACTACGCCCAACCAGTGTATTGAGCGTAATGGCTAAGGCGTCAGACTTGCGATCAAGTGGTTGCGGGTTCGACCCCCACCCAGTGCACTACCGTCGTGAACCCACTCCTAACACGAGCGTTAAGCTTAGCTGGAGGGGTTAACGAGATTACTAGTAATGTGTGACCCACGTTACTAGAAACCATTTTATTAAAAAAAAAAAATTGACTCATTACAAAGACGTCTTTCTAGAAACGTCTTTAAAGTAGGATTTCTAAGTTGAAGAGAAAGGATAGTTTCGTGAATGAGCCAGTGTTGTGTTAAATGATGCACACCTCTAGCAAGTCAAGTCTTAACCATGTGGCCGAAGAAATGAGGCCTCCTCTTCTTGCTATAATATTAATCGTTGGCGATGACGCCCTCCTCCAAAAGGGAGGTGGAAAAAGCAGTGTCTTCATCTACGTTTCTAGGGTGCACCCTGGTTTTGTGTGGGACACCACAGGGAGATTTTCTAACTTTTTCTATAGCAAACAATCCGTCGTTAAAAAATATCTGTGTCAATTTTTAGCACCTAACAAGTTGCTACAAGAACAAAGAAACCAAAAGGTTAACGATATCTGCATCATTAACTCTATACATCCAGGAAAGTGGGCACTCGGCAGAACAGAAGAACTATATATTGGCAAGGAGAACGATATGCTTATTGTTTCAGTAAATGACGCAGCAGGGTATAAGAAACGGCCAATCACTAAACTTCCCGTGTCACCAGTTCACAAAAATTAACAATTACAGCAAAATGCTCTACAGCAAAATCACACGACGAGATCGAATTTATCTTACCAAGGACGAATTTATCTTATTACTACACACATGAAAATTAATCTTCTTAAGTTTATTGATCATTTAGCAACATAAATATTAATATGTTCTAAAACAATAAAGAAATCGCAATGTGACGTAGTCCTTATGCGATTACGTCACGATAAAATGAACTTGACCATTACAATAGCATGTTGCTTGATTAGTAATTCACAAGGAACGTGAGACATAAGTACCTTTGGACTCATCAATGTTGCGCGAAAGGTTTGTTTATATGTGGAATTTGCATGACAATATTTAGGGATTATAATTATGAAAAATAAATACGTCTACTGAATTAATTCAGAGAAATTAAAAGCGCACCCTGCATCATGTATTTTAAAAGATAACTTAGCTCGATCCACACATGTGTGGCAGTAAAAAAACGTTTCGGACTTCGTCAGATCAGAAGATTGGTCCTCTAGTGCCTATCTTAATCCGATTATGATTGATGGTCGGTTTTAGGGACTATGGCTTGCTCTAAACGCCATTATAATTTGGAGTCCTTAAAATATTGCATATCATTGGCAGAGGCGAATTTTCCCATGGACAAAGTATGTTTCAATCGATAACTGGCCACAGTGGCCACAACGTTGAAAGGATAAGGCCAATGGAGATCATGTTTAAATGCTATTATATTAATACATATAAACTTACGCACACTGCAGTAATTAATGTTCCATGTCAAAGAATAAACTCCATTGTTTTCCTTGTAACAATTTCTTGGGCAAGAATATTATGTATAGTGTATGTGTATAGTGTATACTACGCCGTCACCATAATACATTGATCACAGAACCTTTGGCTTTAACCGTTCTATCACATTCCTATCAATTCAATCATTCATCTAGGTATACATTCAGCAAATAAAATGTGACTTACATAAAACTAATGTCACTTTTGAGAAATTTATTGTGAACTAGCTAAAGAGCTAACCTATAAAATGTCAGGTTTATAAGAAGGGACCGTACACTGCTCCCAATAGGAATGTAGGTATATTTATTTAGACTTCCTACAAATACATTGTATAAGGCGGACTTATTGCCGCAGGTATTTTTAGTAGGTTTTATAATCATGCTTGAGCAAGTTCTATAGCAGTGAATATTATTCTTAATTAATTAATTAACTATCTACATTAGACCAGGCATGTTTGGTCTCGTTGGAATCAGCGATTTATGCTCTATGCGATGCGATTGTTGAAATTACAATAACTCTTTATTTCAAGACGTTTTAAGCGCGCTGATCTACCCCCATCTCGCCACCCACGACTATCGCGCTACCCTCGCCTACCTTACCCATCCCACTGAGCTCGTATCGAGCCACACCCCTGTACCGAATAGCTTTTACTTAGTTCTGTACAAACCGAAAAACATAACATAAAACTTATGATCAAACATGCTTAATTTATTGACATATTGAGAGTATTTCATAACGGTCATTTTTCATGTAATATTTTTAATATGTTGTGTTATAAAATAGTAGAAATTTAGAAAACAATTACAGAAAACCCATTCTGTAGCATTCAATCTGATTTCTCTTTGAACCTCGGCAGCTAAAGCTCCATTCGTTTGCGTACAATAACCGACTTTAAACGTAAGTAGTTGTGGTTGATTTTTGTATAAGACAGCAATGGTAGTAATTACTTTCTTCGTTTTGTAGAATTTTCGAATATACTATCTCTGTTTTATGAGTGCCTGGTACTGGAAGAGAATGACGCGTAGGTAGATCGTTCTTGTTTCTTTGATCTGTTCTCGTTGGTCTCGCAAATATTATGGATTTCATAACTTGCCCACTAGTATATGACAAAAAAGGATGAAACCTTAGATTATATATAGGTCCAGATGCCTAATCCGTGCCTCAAAACTGAAGCCAAAAAATACAAGCGTCTAATATAAATACAAGCGTCTCACTCGTCACACGCGAGCGAACGTTCGCCGCTGAAGTACGTCTCGAGTCGCTACTTATAATATTTAAAAATGCCTGCTTGTGCTGTCACATTTTGTAAAAATTATATAAAAAAAAATCTTAAGTGTCCGAACATCACATTTCATATGTAAGTATTCTATTTCCTAATGTATTTATAAACAATAGAACAAAATTTCAAATTAATAAAATTACGACGCCATTACTAGAGATGTTGCCAGGACGTGAATTTCATTTACCCATAACGCATTCTACCAGTATATATATTTTTCTTTGCCAAACTTGTTATTTATAGAAAGACGAGAAATATGCTTAATGTTAATGTTCGCGAAACTGGAATCCTTCAAATATTCTTAATTTCTAAACTCTAGCACCCGGAGTTCAATGTGTCCGTCAAACGATACTTTAGCTGTGGGATTGTACTCGTATTATAACTTATTATTACTACTCCTAACGAACACAGCTATAGAGCACTTAGGACTTGTAAAATTTTGCTAGTTTCTTGATACTTTATAAATATATATATATATATCCAAGTCCTACAAAACAAGGCAAAACATTTACTTTATTTTATCAAAATACCTTTTGTTACTCTGTTCCTGTGAATAAAGTTGCATTTAATTTTATTACTCAAAAGAACTTTTATGTTACATTTACCATAAAAAAAAAATTACTCTTATTCTCATATTTTTTTCATACGGCCTTATATGAAAATCGATTCTTAAGGAGGAAACTCTAAAAAAAATGTCTTGAAAAAAAACCAAAAAATATTGTGATGAATAAATAGTTCCTACTAAGTAGTTTTATTTTACATTTGTCTTTTTAACTAAACGAATTAAATGAAAAAAACGAAAAAATGAAATAAACGAATATTTGTAACTGATTTAAATACATTCAAAATGTATTTATTTAATATTACTTACATCAAAAAAAAAAATATGTTTAATAAAAAAGTCCCTGAATTTTGGGGTAACCTCTATGCACTGGTAGTAAAACCGTCAATGCACACAAACATAAACATTGTACGTAGACACTCGCGTTGGGCGGGGTTCACTCACACAGCACCAAAAAGTGGCTTCAACGTAAACGGTGACTTTTGTACTAGTCACGGTATCTGGACCTATATATAATCTAAGGATGAAACAGTCCGATTGGAAACAAACAATTATCTCTTTGCAACTTCTGAATAAGACAAAACACCACTAATTGTAGAATTAATCATCGACTGACTGAGTAATGTTCCTTGCCACTCTAAATTAAGTGTCGCTCAGAATTTTGAAGCTTATGTTCAAATTAAAGTTCAAAATAAAAGTAATAAGAAGTGCATTTAGCACATAATTTATAAACAGCAATATAATAGTTCGTCCTCTGCGTTACAAAAGAACGAATCTAAAAAACAGATTACGATCAAAAACTGAAAAAGTATTTATATTAATCGAATAATCGATTGTATGTGATACATATATATACATACATACACTGCAGCCTGTATCCCCTAAGGGATAGGCAGAGGTGTATTAAACACCCATAAGTGTTATTTGGTCCCACTTACGAAATAGGAGGCAAACTGATTCCCGCCAACCGGGTACTTTGGGAATTAAAAATGGGAAATTTGGGAGTAAGGTAAAGGAAGGTATATATATATATATGTAAGTAATTAAGTGATATTTCTTTCTTCTATATTCTTTAAGAAGAATACGACGGATATCTATACAAGCACATACAAGAAACAGCGCTAGTACATGACTTGACAGGCATAAATAACTCACTGTAGTACCTATACACCCTTCCTGCGTTTAGTAAACAAACCTTTTTCTTGATATCACCTAATTACATATATACCTTCCTTTACCAATTATTATTGTTATATTACCAAATATTGAAAAGGAAGGTAGTTAAGAAAGGAAGGTAATGGAAGTCGATCGGGGTTAAGCAATAAAGCAATAGCTTGAGAAGATTATGATCGCGTACTGCGGTGGCGTAGCTACCGGAGGGCTAGACGGGGCAGTGCCCCGGGGCCCCCAAGCTCAGGGGGCCCCTCGGACTTACAAACTATAAATTGAACTAATAAAAATTTCGCCCACATTTGGAATATAAATAAACCAGTTTTTTTTAGAACCAGAATTTATCAGGTTTGTACTAGAGTTGTGACTAAACCACTATTTATATTAAATTGCGTACTTGATAACTTGAATATGGAGTACGATGAATCTAGATTACGACAAATCTGGAGTACGTCGAATTCGGAACACGACGAATACGGACCAAAACATTTTAAATAGTTTAGTTGGGGCCCTAAGTTATTTTTTGCCCCAGGGCCTTTGGTTACCTAGCTACGCCACTGGCGTACTGTAACTGATATTGCCGGGAAGTCCGGGCCCTCTAACTTAAATCTGATATTTGTATGGTTTTTTTATTTATATTGGGCACTACCTGTGCCCCGCGGTTTCACTCACGTAAGGCCCTCGTTAATTTTTCTTAAATATTCAAATTTTTCGCGCAATTTCTTATTAATTTTTCTTTCATAAGAACCTTCTCCTGATACATCAGTAACAAAACAAAAAAAAAGAATTGGCGAAATTGGTCCGGCCGTTCACGCGTGATGTCGTGACCAAGGTAATTATGGATTCATTTTTATATGTAGTACCTATATAGATTGCGAAAGGTTGACAATCTACAGTTACAAGATATTTTTGATGCTGTTTTTGTAATTAGGTACTAAGAATAATTATATATTTTATTGTGGACCTAATAAACAGAGTGATACAGATAATATTAGTCGTAATGCTACTTGCCCTAAACGGAACTAATTTTCAGCAAAAAGCCTTTTTCTTTTCAGACGAGTAGAACTTCAGAAAACGTGATAAGAATACAGTATCTGCAATTAACAGTAACTGCAAAATTGCGTCATCTATGTAACTCTAGAGCAAGAACTAAGGCACTTGCTCGCAACGAAGAAATAACTAAATTACTAGTTGCTCCGAGAGATGTCGCTGTTAATTGAATCAAAATTAGTGACACGAGCAGGTGTATAATCAAAGCACGAGAGAATGTAGCAATAATACACTTCAGATATACATGAAACATTCTCATTTTTTTATATATGTTACTCATGTTTAAAATTCATCTTAATATACAAAAGAATCCTTTTTATATTTACGTCAAAGAAATATAAGTTGTCACGTTCTATCTAGGTATGAATATACATTTAAAGAGTATACAAGTTTAGTGTTACACATACAGTTTTTTTAATCTGCAAGACGTAAATCTGTAATACCTATATACATTTTGAATATGTTCATTGCAATAAATATTCATATAATATACAGAATATTTATATTTTATAAACACCCAGCATTAGTAGGTAATTACAATTATATCGTAGTCTGGCTAAAATTTTATTTTAGTAAACAATACTTAGAACATATTTCAGTAATTTAATTTTAGTTAGCGCCATCTGTTGACAATTCCTGTTACTAATTACTAGCTGCAGTTTTTCAGAGATGGCGCTACCAACTAATATTTGTAATGTCTACGTATTACAGTAATTAAATACAGCAGATCCCTACCAGTGGGGATAACTTGGTAGGGATATATGGAACAGGCGGAAAATATTAATCTCTACCTCTAGAGGTAGGCTTTACTTTTCATGGAGTAGGATATAGGCTGTGCAGTTACTGTGTAATCTCAGGACTATCAGTGGTAGTCCTGAGATTAGGTACACAATTCGTAACATTGATATACATACTCACAAGATTTAAGTTAAAAATATTAGCACGGCGCCATAAGTTAAAGTAACTACACCCAAGCACTGTATTGAGACTCGTTTAGGAAATAAATTGTTTATCGTTTTGTTTCTTGCTAAACATATTTAAGGTAGACATTCCAAACGATGGTTTCGTTAGTGAGACGTGTTTACTTTTGGTTTTATTTGCAGCTATTGGTGCAATGCTTATGTTACAGAAATAAAACCTGGTTTTCGTGAACTCGATTATGGTAGAAATAAACTTAATTTACATAATTATTTCAAGCATATAAAAAGGTCTAAATTAGGTGATAAGAGGAAGATGCCTATGCAGTTAATTTTCATTTTATTTTTTCTTTTGACTAACCTTGATATTCGTGGTCTCTGATTGTTTTTTTAATTTTGAGAAGTTGCTTTGATGTTTTATTTTTAATAATTATGGAGCAGGGCCCTCCAAATTTTAAATTAGTCGTATTTAGTGTTACCTATTAGTTAGGCGGAGTAGCATTTTTAGGCCATTTATTATTTTATCTAGGCTTATTGACACTGGTCAATAAGCCTAGATAAATAAAAGAGTAAACTCCGTTGCCACTGGGCAATGGAGTTTACTTTTAAGAGTAAAGAGTGGTAATCCACCCCACTACAACGAGGGATGCTATTCGCAGAACCACTAGTTCGTATTTAATATGTAATATATTAAATCTGTAAGTGACTTAGTTGATTTATTATTGTGATTGGTATTTCTTTTTCGTTTTAATAATTTTTTTCATAGTTTATGTAAACGTCACACAGGAGTTAAGGATAATAATTGCATGAGTTAAAGATATTTCACTTGTTTTATTAATTTTTCAAATACAATAACATCTATACAATGGTATTCTACGACTAAATGTTTCTCATTATATTGACACATGCATCGAAATAAAAATACAATATAATATTAAAAACGTAAACAATTTAAATGTGTAAATAAATAAAATAAATAAATCTGTTGACTGAAATTTCTTGGCAAATCACAATGCGGTAGGTAAAGCCTTAGCTGACTAAAGATTATTCTACAAAAATAGTTAAAATAAATTACATTTAGTTTGATCAATTACACTCAATACTTATTATGTCTCACTCAATAAGGTTCTTCATGCTAGTCAGAACAATAGTTAAACTAAGAACATTAAAAACTAAGCACGGAAAATGTAATTATCATTTCAAAGAATTTCTTGTTTAATTAATTTAATGGCTGTGATGTAACGAGAATGATCAAAATTTCATTTTCTATGTCTAGCATAAAGACACCTCTAATACCAAATCAATTCAAACAAGCAGACCTTTTGAATCTAATAATTTAAACTCAAATAATTAACTACATAAAATAAGTTATAGATTATAATGTAAACAATAAGCTATTTCCATAATTTATTTCTAAACTATTTCTAACGCTATTACGATTGCACTTTTAAAATAATCTAATTTTATATACACATCTATTATAATTCACAGTTGAAAATGTAAGGTACAAATAGGGTAACTTATAATATATTGAGTTTATAGGTCCTTTTTAATTCTGATTAATTTAACTGGATTTTAATCGGGTGTTTATAAAAATATGTAAAATTTAAGCTTGATATAAATTGGTTAAAAATTAATAGAATGATTAATTTATTTGGCTATTGGTGTCAATTCTGTTGTATTTACTCTCTTGACTATAATTGACTAAATTTTCTTCATACAAAATGTAAACCTTGTACACTTTGAAACAAGGTCTTATTTCAAATTTAAACAAGTAGGTAACATATGTGGCTATCGAAATAAGCAATTTATTTGTCGACTAAAGTCTGACACGCTTAAATAAACTTTAAAACCACGTAGCGAGAGCCGCTATCCGTTGAATGCCATCTCTTTTGCTCTGTGTTTTTAGTAAGCGTCTCCGTAGGTGTCGATTAAAATAACGTCATCTTAGTTCGTTTTGAACAAGTTTTTATACGGCAATTATACGGCATTTGAATAAATAGGGACTCTCGCTGCGTGGAAATAAAGTTGAGTATATGTTGACAGGTTTTAGTAAATTTAGTGGCGCTGAGAAATAGATGCCAGTAACAAATAGACCTTGTTACGAAGAAGACAAGGTTGATTTCATATGAAGAAATTAAGTGAGGTTTTAGTTTAGTCGAGTGTGCAATAGAATCGTGACCATTGTCTGAGAAGTTAGTTTTTAAATACATATTAAGATGAATGTTTGAATTAATTCAACTGTCTTTAAATTAATTCCAAATCCTGTACTCATTGATCAAATGAAAATAAGTGACACAAGTTTAAAATGAAATTATTAATATAAAATCAGTTTATGATTCAGTAATGCATATTTATATAAAACATACGACATATACATATATTATATCTATAATTAAACACATTTAAAAATAAAGGGAACACACTTTGTCTTATTCCATTAAAACATTGAAATATTGCTTGGTTCTAATACTGATGATCACAATATTTACAAAAAAAGTATTCATACTTCTCCTACCATCAAGACTGGTTTAAAATAAAACAAATCTATGTTTTTCACGTTGTTATCATGGCACAAAATTTTTGAGCTTAGTTTTTATTCAAAATGGGCTTAGTTTTTAAAGAAAATAACTGCAGGTTCTATAGCAATACTGTTGCTTAGAATTAAAATTTATTATACATAATATTAATACTGAGTATATTATCCACCAATCGTTATCTATACGTGGCGATTGTGCTTAACTTTTTTTTGAGTAGCGAATACTTTTCCGAGCTAATTCTGCAATAACTTTGAAAAAAACACAGTAGGATAAAATTACTGACCCTTACCTATTTAATTTATTTTTTTTGTGGCCCTATTTTAAAAAGGGAATCGTCATGACTCGATATTAGAATTTATGAGTAAAAAATTTATTTGTCAGTATGGTTATTTGTTGTACAAAGGAAACGGTTATTGCAAAACACTGTTCAGTTTATAAGCGAGAAGTATTCGTTATTTTCACAATAATTTTCATACGATCATTTTTGTTTATAATTCGATATCCTAAATAAATAATTCTACTTAAATTTAATGAGTATCTATTATTTACAACATTCTTTGATTAAACACTAGTGTCGCTGTTCGCCTGACTCTTTTAAAAATAAATATTAACAATTTACTACTACGTAAAGTGTAAATTATCAAACCACGTTCTCTTGTTCAGTTACAATTTTTTTTATCACACAGTAATTATTAAAAAGAATATTAAATATAATAAAAGGATATTTTAGGGCCCAAAATAATATCGAATTTCAGGATAATTCAGTTAAAGAACCAATAATTGTCGTATTAATTTATAAAGCTGGTCATGCGTAGTGTGGATAGGATCCGAGATGTGATGTCACGTGCGGTGGGGCCATAGAGTGCGGGGAATACAGGTTACTGCCGCCACCGCCCCAATTACCCCACGACGCCGACGGGAATATTGATGCTGAAACAACAATTTTCTTACCTCAGTTATTAAGTGGAGCTGACACACAAAGACGCATCGGTAATAGAGGCTAAGGAAAAAAGTACAATGAGTTCAATTATTAACTTTTAAGGACACATTTGCATTGATTAAATTTTAACTGATATGTAATGACCGTAATGGAACAAATGGCAGTAATAACTGTGTAACTAAAGTAGCGTAAAGTTTTCTGTCAATCCTTATCTTTTATATAATAATCCTCATATTTAATAACTGTTTAAAATATTACTCGTTCTCTGTGTTTTTTGTATAGAACGAACTTTACAAAAAGCACAAAGGCGGTGACTTTGATTGACACTTTTGAACCAAATGTGAGTTTAGAAACCATATAAACTGATTGTGTTTCGTAAATTAATATCAGTGTCCTTAAAAATGACGATGCATATAATCGCAATGGCTACAATTTTTCATTAAATTTTTACTGTTTACAAAATTAAATTTAATAATTAAATTACTGTTTAAATGCATATATAATTATAAATAGTAATTTATTTATAGATCGACTATGTTCTTAAATAAAAACAAATTCATAAGTATATTATATTTGCGAAAAGAACATTTTTTAAACGACTCCTTCCTTACTAAGAACTATCTGGAAACCTCAAACACCAGCCGGCGCAGAAATCTATGCACTGTGTTCTGTAAGGTGCAGACACTTTAATTCATCAGCTCCAAGTTTAAAAATTTCATGCAAGTTATATTCTTTACAGCCAACAGAAATCCAAAAGTGACTGGAACTTGAATACTATCTGTGAAGTTTAAATAGTATGTTCCATTAAGTCAAGTATACCCGAGCTGTGTCAATGACAACCCGTTTCGAGCGGCGTGCAAATATTTGTGCACGCAAGTGTACCGAAGCATTAGGAGAGAAATGCAGATTATCAGCACAACTGTACGCTGTATTTGAAGGGTGTATGATATTAAGTAGGTAATCGTCACCCTGTTTGGTACACACTCTTTATTAAAAAAAAAAATTGTAAGCCGTGGTAATGAATTAGGGGACTTTTCAGGTTATAATACTTAGTGTTTTGATTTGATTTATACAAAAATTATTTTAATTTTTATTACTATTAGCATATATACCGATTTTTATTGCTGTCACGCTTAAAAATATACATTTGAAATTAGAATACAACAGTTCGCAAAGCGCAGTGGCCTTACGAATATCAATGTTATATTACCTGTAGATGTTGGCATAGCTGCGTGTGGGGCCATAAAAGACGAGAGCTTTGCAGAGTGATGGTATGAGCTCATGAACAAATCACTCTGGTACTTATACGCAGGATCACTGGCTGCTGGCTGCGTGGCCGCAGCTAGCCCTTGGAAATCGAATTTGTACGCATACCTCTTGCCGTGAACTTTGGTCATTATGTTTTTGTCGTAGTAATATCTGTACAGATCGAAAAACAGTTATCAAAAAGTTAGCATTCCTAACATATAACCAGACAATGTAGTATTATTAATATTAATTAGTAAATCGCAATGCATAATCGCAAAGATTTAAATGGGTACCCGCAATCGCAAAGGCTCGCTTGGTAACCATTTTCGTTACCTCAAAGCACGGCTGAGCTTATCGTAGTTCATGTTCGGCTTGGACTTGCGCTCGCCCCACCGACGTGCAACCTCGTCTGGGTCCGTCAGCTTGAACTCGCCGTTTGTGCCTTCCCAAGTGATACAGCCGGCGTTGCTAGAGTCACTCAGCAACTCAAGGAGAAACTGCCACAATTGGATTTGTCCTGAACCTGAAAATATTGGAATAATGAGACTATAAAATAGCTCCCAATTGCTTAGACCTGGCAATCTAAAGTCCTATACGTTCCACACTTCATCTTTAAGACGGCTTTGTGTGTCCTTTAGTGTGGTCTATTTTCAGCAATGGACGTCTCATAATGTTCGCAGACTACATGTTATTACATTCTCTCAAAAAAGTGATCAGAATACTGTGTCCCAGGAATGGTTAGAAGATTGAACGGAATCTTGAGTATATGGTTTCAAATAATGATTCCAAAACAGGTGAAAGCTAATCTAATATATAAAATTCTCGTGTCGCGGTGTTTGTAGTTTGTAACTCCTCCGAAACGGCTTGACCGATTCTCTTGAAATTTTGTGTGCATATTGGGTAGGTCTGAGAATCGGACAATATCTATTTTTCATCCCACTAAATGTTAAGGGTAGTCCACCCCTAATTTTTTTTTTTCATTTTTAGATTTTTTTAATTTTTTTTATGATACAGCATTAGAAAATACATACAATCCTGAATTTTCAACCCTCTACGATCAACCCCTATTTTTTAATCGCGATTTTTATATTATTCTGTTCCATCCACAGATCCGCAATAGGATTGCAAGATGGCAATCGAATACAATAATTGTAGGTACGATAAATATTCACGTAAAATTATAAAACAAGGCATTGCAACGCATGCCGGATGCATCTAGTTTGCTATATGAATGTGATTCACTTCCGTCTTCATGCAGAGTTAGTGTATAAATCTGTTTTTAACCAACATTAAGAAAGAGATTGTGTGATATTACAGTTATATCCAGGAGGCCAAACATATGAAGTTAAAAGAAAAACAACTAAGATTTGCAACATGAGTTGATGAAACCTGTTTATGCCATTATTTATAAGCATTAAAGCTGTTATCACAGTTATTGCTCTTATCAGTTCAGAAAAACTAAGAGATTTATAACATTTTTTTGAGGAAATGAGTGTGTGTCCCTTCAACACAAAGGGAGGATCCACCGACCAGGCTGGGTGACCATGCCTGGCGGACCGCGGCCTGACGGTTGATGTTGCAAAGTTGTAAATACACTAATGCGCGCGAAAACTTTTATTGCGCGATGCAGGATTATTAGTTACTACGTAGTTCAGCCCGTCTTCGCTAGATGATGTTGAAATATTTTGTTGCTGTATGTGGAAGTCGCCACACAATTGTATTCCTATGAATGAGGTTATGAAAAATGGTGATTATTTTCTTATTTATTTATCACTATACTAACTTTTAATCTTTCGCGTTTCATGATACAATTATGTTTTACGGAAATTGAGTCAGCCTGTGACCACGGCCAGTGCAACCTGGTCGAAACGTCAGGCCATTCAGAGGTATGTAATACCTTTTCGTGATCGCGTTAATTTCCGTAATTACATAATCATATTTATCACTATGTTTAAATAGGAAGAATCCATAATTTACTCCTCCGTAGCTCGAAGGACCAAAATATTTTAACGAAATAATAATAATACATGAATACTGTGCATAAAATTATGAAATCTTTATATATAAAAAATTAATCCCTATTTCCCTTAGTCACGTTATAGCTTGAGCACGATTTAACCGATTTCATTCATATTTTTTATGTTTTCTTATACTTTGTAGAAAGTTCTTACGGAACTTGCACTGAACTGTGAACTTGTAATTTTTTTTTTTTTATATTATAGTTGGCAAACGAGCAGGCGGGTCACCTGATGGTAAGTGACTACCGTCGAACACAGACACCTGCAACTCAAGAGTCACAAGTGCGTTGCCAGCCTCTGAGATAGGAGTACGCTCTTTTCTTGAAGGTTTGAAGGTCGTATCGTATTAAATTAAGCAGAAAATCGGTTCACGTGGGATAAATACATCAGCATATCAGGAATTGATAATGAAGATACCTGTTGCTAATTATTTTTTCAGACTTTGGAAACAGATACCTAAAAAGGGTATTTTACATATAACTTTGAACTTAATCTACAAAGCAACGGTTTAAAATATATTGCAAGCATTACTACATATATATTGAAATGCCCAATATTTCGATTTCTGCTCACGTCCACAGGTTACGCATATTTGCCTAACAAAAAAAGGAATACAATGAAATCGGTGCTTCCCACACTAGTGGATAGTTGGGGCTAATGGGCAGGGTGAGCTAATATTAGACGGTGAGTTACATGTGCGCACGATCGGTGACGAGTGCGGTCGTGTGAAACAGGCCTTATAGCGTTAGCACACATATAGTAATATTGTTAAGGAGATATAGTAGAAAAACCCTGTTGTCGAATTTTGGAAAATTCGTAACACATTCTAATAAGAAAATTAACAGAATTAAGAATTAATTATTATTATTATTTATCTTACAGAGACTAGTTTTAATAGGTATAACATCAAAGGTATCTAATAAGTGTAATGCTTATCTGATGAATGCCGGTTAAGAGAGATTGTTGAGTGATGGCTGTGGAAAATACAGTGTGGGACTTTTTACTCATTTTCCAAAGTGGCAGAGAGGCAGAGAGTCATTGGATGGAAATGGCACAAATAGGATCAATTTGCTCCTGGCTCACAGAAGCTTGGCTAATTTGGTTTCGCTTGGCTATTGTAATATATCACACCTCTATGATATACATTGGTACTGGTGTGAGAAGTCCACACTGAATTCGATTCGAATTATTCACATTTGATTCATATAAATTTGTTAGGGAAAAACAGAAGACGGTGCGACGGGTGAACTGCTGTGAAGTTGCCGCACCTTTGATTCAAGAAGTTTAACAGTAATGTTCTGATGTGAAAGTATCTAGTTTAGATTCCAAATATAATTAATATTATATTCGCAGCCTCTATCAATTGATATCCTCTTAAGCTAACCCCCGTATCTCGAAAATATCTCTCAGCCACGCGAGGACCTTACAGTATCATAGTTTTGTTACTCAGGGCGCCTTGAGAGTGGTGCTACAATGTTGACAAAGATTGAGTGACACGATATCACTTATCTTTGGATAGACCTGTACTTATTGACCTATTTAGTTGTTTTAGTACTTCAGATTTCCATTTAAATCGGAACCGTTTCGGTTTAACGGAAATACAAATAAAAAAATTTAGTTAAAGACGAAATACTCGTATATATTAAGCCTGCACCTCAGATGAAACAGAAGTAAGAAAAACAATCATTAAATGAAACAACTATCTATCAGTAATTTATTTTATTTTCCCTCTCGCATTTGTTCTGTCGACCGTACCCTAAGGGTGAGTGCACACGAGCGTGCCTTTCACGTGATTTATACGCGACTCTTACGTCACAACGTTTGTAGCGGGGCATCTCGCCTCGCTTGATCCATTGTTGGTGTATGCCTCATCGGTTTTATGACTCGCAATTAATGCCTCTATCGGCAAAATATTGTGCTCCCGGCTTTAGACTAGATGTGGGATCGGTTCAGTAACATAAGTTATTAATCAAATTTATCTATTGCAAATGTAATTGTGCATGAAACTCAAATGGATTTTTTATTGTCGGAATATGCGTAGAACCGGCTTGGGAATTAAAATGACTTTTTTTTTTATAACTAATGTTTCAAAGAAGCCTTGGTACCGAATGATGGTACCTATGCCGACTGTAATCAGATAGATCAATATACAACTTTTTTTGCACTCTTATTATAGCCTAAATCCAACAACAAAGATGTTCAGATAGTGTAGCTGCTGATAGTGTCGGATATTGCAAATGTGACACAGTGACTTCATACACTTAACAAGCCCATAAAGAAGATGGAAAAAATTTCGATACCTGATGGAATTATAAGAAGAAGAAGAGAAAGAAAGAAGAGAAAGAACGAAATCAGGAAATGGTTACGTCTTTTTAAAACGACCTTTTCATTTCATTATCTATACCTTCCAAAGTTTCTGCATAATTGGGTATGTGCTAAGATATCACGTACATTTTGAGCGGAAGGTAAAAATTAATATATTACGCACCGCTGAGTACCCTGTGGTCATAAACAGTACTGCGTCAAGAGACTTACTGAGAATCATGTGAAAGTTATTACTATTATAGTCAAAAATATACATATATAATTATTATAGATATAAGAAATAAAATTCTCACGTAACACAGTCTCAATCACCTAGGGTTGCTGCGTGATTGCGTGCACAGGTAAGGTGTGCCGTAATTACAAGTCAGGGTTGGCACGTGCCGCTAATTGTTTTAACTTCAGACGGCGCTCGCGCAAAGATTTACTGTCACTAAATTATACGGTTTGATTTAAAGGTGCACCGATCCGGAACATGTGTAACCATTCTCTGGATCAATAGATTCAGGGAACGATTACTTATGTTCCGAATTAAAAATACTAACATAAACAATGGTTTAGATTTTAAATGTCCTGTGAGTGTATATACAAAGGAAAATGTATGATTCCCGTAAAAGGAAACCTATGTCTATGAATACAGTTACCTTAACACTGAAACTATAGTTTTTCCATAATAGCACTGAATATTTATTAAATAACTAACTCGGTATTTTAAAGTAAGTAGAAAATATTTTCGCCACTGAACAAGAATACAAAATTGATAATATTTATAATAAACGTAATTAAATTTAATAACAGAATTAATCAATTTTAATTGGATTACAAATCTTGACTAATTTCCTGTGAATATTAATTTTTATTTTGCTTTCTATAATGTACTTGAAAAGAACAACACCACCAATTATGCTAAAATTCCAAAGCTGCAACTTAAAAAAAAGGTTCACAAAAAGTACAAAATATATAGAAATTCAAATATATAATAGAAGTCTACATATACGTATTTATTAAACTTCAAATCCATGAGATCCAAGTTATGTCTGTCTATAAGATTAATTAGATACACACATTTGAAAAGGTCATATAAGGAAACAAATATTTCTGAAAACACCTCACTTAAAACAATTTAAGTATCATTAACATTGATAACCAAGAATATGAAGTCACCCTATACAATATACAGCGATACCGTCGTAATAACTCGCGATTTACATAAATCCCCGAGTGGCACCCCTGTCGATGTAGCCTGTTAACGTTTCACCTTCTGGGTCGAGGGCTGATCGGACAGATATACCGGTAACGGCGTGTACTTAGGTGCCGTGGAAAATTCGTGAGGTTTATTTGAAATACATTGAATTATCATTGTCAATTTGATTTTAGCTTCTTTGAAATGTTCGTGGCGTACATGGTATTTCGAGCTTTTACTACCGCTACTGCTTCCATCATGAGATAAACAACTTATTATATTAACTTCATGGCCTTATTTTTCATCCTGTCTTCTAAGTTCTACTTCACTTCTGGTTTAAAAAAATATTAATCTTTAATTTTATGTATGGAATTCTACAATCTTAAATAGGATACTGTTGTTCTTTTCTTCCAGTATTAAATCCACCGTTCCCAGATCAGAGATTATTTAGTTATGGATATCTTTTTATCAATGGTAATTATCACTTCAATTCTGTTTACCTTTATCAGGCCTCCATATTCGATATGGATACTCACTCTTAAAACATTATCTCATTTAATAAATCAACCATTGACCGTGTTATGTTTACCTATAATGATAAAAATGTCTTTCATTTAATATTAGATCTAGCCTTTAACTATTGCTTATTTCATTTTCAGCATGTCTTATATTTTCTCAAACCGATGGCTTTATTCAAAGTATTTTGTTAAGTAAAACTTACAGCTCTGGCTTTCGTGATGTGTTGCCGTCGCGTTTCCACGGCATGGCATTACAAACGCTATGCTATCGCGTGTGGTTTACACCCATACAATTTTATTTATCAATATTCATAAGTATTTGAACTTGAATTTCGTGGTTTCTAATGTTATACATGTAAGGTAATACACTATAATAGAATAAAGAAAATGTTCCTAGTATGTTATTTTCATTTTAAACTGCATTTTGTCGCGTTCTAATGTTAGGGTTTCGTCCCGGCGATGCAAAGTTAGGACTCTTATAGGTTCTTATATATTATATTTTATCTTATTTTAGTTTAGTTATAGATTGGGGCTTACTCGTGCTACTAGTTCGCGACTTGATCTGTTAAGCCCATTTTCTCCAAACCTACTTAATGGAAATATTGTAAATTAAGCGCAGTTAAGACCTAAGTGAGGAAGAAATAAGAAAAAAATTACAAACATGTAAAAAAAAGATTCTGTAGAAATATTATCATTATTACTTTAAAAGATATTCAAGCAAACTATACTAACATTTAGTATTTACTTTTGATCTCTTAACGTCTCTCATCGTCTCTCCTAACTACATCTGTAAATTTCGATAAATATAGGGAGGAAATATTTAAAAAAAAACCGAATACGGAAGAAAATAAATACTATGTTTATGTTATGGAAACCTTATAACAAGAGAGTGCTGATATCAAGTTCCCAGAGATAAACAAAAGCTAAACCCTGTTTGACCCCTCCACACCGGGGCTCGTTATCGAGATCTCGCGTGATTTCTTTGCGAGAACCGGTCACCCCATTTTCTCATAGGTCACTTGCTCCCACCACCATTTTTACCTTTGAGTTAATGTTAATTTACCACTAAATCACTTATTAGCGTTAGGTGGTAACCCTATTTTTTGTTTTGATTGATTGATGTTCATGTTGGTATTGTTAAATTGTTTAATGAATATTTTTTTCTAATCTATTGAATAAAAACTTCTAGTAATTAATAAGTATTAAGTTGAACGATATTTTAAATTTATATAGAAATAACATTTAATAAAAAAAAAATTTAAAAATTACGTAATGGTATATAATTAAATAAAATTTAAATTAAAGACCTTAAATTTCAGTAATGTGTTCAAATAAAGTTTTGGTGAATAATATTAAACAACAGTTGTTTCTTCTTCTTAATCGAACACTCCTGGCGGAGTGGTCGTGGTCATGGATCGTCTGATAATTTTGCTGCGGCTTTTGCAAGACTTCTCCTTCTTTCTCTATTTGTGACACTGCGTGTATATTCCTTCGAGGAACACTTTATAGACGATTTAAATGAGATCTGTCCATCGTGTGCATGATGTGCCGCGATGACGTTGACCTCTTTGAACGTTGAACTCTTTCTTGTACCACTAATCGTTTTAATGAGCTTTCATTGCGAACGACATATCTAAATATTTTAAAGACAATTAAAAATAA
This sequence comes from Euplagia quadripunctaria, assembly GCA_963859945.1. Classification (NCBI taxonomy): domain Eukaryota; kingdom Metazoa; phylum Arthropoda; class Insecta; order Lepidoptera; family Erebidae; genus Euplagia; species Euplagia quadripunctaria. The sequence continues at coordinate 27,419,867 of OY982559.1, read as the reverse complement.
TAAATAGTTGTTTAGTTACCTGAATTTGCTAATCGACTGCTTGTGGGTCCAAACATTTGATATGGATCTGCAACAATCAGAAAAAAAAATTAGCAACATAAAATAATTGAAGACTGTTGAAGGTAAATAGATATTTTTGTATTAGTTTACCACAGATTTAACTAAAAATGAACTAAATCTTCGCTAACATGATAAAACTGAAGAGTTATTTGAAGATTTCTCTTTCACCGTTGTTGCAACAAGGTTGTGGAATGCACTACCTATCGAAATAAGTAAAGCTCAAACAATAAACGCATTCAAAGGAATGGTGAAAAGTCACTACTTAAACTTATAGCTCCATTAGCAGGTATACTGTAACTGTCAATTTTATTGTTGTTATAATGTTTATTTGCTGAATATCGATAATATGTATTCTTTCAGTATATGATTATTTATATTATTACTTCGGTATGTATGTAAGTATATATATATATTTTATTTTTATTTACATATATTTACAATATTATTACAGGAAACCTCCCAAGGCAATATTGCAAGCTTACAACTAATTGTAATAAATTATTATAAACAATTAATATTCATAAAAATAATTATTATAAATCTATTATATGTCAGAAATAATGCAATTTTGTGCTACTTCTGTGAATTCTATGAAAAAAATTATATATATTATATGCATATGTATAAAATAAATCTGGGTATAGACAGATAGAAAGATAACACTTTATTTGTACACCAGTCTATACATATATAGGGTGTAAGCGACAACGTGCCGAATCCTGAAATAGTGTATTCAGACCATTATTTTGAGTTAAAGTCATTGGAATTTTGTACAGGTTTTTTTTTTCTTTTTTTTTGCTTAAAAGTAATATCACAATGAGTAAACAGAACATTTTGCCGAACAAAATGTAATAAATACCGCATACGGCCAAAAACAGCAATGTAATCAATCAAACAACATTTAAACATTTTATGCAATCAGCTGGGTCTTGACGGCGGCGAACGTTGAAGTTTATTCACCGTACCGCACAAAAAGAATACCTACGCATGTTGCATGTACATTTCGTAGCGCCAAATGAAACTAATGACTATAAATCCTTAATCTCACATTTTTATGATAAACTGACTTTTGTATTGTGTTAAGTATAAATAGAAAGAGGTTATTGCAAGTCTTAGCTCAAACTTACACGCTGTATATATATGTTTGTTCTGTATGTATGTATATATTTAGTTGTGTGTATATTTATATGTAGTGCACCGACAGCTACCACTTACTCCAGTCACTAAATCCATCCTAAGGTTGTCTGGTAGAGATCGCTTTTTGCAAAACCGCCCATTGTATCTAACACTAACATATAATATTAAGACCATTTGTAGTTCTATGTACAAAGTGTACAATAAAGAATAAAAAAAATAGGGAGTCATGGGACCTGCCGACAGAAGTGAAAACTTAAAACTTAAACGAAATGACGCACTTTAAACGTCACATTAACAGGTCGGTGACATTAATTAATAAAGAGCTGACAGAACTCAATGTTTAGATTAGCGCCCTCTAGTGGATGTATATATGTATTATTAGCGTGACGGTCACGAGTTCAGCAATCAGCAAAAGTGCACAAACGTGGCTAAAGAAGTTTACATTTCAAAAAAAGTGTGTGTCAGCTCTCTCTTTCTCTCTCTCTCTCTTTCTCCCTAAATTCCTTCCTCCCACCCTCTCTCCCTCTCCATGTCCCTTTGACGCTGTACATGTAAATAAAAATAAGGAACTCGCCTCCGTCTTACGAATTTTCAATCTTGTCATAAAAATATTTTTTAATTATATGACACTCGGACACATTTTCGATCAGGGTCACGTGTCCTGACGCGAGTTTAACATTTTTAACCCATCCCAGAAAGTGCTCAACGCCGCTACAGAAGTTTTCATTTCAACAAAAGACGATTAAGATAACATAAGTATACGACAAAGATTTGGTATGAAACATAATTATATCACTTTAATAGGCTGGCAAATTAAATGATTTACCGAGTAATTTTCAATTTAATTTCCTTCCAATGCCTTCGGTACTTAATATCTGGCGTGACTCTGTCAAGATTAACCTATCGTTGTGGTTAATTCAGATACTTTTATTTGACATTTTTATGTTATCTAAAATCACAACTTTGATAGGCGACAACAAATTTACCAAGAAATCACGGCAACCATTGTCGCACTTCGCCGTAGATCACCAAGCATCGTAAAAGATAACAGTTGCCAGGACGACAGAACTAACAACAACACCGACCCGAAAAAACCCAGATACATTGCATAGATTGCATTACAAATAGGCATAATGAGTCGGGTGTGCAACTATCTCGATTTGCATAGATAGTCCCAAGTCGTCGACAGTGTGTTGGCGGCTTAGCACACTTTGAATATTTTTGATTGCATTCCGGTACTACATCATTACACTTTACCGCCACTGTATATATTGATAGATTTCTAAAATATACATATATCCTCGTGAACAGTCCTTTTTTATGGGATGAACCTTTTCTGTATCCGTGACAACGTGTATCGAAAATTTCATTGTGATCGGTCATGTAGTGAAAGCGTAACAAACAAACTAACATTCGAATTTATAATATTAGTTAGGATTATTTATTACAACTTACATAACTCAAGAAGCGGTGATTACTTTTTAATTTTGGGAAGTGTTTAAATGACTGAAGATAACGAAGTATTCTTTCAATTTCATACACAAGAGGGTATAGACAAGATGGGACTTTTTAATTTTGGGAAGTGTTTAAATGACTGAAGGTAAAGAAGTATTCTTTCAATTTCATACACAAGAGGGTATAGACAAGATGGGACTTTAGGTTGAAAAACGAATGTCAATACATTCGAGTTTTTTAAAATGAAAACTTCTATGACTGACAAAAAGTGCGCAACGTTAGGCACGTCAGTTACGTTTTCACTTTTGACGTGCAGTCCTACGACTGACAGTTTTTTTTTTTTTTTAATTATTAGTTGTTGAGGTAAAATACCGAACCCCACATATTCGATCCTATTTTATCTTAAAACAGGTATAATCCGATAGATAATATTTATCGCTGTTCCCAAACGTCATGTGATTACCTCAGAGCGAAAAGAAAAAACCTAACCTGGTCTGAGTCATGTCTGAGGAGGAATAGGCAACGTAAGTCATATTCAGCAATAAGATATCTAATTAAAAAAAAACAGTCAGTCGTAGGACTGCACGTCAGAAGTGAAAACATAACTTCACAATGTATTTGCATATACATACACACACACACACACATCTGTATATATATAATTAGGTTAAAAATAAAAAGTAAGTAATAACATATCTAAATGTATACATAGGGTACACTGGAAGTTCTGCGCTCATGGCCCCTCATAAACGTTTGAATTTCGAATGTTATATTTTTTTAAATATAAGAAACTCGGCTCTGTCTTACGAATTTTCGATCAGGTCACGTGTCCTGACGTGAGTTTAACATTTTTTACCCATCACAAAAAGTACACAACGCCGCTAAATAAGTTTTCACTTCAAAAGCAGGAATCTCAAGACGTCAACAAACAGTAGACCAGTCCCTGTATCCCAGTATTTGCGTATTTTTTAAATTTGGAAGTGCTTAGAGACTTTGACTTAACACTGCGTATAGACCCCAAAATCACACACTGCTCGCACAAGTCGTGCTCATAAAAAATGTTCCCCATAATTTAGTTCATACTACCGCCGGCCATGCAAATTAAACTAATAATTCGAATGGCACTTTCATATTGAAACAATAGCACCCTAATACTTCTCGCCTTTTGTAATGTAATAATGAAGTGGCGATCTTAATGACACTCCAGTTAGTGCACGGACTATAAAGCATTGTGCCATGACGAATCGAACCCATAAAGTATTTAAAATGATATTTGGACTCTTTCCCTCTCTCCCTCGCACTTTTGATGGTGAGATTAGTTTTAATAACACTAACCGTGTTATTAAATGCTATTTTTGTAAATTCGTCAATAAGAATTATTGTGATTTAATGAAAGGAAGAAATTGTCAATCTACAAGGAGAGCTATTCAACTTAGTTTACAGTTTTTTACAGTTATATAATTTTTTAAACATATCTGTCGAACCTATTGGAGTATAATCATGCTGTGTTATAGATGCGAATTACAAAATTTCTACTGTTCTGAAATTATACATAACTAGCAACCCGCCCCGGCTTCGCACGGGTACAAATTATACACCTAAACCTTCCTCATGAATCACTCTGTCTATTAGTGAAAACCGCATGAAAATCCGTTCAGTAGTTTTTTAGTTTATCGCGAACAGACAGACAGGCAGACAGACGCGGCGGGGGACTTTGTTTTATAATATGTAGTGATTATGTAGTTACTTATGTAAAGACCTCTGTGTGTTATTTTAATATTTTTTAAACCTTCAATAAAATAAAAAAACTAACTAGAAACGCAATGATTTGCAACAAAAATGCATAGGAAGAAGAGCCTATTAAAGTCTGTCAAAGCACTATTAACGAAGATGAAAGACGAAAATGTTGCAACTCACTGTTACTGACAAAAGGCAAGTTAAGTATAAAAAAAATGTTCAGAATAATAGTTAAATCGAGGGTGGGTAAATAGCCGCTTGTAGGGGCGAGGCGCGATCCAATCGAGATGATTATGATAAATGATCGAAACGTTTTGAACGTAGCGTTGTGAAGCGTGCCGCGGATGGATTAACCCAAAATTGACGATTAGGACTGCTTTGCTGGGATTTGCTTTTAAACAAAGTCGTGTGTAACAGAGAATAGAGAAAATAGTAATAACAATATAACGAGAAGGTGACATATGTACATCTATAGGTATCTTTATCAATTTCAAATTGATGATTGGCATAAGTTTGACAAAATAATCCAGCAATGAAAACTCGTGGCCTCTTAATTTCAGTTGACATTAGTTACATAATTGAGAATAACAAAATGCATAAGTTTCAGAAAGTTAGGACCAACGACCATTAACACAATAAGAATATCTTTTTTTATTAATTGCTATTCAATATTTAGATTGTGAAATATTGTTTGTAATATATAGCTAACGCTAGTTTGGAAATCAGGGCTTGCACTTGAATTGTATGCACCTTTTGTTACAATTAAGAATTTATTATTATTATTATTCTCTTCATTTATTTCATAAACATATAAATATTATTATTCTCTTTATTAACATTTAAATACATATAAATTACATTTTTAAATACATTATTATATAAAAAAAAATATATTTAAAAATATAAAAAATAGTGTCCCACCGGTATCGGGTACAGGGACCAAGCTACCGGTGGTTAGGGTTCCAGAGACAGAAACCTCCTCATTATGCGTGCCGTGTCGAGAAGGACTGCCTTCTGCATTAGGCTCTTGATCCAGCTGCCTAACGTGAGCCTCTGAAGGTGTTGGTCGAGGCTCTTAGCAATTAACCCATGGGCCGAAATGACTATCGGCACAATGATTGCTGAATCCACATCCCACATGTCGACAATCTCGTGAGATAAGTCCAAATATTTTATTTCTTTCTGTTTTTCAGCCTTCAAGAGATTGTCGTCATGGGGAATGGTGATGTCAACAATCATTGCTCGGCGCTCTAATCGGTCTATCACCACTATATCAGGCTTATTGGCAACAATAGTCCTGTCAGTGATGATAGATCGATCCCAGTACAATGTTGCACGACCATTTTCAAGAACTGGGTCGGGCACATACGTGTAGTACGGTAACTCGACAGTCACAAGGTTATATTTAAGAGCAAGTTGCTGATGGACTATCCTGGCCACTTGGTTATGTCTATGCAAGTACTCACCGTTGGCAAGACGAGAACAACCGGAAATTATATGCCTGAGGGTTTCTCCGGGACGATGACATGCCCGACAAATGTCAATCGTGCCGTCCTTCAGGATATATTTTCGATAGTTATTCGTCATAACAACTTCATCTGTAATTGCACAGACAAACCCTTCAGTTTCTCCGAAGAGATCACCAAACCGTAGCCAGGACACAGATGCTAATAAATCGACATCGGGCCCATTTAAGGCCCGATAAAAACGTCCATGCAGCTCTTTGCCCTTCCATATCTCCTTACGATCAGTAATATTAAGTACTGCAGGTTTGCGCCAGTTCTCTTTTCCTAGAGCAAGTGGGGTGAGTCCGTTGTCAACTGCCACCACATCCCGATGCACATCCACGTTAACGGAGAGGAAGTAATCTCTAAGATTGCATACCTCGCGATTATGGAGGGTCTTGGCATTTAAAAAACCACGACCCCCACATTTCCGCGGGATATACAATCTCATTACCGACGATCGTGGATGGTGCATTCGGTACGCGGTAAGCAATGTACGAACTCTTCTATCCAGGGCATCTAGTTCAGTCTGAGTCCATCTAAGTATTCCAAAGGAGTAGATTAGGACTGGCATGACCCAATCATTATAGGCCCGCACCTTATTACCGCCTGATAAAAGACTTTTCAATACTTTTTTCAGGCGGCTAAAGAAGCGTTCCTGTAACGATTGCTTCATAATCAATTCATTTACACCTAACGCCTGTGACATACCTAGATACTTGTAAGTTTCGTTGGCGGAAAGACATCTAAGGTGTGTGGAATCTGTGAGTTCCATCCCATCAGATTCCACAATCCTGCCTCTTTTTACATGCATGACTGCACATTTATCCACACCAAATTCCATCCTGATACCTTTACTAAAGGTTTCAGTTACCTCTAGTAATCTTATCAATTGGAAATTGCTGCAGGCAAACAGTTTCAAATCATCCATGAAAAGGAGGTGGGATATAACCTGACCTCCTCTCCGCAAACGATAGCCTAGCCCTGAACTCTCCAGCAAAGTACTGAGAGGATTCAAAGCTAAACAGAACCACAAGGGGCTCAAACTGTCACCCTGAAATATACCCCGCTTGATCTTTATATGCTCGCCGTCACCGACAGGCCGCCGACATCCTGGATAGCAGAGGACCGTTCTCCATTGCCGCATACATGCCTTCAAGAAAGTGCATAGAGTCGTATCAATCTTGTACAACTCCATCACTCTCAAGAGCCACGTATGCGGCACAGAGTCATAGGCTTTCTTATAATCTATCCAACATGTCGCCAAATCCTTTCGGTTACGGCGAACTTGTTGATTAATGATCGTGTCAAGTATAAGGAGCTCTTTAGTGCCACGGGCCCCACTTCTACATCCATTCTGAGAGTAAGCCATAATAGTATTGTTAGTTATATGAGATGTTATCTTCACTCTCAGAATAGATGTTAGTAATTTATAAAGTGTTGGGAGACACGTTATAGGTCTGTAATTTTTGGGATCCGTGGCACTACCAGACTTATAGAGGAGGTGAGTTACTCCTGTGGTCATAAAAGTTGGAAGCGAGCCTGATTCTAAGCATGAATAGAATTGAGATGCCAAATGTACATGTGAGCTACGGAGCCACTTTAACCAAAAGTTATGCAGTCCGTCCGGTCCCGCTGATTTCCAATTCGGCAGCGAACGAACTGCACAAGCTATATCAGTGCTGGAGATGGATATTGGCTCCATGGTATCAATCGACTCACATGATCGTTCAACATCTCGCATCCAATCACCCTCTGTGTGAGTGACAGGCATTGCCCAGATGTTACGCCAAAATGTATTTGTAGTTTCAGCATCTGGGAAATGTGTGTCACTCACTACATCAGGCTGCTCCCACCTTCTATAAACCCACCTCTCATCCTTTTGGAATGAACGATTCTGAGTATATCGGTCCACTCTTTTTTTGTATCTTCGTATACGGTTTGCCCATGCATAAACCTTCTGTTTCAGAAAGTCAATGCGTTCTGTGACTCGTGCTGCATAATGACAGGAACTGATACCAGTTCCCGAAAAAGCCCGATTCACAAAACGCATTACTCTCGGACGTGTGTTACCCGATCTGAAACAGATAAGCTTGCCAATGAGTGCCCTCGCCTCAGTAATACGACGCTCAATCCTGCACTGCCACGCTGGCACAGCAAGCTTTAGCCGAGTAGCGGTATTATTTTCTGGGAATTTAACACCAGCTACTCGACATGCTGCAACAGCTGCACAATACAGAATTGAGTGTGTATCACTGAGATCTTTGCTTTCTTCTAAATAAATATTTAACATAGAATCAAGGGCACACACCAGCGCTTTATTTCGTTTATGCATTGGCAAACGCGGCAAACGAGGTCTGTTTTCATAACTCATGGACCGATATTCTCGAATAGCACCTTCCAAAGTATTCCTTATTTGATCATTATACTGAGTACTTACAGATGAAGCAGTGCTGTCCTCTCCGCCTTCATCAGGGTAAGGTCGTAATAAACCAGATGGTAATTGTGTAACTATTTGTGAAGGAGGAGAAGCCATAGTGCTTGTCTGCAAGTCCAAGCGCAGCCTCTCAAGCACAGAGTTATCCAACAAACGACATCGTTGGATGGCCCGTACTTGGTCTGATAGTCGTTGCGCCGAAACGTTAACAGTTGGTTCAAGTTCCTGAAACAGAGACAGCATACGATCACGGTACGCAGTGAGGTTAGTTCCTCCCTCTGTAGCCACAAAATATGCTCGCATGACGTTCTCATTTATTAAAGTCGTCCATCTCATGCGACGCACATTACCACCGGTAGCGGGGGCCCTATTCGAAGCCGGTGGGCCTCGGGATCCCAAGCCATTCGGTGGCCGGCCTCTCCCCTGCCGACGTACAGGTGTTGGCGACGTCGGCGGAGAGAAAAACTCGTCACTCGATGTCGAGCTCGACGCCTCAACAGCGGTCGGTACACTCGATGTAGTTTCCGGGGGCCGCGAGGCGGAGCTGAGCGACGAGTCCGGGGATAGTATTTGCGCTTTTGCCCTGGATCTTGTAAGCATCTTCGGAATTGGTTAATAATTGTATTCGTTTCGGTTTAATAAATTTTTTCTTGTATGACATGACATATGTCATGTCTTGTAGGTACTCTATTTATAGCTTGTTTTCGTCATTTTTTCCTTGTTTTTATTTTTATTTTATTTTGGATCTGCATTTTCGTTAATAGATTTCTATAATATATGGATTCAATAGAAAGTTATCTTGAAAAATATAAATATTGGAAATACGCTTATAAAAGAAGACTGCCTCTTAGTGTTGCCAGGTTATTATTATTATACTAATTATATCCTGATTACAATGGGGATATCCACTCATAATTATAACTATATAAGCAGGTTGTGCATCATAAAAATCGATAAATAATTTAAAAAGATAATCGAAAATCCATCCCATAAGTAGACTATAAAATCAAGACCGATTAGTCAGCACAAATAGGAACAGTTCCTTAGTATGGCTTGTGGTATAGTCTCGCTGATCTATGTATTAGAAGTCTGCAATGGTTTAAAGAGAGGGTACAGTTCAGTAGCATTCGGAGCATCATCAAAATCTGCATTGGCATCTTGTAATAACATCTCTATTATACCTTGAAGTGGATTTTTCATTTAATCATGATGATTCAATAAGCCCTTCCAATCACTACCCTTATATTAGCTACCAATTATAATTTGTTTGACTTGCATTTGTATGGGCAAGCAAAATCATTATATTTAGAAGGAAGTTTCATAGTCGTTTCAATTTATTACGACATGTCTTTATCATGATAATATTAATAACAGAAATGAAACGTTGGATTCGGTATATACTTTTAAACACTAAGTTATGAAAGTAGCTTTATCTGTCGGTCTGTTCGTGCCTTTTCGCAACACAAAAACTAACATATATATTTATACTACTATACTATATAATACTAGCGGACTCGACAGACGTTGTCCTGCCTGAACTTAAAAAAAATATTTTTTTCTGGAACCCTATCGCAGCGCCATCTACCGGGTCTAATTGTAAATCTAAACCATTCTCGAATTCACCTTAAGACACAAAAAATTTCATTAAAATCGGTCATTATTCATGGAACCCTATCGCAGTGCCATGTACGGGGTCCAATTGTAAATCTAAACCATTCTCGAATCCACGTGAAGACAGACACAAAAAATTTCATTAAAATTGGTCATTATTCATGGAACCCTACTGCAGCGCCATCTACCGGGTCCAATTGTAAATCTAAACCATTCTCGAATCCACCTGAATACACACAAAAAATTTCATTAAAATCGGTCATTATTCATGGAACCCTATCGCAGCGCCATCTACCGGGTCCAATTGTAAATCTAAACCATTCTCGAATCCACCTGAAGATGCATAAAAAATTTCATTAAAATCCGTCCAGCCGTTTAGGAGGAGTTCAGGAACATACGCACGCACCGAAGAAATATATATAAAGATAATCGCTGCCATAAGGTGACAAAAGCGACATTTAAACGCTAGGAATTATTTGGATCTGGACTCCTTCTTCTTTTTTATAGTTTGTGTTCAAAATAGATAAAAGACCTAAAACAGTGTAGCTTTTGCGTTTTGCTAAAGTTATTTACACTGTTTTAGGTCTAGCGTTGAAGCATCTGCGTAAGTGTAAAAAAAAAATATATTGGTAATTAAATTTCAACTTTAAGTAATAGATTTAACCGAAGGCCATTCGATTGTGTCAGTCGAACTGACACAATCGAATGGCCTTCGATTAAATCTTATACATTTATCTAAAACCATACAACCACCTGCACAAACGAAGTTACATCACTGAAACATCCCAAATAGAATTGTCAAAAGCGATTACGTTTTCCATTTGCGATCAAAATTGGTGGGACGTGCGCCCCGCCGATGCTCCTGCTGCCACTTATTGGTACTTTGATTGTTTTTGTATTTCTCATCATTAGATTTTCATCTGTGACGGCATTTTGCTTTCCTGTTTGCAGTAAATAAGTTTATCCTCTTTCATTAGTTGCACTGACTTACGTTTTTTACTGTTTTACAAAATCAATGTTTATGCTAAATGATTTTTAACTGTTGTCATATATACCTTATTTTTTAATTAATATTTTAACAGTTTCTTGTTTCAGCTTTTTAGCATTATTGGTCAAATGGCTATAGAGTGCCATTATTATCATCTGAACTGTGATAAACATATTTTTCGGTTTTATTTCGGCAGTGGACAATATGTCCCCCGCTGTTTGCCGGGACGGTCTGTCGCTTCCCCCACGACGCTCTGTCAACAATACATTCTTACTGCAAACATGGTGAACTCCATATGAAATTTATTGTGCCACTGTCGAGTTCCCCAATAGAATAGTTTATTTGTTGAGTCAATTTTCTTAGTATTGCTGCAATAGTATACAACTTTAGTCTTCGTATACTTTAAAACTGAAACATTCATGTTGGATTTTGATTTAAAATGTTATGAAAAATATAAAATAATAGTAATAACTATAGTTCACGTGATGTCGAACTACAACAGTTGATTTGTTCTAAGAGAACCTCATGGAAAAAGTAAATTCTGTCCTTGCAAGGCGCAAGCATGCTATGTTACGTTGTTAGTTAGTTATTTTTCCTAGAAATCTGTATAAGCAATATCACTTTTCCACCTTTTCCTTTCAATATACTCCCAATTTTTCCTTGCAAATAATAGTTTGCAAAATGAATGAATGAATGTTTAATACTTCTCTGCCTACTTCTTCGGGAGTACAGGCGTGAGTAAATGAAATGAAGCTGTCGGTAGAAGTTACAAATTGGTATACCGCTTTGTTACGTCACCTCGTTTCTTTTGATATAACTGAACGAATGCTATTTAATCTATTTATATCTTGGACAGAGTGTGGAGTGCGGCCTATTATACTTATTTTTCTGACGTTAGATAGGAACTGAGGCTAATATCTAGCTTAGGACGTGGAGTACACTGAAAGTTTTGCGTAACTCATTAATAAAACAATTTACATGTACAGTAATATATTTACTGCTATTCGAAGTATTCTCCATTACATTTAAAACTCTTGTTCATTCGGTCAAATCATTTTTGAAAACATGAGAACCATTGGTCTAAGGGCATGTTTTTCACGTGCCAGTTGAAAGCTATCACGGCCTCTTCCGGCCCCGTAAATGTCATGCCTCTCATCAAATCTTTAATTTCGCATCGCACGGTGGCCTGGCGGTATAGACTATGTGCGGGATGGGTCACTAGCTCTACCTTTTCAGAAGGCAAAAATGACTTTGTCATGTTCGCGGTGTGCGCCGAAACATTGCCAAGGTGCAATAGGATGCAACTTCTTGGTCGTTCTTCTCTATTTCAAATACACTGCGCAAAAAAAGGTGATGTATCATTCAGCATTAACTGTCTTTTGTTCTTCCAGCAGGATCGTGCAGACAGGACTCGTCCGGGAGAAAAAACGAAATAATTTTTTTGCCTACGTTTCTCGCCTGCCTCAATTTTGTTGGTTTACTATCACCTTCAAACACCCATACAGAAGACTGTTGCTTTCTTTCCGGCATGTAACAATATATCCATGTTTCATCTTCTGTCACAATGTCGTACACAGGATTTGAACGTCCGTGATCGTGCTTTAACAATATTTTTTACACCAATCAACACGAGTCCGATTTCATTCTGGGGTGAGCTCATGAGGAATCCAGCGGCAGAAAAATTTTTAAACTTTTAAATTTTGATGTAAGATTTTTTGAATTTGGCGCACATCAATCCCCAAATGTCCTCAAACCTCCTCATAGGTGATACGCCGGTTTCCTTCAATTAGTTGCCTGACAGTAGCCACATTTTCTTCAGTGATCGCAGTTGAGGGCCGACCTTCACGAATTTCATCATGGAGAGAAACACGGCTACTATCAAATTCTCCGATGGGTCTAAAAAAGTTCTTGGTGGTGGCATTTACGAAGAGAGACCAAAATTCAACGCCTAATACACAGCAATGGCAATTAAGTGATGAAAGACCACTGCTCGTCTAAAACACTTGAAAGCGTTATTAACAAAGTATCAAAAGAACACGGAGCTCTACAGATACAAAACGTGTGCAGTAACACAAATCCTTACCGGACACTGCAAAACTGAACAAATATATGTTCATCCTAAAGTTGAGCAAAAGCACAACATGCAGATTCAGCCAGGAGGCATATTTTATGCTCTTAATGTGATACCAAAGTATCAACCTGAGGGTTGCACATTTTGCAACCGCAGGGAATACAAAAAAGCACTTCTCATAAGATCTAAGGATATAGACTACAAAAAAAATCTTCACTTGAAGCGACGGAGGTTACAATTTCCGCGATATTAAATGGTTGTGTAATATATGTAACACTAGCAGCGCCTCGCAGTTCGCCTCGCAGTGGAAATATCGGGATAAAAATATCGTATGCGTTAATCCAGGTCTCCAACTATCTACATACCAAGTTTCATCGCAATCGGTCAGTGGTTTTTGCGTGAAAGAGTAACAAACATCCATCCATCCATCCAAACTTTCACATTTATAATATTAGTGGGATGAAAGAAAAACTTACGATACTACTCAGAAAACATTGGAAACGCCGGAACAAGTGGTCTCAAAATGTTTGCCACTAAGCGAATCAGTTGGTGCCCAAAGCGGTACTCAAACCGAAACCCCTTCACATTACAATTGATTGGTGTCCGCCAAATGAACCTCACAGTGTTAGTCTTTTCTACTGTAATTACGCGCCATTACCGCTAATCTTTCGCAGTTGAAATAAGTGTGGTAGGCAAACCAAGCTTTATGGATTAGTAATAAGACGCATTATTCTGTAACGTTGTTTTTCGAGAGCCAATGATGTGCGTCAATACGACAAAAGAGAAATAGTTCTTACTGCTTTAGCTGAAAATCGAAAATCGTTAGCGACGGATATTGAAGAACAGCTTTATGCCTTACCGTTTGGAGTTAAAGTTGTTTTTTGGTTGGGAAGAGATAAAGTGTAGGGTGTAGCTGGAGGCCTGAAGGAGTTAATGCGTGCGGCACAAAGGGCCAAATCACTGCCCGACGTGCGGCCGCGGCGTCAAAGAGCGAATTTGTATTCCAATTATGACGCCAGCATAGACATCCTTCGATCAATAAAAGGTGGACATTTCAGACCATTTTTTGTATATGTTATATTTATTATGTTATTAGAAGAATCCAGGGATGGAATATACAAAATTACTAACATACGGACATAATTAGAATAGTTATTAGTAGGTAACATTTGTTATATTAGTGCTGTCGGTAATATACCGATTTGGTAATTACAATTACAAAATATTATTGTAACTATTATCTGTCGAAAAGACTGATATAAAGTATATATTGCCACACTTATTTTATCCAGATTGTTTCTATTTTATTACAAATCTGCACGTATAAGTGCAAAAAAGTGCATTTTAACGTTCATTAGAAATTGCAACAAACAGGTTTAGGACTTTAAATCAGTATAGATTTAAAAGATATTCGAATAAAGCCAGCCCTCTTAAAGTCGGTGCTTCATAGAATCTTCGACAAATTTACGAGTAACAAAAAGAACATAAAATAATAATAAAGGGATAATTAACCGATTTCAGTGCATTACGATTCCCCCAGTGGGTCGTTAGTGCAATTCCGTAGCCCCTGTGGCATTAGCTGTTTGATTGCGAGTCCCCACTCCCCACTACCAGATTCAATAATGTTCACCCTGCCAGATTTATTTTGACATTTCTATTTGTTAAGACGTATGATTATTAGTTAGTAATTGTTTTGTGAGAACAATTGATATATCGGTTTCGGCGAACGTTATAGTTATATCGATGATTATGTTATTAAATTCCAGAAGTCAAAACTACTTTTGATTCCTGGAATTAATTGATTTATATTGTTTGGTATTTATTTTTTATTAAGAATCTCTTACAAGAAATACATGACTGTATCAAATTACTTAGATTGTTATGAGAAAATGATGGAAGTTTAATTCGTGTAAGTCCTTCAAAATACAGGACCTACTGCTGAATATAAAGGGCCTATCCATTTTTGTCAGAAGCGATGTACTGACTGGATTGTTAAACGGGAAAACTGCCTCATGAGCTTTTTAGGGTTAATTACCTCAAATGGAAAAAGGAACCCTCATACGATCACAACGATAGCAATCTTGAGCCAAGATTGTAGGTTCGAGATGTCGCGTGAGACCTCAGAATTGCAGAGATCTCGGGCACATGTTAAAAAATGCTTCTATTAAACGCGATGAAAACTGCTTAGCGTGTTATGTGATTAACTAAGACACAACATCAATTTTAAAAATGTGTATTTGATATAATCATTTACTTAATATATTACCACTGAACAATCAAAAGTATTTTTTTTTAAATTAATAATAACAAAATAATACCTGAGAAGGATATTGTTAAATATACTCATTTAAAATATTAGCTTTCTCTCTTCTGTTGGAAAATAGCTTTTTAAAAAGCAAAGAGTAGTAGGTACTTGTCCCACATACAAAATCTTATTTCAATTACTATGTACACAGTAGCTAAACATGCTCTGCACATCTCAGACACGACACTGGTTGAGTAAGCTATCATAAGCAAACTGTAAAAATGTACCCCTGGTTCTTTCACACTCATAAACGTAAATTTGTTTCTATATGAATGCCCCTAGGCTTTTACATGACAACCTCATCTAATTCGATGGATGATTTGATGTGCTCACTGACGACGGACGTATCCTCGACATTGCCCGCGCACCTGGTATACGAGGAATGCAAAGCTGGCTACTGCCGCTCCATCTTGCCAATATTGCGAGATCATGCCTTTTTTATTCTTCGGGATTGATCTCGTAAACATTTTCGAAATCACGCAAGATCGAGATCCCGCGAGGCCGGGATTGCAACTCCTAATCAAGACCCTTTTTCTCAGGCACGCGGGGAGGTATCATCAAATACTTATGCAGGCGGAACCTTGAAGCTGTAAAAAAGATAAGAACAAAGATACTACCAGTTAGCTTTATATTTTAACCAATTTAAACTCTTCTTTAACCAATTTTAAACAGGTAAATCACAACTTATACGGCACTTCCCATTGACTTAGAATCGTGAAAACTTGCGACAAGCAAGTCATTAATTTGTTGTTAAAGTCTGTGCGGAAAGAGAACTGTCGTAGGATTTGAGGTTGCAGCAGTGCTAAATTACCTTTTTTGTTATGTCGACAGCGCTGTTACGTCATTATAGTTCGACAGTAAACAATACTGTACAATACAGTAAACAATAATGAAGTAACAGTGTAAAAAGGTAATTTAGCACTGCTGCGACTTCAAATCCTACGACGGTTCTCTTTCCGCACAGACTCTACAACACATCTTTCTTGCGATGACAAACTTACATTTAGCGCTTAGAAAATTGACTATGACGTATATTAATCTGTCAAGAAAGTACCGAGAAAAGGTCAATAAAACACAAAACCAACTATTCTTCCAAATGTATTGTATCGCCTTCAAAGTAGGCCCCTTCAGAAATAATACACTTACGCTAACGAATAATCCAGTTATCAAAACATTTTTAAATGCATTTTCCGGAATCGACTTTACTTTCACAAGGAATCTTTGATAACTTTTATCGACTGAAAACGGGTACCTTGAAGGGGTCATTTGAGTTTTGGAAAGTTAAAAAAGGCGGCCGCAGCCATATCCGGTGAATACGGTGGTTATTCGATAGTATTTGTTAAGTTTTTGGTAATAAATTCGTTCAAAATGAGGACCTTGTGCGATGTCGCATTCTCGTGGTGTTAATATCCAAGAATTTTCTTTCCACAAATTTGGCCTTTTTCGACGAATTTGCTCTCTCAACCGCCGCATAACGCTCAAGTAATATTCTTTGTTTACAGTTTGACCTTCTGGTAAGAATTCCAAGAGCACAACACCTCGATAATCAAAGAAAACAGTTAACATGACCTTGACTTTTGATCGACTTTGTCGTGGTTTTTTTCGGTTTCAGTTCAATTGGAAGTCGCCATTCCGAAGGTTGTTGACTAGTTTGCATGTCAAACTCGTTGTTTCATCACCAATGTTTCATCCATCACCATCACCATCATCCATCACCATGTTTCATCACCAATAACAATGCGTTTTACAAATGTAGGGTTGGAATTAACTCGTTCTATTTTCTTTTCGACTTTTACGCGATGGAGTTTTTGAAGAAAATTCGGATCTTTCGAGACTAGTCGAGCGGCAACGTGTTTCATGCCCAAACGATCGTTTAAAATGGTACGAATCGATTCGTGAGACACAGAAAGTTCAGCAGCTATGTCTCTTAAACTTGAATGAGGATTTTCAGTCACAATTTCCTTCACTTTAGTGATGTTAACTTCAGTTGAAGATGTTACTGCCCAACCAGAGCGAGGCAAATCTTCCAACAAATCTCGACCGCTTTTGAATGCATTGTACTACTCATATGCACAAGTTTTTAATAAAATAGATTCACCGTATGCTTTCTGTAACATTTTGAGTGACTCTAAACATGAAATTTCATTTGCAATGCAAAATTTGAGACAAACTCTTTGTTCGATGTTTTTATCCATTATAAAAATCGCAAAACACTCTTGAGATGAGCTTACAAAATCGAGTACTGAATACAAACTAAATGATAGACATTGCTCAAACTTTACGCCAATATACAAAACAGTTGTGCCAACTTAACCACAAATAGTCTAAGATCCTGTATAAGAATGTGTATGTGTGAGGGAAGAATGTGTATGTGTGAGGGAAGAATGTGTGTGAATGAATGAGGGTATATATTTCTTATACCGGATCTTGTACTAAAAAAGAATGAATTGAATTTGGAATTAGAATTAAATTATTATTTCCCGATACTTTTTTTTTAGAATTTACATAGATGAATGGGGGAGTTTTTTATTCTTCCACTTAAATATTATTATTATATATTATTGACCACAAAACAGTTTTGACCTATTTGAAAAAGTCTAGCTATACAAAAAAGCTCGATATTTGGGTGCCACATGAGCTCACTGAAAGAAACCTAATGAATCGTGTACTCATTAGCGATTCTGTATTGAAACATAATGAAATCGAACCATTTTTGAAGAGATTGATCACTGGTGATGAAAAATGGATCACCTACGACAAGAACGTGTGAAAAAGATCATGGTCAAAGGGTAGTCTAGCTCCACAGACTGTAGCGAATCCCGGATTAATTCTCAATAAGGGGATGCTGTGTGTATGGTGGGATCGGAAGGGCATCGTTCGTTATGAGCTTTTACCGCCAGGCAAACCCATCGATTCGGATCTCTACTGCCAACAACTAATGAGACTCACCCAAGAAATTAAGATAAAAACCACCGCAATTGATCAACAGAAAAGGAGCCAGACCACACACATCTTTTCCCACTCAGCATCCTCAGCACCTTCCATCATATAGTCCTGACCTTGCACCCTTAGATTTTCACTTGTTTCGGTCTCTTCAGAATTCTTTGAATAGTGTTAGGTTAACATCAAGAAAGGACTGTCAAAACTACTTATCGCAGTGTTTTGATCAAAAATCCCAAGATTTCTTCAGCAACGGGACTATGTCCCTACAATTGTTATCGAACAAAACTGCACATATACATTTATATTATAATTAAATGTAAATGAACTTTGAAACAGAATGCCTTGAATTCGTATATAAAATATGAAGAAACTTTTTCCCCGCCCTTAAATATATGCCTAGAATTAAGATTGTCACTCCCAGTAACGAGTTCGACTTCCTCACCCTTAACTTATTCAATACCTGTAGACACTAAGACTCAATTTCCTTTGGTATCGCGATGTGATCTAATGCTTATCCCTTTCATGCGCTTTAATATGACGTAAGTAATTTTTTTTTGTTCATAGTCTGTTCTGAAAAAATACCGTTACATAATCATATATTTCACTTTTCATTTTCTTTCAAATATATATAGGTATATATATATATATTTTATGATAAAGGGGGCAAACGAGCAGACGGGTCACTTGATGGTAAATGACTAGCGCCGCCCATGGGCACCTGTAACTTTTGAGTTGCAAGTGCGTTGCCGGCCTGTAAGATGGGACTAGGGGTAGGGGGTAAAGGGGAGAAGAGGGGGTGGGGGTGGAAAGGGTTAGGGCCTCCGGTAACCTTACTCTCTCGGTGAAAAGCAATGCAAGCATTGCTTCACTGCCGGTTTTCTGTGAAGCCGTGATATCACTCCGGTCGAGCCGGCCCATACGTGCCGAAGTATAGCTCTCCCACAACGAAATCTAACGATGAAATTTAATTCAATTCCTTTATTTTTCTTACTTTTTTCGTTTAAATTCTGCTGATACAGATCAAGAGACGCTACATTTAAATTGGAACACCTCCAAAACTTACAAATCGATTTATGTATATTCACACTCAATTCTTACATACTGAGTATGGTTGAATAGCGTCGGAGGCGATAAGTTACGCATGACATCGGCCCCTACTACAATCGACACACAAAAGACAATGTCTGTCGTCACCGCACGCACGCCTGCGAAAACAATGTTTTGATTCCTTTCGTGTTTTTAGTACCCCTGTTTGCTTTGCAGCTGGGTGCGACCTACTAAAATGTAAGTAAATATGCTTTTACTGTCTCAAGCTCGTAATTTTAGGTTACTGAACAGTAAATATTGCAAAAGACCTACTACTATTTCTATATGTAAGCGAAGTAGTACCTAAACAGTTTATACAGAATGTATATGAAAAAGGAACACTTACTTAAATCACTGAAAGGGCATAAATGTAGGTGGCATGTGTAAAGTTATGTTAAATAATGGCATGTTAAATAATTCAATTTTTTTATTTTGGAATTTTTCATTCCGTTACTAAGAACTAGTAACGTTCCACCACGTAGTATATGTTTCATCCATAAAAACTAACTTCGAAACCTTTTTAAGATACTTTTTATGGATTTTCTCAATAACTAACTGAATAGTTCCAAAATAAAAAAAATATCTACGTTTTAAAAACTTCACACATTCCACATGTTTTTATGAGAAACGGAGGCCAAAATACCTGGAAATCCAAATGGTCCTAACTTGTAAACGGATAACTGCATGCTAGACTCATACACTTTCAGTGCTTTAAGTAAGTGTTCCTTTTTCAAATACACTCTGTATAGTTAAGTGGGCTAGACTAAGCTGAGTTTGGAAGATTTACCAAAACTTTACGACAATGACTGAGTTTTCCTGAAAAAATTATCCCGTGTAGGTCAATTCATGAGTAATCTGCGTACCCTAAAAGGTAGTAGGCGGGACAATGAATAAACGCCAACAACAATAGTGTACAACCGTTGAAGAAAGATTCTCTAGTAAACATCACGGACACGAAGCATCTAATCGGATGTTACCTAACCGACCGAGCCGAAATCCACGTCGTAGCAGTCATTAGGTGGAGCCTACATTCTAGAGCAGAAATGATGATAAAATCGAACAGAGTGAAAAAATATCTCTTGAGTCAGAGCTAGAAAAATAGTTAACAAGCCGAGTAATATAAAAAGATGTTTTTGAATCCTAAATATGTTTTCTTTTTGACAATGAGTAGAATATACAGACGAAAAAACCAATATTATTTTGTAATAATCTTTACTATGTATTTGTAAAAGTTAAAATGTCAGAAGGTTCTTCTCAGAAGTCGGGCTATGAAATTCAAAACTATTTTACTGGCTGTTGGTCTAGTGGTTAGTGACCCTGACTGCTAAGCCAGAGGTCGTGGGTTCGATTCCCACCCAGGACAAATAATTGTGTGATGAGCACGATAATTTGTTCTGTGTCTGGGTGTAATTTATCTTTATTATGTATGTATTTAGAAATATATAAGTATGTTTATCAGCAGTCTGGTTACCATAGTACAGGCTCTGCCTGGTTTGGGATCAGACGGCCGTGTGTGAGATGTAGGGAGATATTATTATTATTATTATTTTTCACGTTACTACTAGTATACTTAAAAAAAATAAAATTGGACTGTTAGTGCCAGAGATTAGCACTTCCATAAGTGGAGTTGGAACTCTTCAGTGGCTACTAGTAGTGGCCCCATCATCAAACAGCTCCAAGATGCCTAAAAATAGTATTGTCAGCCGAACTACATATACCTACCTACATACAAAGTTTGATTTGGGTATGACAATAAGATACAGGTGAAAATGTACTTCTTAGATTAGCATACATTTTAGTTAGCTGGTCACTAGTGAACATGATCCTTAATCAATACAAATAAATTAAATTGAAGTGCTTGTTTGTAATATAGTATGTGTTATAAAGAGTAACTTAGGCTACTATCATTTTGGAAAAGAATCAGAGTTCCGTGCAAAAATATAAATAGCGCCCCGCGGTTTCACCCGCGTAAGTCCCCATCCCGTGAGAATATCGGAATAAAAAGTAGCCTACATGTTAATCCAGGTCTCCAGCTATATACATACCAAGTTTCATCGTAATCGGTTTGGTAGTTTTGGCGTGAAAGAGTAACAAACATCCATACATCCATACATCCTCACAAACTTTCACGTTTATAATATTAGTAGGAAGTAGGATATACACGCGAGCGAAGCCACGCGGGAACTGATAGTAAAAAAAGTAAAAAGTGTGTTAAAAACTATTTTATTTTATTAGTATAGTATATACTAATTCCATAGGGAAACTAACTCTATATTAGTATAGTGCTAGAGTTATTTGTGTTATAAAGGTATAACACAATAGATTCCTTCATTAACATTAAAAAATCTTACTTATTTAAGTAAATTTCTTAGTTAATTTAAAAATACTTGCGTAACAATAAATAAATCGAATAAAAATACTTCCTCGATAAGGGATCGCATGTTAATACGCCGTCTGCGAGCTTACACCACCTTGTTGGAAGGTGGTTGAACATGGCATTCGTTACTCGCCTGACGTATAATGTAACACGTTCTACGTCACAAATATTTTGAACATACGATTTAATCAAAATTGTCTTGCAGGCTTCTAAGGATATTTAAGTAAGAGCTATTGTAATTAATAACATAATAATAGAATAGGGTTCCGTACCCAAAGGGTAAAAACGGGACCTTATTCCTAAGACTCCACTGTCCGTCTGTCTGTCTGTCACCAGGCTGTATTTCATGAACCGTGATAGCTAGATAGTTGAAATTTTCACAGATGATGTATTTCTGTTGCCGCTATAATGAAAAATACTAAAAACAGAATAAAATAAATATTTAAGTGGGGCTCCCATACAACAAACGTGATTTTTTTGCCGTTTTTGCTCGATATTAATAATGGCAACAGGTAGACGCTTGAAATATTCACAGAATATTATAGTGTCTGTTTAAACGCGTTAATCTCTGGAACTAACAGTCGAATTCTAAAAAATATTTTTGATTCGGATATAGTATAATTTATTGAGAAAGCTTCTAAGCTATGTAACATCACGGTACGACCATTAGAAGCGGAGCAGTGGCCATAAACGTGGGTGAATCTGCAAAAAATTGCAAGTTTTATTATTATTCAAATGTATTAAGAAATTGTAATTATTTAAAAACTAACACATTCTAGTATCAGTCATCTCTGCATTGGTTCCCGGAGGCTTCCTTCTTAGGGTATACCCTGGTCTCTAAATCGGACTTGTACTACACAGTACAATATCGACTTAAACCTGCTTCTACTAGAAACACTTTTAATTAATTAGAGGGATTAACAGAAACTCAGAGATCGCCACCATAATTTATTAAATGAATGTTTTGTTCTAGTTGTAACATAAATCAATCTACCTATTCATCTCCATAAGCTGAACTGTAATTTTGTAGACCTTCCGTATCTACCATGATAGGTCATCATAATAAATGTATACTAGATAATATATGTATACTAGACACGTGAAGGTTAATGCCGGCGTACACATTTTTTTAATTTATAACACACACTAGCAGCGCCCCACGGTTTCACCCGCGTAAGTCCCGATCCCGTGGGTATATCGGGATAAAAAGTAGCCTATGCGTTACTCCAGGTCTCCAGCTATCTATATACCAAGTTTCATCGGAATCGGTTCAATGTTTTTTGCTTGAAAGAGTAACAAACATCCATCCATCCATCCAAACTTTCACAGTTATAATATTAGTGGGATTATTTTAAAATGTTGGCTTTCGTAACTTCTTCTCCATATAAACTTGAAGTTTTCCAAATTTCACACTCGTCTGTACCAGAAATTTGCTTAAAAAGAGGTAGATACAAATAATCCTCTTCGCATATTAATATGTATGTGGAAGATACTAGTAATGTGTGTGAGTGACAAGAAGTCTTCAATAAAATAAAAAATGTTACGTTATCAATGTTACGTAATATAAAACTAATGTTAATTATCCAAGTTAAAGCTTCGTGCTATCGACTGCGTGACGTGACGTGAATAAGTTCAGAGTGACAGCACACAGGCGCGTCACTTCTCGATTTCATTACAAAACAGTGGGTTCGTTGTTTGCAATGGCCGCGTGCCGCAGCTCGCGTTACTTGCTTGTATGCTCGGTGGGAATATTGCGGTTTGTATAAACTTTGAGCTTTGATCGGAATTCCGTGTTTTCTTTGCGCTTTTGCACCAACAGCGTAGATAGCAATTATTTTCTTTTTGAACTTTTATTAAGCATTTCTAAATACTTTAGTTGCTATGTTATAGTATTTTTCATCCACGAATCCTTAAAGAATGGCTAATAGAAAAATGATGTCTTAAAACTTGAGATTTTTTAAATTTAATTACAATAAGACTATACTAAATCGTACATAACCATACAAATTAACGAGATATAATATTAACCCATAGTTAGACATGGCTTACTTGTCCACGACGCCGCGCCGGGCGACACCTCAGACGTCTTGAATTATAGGAGTGTAGTGAGTATTCAAATGATATCCGTATATCTTGGGAACATATAAAAGTGACGCACTATGAAAGTACTACTAACCGCCCCCATCTTCCTTTCAACTTAAAAAAAAACAGCATCTGAAATCTTTACATCTTACTGCTGCTTAAAATTTGCCCACCTTTGGATCTTTATAAAGTTTTATAGTTTCCAACTATTCTGCAGCATTTGGTGTTAAAAATATAGATGATACGCCATAATCAACTTAATTTCATGTCTTTTCATACACAAGATGCCGTATTTTACCATGTTTCTTATGATAATTCTCCTAATAAGCGAGATTCATCTTCGTTACGAGAAGACTGATCAATAAAAGAGTCACGTATAAGGGGGTCCATATGAAGACCACTTGTCCAAAGATCTTCATTAGCGATGAGTATGTTTCCTGATTTACACAAATTAATATAAGTGTTTTGCTACGTATTAAGGGTCTGATCGGCACTAGATATACAGAGAAATAGTGAAAAGGTTATTTTTACTGCACAGCTTTATTCTACTGTATTCTACTATAATTTTTGTGACTGTGAAAAGATTAGGTACATTAAGTATATATTTAATTGATTTCTTCTTTAAAGTGATTAAGTGCTAAGCAACAGCACTACAGCACTAACATGGATGGGGATGAATAAACTCTATGCGGATGTTTGTGTACAAATAGCACATCATTAAACTAATAATTCTATGCACAACATTAGTTTTCTGAACACTTACTTTTGATTTAAAATTATTAAAAATGTAAAAAAGTAAAAAGCTACAAAAATTGTCCTGTTCTTCTAAATAAACGCGCAAGCATGCTCAAGCACTGGGTTACTACCACGCTGCGCCAACAATGGCGTCCATTCACGTGACGATAGTGGATATCCCACTTCATTTATTTTTAACATGTTTTCCGATCAAATCTAACCTAAGTTAATACTAAATACAATCGGTTACGTTACTAATTCTAGACGAGTTTCCACTGTCTTTGACCTGGATATAATGTTTTATTTCACATCAAGCCATAATATATGTGTTCAATAACACTATGATATTATTTTGTAACTTAGAATTAAAACAAAACTTTTTTAGATCGTTCTAAAACTTTTTATCCTGTGGCCATTTTGGACCAACCTAATCTGCATTCCGAAATTGATTAGATTTAGTTTCTGATTCGAAATTCTATTCTATTTAAACTTTAGGTAGAATACTTACTAATAAAGAAGATCAAACGTTCCAGAAGTATTAGCGTCGTTAAATTTGACGACGTCATTAAATTTAATCATAATCTCCAGCTGATGTAACCAAGATGAAGAAGGTGATAAGGAAAAACAGTTTTTTATAAAGCTAATATTACTAACAAGCAAAATACCTCCGTATAGTAAAACATCATCTTAGCTTGTAGATGACTGTAATACTGAGCATTTGAATTGCGGTATTGTATGCCTTTTATACATTCATCTACGTTTCAAATACCTTAACACGATTTACCAGCAGCAGTAATCTTAGGACCTTCAATTTTCTCCATAAAATTGGCCCTATATTCTCTGTGCAGGAAAGCAAATAGCCTTTCTGTGCGATGGGTAACTGACCGTGGAGCAAACACTACGAGTGTTTGGAGACGGACCCTCGACAGGGATTTATAGTTCGTTAGATTGAGAAATATTTGGGTATTTTTGGACTTACAATATACTTTGGAAGAATAGACTTAACTTCTTAGAGCAAGCTTGTTTCTTATCGTTCAAAGTGTATAAATCGCGTCTTAATTATGATTATATATATATTATACGCAGATAAGTCGCGAAAGATTAAAAACAATTATTCAAATTTAGTATTCCAAAACAAGGTAAGAGTTTCTTGTCATGAAATTTAATTTGCTAGTAAATAGGTCTACACCGATGGCACGGTGGTTTAAATCATCATCTAGCCTGTCGCCACCGCGTCTAATGTTTAGGGTTCGCTTCTTATTAGGTCAGTTAATTATCTGATTAATTAATAAATATTCCGAATCTAGACATTGACCTAATACATAGTCTAGATCAAAGATATGACTGCATTAGTATCGTGGGTTACAGATTCCAATCAGCATCAAATTATTGTAGTCATAATAATGACTGTACCTGTCCAGAATACTGATGATAGTTTTCTGTATAGTGGTGGTGATTAAAACTATATAAGTTACCAAACGAGCATACATACATACGAAACTAGGCGATTACTCGTACATATACATACATTTAATAATAATGGTATCACTTATAGCAACTCTTATGACTATGAAGCCCTAACGTCCTTAAAGACTTAAAGATAATAAAAATAAAGTACTAACCTGGTTGACGAAGATGCGTGTGCGCATCGAGTGTCGTTTTCGACATCGCTGATAGCGAATTGGTGCCATAGCCTATAAAAAAAAACTTAATTAGTAGGAGCAATAGTAAATATTATTTTATACATAATTTATACAAGATTTAAACTTCGATTAATGTAAGTCGGACTCAGAAATTCATTGCTGGCTTGATATTAAGAAAACACATTTCGGGGAATCCATATTTGAAAAAAATAGGCAATATACTTTTACTTTACAGCTATCTTCAGAGTCAAAACGAGACCTGAGATATCCAGATACAATGGTTTTGGTAGTCACTAGTATTCTTGAAACTGACCGAAGACCCAATTTAAGCGCCATTACTAGTGTAGAGTATTTCTACTACTGAGACTGAGTCTTACTGTTGGTATGGCAAGTTTTGGTATCAGTAACCCTTTAAAATCTTTCTTGAACAACTATAAATTGAAAATATTCCCGACTTGAAATTCCCTTCAACGATTCGAAGAGAGCTAATGATCTTCAAACAGCTGAATAGATTTTGTTAAATAATTGTAGCTAAGAACATTATCAATTAAGTCACCTTCCTAAAAAAAAAAAAATTGGTAAAAAATTATCTCGGAAAATCGTGCCGCTTACTAAAATATTGGTATAGTACACGTACAACCGTATTCACGAACAATGCTATGAGGACTTAGAGTGAACCCGGACGCATAGGGTCAATCATTTCAATTCTTATACAATACTTGGGAATTTGCGAAAAATGCGGTCGAGCTGTGTACCCAAGGGGGGTACACAGCTCGACCGCATTTTTTTAAGCAACGCATAGTATCGGTGGGAGTGACAGTTGATAAAAATTCTTCTTTTAAATGATTTACTTTTTGTTATACATTAATCAATTCCTAGAGATCGAATTTCGACGATAATTCATTAAGTTTTAATTTTTTTGGTTTATTTCGATGGGTATTATGACTTGAACTATTATTGTCAACTTACGTACTATGCCCGGCCAACATAATACTGGACGCTTGTAACTTGATGAATCCGTTTTTACGTAATTTTTAAATTTGTAACACCTATTTACTTTAAAAAAATTACGTCTTCTATAAGTACTTTAAGTTAAGTACGTAACTTTAAGTACTCTAAATTTCATGTCGTGTTCGCGAAATTTTAAGTTTTTGCAACATTGCAAGTCAGGGATCACATCCCAAACAAACAAAATTTTTTTGCACACATGATGCGAATATAAAGTTCGCACAAAGACCTAGCAAGAGATTATCCTCGGCAAAGATAGAGCTTTTACACTATGTCAAGGATCATATTACGCATGATCGATGTGAGGCGATTGCGGAATGTCCGGAATTGTGTTCACACTCGAACGAACTACATATAATCTCGACGATGATAAAGAGCACTGTTTTAGTACATATATAAACATTTTTTTGCGTTTAATGTCTCATGTGAAGTACGATGTATTTTTATAATTTATTTATTTATTTGTTCTATGGAAGACATACACAGATTAACAGTAGAATATTATTAGAAAGCCAACCAGCCTTCACTTTTATAAACTTTACTAACATTTACATAAGTGTCAGCGCACAAATACAATGTTTAATAATTTTAACTTTAAAATAACATATTTGCAAAAATAATTAATTATTATTAAAATTAATAATACAACAATATACCTATTTAACTGTCATTTGTGTGTTGTCAGATTTCCTAACCCCTCTTAAACTGTAGC
Organism: Euplagia quadripunctaria; assembly: GCA_963859945.1. NCBI lineage: Eukaryota > Metazoa > Arthropoda > Insecta > Lepidoptera > Erebidae > Euplagia > Euplagia quadripunctaria. Next base: position 27,391,975 of record OY982559.1, on the reverse strand, counting down.
AACCATGATCTCCAGAAAAAAAAACAGTATTACATTTACTGGTTTATGCTTAGCTGGTCTTCTATAAATCTGTAGAGTATTACAAATGTGCCATACTTTCTAATTAAATCAACATAACGCCATGTAGCCAAACCACAGACATGCAAAAAGTATAATTAGTTTACACTAATTTCATTACTAGATGGCGTTGTATCATTTCAGATATTTGTAAATCGCGATATTAAAAGCCTGAATTCTTACTTTGTCGAAATTGACGATTCATTTGTAAGACCACGATTTATAATAAAATGAACAAACAAAAAAGCAATTATTCGGCCGCAAAAGAAAAGCATATGCATAAGCAATATGTGGCGTGCGATAGATTGATTGGCCAAGTCTCTTGGATTCAGTTAAAATATTTGATTGAATATTAGTTTTCTGTTTGTTCTCAAAATATATTTCATTTTAACGCTATTTTACAGATCAAAAGCCAATATTTGGAAAATATTTCTGTTCTTCTAATGTCACTATCACGTTTTTGTTCCCCTGTAAGAGTTAAAGCACCGTGAAACATGGAATCAAAAATACACCCAAAATCAAAGGACCTTCCACAATATTGCTCTAACACTAACAACGCGTGAAATCTTATTGAGAGCATCAAAGAGATCCTAATCCTACAAATATCGAGAACTATCTAAAACATACCGTATGTGGGTTAGAAATAGAGTTTGAAATTGTTCGGCGGAATTTTTTGAAACGCCTCGGGGTCTTCTACAACCCTAAAGAAACAAACGGCTAATATAAATATTATATTTTATGGTACTGAAAAATATTATTGTTGTGTCTTATTGTTACCCGATTAAATTTAAAATTAGAATACAGATATAAGTACCTACACGGAAATATTTTTATGAGCTCAAAATTGTGTAAATGGCAAAAGCACAAGCCGTGCGAAGCCAAGTCATAAAAAAACAGTCAGTCGTAGGACTGCACGTCAGAAGTAAAAACATAACTTCACAATGTATTTGCATATACACACACACACACACACACACACACACACGTATACATAGGGTACACTAGCAGTTCTGCGCTCCTGGCCGCTCATAAATGTTTGGATTTCGAATATTATATTTTTTTAAATATAAGAAACTCGGCTCCGTCTTCCGAATTTTCGATCAGGTCACGTGTCCTGACGCGAGTTTAACAATTTTCACCCATCCCAAAAAGTGCACAACGCCGCTAGAGAAGTTTTCACTTCAAAAAAAATAGTGTCGCGAAATTAATATCACCGTTCCATTTTTTTTATTTAAATTACGCTAACAGTTTAACACTCTGTGATTCCCTAACATCTAATAGAATTGAAAGCGTATTGTTGATCATTTGAATTTAAAGAGGATTTTGAATGACCGTATTTTCTATCTGCTTTCTTTCTTTCTTTCATGTAACAAAACCTGCGTCGTCAGGGGAATACCTAGGGGTCTTTGGGTACTTCATCTATTTTTTTAATTAGAAAAGAAACATTGTGGTGTTGTAGGTGTTTCTTTCTTTTGGTGTAATTCACGTAAGGTGGTAAAAAGTGAGAGTTATATGATATCAGCCTAAATAGCTATCATATATTGTATTAAAACAAATATTATTAATCTTATTTTACGTATTCAGATGATTCTATTTTAAAACCAGAGATTTTTATTTTTAATCCTTGGCAGGACCTTCCCTATTCTTTAATAATTCCAAAACAAGCAATTTTTGTTTCTCAATAAAGGAGCTTTCAAACCTGTAAGGACGAAAATCCATTGCATTGACAAATAATTGTATTTTGAGACAATAATAGCATTATTGCTCCGTCTGGCTACGGAGATTGAAAATAAAAAAACGGTAATTTGTCATTCTTTGTTTTTTTTTTATTGATTGGTTATTGTTTGATTGAAGCACTCTTTAAAATGATTCAGTCATTTTATTTCTGAAACAGATGAAACAATATGGGTATATTTATTTCGTTTCCATTTTTGAACCAAGGGCTATTATTCAGTTCGTTTGTAGAAAAATAAGGACGTAAGGTAGGTAAAGGTCAGTTTTCTGTAACAAACACGAATAGTTTCGGTGGTATCGGTAACCCCTTTCCATCTAGTGGGCCGTAAGCTTCTCTGCCACATCTGACCGCGTTCTAGATTCTCAGCTATAGTATATATCTATACTTATATAATGAAATAGATTGGGAGTTTTATGTTTGTTGGTTTGTTTGTTTTAACGCGCTACTTTCTGGAACTATCAGTCAGATTTGAATAATAAATAAATAAGCCCTTGGTATTGGATAGAGCATTCATTGCGGAATGTTACAGACTATGTAACATCACGCTGCGACCCTTAGGAGCAGACCAGTGACAATTAACGTGAGTGAAACTGCGGGATACATTTTAATTCATTTAAATTATTAACACAATTATAAGCCATTGTTACAATTCTCAATTTTCATTTGTACAAATTGCTATACTTTGCACTTGTTACTCGCAGTATCACTAAACTAGAACTGAATGTCCCTACCGCCATGCAACGACTGACTCTAGTAATTAGTGATCCTGACGATCGATCCTGATGATCAATTCCCATCCAGGACAAATAATTGTGTGATGAACATGATCAACTGAGATGAGTGATCAATGAGTGAGTTGTGTCAAGTTGTTATTATTATTGGACAATAGAATTCGAAAAACACCTCATAGGAAACATCTCGTACAATCTATTTGACTCGACCACTATACGAAATTTTAGAATTTAGTAGAATGTTCTTATTGATATACTACTGGCGTGCGTTTCAATGTACGTAGTGTTGGACTTCCTCTACTAGTCAATAGATGGCGCGGAGCAATTTAGGTTTCCGTAACAATATAATGTTACACATACCCAACAGACGCTGTCTTATCATAATTTTAATAAAACAATCTTACCTAGATTTCGATAGCAGCGCCAACTACTGGCTCCAACTGTAGCTAAGGACCATCCAAGTTATTCCAAAACTACAAAAAAATCTTAAAAATGCCATTTTTTTCGTAATTCTTTTCCAAGTTTAATTCGTTTAGGAAAAGAATTATGGACACACGCTACAATTTTATATGTAAAGATTAAACACAATTTGAAAGATGTATACACGGAATACTTTTGGCATGAGTTTTTACAGTTTTCAGTTAGTTAATTCTGTATTACATTTGCTCTCTGACCTACTCTCGAAAACGATGGCGTAATGTATAAAAAATACGACTCATACTAGAAACACACGGCTGATGGACTTCAACTCGCCACTATTACGAGGATAGTCAGCAAGAATACCACGACTAATGTTACTACTGGGTCTCTTATTTCAGAGAGATCAGAGATTTCGTGTAACCTCTTAATCTCTAAACCACCTTCAGTTGAATTAAACTTCTATAACTTAATTTACCGGTATTTTTCGGTTTTGTACCGTCATGAAAATTTGAGATACCTATGATATTTATTACTAGTTATTTCGTTTCAAAGTTCAACTTATAACAATCCCTTTTTGTTTTCTTTCTCGGTACCAACCCCGAACACAAATCCGAATAAAACACCAACCCCTTTTGTTCATCTGACAACACCTAAAAACAATTTGGATTGTCTGTGCTTTCAGACCACAGATTAGATATCTCATTACACCACTTCAAAAGCGTTTGTGATAAAACTATTTATTCAGAGTGTGGCGTAATGAGAACCCAACGATATTGCATTTTGAATCCTAAGATCAAACGAAATAAGGTTTTTTCTTCAAATGACTTCAGTGAGCAAGTGTCTGGGTTTGAATGGTTTGTAATGTGTTTTGTGTATTACGTACTATTAATTGCCAGAGGCTTCTACGTAGATGACAGCTTTAACGAAAATATAAATAGTGATGGAGGCTGATTATAGTGGTAGTGATTTATTGTTTACCTATTTTTTTTTTACGTATAAAATCTACCTGTTGCCTTATCTAGGCTACTTTATTACGAAGGAGTTTAGAGGTTAGTACTTAAAAGTGACAGATCGATACACTTACCTTTTTTTTTAAGTTACTTTATCGTTCACAATATTGTATAGATATAATGGCTTTAACTCTCAGATAAGATAAATAAAAAATAAAATGAATCCAATTTTATATTACGATAATTGTTGGGCTAACGATCAAACCGTTGCGAGGTCAAACCCAGTCAATAAAAATAAACATTTAGCTTGTCTGGAGAGTTTAACGACAATAATATTTGTGGGTGATCCTAGATACGCTATTTGCTGAAAAAATAACACAAAGTCTGTCACTAAGATTTGGCACGCACTGCGATTAAACACGAGCGGTTTGAAACCGCCGAAAAATGTAACATATATATAGTTTTTTATACAAGGGCTTTCATTAGAGATTTTTTCCAGTGATTGGTTTTAAAAATGTAACTTGCTACATTTGTCTAGCGGTTTGAATTTTTTTTGTGTCCCATGTATTATGGTTTGCACAGCAGTTAACCACATTTTTACTTAAGTATAGACTAGGCGAGCGCAAAGAACAGTCATTGTTTACGGTGATAATGTGAAGAGGTTTTGTTATGTCGTCCGATTCAGAAACAACGATACTGGCTTGTTATAATTTATCAAAAGTAGACGTACCTAGTACCTATGGCAGCGGGGAGTAGTGTATGTTTTTAATTTTTAAAGCCAAAGCCACAACACTGAAATCCATGGCGCTACTGAAATAAATTTAAGCAAAATCGCCAGCTGCAGTGCGTGTGTAGCTAAACCGTTCGCGTTTAATCGCAGTGCGTGTTAATCTTTTTAAGTTAAAGCCGGACATTTTATGGGCTTCAAACAAGCTAAATATGATTGAGTTTTAGATATCAACTGTACTGTGATATAAGACTGAAATTTCAATCGTACGTTCAATTAAATATTTAAAAAAATCCAACCCAGATACGTACGTGAAACTTATTTTATTCTTCTTTCTTTAAACTGTACACAGGGTACTATAATAATACCTTAACATACACAACCCATACATTCTAAAATAAACTGATAGCACTATTACTTGAAAAGTATTATAATTTAATTGATGGAACTAAAAACAATAAATTTTAGATTTTAACTTTATATAAAAAAGACGAAGAAAGATAAGAAAAGATTAAGAAATGACGCTAGCCCCAAAAAATCATTAAATAAAAACTTTTTAACAAAAAATTAAACCTTATCTTTTTCGTCGGTTTAATTTTTTGTTAAAAAGTTTTATTTCCTTACGTTTTTAATTTAAAAAATCTGACAACTATAAACAATAGTAGTAGTCGTTCATACGATTGAGGTTGGTATACCGTATTATTTAGTTTTACACAATGAAGTTCTATAAAAATACAACTAAAAATCTATACTGTTAAAAGCAACAATTGACAAACCTAAACGGCTATATATATATACACTGTGATTATCCACTATATCCACTCATACAAACTGGAGAGGGTATATATACCACCGTGCCCTCATATATAAGCGCAAAATTTTCGTTCTAAATTACAACTCTTACACAGCCATAAGTACGCACCGTTCGCGCTTCAGAGAGTGCAAAACAATAGGGTGCTTGCCGCTTCCCTCGTGATGCCTGAAGCGGTTTTTCCTGCATTTCTCATCCTTTTCTAACATACTAATAGAACTGTGAGTGCGAAGAGCATAGACGACGGTGACGAAAGCCACTTTTAGCTAATTTTCGCGGCGCTCGCCGCGTCTCGTCACCGTACAAACTTGAGATTTAAAATATTGGTCGGTTTTAACTGACTTTCTGTGTTGAGGTTTTTAATACGAATCTATTGGTGAATACTTTGATATATAATGATTTAAATTAAAGTATTTTTCAATGCTAATTTAGTTTTTTGCATTAATGATTGACTAATGTTATGTTAAACCATTGATTGTTAAAAATAACTCTTAATACAAATAATCCACACGAACGTTAAGGTAACGAAGTAATCCCACTAATATTATAAATGTGAAAGTTTGGATGGATGGATGGATGTTTGTTACTCTTTCACGTACTAACCACTGAACCGATTGCGATGAAACTTGGTATGTAGATACTTGGAGCCGCGTAAGTCCCGATCCCGGGGGAATATCGTGATAAAAAGTAGCCTATGCGTTAATCCAAGTCTCCAGGTATCTTAACAAGTTTCATCCCAATCGGTTCTGTGGTTTTTGCGTGAAAAAGTAACAAATATCCATCCATCCCTCCAAACTTTCACATTTATAATATTAGTGGGATGGGATTAACTCCTGACGAAAAAAGGAGGAGTGTCATAAGTTTAACGTGTGTATCTGTCTGTGGCATCATAGTACCTTTTTTTTTTTTTTTTTGTGTTCCGTCATTGGTCTTCTTGCCGGGGCCTCAGGTGTGGCATCATAGTACCTAAACTATACCGATTTAGAAATAGGTTTTATTGTTTGAAAGGTGACTTAATCGAGAGTGTTCTTAGGTATAATTCAAGAAAATCTGTTCAGCCGTTCGAAGATTATCAGCTCTTTTCTAATCAGCGGGGGTATTTTAAACTTGTTTTACTGACTGCTAAGGGAGTTAAAACTCACCTATACTAGTATAATATAGCCTAATGTTTCTATAATTCATTAGGTAACGCGTTTATTAAGGAAGGTAATACAATGTCACGCTGAGACTTAAAGCAGCCGAGCGGTGACCATTTATAAACTTCGGTGGAACTTGACAGGTCACGGCTTAGTCATAAATACCTAATAATAAGTGACCCACGTCAGAATACCTACAGTCCTACATAGTACATGGCACACTGCCAAATAATTAGCGTTGCACACCACAGCTAATTTAACGTACCTACCTCATTTAACACGGTTCTTCGTTACTAACTCTACTAAATGATATTGTTATTTTGTGTTATTGTTATGAAATTGCTCGCAATGTGATTAAGAGCTAGAAAACAGTTGTATCTATCGCTATGTCAGTTGATAACCAAGTCAGTAATAGACGGTCAGCTTCAGGACTAATAGGCTAATCTCCATTTGCTTAATATGACCGTCTTGTGTTCTGTTCTCACTTCCTCCCTCTCACCTAAAATAGGCGGATTGGGTACTTTACAGAAAATCGTTGTTAAAACATTGTATGTGTGCGCGATCAACATTAAACGCTGTTCCTTTGTTGCGAGAGTCGCTATTTAATTAAATGTCTTGTTACAGTGAACCATCTGTTGTACTATTAATTAACATCTTTTAAATTGTAATACTAGGATGCTGTGAGTAGGGTCACTGAAACCACAAGGAAGAACAACAGTTTATTGGCATCTCTGGTCATGGCCTCTATGGTTTTGGCGCTCATCGGTAAGTGGGGGCCCTAATAGACTGGAATTCTATAATTCCATCCTGCTTAATAGGTTACACCGAAATATTATAATAACTTTTAGAAATAAGGGTTTAGCAAGATTGAGATTGAGATGATTTAGTAACAAACATCCATTCCCCAAGCATTTATAACAGTAGTAAGAAGAAAGATAATAAGGCTGTTTTTTTGTTTGTTAGAACGCGCTAATCTCGGGACCTAGCGGTCAGTTTTGTATAGTCATTTCTAGATTGGATAGAGAATTCATTGAGGAAGGTTGTAGGCTATGTAACATCATGCTACGATACTCAGGGGCGAAGCAAAAATCATAAACGCGTGTAAAACTGCGGGGAAGGTCTAGTATTATTAAAACTACAGAACGTCTGCTGAAGTTTAGTATCGAAATTCTATTTTGTTACTGTTAACGGATTAAGAAATCCTTAAAATTCGGTAGATAGAAGATGATGAAAGTGTAATAAAAGTGACTTAGGGGAGACCGGGGGAATCGGAGCCACGGGGTAATGGGTACCATTTTAATTTACGTGTATTTAAACAAGATAGATCCTGTTTTGATTTGACGTAGTGCAGAAGGACGCGGGAGGAGCACGTGTGACTCGTCGCATCACCGCTTCGTTGAATTTTGGAGTGCAAATTGACCGTACGTCGGTTTTTCGGGCGATTGATCTAATTTATTACGATTAGCAAGGACAAATTGTAAGTATTAAAAATATTTTATTATCAGTGTTGCCTCTTTTAACGTGTAACTTAATCATTAGAAAATTGAATTAAAAGGTTATTTTATTTAAATAATACACTATATTTTGAAAATTAAATGAAAACTTAAAAATGAGTGTTTCCACTTCCACTTCATTATTTTTTACTAATTTATTACAGATGCTTCGAAAACGAGAACGAATTACTAAGAAGTGTCAGTGGAAACTGGATGTACTAGATCGTGCCATCAAGAGAGTCAATGATGATGCCCTTTCTCTTCATAAGGCAGCCAAAGAGCTTTAAATCATATAGTACTTTGCAAAAGAGATACCACAGATCAGAACAAACAAATCCTCGTCTCGGAAGAAAACCAATATTTTCTCCAGATCAAGAACGAATTCTGGCTGATCACCTAATTCATAAGATGAATCTTTTTTACTGCTTAGACTCCATGCAATTCAGGAAAATAGCATACAAGTGTGCTGAGCTATTGAAGATACCTCATAATTTTAACAAGGTAAACAAGTGTGCTGGACCAGACTGCCTTGAGGGCTTTTTAAAAAGAAATATATAGAGAAGAGAATCGAGGGATTTAACAGAGAAGAAGTTGAACTATTTTACAAAAATCTGGAAGAATTTATGGTAAGGAATAAATATGAAGCACATCAAATATATAATATGGATGGGAATATATACAGTGCAAGAACCAGGTAAAATTTTGGCAAAAACAGGTCAGAAACGAGTTGGTACTATCATTTCTTGCGAGATAGGAAAAACTGAAAAACCAGTTGCTGTTGTGTCTGCAATGAGCGCTGCTGGTTACCATTGGTTACCATTGCCCCGGTGGATCTCATTACCCCTTACTCTGGTTCTTATTACCCCGTACTCTTGGGTAGTGGGAGCCAATGTAACTTTTTTTTAAATGAGTGTAATTGTCTTTGTTTGGTATATTTTTTAAATTTCTATGTTGATAGGATAAACCTGATTAGTTACACTATGATAAAAACCGAAAAATTTATTAAAAAGTGATTTTGGGCAAATGTTGTTGGAGTTTTTTCTTAAGTGGCGCCAATTCCCCCGTGTTCCCCTAATCCCTTATTTTATTCCCTGATTTAGCTTAATTCTTTTGTAACATTAAATGTATTTCATAGTATGTGGTAGACACAACTTCACGAATTAATAAATTATCTATATATATATATATATATAATTAATGAATCCCTATTGCCCTTGGTCACGCCATAACTTGAGAACAACTTAACCGATTTCATTCATATTTGTTTTCTAATACTTTGTAGACAAAGTGAACAAATGTGAATGAAATCGGTTCTTACGGAATGAAAAGTTAAGAAAATTGAGCAGAAAATCGGTTCCCATGGGATAAAGTTGAATTTACATGCGAATTCGATTCGATTCGATTCCTGGATAAAGATCAAGTCGTGCTTATCTAATATCGCCCGATGTAATATTATTAATAAGATTCTATATCATGAATAACAGTCATTTGACTGTTATTCATGATATAGGATCGATTACATCGGTCGATATTAGGTAGTTAAAGTGAAAAAATAACTTAAGACAGTCGCGATCACAAGTTAGCAGTGTATAAAATCCACCAAGGACCCCTCACTCACCCTACAGCCTTACGTAGCGGAGAGGTGTCAAGTAAGCCGCTGTAAACGCTCCCTTGGGTGCGGTTTAATCGTTTGTAAGCGTGGTTGGGGGCACGGTGATCAATACTGACACTTACAATATTGTGTTATGAATATCATATTATACATTTATTGGGTAAGTCGTTTTTAATTGACTAGAGTTAACAGTTACGTAGGACCCTGACGACGTTGATTAATTCGTGCTGCTCTTAATTAGCCAGGGTTTCTTACATGGCAGGATATCTTAACAGTATAGGTTGGCTTTTTATCTTAATGATCACAGTTTAAAAAAAAAGGTGTAATGTGATTTAATTTCAATGAATTCCATTATGCTATGTACACTAAAGGAAAGCTTAGTTGAACTCTTAGGTTTTAAAACACCGATACATGGCTAGATATTTTTTTTTTAAATGTACCTACATTAATATACCCTACGCAAAAAGACATATGCCTTTGCCACTATGTCTTTTTGCATTGGTTAGGGTATGAAAATATTTCAACTGAGCAGGAATCGGTTCGGCAACCCCTGACATTGTAAAATATAATTTTTATAATGTGCTGTCACATTATAAAAATTATATTTTACAATGTCAGGGGTTGCCGAACCGATTCCTACTCAGTTGATGATTGATTGAGATCAAGATTATTAAATGTGATGAATCTATTGTAAAATCTTAGTACTTGGAGTTTAATTCCCGTAAAGATTAAACTTTTATTAAATACTCCACATATTTTATTGTGAGTCTGGCGCTATAGTTAAATGTAACTTGTTATCCAAGTGTTCAAAGGGCAAAATCTTACGATGTACTCTAACATACAGGATATAAAATAGATGTATGACTAATTTAACTTTACAGGAAAAAAATATTTTCTATTTTTTTTTTTAAAGACAACTCCTGCATTAGGAATATACCTGTGTCGCGGGGGGCTTCACAAAAATTTAAACAACGGACACAATGAACACCCACACTCGGGACAACTAAGTGGATCACACAAATTTTTGTCCCGTGTGGTATTCGAACCCACAACACTCGACGCGGCGTTGTGGCGATGTGACCACTTAAACCATTGCGCCATCCGTGCAGTCATTTGTGATCATTACTTGGTTCACACTGGTGAGTGCAATGTTGCAGGAAAAGTATGGATAAAATGCTACGATGCGCGATGTGATATTTTGTTTATATAGTATACCTACCAACGTACTACTAGTAATTTTGTAATTTTAATTCAAAATCTAAATTCAAAAGTATCCCCATTAAAATTACACTGCCGTTTACACATAATACATAAACAATACATTCAAATTCGCATTCACAAGTCAATCCACATAACGCAAGAAGCGAAGCGAACTGACGATAATACAGCAAGCGCTAAAATGATAATCATCAAAATATTGCATCAGTTATCGAAATATTGTAAGTGTCAATCAAAGAATTAAGTTTGTATTGTTAGGTCGCGCGGCGGCCACGCGCCTTTCCGCTTCGCCGAACGCTTGCATGCAACATTTTAGGGCGCCCATTGTTTTGATTTTTGCGCGTGAAATGACATGGTGACGTCATATTGCCTAGATCCGTTCGGCTTTGGACGAGGGCTTTGAGGCCATTTGCGCAGCGAAAAATAATACACATTTTCTTTGGGTCAGAAATTAATAAGTATATATAAAATTATTAGCAACCTGCTCCGGCTTCGCACGGGTAGCAGAGACATCTTCAACAATCATCAACATATTTCAATAAATTTACACAAAATCTTAACAAAGTATACACCTAAACCTTCCTCATGAATCACTTTGTCTATTAGTGAAAACCGCATGAAAATCCGTTCAGTAGCTTTTCAGTTTATCGCGAACAGACAGACAGACGCAGCGGATGACTTTGTTTTATAATATGTAATGATGTAGTGATTGCACCAGTAAGTGTGTTTTGAAGGTAAGTTAAAAGATTACTGCTGACTTGATTACAACTGCTATCATAATTCAAAAACTAAAACTGAGTACCTACTGAAAGTCTTTTGAGAATAATGATGTACAAAATTGCAAAATCGCAATTTTTTATTATGTTGTCTAAAAATATACATAATTTATTGTTAATTTGATGGTTACGATCGTAGAATATTTATTTATTGCGTAGCAGTAGTTATGTCTGTAGTAAAAAAGTTTCTTAATAGTGGTATAAAATGTTAAAACGGTCATTCCAGTAGCAAATATTCACTTCAAGAAAGATGGACCATGTTGATTGTGCTTAAAGAGAAAATCAAATATCAATATATAATAATCAGACTGCTGATAAACATACTATACTATACTCTAAATACATACATATTATTGATAAATTACACCCAGACACAGAACAAATGATCGTGTACATCACATAGTTATTTGGTGGAAATTAAACCCATGATCTCAGGCTTACCGTTCAGGATCACTGGCCAATAGGCCAACTGGCCCGTCGGCCGTAAATGTACAATGGAATTAATTTATATAGGCGGATACGTAACTATATATATATATATATTACTGATATTTTCCCTACTCCATGTACTTATTTGACCCCTATTACTCACTCATACACTTCTACGCACGAAGAAGTCTCTGTCACAAAAGTAGGCCTGTAATTACGCCCATGCAACGCCATCGGGCGTTCGGAATGGAGTTCTTACAAAAAGTAATGAAGTAAACATATAAAAATTGTAAGTTACCTTGTGACGCTTGTGACGTGGCATGTGTAGACCAAGTGCTTTTGTATGAAGCATCTGAAATTAAAATAAAAGGTTAATATTGAATTCACACGCGCAGACTAATATTTCAAATTTCAATAGAAGAATTACTTTTGCTTTGACCGCTACTTCTATGCCTTCATAGGAGCTAAGTTTGTTTTTGAGTACCTATTTTTGTAGATATGTTATCTATATTTATCGTTTTGAAATAAACAAAATACTGTACTGGTAGGTACCACATTAGGAAGGCAAGAAATGGAGTATATTTGAGACGAGACGAAAGATAAATGATTGTTTTGTATTTAATATAGAAGTAGAAGTACTATGATTTAGGTACTTTCAAGTGTTTTTTAATTAGGTTCGTCATGGTTACATGTTTAATTTCGTCGTAGTTCAAGACTAAAGGAAAATCGTAAGCTGGACAAGTTGCACAAGTAAATTTTCTTATATCTATATATTAATACGTGAAGCGAAAACTTTGGATCCCTTTTTACGAAAATTGGGCGGAGTATGAAATTTCGCACACTTATAGTTTATACAGAGAAGAAGTGACGAATGCTAAAATGTTTGAACAATATTTGCTACAAAGTTAAAAAAAATGCAAAAACGGGTACATACAGCTATGAGTGTCCAGTATATATTTTGACCTGTCATGGTACAAAAGTCTATACAATGACAGGTCAAGTAATATTGGCCAATGAAATAAACCATGGTTGAAATTCGACCACCACGCAACCTCTAGTTTTAATAAACCTATGTCGCTTGATCAAATATTTAAAGTATAGTCGGGTAAAGAATGCTTAAGACATTTAATGACAATAACATATTGTCTATAAGTATTTTATAGCACAATTACCCTATTTAATGATTTTAAATGACGATACTACTACATATGTTAATATCTTTAGTTGAGTCAATTAAAGTAGAGCGTATTCCCATCTCAAAGGCCGGCAGAAAATATACAATGTTCAATAAAAAGTAATAATACACGTGACATGTATCCAAAAAGAAAGAGAGATTAGCTCCTTTTTGAAACTGTTTTAACATAAACCACCGTCTACGAATAAGCCGCACTCAAAATCTTACAAACCGTTGATGATACCAAAAAGGATAGCGTCATCCCTTTCAATGAAAGCTTTCATCCCCTTGAGCGCAAGCGTAACTACCCTCTAGTGTCTCCAGCACTTAATAGGTGCCAAAATGTCTCTTAGGAGACACGTTTTACTCAGGTGAAGAGTTTGAGTAACTACTGCTTGAAAAAAGAACTTCGAAAAGAAAAGAGGAGGAATTATTGTTGCATTCAGATGTTGTCTCTTGCGTTTTGAATGTAGTTTATGTTCTTTTTTAAACTGTATAATCTAACCTGTCTGTCTGTTTGTAAGTCTGTCAAAGTTTTATCTTTATTTGAACAAAACATAATGTTAGAGAGCTCAGACCTCCCGGCCACTGCCAGTTCGAGTTTCAGGTATGCAATTCTATCCCTTTCGTTCCATTGGAAGAGAAGGCCCTTCTAAACTACGTTTTCCTTTCAGTATATTCCATATTTTCTCATCTTTAATTCTCAAAATGCCCGGTTGACGGCAATAGACTTACCCCTGATATGTGAGTGGAACCAAATATTTACCAAAATGTGGGTGTTTAATAGATCTCTGCCTACCCCTTCGGGGATATAGGCGTGAATAAATGTATGTCTGTATGTGAATAAAATTAATTTAAATGGTAAACGGTCACCGGTGGCCGTAAGCGGAGTCACTCGAGCGTCGCTTACTCTGTTTCCCTCTCACATGAAGTTCTGGTCACTTTATTCACCAGAAGATAAGAACAGGACTACGCTATGAGTGCTGTTTTCTCGCGATCTTCTGTACAGGAGATTCTAGATTAGGTAAGTAGGTTTGGTACACCAGGTAGAAATCTGGTGTACCAAACCTGCTTATTCTTGTAGTTCATGAAAGCGTGTCTTTGTTCAAACATGTATCTACATAATAATAAAAAACGAACGTATGCTCTTACCAATAAATAACACAAAATGTAGTATTTACTGATGCTTTTACAGTTTTTGGTGTATTTACCTGTGTTTTATATTTGTACAACACTTTAAAGAAACTGAACGCCTGTCTGTTTACATGTTGGTAAAATTGGGATTTGCAGTTTACAAAAAATAATAATAATAATAACTTTACACATCTCACACACGGCTGTCTGATCCCAAACTAGGCAGAGCCTGTACTATGGTTACCAGACTGCTGATAAACATATTTATATATTTCTAAATACATACATATTATAAATAAATTACAATTACAGACACAGAACAAATGATCGTGCTCATCACACAATTATTTGTCCTGGGTGGGAATCGAACCTACGACCTTTTTCTCAGCAGTCAATGTCACTAACCACTAGACCAACAGGCCAGTCAAAGTCAAAAAGAATATTCTGTTTACTGGAACTCCACTCCAGTCGGTCGTAAATTTTTTGTTACCCCCGCGCACACAGCAAACTGAAGTACCCATTTTTTAAAAACAATAGGGTCGGTTAATTCATAATTTATTTTTTGACATATTATATTTGTCAGAATCCTATTACAGTGATAGATAAATTGATACCTACATAGTTAGTGATCAAATATATACATTTACAGTGCGTTAAAGTTGAAATTTGTTGAAAAGATATTGAGTAAAATAAAATTAGTATGGCAAATTAATGGCAAAGGCGTCAGACTTGCAAACAAGTGCTTGCTGATTCGAACCTTAACCAGTAAACTATCGACGGGAAGCACTCCTTCCTAACACAAGCGTTTAGCTTAGCTTAAGGGGTAAACCGGAACGCTAATAATGCGTGGCTTGCGTTACTAGCAGACTACTAAAATATTCCTTTAAATAAATGTAGTATAGAAATTACAGTTGACCCCTAAAACCGAAGACAAACTTTTAAGTTTAAATTTTCTCGGAAAGCAGAAAATACAGATACCATATTTATGGCATAGAATTTATGGAACTGACGTTTCATGAGACCAACGTGTATTTTTATCTGTAACGATGTTTAATGTGTTGGGACAGAAAGAGGCTAATTTTACCATTTTCTCTAAGAGAAATTTAGATTGTAGTTTTGATACTCGCTAATACATTTCTGAGGACACGGCTAATAATTTTTTTCGTGATATTATTTCATTCAAGTCAAAAGCTTTTGATAAAAACTAAGCTAGACGAAGCGCTTTGCTTGAGGATATTAAGGTATTCATTTTTATCATATAATGATAGACCCGTACAGTTTGAACCGATGAATGTCATTTTCGTGCAACAAGGAAATATTATTTCCTTTCCAAGGTCACTACCTAATCTACCTATAGGCGAAGACGAAACCGTTCCGTTCCTTTATTTAATATTTTTATTTTAGGAGGCGTAAAAATTTCACCACTTTTTGGTATAGAAATAGTTTAAGGGCTGGAGGGTAGTAACTTTTACATATGAAAATTGGCAACCTTCCTCAGAGATTTTTTTAATGTAAACCGTGGAAAACTTAATAAGTTGTAAAAATTTAAGTTCCTAAAAACTTTAATTCTTATCCTTTTGACTCTGAAAATGTGAAGGTCCTTAGTTAGGATAATATTTTGTTTATAGACCAACTTTAGTAATAGATGAATGAAAAATGGTTTTTATTGTATAGAGTCCACACCACCACATCATATTTTGTAGTGACACATCCTGCTTATCTATATACATAAAATGAATCCCTATTTCCCTTGGTCACGGCATCACGCGTGAACGGCTGGACTGATTTTGCTAATTCCTTTTTTTGTGTTTGTTATAGTCAACTTAACGACCATATTAACTTTTATAATGTAACCTTAGCGCTTTTGACATAACTGTCAGTCCTTTGACAGTTGGCACGGTTGTTTAATATTCAGAGTTTAGACAGGACAACGTCTGTCGGATCAGCTAGTATGTATATAAAACTCCACTGTGATCGACTAAGAAATCGCATCAAAATCGGAATATCGTCATTCGAAGAACTACAAATAACTACATTGACTGATTTCATATTCTAGAAGTGTTAGGGATGGAACAATTTCAAATAAATAGTTCAAAGAACAGAAAAGCTTCTTCACAATTGAATGCGATTTGATAAATGACAACATCCAATACGGGGCTGTTTATAACATGGCATTGCATGGAAGTCTTTTGTTGTCTTGCGACGGCTGTCTCGGCTAGACAGTTCCATTTCCGCTGTTGAAGGCTCTTTAGGAGTCATGAAAATGTTCCATGGAACTCTTTGTATTGGTAAATATGCATAAAGGGATGCAGTATGGTAGTTCTTCTTTTAGAATTAACGTGACAAACATAAATAGGTCTCGTTTGATGTTAAGCGATTGCCAAAGAAGATTAGTATTACAAAAAGGGACTACCAATGAAGCTTTAGTAGTCTTACTTATTGCTTGAACCACCAAAAACAAATTTATTTAGATCCATATTAAATTTGAATATTGTCCCCGATAGATGGCGTTCTATTGATTTTCTATATTCTGCTACTGTTTTACTACCGAAGTCCTGAGACTGTAAAAGTACTATTTGTAGCACTTGCTAGTATGGCCAGGCCTTTCTTACTTAGCGGTGTAGTACTAAAAATATACATCGGACGTCCGTTTCGCAGTGAATAAGGTAGTTAATACAGTAAATGCTGAGAGTCTACCTTTTTGTGGGGCATAGCGTACAACCCTTGTCAATGCCGCATATGCTTTTAATGTATGCAAGACAATAGATAAAGTAAAATTATTTTTAACCTAGACATTTATTAAACGTGGCACGGTCATACGACGCTCTACAAGTTGTCACTTGTCAGGTCAGCTGTCAGTTGTCACTAATGTCACCATTAGCTTGATCAAGTTGAGTGTCGTATGAAAACCAGTCTTTTAGCCTAGTATTTGTTTAGTAGTATATATTTTAATGTTGAAAGTTGTATGCCTTTGTCCTACGAAATAAACTTATTTTCTTTCTTTCTTTCTTTCTTTCCTTCTTTCTTTCATCTATCGTATGGAGAATTACCTACTGTAAGAAGCGCTTTCACGCGTAATCATTGTTTGCTCGTGTAACCTCTCCTTAAAAACTAGGCAGCTAAACTTATTGGCGGCCTAAATTTGAACGTCTTGCTTAAATAAAGAAGCCATTTGTTATATTCATAAATCTGTGGTGCGACCACGAAAGGGCAAGTAGA
The DNA here is from genome assembly GCA_963859945.1 of Euplagia quadripunctaria. Lineage (NCBI taxonomy): Eukaryota > Metazoa > Arthropoda > Insecta > Lepidoptera > Erebidae > Euplagia > Euplagia quadripunctaria. The sequence goes on along the minus strand of OY982559.1, from coordinate 27,374,353 downwards.
GGTTTATTAGAGTTAACTGGAGAGATCAACAATTTGACATCTAATATTATGGTATCTTAAGCACGATTTTCCCGATCCTGGATTTAAACCCAGAACCACAGATTACTACCCAGAACCTCACATCAGCTAACTTATGCCACGGCATTAAAAAGACGCTTGTTTTTAATAGACTTGCAAACCTGTGTCTTCGTTGGGTTAAATTAGTAATATTATTATTTGATACTATTGTTCTTGACCACTTCAACCAAGTTAAAAGCTGCGAGCCCACAGCGAGTTCGATGACGTACTGCCGTGACAACTTGACTTCTTTACAGGTTGAAGGTGAATTAAATTCACCTATACCGTAATAGGTGTCTACAACGCGCAGCAATGACTATCAAAATTGTGTTTATGACCATTCTAAAGTTTCCAAGGGCGAATTGTGCTGGATGTTTGACAACTAATTTAACTTAGTTCGTCATAACCCAACCTATTACCTAATATTAGGTAGGATTATGATTGATTAGCCTGCAACCCCGTTTCTTTACGATTATATCAGCAATAAAAACTAAAAGTTTTATTGCTGAGATATATCAGGGAAATTTAATTCTGATATACCTATATCTTACAAATTACCCAACGGCTTATTCGGAAGCTTGCCGCTTTTTAACCGACTTCAGAAAAGGAGCTTATCAATTTGACGTATGTACGTGCCTAATATTATTGGAACGGAACGTCCATTAGGGCTTCCAAAAAAATACATATTTTTAGTCAGATCGGTTTGCCTTTTAATTCAAATTCAAACGATTTGATTTTAAGATTAAATTTTGATTTTTCAAGACACATCAAAACTTATAATGTTAGCGCCACTACCAGAATGGGGCCAAGTTAGCTTAGAGAGATGAAAAGAACCCGAAGAAACTTAAGGGAGTTTTAAGTTTTGTAATTGAAAACAATTTAAATGGATTATTTTATACGTAAATAAATGTAATGTTATCTACAGAGCTGTACTTTACTACTAACAGATATTATAAAGTATGTCTAATTACAAAAATGTAAACTACTTACTAAAATGATGATATTTGTAGGATCCCATTATCAAGATGTAAATATTTTCATGTATCTATATCAAAGCAACTTAATCAAATGTTTGCTTTGCATGTTGTTAAACGTTGAATAGGCTTCGCAGGCCTATGTCACTCGATGTTCTTGCGCGCGCTAAATACCTACCGGACGCTCGTCCGCCGGCGGACCTTATACGCAGTCACGCGCAGTGGGTTCCCGACAGCTGCACGCTTTTATTTTTAAAGTACACAAAACGTAATTCGAGATCGTATTGATAAATTCTTTAAATACTGTAAAATTCATAGTGTAAATTGACATGGTTTTTTACATGCAGTATACGAATGTAGATAAAGTAAGAGAAAAAAGCCCCCGGCAGCGCCATTTCTGTAATTTGAACAAATGAACCTTTTAACCCTATATGCCATTGTTTCCCTCAAGTTATTTATTAAAACTTATTGTAAGATTTAAGATATTTTCCACCTTACAGTTTAATATTCGAGATTTTAGAAAGGGAAGAAGTTTATTAATCTTTACATGGAAATAAAACACATGTAGGAGTTATGTATACTGGATTGAAAATGAAAAATAAGCGTTAAGTACTTAATAAATTAACTACTTAACGCTTATTTTTCATAAAACAATTGTAATCTTTTTTATAAAAAAAATTGAATAGGAAGCAGACGAAGTTGCTCGGGTCAGCTAGTGACGATATAATTTGACTACACTGGAGTTTACAATTAAAGTATAAATAATAAGTAATGTAGACAATGATACAAATAAAAAGTTCTTTTAATTAGTTTTCTAATATTTAGATATTGTCATAAATTATTTCAATACTTACTCAATATTTATGCCATTCTACAATGTGTACAATAGATGGTGAACTGAAAAATATATTTTTTCTCTTTTTATAATGAGCTTTGTCATATTTGACAAACTGAAAAAAATATGTTTCATCGTGGACCCTGTTGGGCACGGCACCACAGATTATTAAGTGACAGCACTGGGTGATTAGGAGAGAGGAAGAAGGCTTAATGATTTAATGACGTTTAGTGATGTTTTAGTTTTATTTACTTTTGTTGTGTTATTAATAATTATTTTTATTTATTTAATTATTTTATTAATTGTAACTATCAATACATTTAGGAGTTAGGTTTTTACTATTTGGTGGTCATTAAATTATTTACATTTGGCATTAATTCGCTTATTTAAAACGCGTTTTACGATTTTGTACATATTGATGTATTTCGGACTCCAAAATCTTTTTCTAAAATAGAAGTAGCCTTAGTTACGCCTTATAACACCAGCTCTGGAGTTACCGTGTAAACATTCGGATGCGTTTAGTAAAATGCTGTTATTAGGTATGACATTAAAAACAGATACTTCAATTTAATTTATTTGTATGTGTGTTATCTTCTTTGATTATACTTAGGTACATGTATTATTGCACTATATTACTACGTGGGGTACACTGAAAGTTTTGCGTAACTCACTAATAAACCAATTTACATATAAAGTAATATATGTACTGCTTTTCGAAGTATTCTCCATTACATTTTAAACACCTTTTTCATTCGGTCAAACCATTATTGAAAACATGAGGACCATTGGTGTAAGGGCATGTTTTTCGCGTGCTGGTTGAAGCTAGCACGGCGTCTTCCGGCCCCGTAAATGTCATACCTCTCATCAAATCTTAAATTTTTGGGAAAATAAAGAAATCGCATGGTGCCAGATCTGGACTATGTGCGGGATTGGTCGTTTTTTTCCTAACTTTTTCAAAGACACTGCGCAAAGAAATGGTGGTGTACCACTCAACATTAGCTGTCTTTTGTTCTTCAAGTGGGATCGTGCAGACAGGACCCGTAAGAGAGAAAAAAAAACGCAATAATTTTTTTGCCTACGTTTCTCAAATGCCTCAATTTTGTTGGTTTGCTGTACCTTCGAACACCCATGAAGACTGTTGCCTCCTTTCCGGAATGTAACAATATTGGATATATTGTTTCATCTCCTGTCACAATGTCACACACAGCATTTGAACGTCCGTGATCGTACTTTAACAACATTTTTTACACCAATCGACACGAGTCCGTTTTTGTTCTGGAGTGAGTTCATGAATAATCCCGCGGCAACAACGTTTTCTAACTTTTAAATGTTGATGTAAGATTTTTGAATTTAATTTTATACGCTCATACTAATCCCCAAATGTCCTCGAATGTCCCCATAGGTGATACGCCGGTTTTCTTCAATTAGTTGCCCTACAGTAGCCACATTTTCCTCAGTGATAGCAGTTGATGGCCGACCTACACGAATTTCATCATGGAGAGAAACACGGCTACGATCAAATTCTGCGTACCAACGCCTTACGGTGCTCAAATGAGGTGCTTCAATCCCAAAAGCATTGTGAAAACGAGCAGTGCAGTCTTGCGGAGTCGGTAAATTTTTAAAATCATAAAAAATCATCGCCCTAAAATTTGTTCGCGTCGAACTTCAACTTGTGATAAAAAACAATTGACACGCGAGATCCCGCCAATTCTTTTTTAATCTATGATTGAGTTTCTTATGTTTAAAAAATATAACATTCGACATTCAAACATTTATGGGCGGCCAGGAGCGCAGAACTTTCAGAGTGCCCTATGTAGACATGAGAAGTAACACTCCCTAGTGAAGTTTTAATTACTTTTAGTTTACTTTAGTCGTAAATAATTTCAGTTACGGACTTAAGTTACAGTTGAAGTCAATAATTTTTTATACCACGTCGGTCGCAAATAAGCATACGGCATGCCTGGTGGTTAGCGGCCACCTTGGCCTATGGACACTTGCAAAAGGACCCTGTAAAAATCTATGCACTCCTTTCCTAAAGAACCCCATACTGTAGTCTATGTTATATGAAGTTCGTTAAAATCCTTATTTTATAACTAAGCCAGTCAGTCAGCTTGTGATCATGGCCAGTACAACCTGGTCGCAATTCAAAGTTATATACCTACCTATTTCGCGGTCGTGTTAATTCCCGTACGGTCATATATTTCTACATAATTATAAGCCAGTCAAAATTGCGATACACGCTGGTAGTATCTAAAGGTATAATGAAGTGAGCCTGCCTATGTTAAATAATGGATATCTATATGGGGTTAGGTTAGGTTAGAATATCTGCCGACGGCATAAAAGCTGTACCCAGAATTTACAAAGTACAAAAGGATTTTGCTTTTTATTTAGGTAGGTCCCGTGGCTTAGTGGTAACCGAGTAGATTAGCACATAACAAAGTTAAGTAATTACTAGCCAGGTCAGTCTTAGGATGGGTGACCATTCTTAACACATTGAGGCCGATCCGAGCCGTCGGTCCCGGTTTTAGAGCCGTAAAAAGTCCGACAACCTGGTCTAACTACCTGGTCTAAATACTAACTACAGAATTTCGATATCGCCTAGTACTTGGGTTGTGGAGGTCTGATGGCAGTCGCTTCACGTAAAATATCAAAGTTCGGCCGTGTCTTAGTTAGAATTAAAGCCGCCTTCAACTTAGTTGAGGAAAGGCTCCGAAGGATGATGAGAATAATGATTTACGTAGTAACAACTTTAGAGACACGCGAATAAGGTAATTGGGTAAAAGATTTTTATGGAAATTACACTTCCATATAAAATAATGTTACTCACTCGAGAAAGATTAAATACCTACTTTGCAACAGTTGAAAACACTTTTCTTAACATTGTTAACCAATTAAATAGGTAAATACAGTCATCTAATAACATGTTTACCCATAACAAGAAGTAATATAGTGTAATAATATATACGAAATAAAACTGAAAAATGTATATACCTACCGTAGCTAATAAATATATAGGTATATAACACACCTATCTACCTAATTTATGTGGACCAATTTTTATTAATGTATTTAAAAGTGACTATATTTCGAGCAACATTACAATGCGTCAGAAGACCTTATCTTCTTGTATAATAAATGAATAAATATAGTAACGAATTTAGTCTTCAATAATAATGTGTTTATGAGAGTCCGATGAAGGCGATTCAAATTTTTATTTATAGCCGTAATAAATATTCAAACCATACATAAAGGTATATGTATCTATTAAATATAATAAAATTATATTAAATAATATTAAAGCAAAAGTATCAAATGTGTGTAAAGCACTTTAACATGCAACATAATATATGCTTTGCATTTCATAAACGTGACATTGAACGATTTCGACCTACTGTACCTACTTACGACCTTTTCTAACCAAACCTTACAAGACCACATCACTTCACGTGTCACTGAACACAACCACACAACACAGAAATACAATAGAAAAATATACAAAGAATATTCACCCGCAAATAACATAGAGAAATTGGTGAAAGTGCCCGACCGACTGAGGTAGTCGGCGGAGCTTTTGATATCAAGCATGGTTCTCGCGCTACGGGCCCCGCATGACGGTGCGTACGCGGCGTCCAGGGACGCTCGTCTACGCCGCTTGGCGACAGTCGGGGGCGGCGCCCGGCCACGACCACGCCTGCACACGCCCGCTCTCACCTCAACACACCACCCCGCCAATAGCAAAACACTCTGGCTAATCTTTATCTGAGAAAAATAAACACGGTGGGCGGTAGATAATGACCTGCCTTGGCTTCGATAATCAGCCTTTGTGGGACGCTGACACCCCGCTGCCGTAGAACACGGTTTGGCGAAAATTGAACGTTTAGAATTTTTGTTTTTTTAAAGAGCATAGAACGTTTTTATTAAAAGCCTATTGCCTATCGAAGTTGGCACTCGTTCGGCTTGTTTGTCAAGCGCATATTTTTTGTTTTGTACGTTCTCTCCCGATTTCGGGAGCGAACAATGGCCGCCTTTGTGCCCACTTTTGTGTTATTTTTATAAATTGCCCACCTTTTCCTATCTCGATAATTGTCCATATAATTGGCGGGGTTTAGGCATATTCTGCTTTAAATTTAGGCACAATATGTGACAGGTAGCGAGTTTAAATTCATGTCTTTTTGTATTAAATGTACCGTGTTCTGGTATCAATATTTTATGAAACAAAAGAGATGTGATGATTTATTATGTTTTTAGAGTTAAATTCAAATGAGATTTTATCACGGAGGATAAAAGTCAACGTTGTCATTTAATGTAGGTATATCGAAGTTACTTTTTGAATAACTAAATCTGTATAATCTAGTTGACAGTGCAGCGAAAGATAAAATTTAAATACTAGTTAGATTTTATATACCTAAAGAATTAGTGTATATATTAACTTATGACGGGAAAATAGAGGTGTATTACACACTCATATTTCGTCACGTATTTAGTTGTCATGAGGGCCGACTACCGTGCACGTTTTGAGACTCCGTGCTGCTACTGAGAATTTAATGCGAAGTTCGGCCTAGGGATCGATCGCAGGACCTCATGATCACAGACAAACAAAAACCTCAACTTTCCTATGTAGATATTGAATAACAAATTAACTGAAGAAATAACAAGTGAAAGTTACGCATCCATTATTATTTTGTATACATAGGCTGCACTAAAAGTATCGGGAATGGAATATTTCCTCTATTCCTATCATATTAAAATCTTTTTAATTGAAAACTCCTTGGTTTTAAAAATCGAATACCATTTATTCATTAAAAAAAGATTCTCGGTCTTCTCACAAGGTCTTCTCAAACTTGTTTAGTCGTTGAGAAAATGGAATTGACTCAAGAAAATTCAAGGGCGATGATTTATTATGACTTTCGAAGCGGTTTAACACAAAAACAGTGTGTTGACCGGATGCTTTCTGCATTTGGTGATAAAACCCCATCCAAAACCACAATTTATCGCTGGTTTGCTGAATTTCAACGTGGACGTGTCAAGCTCAGTGATGATCCCCGTCAAGGTCGTCCAAAAACTGCAGTCACCCAAGAAAACGTTGATGCTGTGCGTAAGCTGATTGAGGAAGATCGACATGTGACATACCGCGAAATTCAGGCAAATTTAGACATTGGCATGAGTGAAATACAAATAATCTTGCATGAACAATTAGGTGTAAAAAAGTTGTTTTCCCGATGGTGCGTACTTGGTGCGTCAGAACTCTCGAAAGATTCCACGCAGGATCCTCAAATGCTGTATACAACATTGTATCAGGTGACGAATCCTGGATATACGCGTACGAACCCGAAACAAAAAACCAGTCACGAGTTTGGGTGTTCGAAAATGAGTTAAAGCCAACTAAAATTGTTCGTTCACGGAGTGTTGCAAAAAAAATGGTGGCTACGTTTGTCTCCAAAACCGGTCATGTTGCGACTATTCCTCTTGAGGGACAAAGAACGGTTAATGCAGAATGGTATGCTAGCATTTGTTTGCCACAGGTCGTTTCCGAACTCCATAAAGAGAACTGCAACCGCCGCATCATCCATCACGACAATGCGAGTTCTCACACCGCGCACAGAACAAAAGAGTTTTTAGAGCAAGAAAACATAGAATTATTAGACGCCGTACAGTCCCGACCTAAGCCCTGATGATTTCTATACTTTCCCTAAAATAAAGAATAAATTGCGTGGTCAGAGATTTTCATCACCTGAAGAAGCTGTGGATGCCTACAAAACGGCCATTTTGGAGACCCCAACTTCCGAATGGAATGGTTGCTTCAATGATTGGTGCCATCGTATGGAAAATGTGTCAAATTTCGCGGAGAATACTTCGAAAAGCAATAAATACATTTTTAAATAGTAATGTTGTGTCACTTCCTTGATTCCCGAAATTTTCAGTGTAGCCCTCGTATTTTGTTCGTCGACGCAAAATATACGTCTTTTAAATAATACGAGTACTTACCTACGTACTTGCAGAAACTTACCGTCAAATTTTACCGTCCGTAAGCAAAACGAATCGTTACTTGATTATAGGATTATAGGAACCGGGCATAAGATATGTTGAGCTCATTCTTCAAAAATATAGATACATTTTGGTGATCCACATTTTAGAATACTGAGGCGTGCAAATTTCAACATAATAACTTAGGTACATTCCTACTTAGGTAACTTAGGTGGACGTTAGTGGGTAAGTACCTATAGGCACAGATAGATAGATAGGTATGGATAAGGAACGTAAGGTGAATGATAAATGAATCATTACTGTAGGTACCTACTGTTGTTTATATACGATCTTATTACTTACTTTGCTTATGTTTCAGTTCACAATAAAACTAGTAAGTCCTTTTGATTAGATATACTCCTAGATAAGTACCTATTTAATTTTTTATTTTTATTTTAAGAGATTACATTTTTTTTAATAGTTATACGTACTTATTGATACGGATAGCTTTATTTTGTGTTGTCTATAATTCCGTGGCTGGCGTGAACACATTGACATGTCAACTTGGAAGTTTTTTTTTATTGGCGTAATACCTCCTACGCATTAGGAATTCATATGAAAAAAATTTACAGTTTCAAAAATACATAAATTTTGGAGAAATCGACTTTGGAAACATGTTGACATTTCGCATTTTAAGGTGTCTAACTTGACAAAACCTCATGTTAAATTAACGATTCACATGATTTTGTGAATGAACATTCATATTTTCTTATATCAACTTACACTCGGTCACCAAAAAAATATTCGTTACTTGAAATCTCAACATATACATATAACGTCAAAACTTAAAAATGGCCACCCTGAAAAATAGCAATTTTAGATATGTTAACATATTTACGCCAGCCACGGATATATAATATTCATGTTGATATATCTACTATATCTAGGTATGATGATCATATTCATACAACATAGGTAAGTGTTTTTGTAATAGATGTGCTGCGTTTATCTATAGTTTGGTAAGTATTGAATGGTATTTATGAAACAAAAAAACTTTTTTTTTTTAACTTAAGTCAGTAATAACTCACAGGTAAAATAATGCTTAAAAAAGCATAAACGCTCTTTTGACTAAAATGTTAAAAGCATTTTAGGTGAAAGTGACAAATATGTTAGGTATTAGAGCTAGTAATAGATTATAGTAGATAATAAATGACTAGCTGTTGCCCGCTTTTGTTTTCGTGAAAGTTAAAATCTATCATGTGGGAACCGTAACCTATGCACTTTTCTATAATCTATCTATGTGCCAAATTTCATCCAGATCCGTTCAGCCGTTCTGGCGTGATTGAGTAACAAACATCCATCCATAACTAACTAGGCTATCGACTACACACAAAATTAATCACCATCAAAAAGGCCACACTTCCTCCAGCTCACTGACAAAGATTTAATAATTTCAAAATGTCACCTTTCAAAAAGAGTTCGATATTTAGAAATTTAATAATACGAACAGTGCGTTCCAAATTTGAAATATTCAAATTATTAAAACCTTACCGGTCTAAGTAACATGGAAACGCGATTATTACAACAATGATTACTTAAATACATCGCCCGTGTGGCCAATTAATTGTGATTTATATTGTCGGGGACCCCGGCCCGGTCACGCTCCCGGGTTCGTAACCCAGCGTGGGTAAAAAATAACTCATTATCTTTAGTTTTTTTTTGCTACGATACAAGTAATCAATATCCATTGATTGCATTACAAAGATAATTTTTATTTATATTGCAAGAAAAGTGTATGTATGTTTAAACGTATTAATTTTAAGCTCTAGCAGTTAAAAAGAATATTTTAGCGTTAGCCTGTTTATTGTATGTAAATGTTGGGATTGTCACTGCTCAGCAGAGATGTTGACACACCCCAACGCACCATGGTTTGGGATATGTTATGTTATGGTCAATGTTCACGTTAAATGAGTAGACAACCAACTGATTTATTGGATTTATTGCTACTAAATAATGTATTTATAATGTTATATTATTGTAGTCGTGCCTATCTTGACAATAATGCCGATTTTCATTAAATACATATGTAGGTCGCATACACTGTTACAACACCAAAAGGCCAATGTATAGCGTAGCTCGTACATATTGAAAACTACCTGCGGTTTCACCCGCGTAAGTCCCGATCAATAGAGAATATCGAGATAAAAAGTAACCTATGCGTTAATCCAGGTCTCCAGCTATCTACATACCAAGTTTCATCGTAATCGGTTAAGTGCTTTTTGCGTGAAAGAGTAACAAACATCCATCCATCCATTCAAACTTTCACATTTATAATATTAGTGGGATTAGTGGGACTGTTGATGACAAATATGCACTTTGACTTCATCACGGCTGTTGCTCTACACTCCTGATTCTTGATATTGTGCAACCACTTCTTACCATGACTTTTCAAATGGTTTCTGGTGAGACCCGCTTGTGGAAGGCCAGACCAACTGATTCGCGATTGTAAACAAAGTAAATCACACAACTTCTCTCACTACTGGTCCTTCGAGAGAACTCTCGAAGGACCAAATGTTGTAATCTAGTAAGGCTATCGGTGTTTACAACATTATGTATTTATATTATTATTGTAACATTTATTTATTGAAGGCAGGATTCGAGTTTTCATTACTTGAACTGTGATACCACAGTTAAAACTGTTTTTTTTCCTTTGGTTAACAACGCTGCAAACAATCTTGCAGTATTTGCCGGTACCAATATATTGTATATACCTACACTCGCAACAGCAATGACGTCACTTGTGCTTTGCCAACCAACCTAAAAAGTCTGCCATATGTTCTCAAAGGAGGTTAGAGTGCATATATATAATTAAAAAAATTACAATCATATCTCCTACCTACACCTAAGTACCTACTTAAAAATCTTCTAATCTAAAGGCTCCTTCTCCTTTACACCCTAAAAAATATATATGTAAACAGGGAAATCACTGGAGCGTATAGACGCATGCATGCTACGCTCCCATGAAACAGACAAGATAACCGTAGCTGATGCTACGTGTGCTACGAACCGTAGACAGATAACTACAAAGAATTTGCTACGAAGTAAAGGTGACAATACCTCGTATCGTGTATGTTACATAATAATGTGTTATATTGATAATTGTTTAATGGAATAATAGCATTGAATACATCGCTTATCAAATTGTGTACCTGTTACTCGATAATAATAAAACACTTGATAACTCGATGTTGAGTGACATCAAATTACGCATAGTACGTTTATTTATGTTGGTATTGTTCTATTATTTGACTACTATGTGGTTACTTGTTAATATAATATCGAATCATCATGATAAATATCTGTGGTCAAAGTTGTGTTATAATAATAGGCATGACCTTAACAGAAATTTTTGAAAGTTTTTAAAGTGTATTAGAAATAATTGGTAAAGATAACGTTGTAACTTTTTTAATATTCTGGCCCATAGTACACAATGTTTTCTATATCTAGCCCTGTACAAGGTTACAGAAAAGTGAGACATATCTTCGGCACGTATGGGCCGGCTCAACTCCGCTCAATACCACGGCCTCACAGAAAACCGGCAGTGAAGCAATGATTGCATTGTATCTTGCCGAGTGAGTGAGGTTATCGGAGGCCCTAACCCTTCCCTCTCCCCCCTTCTCCACCTATCTCCCCCCTATCCCCTACTCCCACCTCAAAGGCCGGCAATGCACTTGTGACTCTTAAGTTGCAGGTGGCGGTAGTCACTTACCATCACGTGACCCATCTGTTCGTTTGCCATCTATACTCTCTACTCTATACTTTTAGGAACACAAATATTTACACTGAACCTAGATTGCGGGCATAGAACTGGCAACCTCCAACGTTGCAGACGGATGTTTTAACTGTCGTTGACTTGGTATTGGAAGAATAAATTTTATTTTGTCATGTTTTTACATCAGGTCATGAACACACAGCTAAATATAAGTGCCCCTGTCGGCGCCAAACATACGAACAAGCAAATTATAGTCAAATGATGGCAGCGGCAGCCGCGTGACGGCGACGCGTCTTTTTGCTGAAGTATTTTCGGATTTCATTTTTTGTTTGTAGGCTTGGTGCCGACGTAAAATTATTTAGGTATTTACATTAATATGGGAGTTTAGTTAGGCTAACAAGTTTATTTTTCACTTTTCAGTTGCTTTCTTCTTTCAACGGTTTATTTTTTTGTTAATGTGGCTAAAATAATCAACTACAGGTCTCCATCATGTTGTAGTATCATTAGAACTACATGTGTGTGCTAAGTTTCAACAAAATCGGTTCACAGGTGAAAAGTCAAAGGGTGAAAAAGAATTCATCCCCTATTTTTCCACCCTTAAGGTTGAAATATTTATTTGAAATTAAAAAAAAAACAACTTTGAAGTAAGATCTATTCAATAAAAAAGGAATTATCGAAATCGGACTAATCTGTAAAAAGTTATGCGTGGTCATACATTAAAAATAAAAAGATATATATAGGGGTCGACTTAAGAACCTCCTCCGTTTTTTCGTCGGTTAATAAAACTAAGGAGATTTTGTACAGGCTCTGTCACAAATAGTAGCTCAGGAATAGAACAATACAAATAAATATTATCTTATCTTATCTGCCTAGGCTGTCTGATCCCACAGCCGTGTGTGACATGTATGAAGTTATTATTATTAAAAAAAATAACTCTTGCCTGCAGCTTAGCTCGCGTAAAAGTTATTATTTTATTCATCTGGAACAGTATGTTTTGTCTTTCTGAAAGGTACCCCATTTTTTTTTATTTACCCTTATCAGAGTTTATTGAAATTTTTACATAAATACGAAACAAACGCACACTCGCAATTAGCTCAGCCATTTTTATAACATCGCGTTTTTTCAGGAAAAATCACCGAAATTTTATCCAACTTAATATGTATATCCTTATCTAAATACAAAAAAAATGTATCCAAATCGTTAGACCCGTTTCCGATGTACACAAAATATACATATATTGAAATATATAAATATGCCTGGAAGACATTGCTTTTTACGATAAGGCCGCCCATTGTTCGTTTTGTGCATGTTATATCTGTTTCTCTATATTTGTTTTTCTTTGCTTTTGGTGTACAATAAAGAGTATTTATTATTATTCTCTTTATTAACATTTAAATACATATAAATTACATTTTTAAATACATTATTATAAAAAAAATATATTTAAAAATATAAAAAATAGTGTCCCACCGGTATCGGGTACAGGGACCAAGCTACCGGTGGTTAGGGTTCCAGAGACAGAAACCTCCTCACTATGCGTGCCGTGTCGAGAAGGACTGCCCTCTGCATTAGGCTCTTGATCCAGCTGCCTAACGTGAGCCTCTGAAGGTGTTGGTCGAGGCTCTTAGCAATTAACCCATGGGCCGAAATGACTATCGGCACAATGATTGCTGAATCCACATCCCACATGTCGACAATCTCGTGAGATAAGTCCAAATATTATTATTATTATTCTCTTTATTAACATCTATAAAACATATAAATTACATTTTTAAATACATTATTATAAAAAAAAAAATATATATATATATTAATATAATAAGTTTCAAGCTCCTAGCTCTAAATATGACGATACTTCCATACAACTTTTCATCCCCACCTTTCAATCCGTTACACCCCTTTTTTCGCATTAAAAAGTAGTCTATGTCCTTTCTAAGGCTCTGGACCTAGACTACCAAATTTCATTTAAATCGGCTCAGTAGTTTTGGCGTGAAAGGGCGACAGACAGACAGACAGAGTTACTTTCGCATTTATAATATTAATATAATAAAAATATAAAGTAAGGATAATTAATAAAAATAACTCAAATTCTGTACAGTTTAGTTAGTCATACTTCTCCACGACCGCCATTATAAAAAAAAGTGAGAACCATAAAGCACGTGAGTAGCATTATTGCATGGTGTTCTATGGTACAACATTATCTATGGTGTAGATCCCCCATTGTTCCATGGCGCGTGCGACTTGACGCCTGACTCTACTGAAGTGAATAATAATTGCATAGCTTTTTTATGATAATATGTGAAATATTTAATTGATTATTATGGAGTTATTAAATGGAAACTAATGGTTGCTTGTAAGAAGTTGCTAATTGCGATAAGGCCGATTTCTTTTATTCAAAAAATCGAATTTAAAAACTATTTTTAGGTTTTTTACATTAACACTTTTTATGCTTGATAATATCCTACTTCCTACTAATATTATAAACGTGAAAGTTTGTGAGGATGTATAGATGTGTGTATGTATGGATGTTTGTTACTCTTTCACGCCAAAACTACTAAACCGGTTGCGATGAAACTTGGTATGTAGATAGCTGGAGACCTGGATTAACACATAGGCTACTTTTTATAACGATATACCCACGGGATGGGGACTTACGCGGGTGAAACCGCGGGGCGCTGCTAGTGAACAATATATTATACGAACTCAAACAAAAATGGCGGTGAAATAAAAAACAAAGGCCTAAAATAATGAAAGAACCGATTCAAGAAAGAAGTAGGAGACAGATATTAATAATACTGAACTAGTTATATTATTGTTTACAATTATATTGCAGAGTATTGTTTACATTTTTTTATTTGTTTACAGGGTGTATCCGACAATGGAACACTTACTTAAGTCACTGAAAGGGCATGAATGAGTCTAGCTACAAAATAACTGACTGTTTAAAGTTATGAATTTCCAGGTATATTTATTTCCGTTTCTCATAAAAGCAGGTGGAATGTGTAAAGTAAAAATCTTAAATCGTACGTAAATGAAATTTTAATTCCGTTATTGAGACAATCTACAAAAAGTGACATATATAATTTTTCAAGTTAGTTTTAATGGATTTCCTATTTCAAATAAATAAAATTGAAGTGTCTGTTTGTAATTTCAAAATATTATTTTTTTTAAGCTCACAGTTATCTGCACGACACCTATCCCTAAATTTTCTTTTTAATTTTTGTTTGTCTGTATGTCTGTTTGTTCTGGCTTCTCTACGAAACGGGTGGACCGATTTTCACAGGACTATCACTGGGAGAGTTGGTGTTATAAGGAGTACCTTTGCATACTTTTATTTTGGAAAAATAATTAACTGCATGCTAGAGTCATGGTTTTACAGTGATTTATGTAAGTGTTCCATTGTCAGGTACATTCTGTATAAGCAACTCGGTGCTCTTGCGAGTAATGAACTATTTCGTTCATAAGTAATTCTTTGAGAAACACGAAGAGGATTTTGTGCCCTATCCAATCTGGTAGACACTCTTCAGTTTTTAGATATAATTTTAGATTTAAAACAAAAATTGCCTTTACGGTTGGGGCAGACAGCCGGCGGGGCGGGACAGTGATGTGAGTGCTTGAAATGTACTAGCGCCGAATGCTGAGCGCGATGACGCTGTGTGACATCTTACTAATATTATTAAGGCGAAATTTTGTCAAAATGTATGGATGTTTATTACTCTTTGATCTGGATGAAAGTTAACACAGAGATAGATTATAGTCTGGAATAGCACATAGGCTAGGAAAAATGTACTGTTCCCGTAGGATAGATTTCACCAAAATTTCCACGCGAACGAGGTCGCGGGCACGTCGCGCCCCGCCCGCCGTCAGCTCCAACCTTTAGTTATTATAGTATAGTTATAATACTATTACATATACACTCATAGGACCTCAGTAGCAACCATTAATAACAACCCCCCACGGGTCATCACCTCTCCAGGGCTACTGGTGAAGTGCTATAATCGATTTCCAACGCCCAGAGTCAACCACTAGTCAGTATACACATGTTACAATCTATTTACATTCCCACTTTAAAACAGCCTCCATTAAAGTACCTACCCTACGTTTATATACCTATACAATATTATATATGACCTATCTTTTCTCCCCCCGACGTCAACTGAGCTCTGTATCCGAGGACTAAAAAAACAATAATTTAACCAACAAGTAAACACCTCAAGGCTTTAAGAGAACGCATCGCAGTGGGCGTATAATGTATGTATATGTGTGAGTGTGCACAGCCATGATCGATGCCGGTGCGACGTTGCCGCTCCGCGCACTTCCGGTTGCGACGACGCCAGCCCGCGTTAGGCGGCGTAAAACTGAAATTATGGATTAAAGCCTACTTTTTTATATTTTTATTTGAATTTGGAATTTGATATCGGGAAAGGTAACGTTGACATTTGGACGGATTTTGAAAGATTTGAATTAATGCTAATTTAATTATCGAATATTTTTATTTTTTTACAAAGAACGAAACGTCATCTTACTCGGCCTTAGCGTGGTGTAAAGTAGATTATATTTTACAGCATATATTTGTTAACAGCAAGAATAAAACACAATAACGTAGCCTCCGTTCTGAAAGCTCTGTCCTCCTCCGAATTTGTATCCCTATATAGTTTTTTGTTATTATTCATTAATACATCCACATCCCTCCTTCGCACATCAGACGAGAGAGGAGCATATGTAACAAGAGACCTTGGACTCCGCCTCTTGGATTCCAGAATGAAAATCATAAGTCCCAAAACTATAAAATTAAGTATGTATTTAAACATTAAGATGTTACCAGCTGCACGATCTGAGGGTCAGTGACATTAATATTGTGATAAAAAATACCGAAGAGTTTGTCCGATTCGATCTTAGACAATTTTATTAAACGTTTAGCCAGAATCAGAAGAGTATATCTATAATCAGTATGTATATCAGCCTATACGGAAATTATAAACAGTTCTATCAATTTAGTTACCACTCGGAACCTTCATACATATAGCAGTGAACACGACGATTCAATTTGTCAGACCTAGTCAGCCTAATTCAAATAACTAGCCGGCATATGTACCGGTATGCAACTGATTGATTAAAATCGGGAACAGCACTAGCGTACCGGCTGTACAGAGTGTCGGATCAGCAGTTCGATTACCAATTCGATATTAATCATTCTTATGAGTTTTCATTGAAGTATTAAAGATTGCGCAGCTAAAATCCGCTCCATACTATCACCCAGATATACAACAGCCGTAAACAAGTGATGAGGAGTGAGAAATGATGAAAGGCTTAACTACTGATTGTTTTAGGTAATTTTACAGGTACTGATGTGTTACGTTTAAATGACAATAAACTGTTTAGAGATTCAAATCGTACCAAAAGTACTACTATTTTGACCTCCATAGTAAATGCTACTACAGAGATAAAAAGATAGAGAGAGAGTGAGATAACTCCAATGTAGTAATGTACGCTTTAAGGTAATATACGCATCACACACTATACCGTCACGGTAAAGACACGGCTCTAACCCAGCAATTAAGTTGTCATTAAAATCTGAGCATTAAAACGTGGTCGTGTAATACATTTCATAATGTCAATATAAAAAAGCCAACGGCTTGTAGTAAGCGCGCTTGCTGCAACCATACAAATCGGCGCGCTGTAAGCTGACTGCGAGCCGCCAGCGAAAAAACTTCGCGTCGCGACGCGAAGATTTTTCTCGCGTCGCACATGAAGACGATGAAATTAGCTTGCACCTCGCGGGCGGCGCGCTGGCAACGAGCTTGCACCTCGCGGGTGGCGCGCTGGCAACGAGCTTGCACCTCGCGGGCGACGCGTGGCAAAGCACGCTGGCGGCTAGCGGTAGCCTCAATTTCAGGCGGCGCCGTGCTGCAGTTGTGCCGCTGCAGTGCCGTTATAGTGTGAACTTTAGAGCGGATATAAAACCGTAAGACAAGTTTTTTCCATGCTCTCTTGTGTTAATCTCTCTCGCTAGGTCTACTATCACCCACGTCTCAAGACAAAAGTGCTCAAGACTCTCATAAACAAAACGGCAGAATAAATTGTCTGCAAGATAACCTGTATTTAAAGGACAATGATCCCTTACCCATTGTTCCTAAGGTTTGTGTTTCCGATCACTATGTCTCTGAGTTTATGTATACATACATCGTATACACACATCGACAAGCACACCACGTCCTGCTGTCGCCGAGCTAGTTACTTAGTTATTAGTATTGCGTAATAGTGCGCTTTCAATTTCATGTATTTGTTAAGTATTTGAACTCTAAATGCCCAATAAAAAGGCCATTTGCACTAAAAGGACTTTATATTGGGCATTTACAGTCGATATATGATTTGTTTTATCTATTTACAAAACATAACTACCATTAGCCCTGTTGGTTAGTGGTTAGTGATTCTGACGGCTGAGCTAGAGGTCGTGGGTTCGATTCCCACCCAGGACTTGTGTGATGTGATCTATAATATGTATGTATATGGTATTATTAATTGCATCTACTTCTTCTTTTCTCTGCATCAGCCAATGGTTGACTGGTAGAGAATGCCTTAGGCATTAAGTCCGCCGATTTACCAAATGTGCATAAAGTTTAAACTAAAAAAATAAATAAATATATCAGCAGTCTGGATGCCATACTTACAGGCTCTACCTAGTTTGGGATCAGACGGCAGTGTGTGAGTTGTGTCAAGTTATTATTATTATTGATCAGTCAGGTACCAAAAAAACGAATTAATGTTTTGTTATACTGTTAGTATGTGATAAACAGTTTGAAACATTTACTAATTAATCGATTTATCATTTTTTTATATTTTGATCTTGATTATTTAATAAACAACTTTATCGGAACGTCGAAGCTTTAGATATTTAAGTTTTCCTACATACCAGTGAGTGTCTTGCCTGAAAAATCTATTAAGTGTAACTGTCTGTCTGTCAAGACCTATTTCTCAGGAACCCGTGGGCGCCTCAGGTTGAAATTAATACCATATACAAGAGTCTAATAAAATATCAAGCTTCTAAGTCAACGCAATCATAAGATGTGGCCACTTAAGCCTTATATTTGACCAAATTTGAACATTACGCAGGTAAATCAAAACCTATAGGGTACTTCCCATTGATCTAGAATCATGAAATTTTGGTAAGAAGCAAGGTCTGACAACACAAGTAAAGGAAAAAATCCGAAAGTTGTAAATTTGTTGTTATATCACATAAAATATTAGTTTTTGTGATTACAAACTTATATTTTACGGTTGGATTGTTGACTTTGTCATACATCGCAACCGCAAAGTTAAGTTTGCCTTTTGAAAAAGGCGGGCAAAAGTCTTTGAGAATTTATTCCCGAGATGGACGTACTATGTACATAGAAGTTTGTTTGCTTACGGAACCCTCAGTGCGCGAGTCAGACTCGCACTTGTCCGGTATTTTTTATTAAGCACTATTTGTAATAGACAAAATGTTCTATCATCGATTCATAGCAAAAAATTATTACATAAATGTCTGCAAAGTGTTTTGTTTAGTACATCTCTATAGATGGCACCTGTTACGTGCATACATACATTTTTGTTTATGTCGGATTGACGGCGCGTCGCTCTATCCGTACTTAATTTAAAATTAATACAGCCAGCCGGCACACAGGAAATGAGTATAGAGCTCAGGGAGAAGGGAATCAAGAGTAGGGGATGATGGAAGAGGTGGGGGGGGAGTATACCCCGACCTACGAATTAGACCGTGCTGTCGGAATCATTTAATAAACATTGGCATTGCGGAAAAAATGTACAATGATATTTTTCTTCACGAATATAATCCGATAATTGCGTTTCGAGATGAAGACTTTTAGACTTGGTTTTTCATTTCTCTTGATTTATAAAAATCTGTGAAATGACCTGAAAATGTCAGAGGTCTAGGACCAACTGCTATTTTGCGCTGCGGCAGTTTTCGACTGCATTCTTTTTTAGGGTTCCGTACCCAAAGGGTAAAACGGGACCCTATTACTAAGACTCCGCTGTCCATTCGTCTGTCTGTCCGTCTGTCACCAGGCTGTATCTCATGATCCGTAATAGGTAGACAGTTGAAATTTTCACAGAATGTCTATATCTGTTGCCGCTATAACAACAAATAATAAAAATGAAAATAAATTAAAAATTAACGGGGGCTCCCCTACTAGAGACGAATTTTTTTTGGCTTGTAGTATTAAATCTTGTACGATGGTGCGGAACCCTTTATGCGCGAGTCCGACTCGCACTTGGCCGGTTTTCTTCACTTCAGAGGCTTGTGTCGGTGTAAATGTGTATATGTCTTCTTGTACCGGTCGGGGTGTTTCTAGGTAGATACATCCATATATTTATCCGTGGCTTAGTACAAGCTATACTAAGTTTGAGTTAAGTAAGCTGTTATTAGATATCTAGTACACTCGAGAGCAATGAATCTGGGTCACAAAGATTCTTGAAAATCTCGGAAACGAATAATGTTAGTTTAGTGAAATAAATTAAAAATATAATTTAAACACCAATAAAGAATATTTTTTTTTTTATTTTTTAATATATTTTATCCCAAATAGTTGAACGAATGTAATCTGTGTCAAATATATCATTGGCCTGGATTTTTATATGTCTAACATGAATTTACAAAATAAACATCTACATATTATAAAACAAAGTCCCCCGCCGCGTCTGTTCGCGATAAACTGAAACGCGATTACTGAACGGATTTTCATGCGGTTTTCACTAATAGACAAAGTGATTCAAGAGAAAGGTTTAGGTGTATAATTTGTTAAAATTTTGTGTAAATTGATTAAAATATGTTGATGATTGTTGAAGATGTCTCTGCTACCCGTGCGGAACCGGGGCGGGTGGCTAATATCATATATCTAAGAATGTTTATCTGTGTTCCAGAATCCATAATACATGCTATCCTTAGTTTGAAGTTAGTAGAATTATTATCTATACAATATACTAAACCTGAAGAGCTTTTTTGTTAGGTTTTTTGTTTGTTTAAACGCGCTATACTCTAGAACTAGCTGTCGGATTCGGCCTTAAAAAGCGGAGCAGAGACCAGAAACGCAGGTGAAACTGAGGAAAATGACTAGTAATTGTAATAAAAGTAATAATAGGAAGTAATAAATCAAAAAATAAATATTAATTTTTAATTTTAGCATTGTTAGTCAAAATATCCAATGAATTTATTAAAATATCATTTCTTGTACAATATTGTTAATATTGTTCAATAATATAATAATTATAAAATCGAATTAATTATAATCGATTATTGTATAGATGATAAGGTAACATCTCTACGTCCTGCTATTGATGTTTTGATCGGCGTTCGGTGATTTTAATTAATTGAAAATTTTCGGTCAGAAAACGTCGTACACTGAGTCGAGTTTTCAATTGATCTGTCACCGCTTTTAACCAGAAGTAACATAATTATTTAACGCTACCACGTCATCTGTTTATGAAACAACAATGGCAAATTTAGGATGTCTCAACTGTTCCTGGAGATTAACACCATAATGTGCAGGATTCTGTTATCGGTTAGTATAATGAGCCTGGATCTCTCAAATTTTTATAGTTTGAAATTTTTAGGATTCATCTCAAGATGTTTTGCGAAATGAATGTTTCACACTGCTACAAAACGCTCAAGTATATCAAAAGCCAGTGGTGTCTGCAATAGAGTAAATGGACATTATTAAAAAGAGGAGCTCAGAGGAAAATAGATTAATTGTATTGATACCAAATTGCATCAGCCTTGATTAGGTTTTTTGATAGAGTAAATATAGGAACTATTATTCTTTCTCAGCTAGATCAGGACTGAAGATAGTAATAAACATCTATCGAGTTATTAAAAACTGCTGGCAGTACACTATAGAGGTATAAATAAAGTGTGTCTGTCTGTCTTTCACATGACTTTGTACCTTTATACTTAGACGTTGCTTCTACGACGGCACGAAATGCGGCTGCTCGAAATAAAATAAGATAATTATGAGGCTGGGCTTGATTTAACAATATTAAGGCTAAAGCGCTACTATATAATTTTACAAGTGTATGCTCCAGCATAATTTTTTAGATGTTTTTTATGAATTAAAAGTAGGTTTATGTTATAAATAATATAAATATTCAATCCGATTAGTATCTACTACATAATCCTTTTTTTTATGGTATAGGGGGCAAACGAGCAGACGGGTCACCTGATGGTAAATGACTACCGCCGTCCATGGGCACCTGTAAATCAAGAGTCACAAGTGCGTTGCCGGCCTTTAAGATGGGAGTAGGGAAGGGCGGAAGAGGTGGAAGAGGGGGGAGAAGGGGGGGGGGGAAAGGGTTAGGGCTTCCGTTAACCTCACTCACTCGGCGAAAAGCAATGCAAGCATTGCTTCATTGCTGGTTTTCTGTGAGGCCGTGGTTTCACTCCAGTCGAGCCGGCCCATACGTACCGAAGCATGGCTCTCCCACGATTAATCTACTTTACACTTGTTTCATGTATGTGAGTGAGTTAAATAAATAAGATAAAAAGCCTAAATTAATTTATTTAGATTGCTGATGCATTGAAGTGTATTGCATTTCGCTAAAGGCTTAGTGAAATCTTTTATACCGCTAATATGTCAAACAAGCATTCAGCACATCTGAGAGTAAGCGGTCACCGTAGCCTAATGTAGGTTACATTCCTTACCCATATCGACAAAGGTCTCCAGTCTATTCTGTCTGGCAAGTCAATTGAACTATTGTTTAGATAGGCAACCCTTACAGGTAGTGTCTATCCTCAGGCAGTAGATACTACTGTGTATATGTTCATATGTGACTTGCGCACTCGTTTATGATCAAATTAGGTCTGGTTCAGGCCTTGAAAGATGATACCAAATAGTTTATTAGATAACCTAAAAAAATATTTCTATAATGAGGAAACCGTCTTTTGCATGATATATTGTATAAAACTAGAGAAGGTCTTTACTCCTTGAGAGGTCCTTAACAACCTACAAAAAAGTTATTAGATATGTATCCGATAAATCAAATAAAATGTCATAAATTTGAATTTAATTAAAACAACAATGTTCATTAATAAGTTAATAACAATTGTATATTTTCTAATGAATTGTAATGTGTATAAATTGAATGTAAATGTATTAAGGAATCAAAGAGGCTATAATTGCATTGACTTTATCCGTATAAGGGCGACCAGAGCGAGCTGCATCTTTGAATCAAAATTCCCGGACTGAAAACGCTTGAACCAACTTTGTGTTACTCTTACTGACACTGCATTAGGTCCATAAACGGCACAATTTTTTTTCATTTTTCCCTTTTTTGTAATTAAACTTTAGAATATATCGAACTTCTTAGTTAGATTCACTCATTTTGGCGGACAGAAAAACAATTGAATAAAAATCCTGATAAAGTAATGAAAAGTAAACAGAAACACTATTCGTTCACCCAACTTTCGTGGGTTTCTCTGAATTTTATCAGGATCCCATCATCAGATCCTGACTTCCTTGACATGGGACCACTCTTGAGGTATACCCTATCTAACAAAAAGAGAATAATCAAAATCGGTTCATAAATAACGGAGAGGGGACTGAACAAACATAAAAAAATATATATATATATATATACGGTCGAATTGAGAACGAACCTCCTTTTTTTTTCGTCGGTTAAAAATGGCGGGAAAGTGTCTTTTACTTTTTATTTTTCTTAATGTCCTATATTCATTGATATTAAAACTAACCAGATACAAACAGTACAATCATAGAAATATTTCTTCAATTTTATACAAACAAAATAAGAAAAGACTTTTCCCCGATCTATTAATAATTGTAGAATAGATTACAGCTAATTTTTGAAGATGACACAATTTTTTTAAACAGAGCATATTTCTTCCTATTGAATTGGCATCATTTAAGTAAAGTGATGTTATGACTTAAAAAAAGATTTTTCAGTACTGAAATGTTGTCATAAAATAGACTGGTAGACAAGTGAATGACTTCTAATCAAAAATAATCTACTAACTCTTTTGTTGTAACTATTTGTCTTTTCAATCAGTCGACCGATCAGGGCCCTTGATGCTATATTCTCAATTTAAACTACTACAATTGAAACTATTGGTTTCCTTCCAGTAATAGTTATATTAGTACATTTAACAAATAAGCACGTAAAAATGGGATATAATTTATATTACTCTGGGCTATCTTTGTTGTTTTAATGTTAAAACTCTTTGTATGTTATTACAATTATGCATATTTCTTCTACCTCTACATTAAAAAAAAAGTGAAAATTAAAATCGAATTATGGCCATCCATAAAAAATATTTAAATTATTCATCCATAAGTCTTTGATGTTAAATGGTAGCTAGAAACAGAAGAAAAAACTCTCAACTGTAAAATTCGTAGTCTTATAATTAGTAATAAATAGACAAAGCTCACAAAAATTTCAACAAAACTATTATTACTACCAGCTACCAACAACTCACTTAAAACCATAAACTTAGTAGTAATTAAATTTATGCTTAAAACATAATAGTCACGTGTGTTATGCTGACACATGACAGCTTTAGCTTATGATGACAGCTGTTTGTACAAATATATATATATATATTTTTTTTTATTTTAATTTTGTTTGAAAAATGATGAAGTGTGTAAATTAAGTAATGGGAAAGCTACTGATCGTGACTTTAGTTTATTTTTGTTAGTTTTTACGCCATTAACAGTAAATATATTTATAAATTTTTTGGTTGAATATTCTAGAACGTTTACAGTTTTGAAATAAACCCTTCCTGTTGTTGAGAAGAATACCTACCGGTACTATTTGACGCTAGCCGTGTTTTATCGATTGTGTTATCGACTTTTTTAAGGCTCCTACGTAAATTTATATATCAATTTTTTTTAACTAAAAATATTTAAATAGGTAAGTAATGTATACTATATGGGTTGACGACTTTGAAAGATATTGCTACATTTGTTTTTATCTGCAAAACATTATTAACCACTAGCAGCGCCCCGCGGTTTCACCCGCGTAAGTCTCGATCCCGTGGGAATATCGGGATAAAAAGTAGCCTATGCGTTAATCCAGGTCTCCAGCTATCTACATACCATATTTCATCGCAATCAGTTCAGTGGGTTTTGCGTGAAAGAGGAACAAACATCCATCCATCCATCCATCCAAACTTTCACATTTATAATATTAGTGGGATTTTCATGCTTTGAAAATGTCCACTATTCCGTATTTGTTCACATTAGCCGCACTGGTATTTTATTAACTGGAAACTTAGCAAACTAAATAATTTTATATTTTTTATTCGCTGTCGATTACTGGCAATTACTAGCTCGGCGCGCGAAAAGTGATGGCAACTTTGTCCAATTAGAGCGCAAAGAAGAAGATTGACTTCCATCTGCTTGTTCAAAAATATGTTCGAAGCATTTTAGAAGCGACGACAGACAGCTAAAACATTTAGATGGCTCATTTTCTGCGATGAATTTGAAGTACTAATCGCATCGCTCGCGTAATGTCGATCATTTATGAGTAATATTTGGCTGTAGCCAAATTTAAAAGCTGCGTCTTTCCAAACGTTAAAATATTTTTTATTGATAATTTAGTGCCCGTACCGTACCTTCTCGGACTTAATGATAAAAATCGGAAGATTCTTATTAATAACTTGGTAAGTGATTTTACAAAAAGCTTCCGTCTTAAAGTTATTTATGTTAAATTTGATTTGCATTGTTTTCATTACTTATTTTGATCCTGTATTACTGTATTTGAGTATCTTCATAGAAAAACATACCTCTGTGTGGAAAGTTTGTTAATATAGGTGGTACTTTGTGTGCCAAATTTTACCAAAATCCTTTCAGCTGAAAGCGTGAAGGAGTAACACACATAAAGGTACACATCAACTGTTGCATTTATAACATTACTAGCTTTTGTCCGCAGCTTTGCTCACATTAGTTTTCTATTTCTCGAGAACATTGCTTTTTCTGGATGAAAGTTACGTCTCATATTCTATTATGTAGGTATCCCTGACGACTAATAATTATTGTATCTCTGAGTTTAGTTGTTCAGATAAAAAATGTGGTTTTAGGTTTTTTAATGAGTGAGTGTAAACATTCCTATTATGTGCCTAAACACCGTCACTCCTCCAAGCGTTAGTGCGAATTTTTCTCGCGCTCTTGTTTTCAGAAGAATAATAAGTAGGTAACTTTTATTTTCTTAGATGGTAATATTCTTTTAATTTTCAAGATTAAGTTATTTTTAATTTCATAGGTGTACAACTGTACAGTAATAAATTCGTTAGGTACTTCTGATAAAATAAATATTACCTACCAATGATTAATAATTTGTCGGTTTAATTTACCAAGAGATGGATGATATTTATATGTTTATAAAGATAATTATTAATTTAACAGCAAGAAGCGATTTAAGTAGATGGTAGATGTTGATTTCTGTTGGTTCTTAGTTTATAAACATACAAAGTTTTTAATGTTTATTTAATAATATGTTTGATTTTTTTTATTTCATAACGCTAATAAGTAAGTACTATCACTCTGTAGTAATAAAAAATATATATATCTACATATATATATATATATATAAATCTCGTGTCAAGTTGTTTGTCACCGATGAATTCCTAAACTAATAAACCTGTGCGTGTGCAGTTTGCTCCATTTTGAGAGATAGGACAGTTGTATCTCAATTTATAGTCACAATGTTTTTTGTTTGTTCATCTGTCATGGCACGTAAGTTGACAGTGACAGTTCATGCTGCAAAGGTCAATGAAATAAACCAAAACTTTACAATTTAAAACACCCCCGACTCGAAAATCGCTTCAACGATTAGAAAAGAGCTGCTGATCTTCGAATAGGATTGTAATGAGTGTAATTAGAAGCCTAATCACATCAGTGAATAGGCTTCTCCCGAGACTACCCGCTTTACTGTCGGTTATCGCATCATAAAGAGCCTATGTTATTCCAAGTGTTAAGCAGTGACTTGTGTTGTGTTTGACTGACCTGTTGGTCTAGTGGTTAGTGACCTTGACCGCTATACTTATAGGTCGTGGGTTCGATTCCCACCTGAGTCTGGGTGTTCTTTGTGTCCGTTGTTTCTATGTTTGTAAAGTCCCCCGCGACACAGGAGTAAATCCTAATGCGGGAGTTGTCTTTAAAAAAAAAAAAAGAAAAAAGTGGTTTAGGTGTGAAAACGCTTCGAAACAGAGACTTTTACCTTTATAATAGTAGAATGCATAAATGTATGATATAGATGTATACGTGTATATATGCAAACATAATCATATTACTATGGCTGTTATTAAGAGATGTTCGCGGATTCATTTGCTTACAAAAAAGATAACAAATAATATGATAGTCTAGAAACTTTGATGAGTAGATAAAATGTTATAAATAAAATGTAATATTAAGCGTGTTGTTGTCAAACTCTGATAGAGGTCGCAACTGTCACACTTGATAAATTTATCTATGAAAGTTCTTTCAATGTTCTTTCAATCTTATCAATTGAATATTTTTGGTTAAATGCACATAGATTATAAGATGATACGTGTAAAGTGGATTAAACAAATAAGGACTAAGGGAACATAATATCCTATTCTGCAAATGTTCATTTCAAATTCTGAGTTCGAGTTGAATGTGAATCCTAATAAAAGTGCTAAGAAATAGTCGTTCGTACATTTCGTTATTTCCCGTGCTGCGAGAAAGAGATATAAAATGATAACACACGTGAAAATAGTTGATACCCGCAAGTTAAATAATAAACGCAAACGTCGGAATGCCGGTAATGGACTATTAACGATGTGTGAATTTACCATAACTATTAGATACCGCATGATTTATCCTGCAATACACCTAAAAGACAATAATAAATGTACAGTAAAACTAAAAAAACACGCCTTAATGGTATGTTAAATCATTATTAAAAAGTTATAAAGAGCGCCCCTCTCC
Organism: Euplagia quadripunctaria; assembly: GCA_963859945.1. Lineage (NCBI taxonomy): Eukaryota > Metazoa > Arthropoda > Insecta > Lepidoptera > Erebidae > Euplagia > Euplagia quadripunctaria. The sequence goes on along the minus strand of OY982559.1, from coordinate 27,346,798 downwards.
ACATCCTGGCTTCATCATCAGACCATCGTTACCAAGCTTAATCTGTTGGATAAGTCGAACGTCGTGAATGAATCGTAAGAGCTCAGACTCGAGGAGTTTACTAGTAACCACTAAGGAGCTCCACTATCCATCACCTGGCTGGCAAGATGCCAAGCTAAAGTATGGTCACTACATATAAATACAAACACTTGTAACTATCTAACTAGTTGGTTAGTTAGTTATTTAGTTTCATTTCGATACGACAATTAGAAGTAGGTTGGAATTAAGTTCATTTTAACCTATTTCGAATTGTCGTATCAAAATGAAGCTAACTAACTGATTAGCCAACTAGTTAGTTACAAGTGTTGAAAAGCAAGAAAATTTAAAACAGTTAAGATTAAAAGCTTTTTTTTCATTACGTTGGTTTCAATTTCATGGGTTGTATAACATTTCAAACAAAGAAATCTAACATGCATGCCTAATATGTAGAAGTATAATCACCCATAAATTTTAATGTCTTTTGACTATGCAACGCAACACGCTTGTGCTTTTTAAAGCCTGTACGTCTGTGTGTAAAAAAGTAATCCACCGAAATTAAAATACAAAAAACCACACACTCAAAGTTATACAAAAAATTATGCTGAACGCCTGCAAGTACCTAAAGGAAGTTGTAGAAGTCGATACTTATCGATAGTGACATACTGGTATTACCATAAAACATCAAAGTTGGGCGCACCCAAGAACCAGAAATTACCTACCTACTGTAAAAAAAAAACCTATTTAAATAATTGAGTAATGCGTTTATTTCAAACCTCAATTCATGTCTTTATATCGTTGTTTTTTTTATATACTTGTAATTAGAAAGAGTCGCACAGTCCAGAACTAGTGGTCAGTGCTTATCTATGCTAATGAACATTCTCCGAACCTAGAGGTCCCGGTTGTGCTTTGACAGCAGCAGAATAGTGGTTCCTAACCACGGCCTTCTGTAGGATGAAGGTACTGGTGTAGTTAAGCAGATTCAGTAATTGGCAGGAAGATGATGGCGATGATTATTAATTCTTTTATCGGTACTTTCCGCACGATCTTTGATTATATTTCGTACCTACCTAATACATTGAAACGATAATTCGAAGTCATAGCCGTCCCGCTTACGATACACAACTCTATGTTTTCATTTTGAGCCAACTTTATTATGACTTTTCAGCTCTTTTCAGGCATGAGTTGTTTAAGTATTGTTCCTTTTGTAGCCGTTGGGTCTTGAACAAAATAATAATGTAGTGTTTTATTTTTTACAAGCTGTTATTTAACTTGCAGTTTGTATGTTTTATTGTGTGTTTGTTCGGGTCAAATCTTGCAACTAATTTTTGAAGCAGTTATCCTCAAACGATTATGCTGAAATTTTGCATACACGTTTAGTTTGGATAACAATAAATTTATAGTAAAAAAAAAACATTTAATAAAAGCTTGTCTTTAAAAATGTTTTTTTACTATTAATTTATTACTAAGTCAACTCAAAAGTATTAAGGAAACATTCTTTGGTCGCAAGCGAGGTACAAGCAAATGTCGTATAAATAATTATTCCAAGTGGGTATGGAAAGTACATTATTGAATGCAACGCGTCATTCGCGCACATTATTTGTTGCAAAGCATGTTAGAATATGATCTAACCACTCTCAAACTAATGCCTGTGCCTAGCAGTGACGCACTTCATAATCAGGCCTAAAGTGCAAAAATATTTTTCTTCTCAAAAAAAACGGAAACGTTAATATTTATTTATTTATTTATAACTTTTACACTATCATTACAGGTAATATGGAATGACTGCACCAGATACAACAGCCGTAAATTATCAAATGGTCAATTACTCAAACAACTTTAACGCCAATGACTAAATCCATCGTATCCTTTAACAAATGTTCAGGATATCCAGATGAAACTGATTCTTTGACGGACGTTCCTATTATGGAATAATTTCACCGACATTGCATATTACACACACCCATAGGTAACTTGCGTAGGGAGTACCATACCAGTTATGGAACTTTTAGTATATGCGTGAAAAGAATGGAAGAATACATATTATATTCTTCCATTTCCGATATTAACCCATTCTATAAGCTGTACCACTGCTGGGCATGGACTTTCGGACTGGGCATGGAGAGTGGCTGGTTTAGTGCACATTTATAGACTTCAGCTTCAACTGTTGTGTTGTGTGCAGCTGTAGTTTTTGCATGATGCGCATTTAAACATTCAGACAGAAAGACAATGAAGACCTCTCATATTATTTTTTCTTAATTATGTTCCACAATGTACAATACTGACCTACCTGAAAACTCAACTATATAGGCAATAACTTTTGATTTCAAAGTCCCAAAATGAATACATCTTTTTGTATATAAATGAGCATTGCAAGGTTCGCAGACAAAGGCGATGGAAGCATTGAAAAACTTTGAACTCTGAATACTTTAATTAGTTTACCCGACGCTGAAACATCGTACGTGGGGGCGCTTTGCTGCAGGCTACAAATTTGATCGAAAGAATTTTAGAGGGATTCCTCTAAAATTGTCGTTCAGTATAGGTAAGTACATATACTTTAATAGTTTATGGACTTCATCAATAGATATTATAAAACAAAGTCCCCCGCCGCGTCTGTCTGTTTGTCTGTTCGCGATAAACTGAAAAACTACTGAACAGATTTTCATGCGGTTTTCACTAATAGACATAGTGCTTAGTGAGAAAGGTTTTGGTGTATAATTTGTTAAAGTTTAGTGTAAATTGATTGAAATATATGTTGAATATGTCTTTGCTACCCGTGCGAAGCCGGGGCGGCTTGCTAGTACAATTATATTTAGAAGAACATCTTAGACCTTTTTATATTACTTTTTTAGATTTCTAGGTTAAGTGAATACAGATTACATTTGAGATCGTCTGTACAACTGTTGTCAACTCTATTATACGGCTAAAGACGCAGCAAAATACGTACGTACATATACGCGTAATGGAAGTTTTCACACTAATTTTTATATAATATACAATATCCGAATACCCACTGGGTCGTCGGTCCATGGTTAGAGAACTATTATCTTCTTTATTATAGTTTCATTACTTCGATTTTAGTACTACTATTTCTAAAACATAGTTATTAAAACAAGCAAGTAGTTTGATGAGAGAATAGGAAGTGTAGTAGCGGCGTTGTTTATTAGCGGTACTTAAGTAGGTAATGGTTAATTCATCAGATTTCCGATCAAACGGTTGCAGGTTCGAACCTCACAAGCCCTACCGTGAGCTACCACTGTCCCGCTGGAGTGATTGGCTGGCTGGCCGCACGAACCCACTATATTCGAGTAAGCGTGATGACCACCTAACTTGATGTACCTTTTGGAATGTTTAATTGTAAAGAAAATTATAAAATGCAACCCTCATGAATATACTACATTCTATAGAGAAAAGACCATACCTACATTCCCAATACAAATTAAAAAAAATCAATCACATTACTTACCTCGAAATTCAAACATATATACACAAGAAAACGACAAGCTATAACCCCAAAGTACCCAAACGATTAACATATGAACGAAGCACAAAGAGCCTAATCATATTATCAGCTTCTAGATTAGCGGTAGGAAGATATAAAGGGTCCATTGTAGTGCGGCAGAGTTGGCGGAACCCCCCAGCCCCCGAGCCCCGCGCCCACGGAAATGGCGGCGGAGAGCGGAGACAGGGGCATCCGGAGAGGTGAAGCTAGTGGTGCCCGGTTCAGCATAAACTCCGGTATTGTTAGACGAACACCTAGTAAGACCCACTTTTAGAAATTTGTGTTATAGCCAGCCGCTCGGACGAATTTCCTTCTGGCTTGTTGTAATATACCTAATATTTAACTTGAATTTAAATATACATACTTACATGATAGCTTTGATTGTTGTTTGAAAAAAATTATAACATTCATACATAGAAGTTAATGAAGCGTTAATAAAGACCTGTTTATGTGCAAGCATTAAGTGGTAGGTACCTGTAATACATTGCTTTTTCTGTACATTCAGTTCAACACCTAGTTATCAAATTAGTATTAAGCGAGCAAAGTAAGTAGGTACTATTTAATATACCCATGAATTAAAGTATAAACAATGTCCTAAGCTGAGATCGGGAGTGTTTTAGGACACTCTTAGCCATAGATCGCGTGGTGTGCTTGGTAATAATAGGTTACATAGTACCCTCCATCGCTTCAGGGTTTTACCACAGTAAGGAAGAACTGTACGTTAAATATAGAACAACTTATGTCTTTAAACACAGTTGTTTAAAGTGGAGTTGTATATTGTTTTTGGGTGTATTAAATAGTTATTCAATATATCTACACGGACGGGCAAAAACCAATCGAGCATAGGTTAGATTAGAATTTACATCGTCCTCCTTTCGTAAGGAGCAATCCATAAGAAGTAAGGACGACCTCCGAATCAGTGCGAAGGGATACCGGAAGGTCATCTAAAGGCCAATATTGCTTCTCCGCTTCAGTCTAATTGACTCACAATAACCCCAAAAGTAGAAACCCACAAAAAGTTGGGGATAAATAATCCAATGAAAAGTACCGTCACTTAAAGAACCGCATATCGTTCGGAGACTCTTCAGGTTTTACAGTAACAACCACAGGCAAAGTAAGAATCCTCTGCACCCTGAGGAATCTCAGTAAGGTCTTGGAAAGTTCGCACACTTTGTACATGCAAAAAAGCCCTAATGGACAGGCTTAATTTAAAAAAAAACGGGAGCCTCTTAACCTTATAATTAAAAAAAATTCAATGGTTTTTTTTGCAATGGTAAATACTACTGACTCCTATTCTGGAGGTTTCGGAAACAAATATATTGTAAGCTTATTTTTATTAATCCCACTAATATTATAAATGTGAAAGTTTGGATGGATGGATGGATGGGTGGATGAATAGGTGGATGGATGGATGGATGTTTGTTACTCTTTCACGCAAAATCCAATGAATCGATTGCGATGAAACTTGGTATGTAGATAGCTGGAGACCTGGATTAACGCATAGGCCTACTTTTTATCCCGATATCGGGACTTACGCGGGTGAAACCACGGGACGCTGCTAGTACTTAATACTTTATTTCAACTTATGTTATGTATAAACATATGTATATCAACGGTTGCTACAATAATACAATATTATTCATTATTACAAAAAAGGCTTCTAGTACAATATTGCACAACCAATTAGAGATAAACACAGCATAAACTGAACTAGACAAAATTGAGTACAGAACATTGAATTAACATGAAAGCATAAGTTATAACACTTATAAGAAAAATAGTAACATTAATATTAGTATTAGGTTAATCAGAATTATATTATATATAAGAAATAAATGCTGTAGTGGAATAATATTTTTTTTTCGGTATACTAAGAAAACAAAACAAAATAGGTATCTGAGTGAACAATAATGTATCACTGTGATTGGCATTATAGGAATGATTGAATTAATAAATACCTCCCTGTATCAAACCTGCACATGCACTCGAACAGTCCTTACGCAATGTCAGCAAAAATATACAATAAGCTTTCAGATACAATAAAAAACTAGCAACTACTTCGGCATTTATAAATAAATTATAAAGTTTCTTGATAGAAAAGTGTTACTACACTTTCAACGAATACTTAAATGACAAACAAAACAATTAAACTTAATTGCACAGACATACATATATTCATAAAATTACAGTAAAGTCAAGTCTTATATAAAATATATATACATATATATATATATGTATATATATATATATATATATCTATATATATCTTATATATAATATTATAAATGTGAAAGTTGAATGGATGGATGGATGGATGGATGTTTGTTACTCTTTCACGCAAAAATCACTGAACTGATTGCGATGAAACTTGGTATGTAGATAGCTGGAGACCTGGATTAACGCATAGGCTACTTTTTATCCCGATTTTCCGAAGGGATCGGGACTTACGCGGGTGAAACTGCGGCGCGCTGCTAGTATAATATAAAATTATAATAGGTTTCATCCTCTCTTATGCTTTGCTGTGCCCGACAGGGTTCACAATGACTCATTTAATATAGGTACACATTGTGAAACGCAATAAAGTATTGAGTATTAAATATCAAAAATACAAGATAAAAGAAATACAAATGGAATAGCACTACATTAACAATAATACAAAATTAAAATACTTAACAATTAAATTGGATATTAATGTCAGTTTGGTATTGATTTGCTGAAGACTCTTAAAGGAATAAACTCATTTTCTTACCTTCGTTCTTCTTAGGAGGCCACAACTTCTTCTCCTATGTCTTTCTCATAACTTCAATATGGTTCTTTATTTCTTTAATACCCAAGCCTCTCGATTACGCTTTTACTAAAATTCGGAATGTATTGTTCAATATGTTTGGTATGAGATTGTGAGATTAAAATACCATAGTTCGCGCAGCCTGTATTTCTAACTGGATAACTAATGTATGAATGTTTTAAATTTACTTATGTAATTTTATTTATGAAGTGCATTCTTTTAGGGCCTTGTTTATTTGAATACGATCTTTAACAATACAGGTTTCTAACATTAATTAAAAAACAAATTATGCATATCTCTGCATCAACCAAAGCGTTACTGGTACTAAATACCATCAGAGTTAAGACTTGTTTTCTTTGGACAAAAAACAAACAATAAGTTTGACAAGTGCAAGCTAGCTCCAATACGAGATAATACGACTATTGATTTGCAAATTTTGGATGTCGATGCTCAGAGAAAAGTACTGTTGATAATTCCGAGTTTAATGCCCTTGGAAATATCCTCAGTGTAAAATTGTTAGACAAGTAGTTTGTAGAAAGAGCCAATAATTGAATAGAACCACGTAGGGAGCTAAATATTGTGTAAAATGAAACTTTGAACGCAAATCAGCAGTGAAAGTCAATCGGCACACAGGGCACATAACAATTTACAGGATTGTTGATGTCTTAAGGATTTTTTGAAAATTTATTAGTGTTCAACGACTTTGGTTGCTGACTGTACGTAATGGACATGCAGCAATAGTTTACAAAGCAGAACAATGAATCGTCACTGTTCTGTTCTATGTCATAAAGCACAGAAAGAAATAGAATACATTATAATCTTTAATCATCACAGTGTACTCGCATAATCCACTTTATGATAAATTTGAAAATAACGCCATCTAGCGAACAATTAAAACTTCTCATGCTATCGACAGTATTCTAGTAACTAAATAAAGCGCCCTCTCGCTCATCGATGTTATACTAAATATATAGAGGGATAGTACGAAACGTAGCCACGCATACACCCTCCCCGTCTTAAAAGTTATTGTGGTAATTTAAGGTAGATGGGGTCGGGGTTTTGGTTCTAATCGTAGCAAAATACCAATCTATTCTAATATTATAAACAGGCTATTTGTTTGTGACTTTTAAGTATAGCCACTCTTAAAATTATTGTATTGGTAAAAAAAAAACTTGAAAATCTGAAACCAACTAACCACAATCCATTGTTTGAAGTAGTATATCCCACAATTCGGTTGGTGTATGTTAAATGTTATAGTTATAGACAAGTAGACCATCAGTTTCTAAATGAATCTATGTATAGTTTCAAAAACATGTTATGTTTTTAGTTTACAAGAACATTCGGCATAATGTATTTTTTTGGTGAAATCAGTGGTCAAACCCGAATATCAACAGCTTTACAAAAATAATTTATTGCAAAAAAGTGTGTATGTATATTCTTCACTCAAAGAAATTACAGATGTACCATAATCTTATTCTTCTCTTTTCCTTTGAGAACTTGTTGTCAACTTGAACTAGTTGATGTCCATTTGATGATAATTATTTTTTTCCTAATGCTTTTAGATAGTATATATACTGAGATTCCAGCATAAGTATATTATCCACACCCTTAGGTCCCCAAGGAGAATAAGACCTATACCATGTGGTGAACAATTCATTATCAAATTGATCTACATACACACTCGTTTCATCCTCTAAGACTGCCTGCAGTATCTCCAAGGGTGTCAAAGGTCTGTATGCTAACTCAGCCAACCTTTTACCAGACAAAAGTTTTGTGACAACTTTTTTGACAGACTCGATACCAAATCCTCGCAGAGTTTGAGCAACGGAATGAACGTTAAATTCACGATCAACTCCGTGATATTCCATGAGCATCCGCTTCAAAATATACGACAAACTTCCGTAATCAGTCCTAGGAAACATTATTACCTCAGGAAAGACCTTGATCATCTTTGCTTTGGCCGATAACCACGGCTCTGAAGCTGTCCCTATAACTATTATTTTATCATTTGGTTTGAATGGCTTAATTATCTCTTTGAAAAAATCTCTTGAAAGACGTGTAGGATCAAACTTTTTTTCTTCAGCTGGTACGCTTTTATAAAACAATTTATCAGCATTCTCTACTAGTATTACTGTTGGTTGCATCATCCTACTTATTTTATTTATGAATGTCCACATAATTTTTGTATTCTTTGGGCCTGGAAATTTATTGTAAACTGAAAACGGAGAGAGATCTATCAATAAAGCGTTGCATTCTGTAGCAACTGCGTACGCTAATGTTTTTTTGCCACATCCTTTAGGACCAACTATCAGCTGCGTTCTTTGTATATCTGGACACTCAGTGCAAAGAGTCAAAAGACATCGAATTCTAACTTGTTCTTTGACATCACCAATACAAGGCGGCGGAAATGTTGGCGTCCAGGGAATACCTCTACAATCAGCAGCCGCATAGCTCCTATCACCCCAAAAGTCATCGAGTGTCACTCGGGGATATTGTCTAACTACCCCTTCATCAGCCAAACGTTGAAACATAACTTTTGGAGGAATTTTTTCAGGCTTAGGTTCTTTAATTTTCTTTGGTTTTTTCCTTTTTAAAGTAATTGGTACTTTTGCTCCAAAGTCTGCATAATCTGATTTCATAGCATTCCTTAAAATATCTAATTCTAATCTCATAACTTCGTCGACAACAGGCCTTAGCTTCAGGTTTACATCCTGATATGCCGTTTCTGTTATGAGTGCCATGATATATCCTTTTATTGCATCAATGCTTGCGCCCGGTTCGTCAATATTTTTCCACTGTCCTTCATAAATAGCCCAACTTTCTTCTAGATTTTCAAGATTAGTGCCAATATTTATATAAACTCCAGGATCTGAATCTGGGTTGAAACGTGATTTTTTATAATCCAGAAGACGTCTTGCTTCCTTATCTTTTGCTTCTTGAGCCAGGCGTTTTTTTTCTTCTTTTGCTGCTAGTTTTTCGGCTTTAATTTGCTCTTTTGTCTTTGGAGCACCTGCTTCAGCTTTTAGCCTTTTTTCTTCTGCCTCTTTCCACTCAATATACTCTTCAATGGTGAACGTCTCACCTTTAACTATTAATATTGAACCACCTTCATCTGGATAAGGAAATTCATCAAAAACACGAACAACTTCAAACCACTCAGTAAGCCACTGTCTTATTTCATCTGATATATCTTCCATTATGTCACCTTCTCTCAATTTTAATACTCGTGCTTTTTCTGTGAGATTTTTTTCCAACCATTTCTCGTAATAAGCCCGTCTAAATTTTCGTCTGGTTTCTTTTACTTTTTCTAATTGTACTTTAGCTGATGGTTGTTTGAATGAAGAGATAACCATATCAATTCTCTCTTTTAGTTTATATTCTCGTAAATGTTCTCTTTTTGTCTTCATAAACTGTCTTAGTAAACTTTGTATTAACTTACATGCTTTTCTTCTTAAATCTTCCTTAGCAGGTGGTTTTTTAAGACCTGCTAATTCCAAATACATGTTTTCATCTTTAAATTTCTTATGAGATATTTCTTTTGTAACATACCGAGCCCTTTCCATTCTTTGAATATTAAATAAATGACCTTCATACACTTCACGCAGTTTTTTTTCTTCTAATTCTAAGGGACTTAGTTCACAGACTGAAGGTTCATCATTGATCTCCAATCCTAAAGCCAATTTTCTTCTAACTTCTGCTTCTTTTTCTTCTCGCAACCTTTCTTCTTCCTCTTTTTTCCGTTCTTCTAAGAGCTCTAATTCAGAAGCAGTTGGTGTTGGGTCACCTATGCGGTTACCCGCGAATATTTGATCCATTATGTACTGCATTTCAGCTTGACGTATTTCAAACGGGTAGAAAAACGGACAAATAATTTCTACATCAAAAGGTGTTATTAACATTTGTTGGCAAGCATTATCCATATATGTGTATTCATAGACTTCAACTGATTCCAGTGTTTTTTTAAGTTCAATAATTCGACAGGCAAGTGCGTCTATAATCAGTCTTATATGAGGTCGTCTCTGTACTTGTTCCATTTGATCGTAACAATCACAAATCTTATTGTAAAGCTCACAATATTTAGCATAAACTCTGGCAACAGTTTCAACGGCATTTGCTTGAGGCTTGATACCCACAAAATTGACAGCTAATTCTTGCACCCGTGTATCTTCTGCTAATGCTTTTTTGAACTTTTCTTTCAGCTTTAACCACACTGCATAATAATCTTTATTGGACATTTTGAAATATTCACTCTTACACTATTTTGTTAATCAAAAAAAGCACACATATAAATATAATATATTTTATAATTTGTAAATAAATTGTAAACCAGAAAAAATATCACAATGACAAAATATACGACATAAGTAGTCAGATATGACTTTTCCACATTTACCTTTGTATAAGTTAGAGGCCAGTGCTTTGAATAAACCTCCATTTATATTTAACACTATTATACTTCTTATAGTACAAAATCCGACTTAGGTTGACCTCCCCTCATCGAGTTTCCTAAGAAAATTAATATTTTATACAATATAATTTAACCAAACGTGCTAGGGTTGCCGTCTCATATCTGCGCAAAGCTATTTTTTAAACCCCGACGCAAAAACGACGGAGTGGTATAAGTTTGACGTGTCTGTGTGTGTATGTCTGTCTGTGGCATCATAGCTCCCGAACGGATGAACCAATTTTGATTGAATTTTTTGAAATGTGAATTAGTCGGGAGTGTTCTTAGATATAATTCAAGAAAATCTGTTCAGCCGTTCATCGAAGATCATCAGCTCTTTTCTAATCGTTGAAAGGATTTTCGAGTCGGGGGTATTTTATATTGTAAATTTATAGTTAATAATTTATTATATATACTTTAGCGGCGTTGTGCACTTTTTGGGATGGGTAAAAAATGTTAAACGCGCGTCAGGACACGTGACCTGATCGAAAATTCGTAAGACGGAGCCGAGTTTCTTATTCAAACATTTATGAGCGGCCAGGAGCGCAGAACTTCCAGTGTACCCTATGTATAAGTAGGTAATAACATATCTAAATAGATATGTTATTACCTACTTTTTATTTTTAACCTAATAATATTTATACAGGTGTATATGGTGTAAATGCAAATACATTGTGAAGTTATGTTTTCACTTCTGACGTGCAGTCCTACGACTGACTGTTTTATTTTTCGATCATTACCCTGATGGAGTTCCTAAATATTTTTAACATTAATCAATACTAAATGATGTAAATGAATTACCTAAGTAAGGTAGTCTATCTTTTTTCAAGCAATGATTAGGGTTGCTAGGTGTAAAAAGGTAAGCGTGCATTAGTATAGTAATTTACCTTGATCGAGTTTCCTTATGCAAATTATATTAAAACGTAGATAATAATATGACGAATACGATGGTATAGGGTTGTCATGGGAAAAGTACGCAAGTCATAGGGTTGTCACGATTTTAAATTTCAATAATTAAGTAAGAAAGTGTGGTGTGAAAGAGAAACACTGACTATTATTGACTATATAAGCCTAGACGATGAAATGATGCACAATAGCAGCTGTATCAGACAGTTATCGAGTAAATGATATTACTAGCACTTCCTAATTCAGCCCTATAAGCAATGTCCTTTACTTTTCCTTCTTATCTTACCTTTTCCTTTCAATATATTCGCCCCCTATTCCCTGAGTGGGACCAAATTATAGGTTTTTTTTTTTAGTTGATAAAATGTGGGTGTTTGATACGCCTCTGTCTACCCTTTCAGGGATACAGGTGTGAGTGTATGCATATTGTAGGTTTTTATGTTTAACAATAATAAAAATCTGGTTCCGATGAATCTATCAGACATATTATTTCTGCCGAAATCGTTGTTCCTCATGACGAGAACCTTGTAAAAGTTGAAAAAGATTTGATTTGTCTCACGAGTTTGTCGATATGTGGAAGATCGATTCGGTGATCATTGTTCCAATTGTCATATCTGCTCAGAGATTTATCAATCTATGAGCAGATATGACAATCCTGTCGCTATCGCCTAGAACCTCAATGAACGCCTTAAGAGGCTCGCGGAAGTCGGCTGGATTAAAATGTTATATGGTATTTTACTATATGAATATAAAATAAATAAGATAGTTTAGACAATAGGCTATCGGAAAGTGTTAGTTTCAGTTCATAAGTTTAGTTAAATTTTATAATTAATTTAAAAGCTTTTTCATTCATACACTGAAGCGGCGGTAGCATAATGGCTAAGGCGTCGGACTTGCGATCAAGTGGTTGCGGGTTCGAACCCCACCCAGTGCATTACCGACGTGAACCAATTCCTAACACAAGCATTTAGTTTAGCTGGAGGGGTTAACAAGAATAGTAATAGTAATGTGTGACCCGAGTTGCTAGTATTCTTTTTAAAAAAAATATGTTTTAGGTATCATCGTATTTTGGATAGAGTGAGAAAGTGAAAATGAACCTAAAGATGCATTGAGGTTAGGGGTTAAGTGCTAGTCCAATCGTAGTGCCTCAGATCAGAAAGAGGGAAGTATAAGTACAAATAAAAAAACAGAAGCGATGAATAAAATTATTTCTCGTTTTTCCAACTCTATATAAATAGCGTTAAAAATAAAGATATATCGTACATCACGAACATATCTACAATGTGACATCATTTCCAATTTTTACCCCATTCCATCAAAACTCTCCATTTCAAAATGCATATCTTGTAAGGGTGTGCTAACAAAGAGCCGACCAATGGTTACAGTAAAAATGTTTTAAGTGTGCCTCCGTACGTTCCATTGAACATTTGAATTGTCTGCGCACGCGCACGCGCTCGTCATCTACGTCCGGTGCATGATGCGAACTACTAAATATGATTTGGAGCAAGAGGTAAGAGGGAGCGGGAATATGGTTTATATTATCAGTGCAAATACTTGTATACATGAATATCTCTGTGTGATTGCATTGGTCTGGGTGTTTCTTTGTTTAAAATTTATATTAGTTACTAGCTGTGCCTGCGACTTTGTTCGCGTCAACAACAATATATCGCTTATAACAGGCATAGCACCTCTTCCTGAAAAGGGGGAAACCTCCAGGCATTTTTTTTAATATGTAGGCGGTAAGACAACCTGGAGCATTCAAAAAAATATGGTTTTGATTGTTTACACCCGAAATAACGACATAAGTGGGCAAAACACCCATTTGTTTTTCGTGTGGTATTTCACCTCACCGGACTATTATTGGTGAGGCCGTATATAAGAGTTAATCTTACGAAAACCATACGGTGTGCCTTACAGCGCCTGTAATGAGTGGATCGACGTACTGCGACGTTATACCTCTAATGGTTCACCCGGCGCCAGCCATATCCAGATACACCCTTCACGGTAGATTCTGATGCGGATGAATTACATAAAACCCGTCTCATCCACCCGCGGCCACTGTCAGGGTATGCACGGGAGCGCGAGTAAAACGGTTCCGCCTGGAGGTCTTCTTACCGGATCCACTCTCGCGGATCTCGCGGCACTAACTTACTACAGAGACTCTCGCTGTAGTAATTAAGTTCGTGCCTCTTCTTAGAAACTATGAGTCCCTAGGGCCCTCACCAACATAGCATCGCTATATCTAACAGATTACTCCCAGCCAATAATACTAAGGTCCACCCCGTAACAAATAAATCTTTGGCTCTTAAAGTAACGGGGTAACATAAGATTTCACGCTAATGAAACCGAACGGAAAATGTATTGTCTAGAAATGTAAAAGAACTTCACCGGTTATCTTTGAATATTTTAGATATAATTTTGTTGTAGATAGTGTGCTGTATAAGATCTTCGTATTCTGTAACCGTTTTATTTACAAATGTAGGTGTGTATATTCCTTACAACCCCCTGAAACATATTTGTGAATTTATTACTGGCGCTTGATGGCTGCAAGGGGGAAAAATAGCTTGTAAAAACCCTTTCTGTTTCCACAATCACCAAAGAAAAGCACCATCATTCCTTCCACCTGTCAGTCATATTGTCCTTTTTGGTGCGTGGTACTCTCACTCAGTTAACCTTGCTTCGCGTTCCTCAACATTTTCTTGAGAGCGCAAAGTCACTAGCCGAACTATTCTTGAATTTAAGAATTAACATTTTTACAAAATAAACGAATCAACATTATTTGTTTCATGAAAAAAAAAAGCAATCACGTGCATTCGTTAATATTAATATAGGTCAATAACGGAATGTATCGACATCTACTGGTCTAATCTAAAGTTATCTTAAAGTTAGTCTGACTGCATTTTTTTTATATGTTTTTCTGGAACATTTTAAAGCCCTATTTCCAAGGATACAGTGAACTACGTACAATATTTTTGTTTTACAGAACGTTTCCACGTTTTTTTGTACTTTTTACATGTTACTTGCACTGTGATATATGCTAATAATAAATATCTTAAAAAATAAATGACCACTTAACGTAATAGTTTTATAGTCAGTATTACTTGGGGCCAATAGATGTCGTTGCGTGTTGCGTGATAGATTTTACTTGAAATTTTAAATTGTTTTTCTATGGATAGCGAGAACCAATTGCGATTGCTAGACACTTTAATAAATTATAATTATACTTTCGTTATAGTATAAAAGCTAAATTTTATATATGTTACTTAGGAACCTATAAAAAAATGTTACCACAATAGCCGGACAGTTTTAATGGTTTTTACATCTTGAACACTTACACATTTAAAGGCCGCTGTAAGTCCACAAAGTACCACAGGTTTGCGCCAGTTCTCTTTAGCTAGAGAGAGCGGAGTTAGTCCGTTGTCCACTGCAACTATATTCCGGAACACTCACATATCAACATGAATACTACACATAGGTTTCACACCTTTAGGTTTTGTCGGCAGATTCTACTATTACGTCTTTCTTTACGTGCATGACACTTGTTCACTCTAAATTCCATCCTGATAGAATTATAAAAGTTTTTAGTTACCTTCAGTAACGCTCTGGTTAGATGTAAATTGGGGAGGAGGGGGGAGGGGATAATTTCAAATCATCCATGCTGAGACATCCATTGAGTAAATAAACGTGTTATGCCAGTTGTCATAAAATGCGGCAATAAACCTGAATCCAAAGCTGCTTAGAACTGAGATGCTAAACTAGCTTGTGAGTTCGAAACCACATTTGTGCAGTCCAAATGGTCCCGTGTGTTTATTATTAACATACAATGGTTATATAAAAGCGGTTGTCGTGTCACATTGGTTTACATTATGTAAAAAAAGAAATTTCGTTTAAAAATTACCAAATAAAAATAAAATATATTTGTACAATTCAACATCCGTACGTACTTGATGTATTAAGTAATTAACGGACAAGTGTATCTCGGTTTAATATTTTTATCCAGCTGGCAATTATAATAATATGTGTGTCGAACTATTTTTTCTTGTGATTTCTTACAATTGTTTTAACAAAAATTACCACGTCACAATACTTCAATTCATTTTAATTAGCTTCAAAAACCCACTGTATTTTAAAGTCGTTTGTTTTAATAGATAACAATATCTGTCGCCTCCGCGTAACAAGATATATGCTACGAAAATATCGTAAGTACATAAAAGACTATTAAGCGTAGCGTATTCAGATTATGAAAAGTCAGCATAAATGCAGAAAATAAGTGAATCTCCTCCGTTTTTAAGTCAATTAAAGTACTTGAATATATTTCAACATTTCGTCTCTCGTTTAGCATCATCGTCTTCCCTGTCGTCATTCGTGGTAGTAGCAGTACACAAAAATTAAGGTATTTATTGACAGTTGGATACTTTCTCCACATAGAATTGGTCCGTTAGCGCCCGTAGTGATAAAACGCTTTACCTTAACCGCTCAGCTACCCGCTGTAGCTTATATCTTACCCAACAGTATCCCCAAAATGCAATGTAACAATGATTTATTCACCAACCCTCGCATGTATTCATTACTGGTGTAGAAATTTAAGTTATTTATTTTGTTAACTCTGTGCCGGGCAATAAACGCAAAAGGGGCGATTATAAGAGATAAATGTAAACGTCGTTTGTAATCTATAGTATGTGTTGGATATAGATTTATAAACTGAACGGGTCTTTTAATTAAGATGGCAACACTTATTATAAACTATTGGCCTATCAATGGGCTCTTCTACATTTATGTATATTGTTACTTATTTTACAAGGAACAAAGACAATGTTTTCTCTTAATAATTATTTATTTCTAGTTGTTCATAAATACTTAATTAAAAATCAAATGCTGTTCGTTGGTAAGCGGATTCCTTCAGAATAATTAGACGGATTTTTCTAAATTCGGTTTTAAAATAACTTTAATATTACGAACTAGATGTGCAGACACATAAAAATTCAAATGGTTTCCAAAAAATTAGGAAGTATGGGAAAAGCCGAAAGCACTTTTGATATGAAAAGAATTATTGTGAACAAATTTATATCAGAATAAAACACGAAATCTATCTAATCAAATACACACACACACAGGAAAATAAAAAAAAACCTCGTCATGTTGCGGAAAACAAATAGAAATTCCTTTTAAATGGCAAGAGCAACTTTAAAAGGTCAATCACGTGTCATAATTGTTTATTGTAGATTTATAGAAAAATAAAAAAAAAATTCAAAAATGACGCATCGTCTATTTTTGAGTTTGTGGAATTTTTATGTTTTAAGATGACAAAAAAATTGTTTAAAAATTGTAGCTGCACTTCTTCTAAATATAAACTTGGAATATTTTAATTTTCACATTTGTCCGTGCGCTAAATTTGCTTGAAAAGGGGTATAAAAAATATAAAGTAAGTTAGTAGCAGTAGTAAGTTTAAGTAATATAAAGCTCATCGGCCATGATCCATATTAGCCTGTAGTTTCGCTTTTTATAATGTATAAATGCTAAATATTTCTGTATCTGTCTCTCAAATATATATATTTTGTAAAGTGACTACTCCGGTATTAGGAATATTCCAGGGGGGGGGGGGGGCAGACACGGGACAACTGTTTGTGGTCCACACATTTTTTTTGCCCCTGTTTTTTGGCTTCTTGCGCGATTTGAACCCACAACACTCGGCGTGGCGTAGTGACGAGACGACCACTGAAACCATTTCGTCATCGTGCAGATGTATCAGTGTTCTGAAACTCATAGCTATGCTAAGTTTGAGTCTTAATAGCTCTGTATAATAAAAATATCATAGAATATTAGTATTATACGGGTGTAACAGAAATATATGGTCATATTTCAGGGCCGTGAATAACTTACCGCGCTAACAATTTTATGTTAAATTCGTGATTTTTTATACAGAAATCTTATTTTGAAACTGAAAAATAAAACTTGAAAATTGACCGGTAAAGCTAATATTTCGTATCAGAGAGCGCTGACATGAATGGAAAAATTAAATTATGAATTTTTTTTTCTTTTTTTTCCAAGGATGTTGATTGAATGTCCAGATTTATCTGAAAATGTCTGCACAACAAGTAAGAAACAAAATAATTGAAACTCACATGAAAATACAAAATAGAAACGTGCTCCATTAGCAAAAGCATTTTTGGAAGAAAAAGAAAATATTTCAATATCCTTTTTTTCAAGCATAATCAATTATTTATCGGCTACGCATAACAGTCCTAAAATTTCACCTCACCCTATAAATTATTCAAAGAAATCTGCTCAAAAATCAAACATCCTTAATTACGTAAGTACTAAAATTTAATCCAGAAATAAGTCCCGATTACTTCTCGGTACCACCCATACATTTATTTACCACCGGAAAGTAATGGCAGAATGATTGACTGCCTAATAGACTGCTACGGAGGGGTGCGAGGCTGCTTATTTAGTTTGTGTGCGCAATAAATATGTGTCTACATAATGTTTATTGTTTCATGTCGGTTGAATTTAAGTGATATTGTCTATGAAGTCAAAGGTAAGAGACAACCGTCACCTGAGTATGAGCTTCTTTATAAAAAAAATAATTAAAATAGTTTCACGATCGTTCAAATTCCAATTATTTAATTGTTTTAAATGGGGTAGTACATAGTGAAATTATTACTGGATTGATATAAATCAAACATGCCCATTTAGATTTAGAAAATAGCATGCAAAAAATTATTAAATTTAGTTATGTAACAATGTGAGTATATTATATTATTATTCTCTTTATTAACATTTAAATACATATAAATTACATTTTTAAATACATTATTATATAAAAAAATATATTTAAAAATATAAAAAATAGTGTCCCACCGGTATCGGGTACAGGGACCAAGCTACCGGTGGTTAGGGTTCCAGAGACAGAAACCTCCTCACTATGCGTGCCGTGTCGAGAAGGACTGCCTTCTGCATTAGGCTCTTGATCCAGCTGCCTAACGTGAGCCTCTGAAGGTGTTGGTCGAGGCTCTTAGCAATTAACCCATGGGCCGAAATTATTATTATTGTTATTTTTCATCAGGTCAAATATCAATCAGTCAGTTAATTACGTTGGCTCTAGTTCCATTTATTATTTTTACAACTCCTTGTTTGCAAAAAATGCCTTACTAGTTTACGTTACGTAGTTACGTTTACGTAGTTTTGTTATTAACTTATTTAGAGGTAGTGTCTTTATACAATTTAGGATTTTATTACCTATTTTCATGCACATAGCGTAAGAGTTATTCTGTAGCCGACTACTTCTAGGTATCATGTCCAGAACAAGCCTGTCTGGGTTCCTTAGGTTGTCACGCCGAGTTACATCGTTTGCCCGTTTAAATACCTGAGGGTGTTGCTTGACAAATTTCCCTACCTCTAATATATAAAGGCAGGCCAAAGGGAGTATTTTTGAAAGTAATTCTTTGAAATAAGGGGAATGAGAAGAATAACCTGATTTCGTAAAGTTCTTTTTTTATCTTTTCAAACAACTTAGCAAACAAGCACACGGATCCCTTGGTGGCATGTAATTAATCCTCCTACTACATACTCTCAATACTAGCCTAGTACAACATATATCCTCTGTCCTCTATGAGTCTTCTTTTTTGATAATGAATTATTATACCTTAAAAATAATGAATGAATGATAGTTCCCAAAATAAACATCATAATATATTGGCAGCAACGTTAGCAAAGGGCTTCATAATTATTGAATTAATTCAACCCTAAAATATATATCAGTGTGGTCTTTTGTAGTACATGAGAAAAAAACCAGTGTAATTCACGGTTGTCACCGCAAAATTGTAACCGTTCAATGATCGCAGGGATCGTCACACGCGCAATAATTTGATACGCTTGGTGGGGTCTGTCAGACCCCTTCATACTTGATGGTATCAGAATATCTACTCGTGTAGAGTGTAATAATTTGCTTTTGATACAATCATTATCAATTTTGGAAAATCTATTGGAAATATTTAAATTGAATTTTTTGAATCAAGAAAGGAACCCTTATGGAATCACTTTGTTGTCTGTCTGTCTGTCAAAATCTTTTCCTAAGGAATTCTTAGTTGAAATTAACATCAAAATACCTACTTATGTCTGCGATCCCTTGAAGCTATATAAATTTGTACAAAGGTTGTATGGAAGAAATCGCCGTGTATGATAAGACCGCCGATTGTTATACCTTAATATTTGTAACTTGTACGCACTATTTACTACTTAAATAAATAAATAAATGTAAATGTATTGTTTTACATAGTACACTGTCAGCAACCACTTGCTCCTGACACTAAATACATTCAAAGGTTGTCTGGTAGAGATCACTTTTAGCGATAACTAGATATAGACTAAAACCCGTTGGAACTAAAATTTATATTAAATTTAAGATCTATATTCTAAAAGATGACAGAAGAAGACAATAAAGAATATTCTATTCTATATATTATACATAGCATTACTGATACATCACTGAGCGGCAATCATACCTACGTCCTCTGACGTTATAGATGAATCTCCACTGCCGCGTCATGCTGCACGACAAATATGATAAGATAGAACAGACTAAATAACTGACATAGTAGTTCAAAACTTGCTATAATCCTTAAAATAGTTGAAAATACTTTTACAAATATATTACACATCTACATATTCACTGGTAATTGGTAGGCATGCACCTCTGCTAACCTAGCGTTAGAATGGAACGCCAGCCACTCCCAACAGATTAACCGGAATAAGGTGGCGTGTGTATCGACAGCACTCGGCAAAATTAGAACAGTATCGAATCGTGTCATACAAAGCGCTTGAAACCTCTTAATTAACAGCGTAGCGCGACGCGTGGCGAGTTTTAGACACGGTACTGTATGTACCCATTATAATTGAAGTAGTATGGATGGTTCTCAGGGTTAAAACATGCGTGCATAATTTGTGATGCTGAGAGTTCATTATACAATCAGTTTTATATTATAAATGTATATTTATGTCAATTATTGAAAATCGTAAAGTAAGTTTTAGTTATTGATTAATAATGAGGTCAACAAGCCATGAGATGAACACAGAGCCACCATAAAGATTTCAAAAATGGAAGTTGTATTTTTATTAGAATTCATCTAAGCCCAAGAAGAATTTGTCAAGACCATCACTTCAGGGCGCTGAATGCTGCATTTTTATATAATTATGGCTGGCTCTCGATGAAGTCAATTTTGAAACAATAAAATAAATAAATCTAAATTTTTTTTCTGGTTTCGCCGTTTGAGGGCTACGATGACAACATACAGTCACCTTTTTAGGACCAGGGTTAAAATATATATTTAACTCTCGGGGACTTTCTTCCTATGGTATAGGCGAGTCCCTTGCAAATATACCCCGTTTGTATCGGAACACCGTGTGGTTTTAGTCGGTTCGATTCCGATATATCACTTCACTGTTAGCCCCGGTAAGATGATGGTTTCCAAACTTTAAAAAAAGGGTTAAGATGTACATGGCACATTAAAAGTTCTGAGCTACTGGCCGCTCATAAATGTTTGAATTTCGAATGTTACATATTTTTTTAAATAAGAAACTCAATCATTGTTTAAAAAGAAATAGGCGAGAAATCGCTTGTCAATTGTTTTTTATCACAAGTTGAAGTTCAAAACAAAATGGAATTAACGCGAAAAGATTTTAGGGTGATGATTTTTTATGATTTTAAAAGTTCACTGACTCCGCAAGACTGCACTACTCGTCTTCACAATGCTTTTGGGGGGGAAGCACCTCATTTCTCATTTGAGCACCGTAATGCGTGGTACGCAGAATTTGATCGTGACCGTGATTCTGTCCATGATGAAATTCGTGAAGTTCGGAAAATGTGGCTACTGTCAGGTAAATAATTGAAGAACACCGGCGTATCACCTATGAGGACGTTTGAGGACATTTGGGGATGCGGGGGGGGGGGGGGGCGTTCAAAATTAAATTCAAAAAATCATCAACATTTAAATGCCGCTGGATTCATCATGAACTCACCCCAGAACAAAAACGGACTCGTGTTGATTGGTGTAAAAACATGTTGTTAAAGTACGATCACGGACGTTCAAATGTTGTGTTGTGTATGACATTGTGACAGGAGATGAAACATGGATATATTGTTACATGCCGTAAAGAAAGCAACAGTATTCTGTATGGGTGTTCGAAGGTGACAGCAAGGCAACAAAATTGAGGCAGTCGAGAAACGTAGGCAAAAAAATGTTTGTGTTCTTTTTTCCGGACGGGTCCTGTCTGCACGATCCCACTTGAAGAACAAAAGACAGTTAATGCTGAGTGGTACACCACCTTTTTTTTGCCCAATGTCTTTGAAAAAGTTAGGGAAAAACGATCAAGAAGTCGCATCCTGTTGCACTATCTTAACGCGTACACCGCGAACAAGACAAAGTCATTTTTGGCTTCTGAAAAGGTCGAGCTAGTGACCCATCCCGTACATAGTCCAGACCTGGCACCATGCAAAATCTTTATTTTCCCAAAAATTAAAGATTTGATGAGAGGTATGACATTTTCGGGGCCGGAAGACGCCGTGATAGCTTCAACCAGCACGTGAAAAACATGCCATTACACCAATGGTCACCATGTTTTCAAAAATGGTTTGACCGAATGAAAAGTGTTTAAAATGTAATAGAGAATACTTCGAAAAGCAGTAAATATATTACTTTACATGTAAATTGTTTTGTTAATGAGTTACGCAAAACTTACAGTGTACCCCACGTATTAATGTAAAAGTGTCATAATTTATATATTATCAATATATTAATACGTGAAGCGAAAACTTTGGATCCCTTTTTACGAAAATTGGGCGGTAGGAGGAGTATGAAATTTCGCACACTTATAGTTTATACAGAGAAGAAGTGACGAATGCTAAAAATTTTTAACAATATTTGCTACAAAGTTAAAAAAAATGCAAAAACGGGTACATACAGCTATTTGTGTCCAGTATATATTTTGACCTGTCATGGTACAAAAGTCTATACAATGACAGGTCAAGTAATATTGGCCAATGAAATAAACCATGGTCGAAATTCGACCAACACGCGATCTCTAGTAATAATAAAGATCTAATTAATAAATGTACATACGCTAATATTATAGATACTTCACTCTACTTTAGGTACTTCATATTTTTATCGTTAACTTTTTTCCATTATTTATAAATTTAGAAGTAATTTTATTGCTTGACATCATAATAACAACCTTAGACTGTGAAATTGAAATGATGTAGTTACTTATTACCTACATACATACATTTATCATCATCATAATCAGCCTATCGCCGTCCACTGCTGGACGAAGGCCTCCCCAAGAAGCGCCCACTATCACGGTCTTGGACAGTCGGCATCCGGTCTGCACTCTTGCACGTGTCGGCTCCAGCGACTATCAGTACATATTTACATATGTATAGTATGTATATGAATACTTACAGAGATTTACAAGTATATGTATATTATATAGGTACTTGTATATATAAACAATTGCATGTCTAAAAACTGCAAGTGTAATCTACTGTATTCAGTGGATAAGAAAATATATTAAATCTGAATTTTAGTATTTTAAGACATTCTAATTATAAAAGATATATTTTATAACTAATGGGTTCTAGAACACGGCAAAACTTAATATTTAAATGAATTTATTTTTGTAAACACATACATATTATATTTAGAAAGTGCCCCATGTATAATCACAGTGATAGGATATTGTATGTTTGAAATCGGAAATTCTCTCTATAACGGTTATCATCATTGATCCCTCCCATTACTGATGCAGACCTTACCGCTATTTTACCGCTTTGCAGAGCGTAATGAGAGCTTCTTTGATGGTAACTTTTAATTGCAGCCCTGAACCGGTCTAGGGCCCTTTGAGTTAACGCTTGAGGAGATGCCGACTGTCATGGGTTTAATCGTTCAGAATTTTTGAAGAGCCGTAGTAAGTTGAGGGCTAGTTTGTACTTATTGTAACAAGAAATGACTTAATTATAAGTGATTCTTTGATGTTGGTCGATAGTGTTATAGTGAGGCAATGTGTAAAATTGTATTTCGTGAATCGTGATTCAAATTAGAAATTGTTTATATATCTTTTCCTTTTATGACAATTCGGTGTCTGCACAGAATTCTAGCATAGTATTCTGTACAAACACAGAGAATAAATCTACTCTCTAGAAGTAAATAATCCATTATCATCAAGTGTGGTGTGATGAGAATGAATATCTATAGAATGATGCACCGTAAAATATATTTTTTGGGTCTATTATAAATCAGAGTCATAGTAATTTACAACTTTTTTATAAGACATAAAGTAAACCTTTAATGGCGAAAGAGTAAAAATAGATATAGCGATGTTTTTGAAAACAAATTACTGATAAATTTAAGGCTTAAAGGTATAGTTTTGGTTGATTTTTCACAAAATAATAATATTGCATAATGGATTTAACACTCACTGCTGTGATTCCTGTATGTCAGTACCTACAAAGACTAGACACGCATACCCCCGAGAATTTACCCCTTTTAACTACTTTACAACTGAACAACATGTCTATTTTCTTTAAAAGATACACATAAATATAATTCAAACATTTGTTTATCAATTTTATTGGTAAATATTTTTAACACAAAATATAAATAATTGTTAAAGATATGTCCATCGAAGAAAAAATAGAAAATCACACTAAAACGCATTTTTATGAAACTTACTACTTTCTAGACATTCAACAATTCATTTTTTTACATATTAAGTAGGTATAAATTATAATAATACATATGTAGGTATACCTACATAAATATTTATTTCTTCTGATATTACACTCATTCGTATACTTCTTAATGCACCTACTTCATTAATTTCTACACCACCTTAAGGTAGACTGGCAGAGAATGCCTTAGGCATTAAGTCAGCCTTTGTACATATTGTGCATAAAGTATTAAATAAAATAAAAAATATAATCTGTAGCCAGTAGTATATTAAAAAAATAGTTTTTTTATTTCATAGTTTGATTGTTTATGGCTCGTGGCTATTGGTAAACAGGTTAAGTAATGCTAGCAAGGTCAGTATTAGGATGGGTGACCAATCTTAACACATCGACACCCCTCCGTGTCTCGGAGAGCACGTTAAACCGTCTGTCCCGGTTGCCATACGAACAACTGTGGCATTCGTTGGTAGTTGAAGGGTAGCTGGAGCCCTAAAAAGTTCGACAACCTGGTCTAACTACAGAACTTCAAACATATTGAAAATTTGTAAAATACCGAAGTTCGGCCCTATTCTCAGATCTTAGAATTTGATCTGTGGCCGTATTGTAGTTATACCGAAAGCCGACCCCAACTTAGTTGGGAAAAGGCTTGGAGGATGATGAGTTTGTTTGTTTGCATAAACGCGCTAATCTCTAATACTGCTAGTCGTATTCGAAAAATTCTTTTTGTATGTCATAGACTTATGAGAACTAGTATAGGCTATATAGCATTAGGCTACATTTCTCAGCAAGGCTTAAATACTTTTGTTACTTAAGGTCTGGCGCTTGACACCGACGTGGCACGTGGCCTTACCTCTTGATAAAGGGCCCCTGCCGGGTCCGAAACTAGTCGGGCATCCCGAAATACACACACACGTGAGTAAAACCGTATATCGTGAAGCTGAAGCGTATTTTATTTGATTGTTTTTTGATAGATTTTTTCAAATTATCAGTCGGATTTGAAAAATTATTATTGTATTGAATAGAATATTCATTGAGGAATATTATAGGGTATGTAATATCACGCTACGCCTTAGGAGCAGAGCAGTGACCATAAACGAAAGTGACACCGTGAGGAACGGCTACTCATGAATACAATAAAAAATAAATAAAATTGAAGTGTCTGTTTGTAATGTCAAAATAATAGTCTTTTTAAGCTCATACAGTTATTTACATAATACCTATGCCTAAAAATCAGTTTTTAAAATTTTTGTCTGTCTTTGTTCCGGTTAATCTCCAAAACGGATGGACTGATTTCCACGGGACTTTCACTGACAGATAGCTGGTGTTATAACAAGTAACTTAGACTACTTTTATTTTGGAAAAAGAATTAGGGTTCTGCGCAAATAAATATGTACACACGAGCGAAGCCGCGCGGGAACTGCTAGTAGTCACTATAAATTAAGCAAAGGTAGATACAGACCCGAATAAAAATACTCGCCCACATCGCACTACTTACTTATTCTCAGTTCTTTGGGGTAAACTGTCGTAGAAACCGGAACGAGCGAGACTAAATTTACAGTATGGTTTATAAGCGATGAAGACAAAGATATATTAAATGATGATATTATTTATATGACTTCAATTGGGTTTCATTTATCATGAAACACCGAAAATCTCTCTCTTGCAAGTATGGTACTGAGTACGCTCAATGAGAATCGCTTGTTATGTTAAAAATATCTAGAGTTTTCCTTTCTTTGTATGGTATAGGGGGTCAACGAGCAGACGGGTTACTTGATGGTACATGCAACTCAAGACTCACAAGTGCGTTGCCGGCCTTTAAGGTAGGGGGCTCTTAAAAAATGCAGTCCCTATATTAATAATTTTTTTTCACCCAGCAAAAGTAACTTTCATATTACGCGGTAACATAACCGCTGTTATACATACCTGTACATTTCGTAGCCCGCAGCGTATCAGACAGGGTCGGTGTGGAGTAGCCTTTACCCAACCCACTGGTGAGCTTGTCCGAACCTGTTTTAATAACGACTAATTACAAACAAGAAAAAAAAAATAGTGAAGATTAGTGTTACTATATTTAAAAACAAAAAATCCTGAGAAACTACTGAAAAGATTTGTTATTTTGAACGTCTAAAAATTATTAACGCAACAAGAGGAATTTTTGGATCATCTTCAAAGGTGAAGGCAAACCTCTACAACACTAAAATTGATAACTATTTACATTATACGTGGGCTACACTGAAAATTTCGGGAATCAAGGAAGTGACACAACATTACTATTTAAAAATGTATTTATCGCTTTTCGAAGTATTCTCCGCGAAATTTGACACATTTTCCATACGATGGAACCAATCATTGAAGCAACCATTCCATTCGGAAGTTGGGGTCTCCAAAATGGCCGTTTTGTAGGCGTTTACAGCTTCTTCAGGTGATGAAAATCTCTGACCACGCAATTTATTCTTTATTTTAGGGAAAGTATAGAAATCATTAGGGCTTAGGTCGGGACTGTACGGCGGATGGTCTAATAATTCTATGTTTTCTTGCTCTAAAAACTCTTTTGTTCTGTGCGCGGTGTGAGAACTCACATTGTCGTGATGGAGGATGATGCGGCGGTTGCAGTTCTCTTTACGGAGTTCGGAAACAACCTGTGGCAAACAAATGCTAGCATACCATTCTGCATTAACCGTTCTTTGTCCCTCAGGAGGAATAGTCGCAACATGGCCGGTTTCGGAGACAAACGTGGCCACCATTTCTTTTGCAACACTCCGTGAACGAACAATTTTAGTTGGCTTTAACTCATTTTCGAACACCCAAAACTCGTGACTGGTTTTTTGTTTTGGGTTCGTACGCGTATATCCAGGATTCGTTACCTGATACAATGTTGTATACAGCATTTGAGGATCCTGCGTGGAATCTTTTGAGAGTTCTGACGCACCAAGTAACGCGAGCCGCTTTTTGCTCTTCACAGAGCAAATGCGGTATCTATCGGGAAAACAACTTTTTTACACCTAATTGTTAATTCAAGATTATTTGTATTTGACTCATGCCAATGTCTAAATTTGCCTGAATTTCGCGGTATGTCACATGTCGATCTTCCTCAATCAGCTTACGCACAGCATCAACGTTTTCTTGGGTGACTGCAGTTTTTGGAAGACCTTGACGGGGATCATCACTGAGCTTGACACGTCCACGTTGAAATTCAGCAAACCAGCGATAAATTGTGGTTTTGGATGGGGCTTCATCACCAAATGCAGAAAGCATCCGGTCAACACACTGTTTTTGTGTTAAACCGCTTCGAAAGTCATAATAAATCATCGCCCTTGAATTTTCTCGAGTCAATTCCATTTTCTCAACGACTAAACAAGTTTGAGAAGACCTTGTGAGAAGACCGAGAATCTTTTTTTAAATAAATAAATGGTATTCGATTTTTAAAACCAAAGAGTTTTCAATTAAAAAGATTTTAATATGATAGGAATATTGGAAATATTCCATTCCCGATACTTTTAGTGCAGCCTATGTAATATAATTATGTATAATTAACGCGACCAATAGGTTGGTATTAGAGCGAAAACTGGATCAGGGTTAGGAGGTATTCAAAAGTAACGGATATCGGGTGAATGGATAGCAACTGACGATAATACGCAAGGGGTGAACAGACAACCAGCCTACATGCCCTATGTCAAAGGAGTAACGGATAAGATCGGCTGCGTGTTAAAGAAATACTCCATTAAGACAGCATACACACCAGAGATAAACGTTCTAAACATCGTGGGTACATCGAAGGATGGCTTGCCGTTACAAACAACAAGTGTCAACAAACGAAGCGGACTGAAGAACCGACTGATTAGCAAATCAGCGATTGCAAAACATGCTTGCAATCACTGGATTTAATTTCACCGCACGCAAGTCCTCTCCCCCGAACGTCACTTTTACTCATAGTAGGGGGGGGGGGGGCATTAAGGGATTTTTGGATTTACTCTAGTGCGGCAGATTATTGTTAGGGGGAGACCTTGTACCCTTGTAAGTACCTCCTCCACATATAAGCCCTCTATCTAGAGCCGGGCGTTTAGGGCAGCCAATCAGAATAGTAAAAAAAAAATTGATCATTTGATATTCTCGAGCGCGTCAGATTAAGATAAGGTGGGTTAATTACATGCTGACAAGTGTAGATTTTGAGAATTTGACGATTTTTTTTGTACATCTTTGAAAATCTGTAGAAGCAGTGAAACAGATACATCGTATGAACTCTTTTTCTTTCTACCATCTAATCTTCAAAATCCAATAGGTCCCATTTAGCATCATCGGCTCCCCTTCTATCAAGAGTTGTACGTAAAGCGATTGAAATTAAAAAACTTAAAACTTTTAATCTAAAAAGATGGTTATAAAAGAACATCCCACCTCACTTTTATGCGCAGGCAGATAAACACTAGAATAACACACATATCGATCTGCTTACAGATTAGAGACGCTGTTGTATAGTATGTGACGGTATGTGACGAAAGTTGACGAAACACAAATATCCAAAATATCGAAAATGTGCGGGTGGATGAAGAACAGAAGAACCTTCTACCTCACGTATTGACGACGAAGGGCGTGCACCACTGAGCCAGTCAGCATGAGACCATGGGCCAACCAACAACCAGGTCGAAACGTCAGGCAATTCAAAGGTATGAAATACCTATTGATTGCGTTAATTTCCGTATACATAGTTATACATCATAGAACGCGAAGGTTTAAAACTTATTTACATTATATCAACAAAAATATCAAGGACGTAGAGAGAGAGCACAGCAGAAAGACCGCTAGAATCGGAGCTGGCCAACTTATAAACTAAACCCACCGCCCAGGCGACTGCGGTCACAAACGATTTTATACAATTTTACGTGAGTATAAAATGCTAAAAGACAACGTTAAAAAATATATGGTATTTATCATCGGTTTTTTTTTCTGCGCCCATACTGGGATAGCATAACCACTTAAATATTAGAGATCTTGATAGCTGAACTCTTGTTGATGAAGAGGGTAAACAACACGCCATTGTTACCTTGGAGGCGTGTATTTTTTGTCACAATGTTCAGCAGTTTTATGTTTTTCTTAATAAAGTCAACATTATATTAAACATTCTAGGAAATTACCAAAACTAAAACCAATTAACGAAGGATAAATGATAACTTGTAGTAATGAAAGATCTAAATAATGGAAAACAATCATATTTTGTAAATGTTGTAAGTGTTTTACGTGGGAGAGCCATGCTTTGGCACGTATGGGCCGGGTTAACTACGCTCGATACCACGGCCTCATAGAAAACCGGCAGTGAAGCAATGTTGCATTGCATTTCGCCGCGTGGTTGAGGTTACCGGAGGCCCTGACCTTTCCCTCTCCCATATTCCCGTCCTTCCTCTTCCCTCCTCTACCCTTTTCCCACTCTTCCCACCCTCCCTATTTTCTCCGACTCCAACCTTAAAGAGCGGCAACGCACTTGTGACTCTTGAGTTACAGGTGCCCATGGGCGGCGGTAGTCATTTACCATCAGGTGACCCGTCTGTTCGTTTGCACCATATACCATAAAAAACGTTGGAGCCGGTGGCGTTGATGACCTGACCTGATGGTTCATGACTACCGCCACCCATGGACCCCTGCGACTCAAATGTCACAAGTGCATTGGCGGCCATTGAGGTAGGAGTACACTCTTTTGTTGAAGGTTTAAACTGCAGCTAAGAACTGTCCAACTGACCCCATAACTACAAAAAAAAACTTAATAATTCTTTCAAAAAAAAACCGTCAAAAAAATCAACACAAAAACTATTCCATAAAAGACTTATATATGGTTTTCTCATGGATTCCATTGTCAGAACTGGACCAAAATGAAATGGGACCACACGGGAAGCACCAGCTTTTAAATAAAAAAAGAATCATCAAAATCGGTTCACCCAGTCGAAAGTTCTGAGGTAACAAACATAAAAAAAACACGAATGAGAACCTCCTCCTTTTTTGAAGTCGGTTAAAAATTGGCCTAACACTTTAGGAAGAGAAGGATTACAGACACGCACACACCGTAGTTCAATTACTTTTTTGTAGTTATAATTGTTTTACTGTAACAATTTACAGTTACCTAATCTAATTTTAAAAAGAAAAAATCAGCTTATCATAAACAAAAACCATATAATCAGAAACCTCTCACGCTAAAGTCAGACGTATCAAATCACCCGAGCCCGGTACAATATGTTTCAAACAATTTATTTTTCTATAATATAAAAGAAGGGCGCGGCACGTGGTCATCGTGGCTCCATAAATCTAAAAAAAAAATAGGGTAGAGATCATCATTACTGGTATCTATCGCACAATTAAGTTCGCATTGTCTCCGCCACGGTTCCCATGAAATGGTACACAACATACGTGGGGCCACGAAAGTAGCGGGTACAGAGCTACTCTGCCCCAGTGATTTGTTTTGCAATATTGAACCTTGTCTATTAAATGTGATGGAGTAGTAAAGCATATTGAGCATGCTTATTATATACGTACTTACGTCCCAGAAAGTGATTTGATCGTAAAACAAGTACTTTTAATTCCTTAATGTGTTGCGTCTTGACCGGATTACATTAGTCTGATTAAGTAAGTGTATTATTAACTTGTTTAAGTGAATTAGTAAAAATAAAAGTGTAGAGGCAACAACAACAATATATTTAAACATTATATGACACGTATTATTCCAATAGGTAGTCTAGCCATATTAAAATACATAAACGTTATAAAAAGCTACAATGTACTCAAAAATAGAGCAACCGGCCTAGACCAATTTAGAGTACTCTTCGATTGACCTTTCTCCGACGCCGTTCCAAACCTAAAAGACTGTATTATGTTTACGATATTAGTAATAAACTCTCAGGTTTACGTTACCCGCGGATTTAGGGAGCCTGCGCGATGTTTACGGCGTGCGCGGGCGCATGCACCACACACACTCCATCTATTGTCAACATTGCGAACTAACAGTGATGTCATTCTCCGTAATGTCCTATTATGACTACTGATTTATAATATTCGCGCGCGAGTACCCATTGATTGTGCAATGATAGTTTGTTTGGTGGGTCACCCTAGGGATGAATCTGTGAGAAAGTGACAATTGGCTTATTGGCATTAAAGTTAAGTGCTTGGGGTACGAGTAGAATTTAAGTGAGTAGCTGTGATTATTTATGCTTGGTTTTTAAGTGGTCCTCGTCGATTTAACTGTTATAAGAGTGTATATGATGTGACTCAATTAACATTAAGCTTATGACACATGTGGCACAATAAATTTGGAGGTGACCGTTAGTGGAAATACCTCTACTAATCAATGTTTTTGACCTCTGACGACTAGCGTGTCTTGTGCTGCTACGAGTATCAGGCGTAGTTTGCTAACGGAGTGATTGAGTAAGAAAGACAGCTGAATACCTGAGACACAATTTTCCATCAGGTGAGTTGGGAGACAAACACTTATCCCATTTACCAGTAAAACAATAGAAGTGGACCCCCTTTTGACAGTATAGCGATTTCATAAAGAATTCTGCGAGGTTCGAAACGGTTGGTACGGTGTAGAAAAGAGGTTAATTCAATACAGATTATAATTACTACATTATACAGTCTAATTCGCAATAGAAGAGGTATGAAAGAAAAGAATGTTAGAAAAGCCTGGCAGAAAAAAAATCGGGTTTTTAACCAGTACGAAACGATGAAGTTTCATGGTTATTTCTCCACTTCTATGAGCTATAAGGTGATGGTACAAAAGTCTATTTAACATTTCTCAAGAAAAACACTACTTGCTTCAAAAGAGGTTTCAAAGAAAATTATAGTGTTCAAGTCTACCAGCTTTATCTTTTAATTTATCATAGAATAGATATAATGATATATTAGTAACATCAGTTTTTAAACCGACTTTGAAACAAGAAGATGGGTCTATGTTTTTTTATATATGTCCGCCATCTATCGACTGTTTTCGTAAATTATTTTTTTTGTTTGAAAGGGTTTGCTCCCCAAGTGGTCTCATTATCACCAAGTCTGAATCTGATGATGGTATCTAACTTTTGTATATCTAAGTGGTACTTATAGCGTTTCGAGCTTGGCACCGACCTCAAACAGACCAGAAGCTACCTGGTGCCTTAATAATGTTACCTATTATTTTAAAAGTGTCACATGTATGTAGTCTTTTCAATTAAGTTTGAAATAGATTATTTTTCACTTTTCAGTGCCTTTTGTTAGTGCTTTTTTAAGTCGGGTCGGTTTTGTTTTTTTAATTTATTGTAGTTTGTCACTAAGACTTATCTTGAGATACGTAATTGCCTGCGCTTGTATATCAAAGTAGAGCAGGTTGAGGGGTGTGTTTCACGCAAACATATTATATAATATATACTATATTACAAAAAACATCCTATTACTAAGACTGCCTAAAAAAAATCAATAACAATTTAACCAACCGGAATCAAACTCAAGACCATAGCATGTAACATACTTATGCCATGGGCTCAACCAGCCAGTTTGATTATTGTACATACATAATAAATTAAAAGTAAATTCTGTTCGTTTGTATACTGAACCGATTGAATATATTTTTAACTGTTATAACGCTTTGTTTAAGGTTTGAAAAAGCAAAAATTTAAAAAGTAGCCTATCTAAAATTTGAGAACTGAGAGAATGGAAGTTAAGAAGTTTTTAATAAATCACGCACAAACCTCTAAACACACGCAGATTTAGAACACAGATAGGTCACCTAGGTTACCATATAGGCATAGAGAAACGAAGATCCGCGCCGGTAGACAGGACCGCGGACGAAAATGATAAAATAAACAAATTATTACACGAACGTGTAACACCGCTTTAATATCAATAAACCCTGATACAAAACGATATAATATATTAACGTTTACTAATTAAACATCAAACCCCTGGACTATTTAGTATAATAAAGTCAGCGCAGACGGTCCCCCATCATGACTCACGGTGTTAACACTCATAACAAAACGTTGCTTAGTACAGCGTGTGGTAACTTTGTACCGTGATTTAGGGGTTAGAGTGTTTATCTATCTATATACAGGGTGAATTTAGTCGTAAATTTCCATTAATCCCAGTGAACAGTTGCTGATATGGCAAGACCGGTATCAGTTACTGCAAACTTTCACTTTTTCAACAATTCCAAAGTTATATAATACTACCTGCACCCGGCATGCGTTGCAATGCCATTTTTTTCTTTTTTTATAAAGATTTTTTGGGCCAGGAACCCTCGTGGGCATCCCCAGAATACCCATCCAAAGTTTCTTCACAATCTGATCAATCGTATCGGAACGCATAGAGGACAAACATACAAACATTGATTTTTATTTATATAGATAAAAAATAACACTAGGACAGAAAATCTTCAAACGGCAGAGTTATTTGCTACAAAATTCTGTATGATTTTAGACTGCTTTGTGGAACACGTGGTAAATATTATGAAGCTTAATATATTGTAGTGTAAGTGAGATCCTGCATTCGATGTCCGGAACTGGCAAATGATAGCAACTCGGTGTGTGAGAAATGTGTATGATAGACGGCAACAGGTACCAGCCCTATAACGTGGGAAGAAAAATACATCTGGTGAAATATGAAGATATACATCTATGCGTACCCACTCCAGAATAGACTGATGGAGTATATTCTACAGGACTAGAAGTTATTGATAGTTGTACATGAAACCATTTCAGTCAAAGTCATTTCAGTGACACGTGGCAAAGTAGAATAGTGACAATATAGCCTCGGTGAATGTCAATATTATTTAATCCATCAAAACGTAGGGTCTCTTAAAAAAAAAAACAATTTTTTTTTTTTTATGATATACGGGGCAAACGAGCAGACGGGTCACCTGATGGTAAATGACTACCGGCGCCCATGGGCACATGCAACTCAAAAGTCGCAAGTGCGTTGCCGGGCCTTTCAGGTGGGAGTAGGGGAAGCGGGAGGTGGGGGAAGAAGGGAGGGGAGGGGGGAAGGGTTAGGGCCTCCAGTAACCTCACTCACTCAGCGAAAAGCAATGTAATCATTGCTCCACTGCCGGTTTTCTGTGAGGCCCTGGTATCACTCCGCTCAAGCCGCCCCCATACGTGCCGAAGCATGGCTCTCCCACGAAAACTAAACATTCCTTCGTTTCGTTACATGGTCGTTACGTTACGTTATCAGAGACATAAAATTTAGTCTTTATCTAATATTTTAACCGACGAAACAACGGAGGAGGTCCTCAAGTCAACGCGTATATTTTTTTTTATTAAACTAATTTTGATTAAACTTGTAGTATAGAGGTAACAATTGTATGTCGGCAAAGGCGTTTACAGTTTGCGTATATATGCACTAAAACTTTTGAAGATTTTTTTTTATATTATTGGGGGCAAACGAGCAGACGGGTCACCTGATGGTAAGTGACTACCTTCGCCCATGGACACCTGCAACTCAAGAGGCACAAGTGCGTTACCGGCCTTTGAGATGGGAGTAAACTCTTTTCTTTAAGGTTTGAAGGTCGTATCGGTCCAGAAATACCGCAGGCGCCAATTTGTTCCAGAGATTGAATGTGCGAGGCAAAACATTTCTGGAGAACGGCATTGTGGTGAATTGCCAATTATCCAGGTGATGGGGATGAAAGTTTTGTCGCGTTGAACGATGGCGAAATCCTACAGCCGGTAGAAGTCCAAACAATTCCTCAGAGCACTCCCCATGATACAGGCGATAGAAAATGCATAGTGAAGCTTCATCTCTACGGCCAACAATAAGTTGAACGTCTAACGATTTGTCTAAACAAGATAGACTAGATCGACTACAAACACCTGGTGTCAGGCCCGTAAAAATATTAGTAGAATTCGATAGTTTTAAAAGCTTTGCTTCTGATTTGACGAATGAAATTAGATTAATTAACTACCTAATCGATCCTGAGGATGCACCCTGTAGAGGCAAATCACGTGTCCAAGTGTTACTTCTTGAGGAAGTTTGTGCATTACAGTGGTAATTTAGTTTGGTTTGGTAGGCTGACCTATGTTGTTTCAGTTAATTCAGTTTATCTACCCTATCTAAAGCACTTCGTTAAGGTTTACTCTTGTCAAACTGAAGGTAAATGATGTATGTGTATGTCAATTACTATTTAGTTACCTCCATGCAATGCCGATTCCTGTAATTATCAACATCCTTTCAAATAGGATTTAATCAAACTCCTTTAAAGTACAGACTGAATTATCAATGAGTTCAAAAGCAAAGTAGATAAAAATCAACATCAACAAAAATATTCTACTTAAACTTAATATCGATTGGTATACAAAATTTTAAATACAAGACGTCTATAAGATTTGTGCACACTCAGGTGTCTGCTACAGCAAACGGCTGAGGTAACTAAACTTCGGACATCACCTGGAAGTCGGCAACGACCTATTTCCCTCAAACGCTCACCGGCTCACCCCCGTCCGACGGTAATGAATATAAATTGTGAAACAACAACCCTAGCCCTTTGGCAATAAACATTAAAAAAAATCAATATACTCATATCGGACCAGTTGGAGTATGATTTATTGATATATATTTTATCGCGATACAATCTAAAGTGCGGCGTCATAATTGATGACATTTGTACGTTACAGATCTCTGTGTATGATACGATATGCCGCTCGCTGCTGGGGCGTTCCACAATCATTTTCGAGTTAACAACTCTTTAGCAGTCGTTAGGGGGTTTATTTTTAATACATTTCTCTTAATGACTAAGATTAAACGCTGTCGGCACGTGGATTTTTGCACTTATTTGAATATTATGTAAATTTGATACCATTGCTTAGTATTCTTGGCTCGGCTCTTGTGTTTATCAACGGTGGCTCGTAATGGATGTTGTTGCGAACCGTTAAACACTCTAACTTGGTTTTGATTGTGAAGTTTCACAAAAAATAATTTTTGTTTTCTTAGTATTTTGTTTCTTTATTGCTGTTTAATCCATGTTTTCGTTGGTCGTCCTCTACTCTTGTATCCGTCAACTTCCATACATAAAACTCTTTTCACCACATTTGCTCATCCCTTCGCATCACATGTCCTTACCACGATAATCTGTTATTCCTCAACTTTCAACATTGGCATTTCATTTACATGCAGGCGTCTCTCGTTCGTTCTGCTTGTTGGCCAACATTCAGATCCACGATAGGTATGAAAATCTTCTTATAAATTATTTTCAGTTTAGTGTGATAGTGAAGCTGGGATCGCATACTGATCCTGTTACCTGCCGCAACTTCATCCACTCTGTATTGATTCGATGCTGTACAGACCAGTCTATTTCACCATGCCTTTGAAGGAGTGAGCTGAAGTACTTAAAATCTGTACAGACGGGTATCGCTGTCCCGTTCAGCAAAATGGTTACAGGACTGGAGAGACCGATGAAATCAGAGAACATGGATTCGGTTTTGGTCTGCTGATTTTTATGCCAACATTCTTCAGTCTTTGTTGTCGTTTTTTCCGTCTGCGCTGGACTTGGCAGCCATATTCACTGCGCGTTACCAACCCTATCCTCCTTCCCGTGAAGCTTTGGTGACTATACTCACCACCAAAAAGAAAACGCTTATAGTATTGTCACACTACGGTCTTAAGGTAAAGGGT
Organism: Euplagia quadripunctaria; assembly: GCA_963859945.1. Classification (NCBI taxonomy): domain Eukaryota; kingdom Metazoa; phylum Arthropoda; class Insecta; order Lepidoptera; family Erebidae; genus Euplagia; species Euplagia quadripunctaria. The sequence goes on along the minus strand of OY982559.1, from coordinate 27,309,813 downwards.
CTTTCAATAGCGACGTTCAAACTTTGATAGTGTAATTATTTTATTTTTTATTTATTTATTTAGGTCCACCAACAATTATTTACATTTATAGTTAAATATTACACACTCAATAATTTCAAACGTAATGTAACAATTACTTAAAAGCAGACACAGCATGGAATAGTATAACAAAAACAAAAAACAGATTAAGCTAACTTTCCATCACAGTTACTGGTTAGCTAATAAGTATTTGTGGAACAATTTAATTAAGCTATGACAGTTTATTTTCAGTATTAATCTAGTAAGTTAAACATGGTCTGGCAAAGAGTTGAAAATTAATTCTCACTCGAAATTTAAAAAGGGCCAACAATGGAGAACAATCAATTTTATAATTGACAATCTTACTAACAAACATTGCGTCATTAGATTCCAACCGACTGGTAAGGCGGAGGAGTGATTTTTTTTGGGTATACCATTGCAAAATGCAAGATGCTAAAGAAAATGCTTTTGCACACGCTCCAGACGCAAGAAGTGGGTTGCGTAGTGTGGCCGCCAGACAACACTGCAATATTCTAATATGCTGTGAATAAGAGGTAAAACCTAGCATTTTGGAAGCCCTCTTTGTAATGTGATCCAGGTGAGGCGTAAAAGTAACTTTCCTATCAAATATAACACCGAGGTCTCTCATAGTATCCGCTTTGCTAATATTGACATTATGTATGTGGTACTGGTGAATTTTACACGCTTACGTTTATTGGTATTTAACTGCATTTTATTATGTTCACACCATTCAACTAGCCTTTTGAGGTCACTTTTTAGATACCCAGCATCTTCCTCAGATTTGATTAGTCTGGAAAACTTAAGATCATTTGCATATAAAAAAAACTTCGGAGTGCAAAAAACAGTGTGGGACGTCACACGTACGACGTTACAGCGTATAGTGGTATAGGGCATTTTGGTAAATCAATAGCCGTCGACAAGAATACTTATTTAGTATTGTCATTTTACAACGGAACGCCACCCGCTTCAACAACGCGTAGAAATAGTTAAAATGTACTAAAAAAAAAAGTTGAAAGTGCTCTGTCCGCCTAACGTTTCATGCGTGCAAGGAGCCGCGCTCACTGTCAATGGCGACGATATCGGACGATGATAACATTTTAACACTTGCTATACTGTACGGAAAATATAGAATTTATTGCATGATAAGGCTTCGTCATTTTGCGTAGTGACATGATATCTCTGGTCTATCCAGACAAACCACACATAATTGCCGCAGTAAAGGCCAAATTGAGCCCCCTTTTATGCGAAGATGGCGTCCAAAAATTGTCCAATAGGATACACCACCCATAGCGGAGTCACGGCGGCCATTTGGCTGAAATTATATTATATACGTAATGTCATGGAATATCCTTGAAAATAAAATAAAATTTGTGGCATTATCTCTTACACACGTTGTTTTATTTCATTTTAAAGTTCTAGCGCTCTTAATGAAAAACCTACTGTGCCCTATCTACATAAAATGGATTATTTAAAGAAAATTTGTCAAAAAGGCGCGTTCTTACACAGCATCGTATATGTAGGTAGTAGGTGGTTGAAGCTCAGAAGTGGGTCATGATCCTCGACTTTCATTTAAATAGATAGGTACCTAAATGAAAATATTTCCATTTCGTTACGAAAACGGAAAGCCCCGATCTCCGTACCGTTGCAGCTTCAAGACAATGGTCGCTTCGTTTAAAATTTACATTTTTTTATGAATTGCGGTACTTCTTTAATAGCAAAAATCTTTATTGTCTTTTTCAAGAGCAGTTCTTTTGTGCGCTCGCTTTTGTCGCGACCTCTGCCAACACAAAGGGCTTTAATACAATTGGAATATGCTGCTGCTGTTTTTGAGTTTAAAAAGTTGGGCGAAATGCCAACTAAAATTTTGAAGAGTAATGACATGTTTTTTTTCTTCCTTTAGGCAGGTATAATTGTTAAATACTGTCGGCTATTTTCAAATGGTTTGGTTCGCAAAGACGTTACTAGTATAGATAAGAAGAATTAAAATAGGAGTTATAGCAATTTCAACCCACACCCTCATCTCAAAAAATACTGCAGTTTTTTGCTGATATCTAACCACAAATGTGAGTGAGCAAATGTGGGCAAAAAACTAGTGACGGCACTAGTTTTACAGTTTTATAGGCACCAGTAGGGCTTACCGACCTAACTGGCTAGTGGTTGTTGACCAATATATATAAGAAAACTTAGGTTATTTTCCTTTTTTTCCTTAACAGGGTCTAGTACGGTTTCATTTTTTAATAAGTCTTTAACATTTTTAGTTAAATATAAACATACTTCGATTATTAAAAGAATTGGTTTTATAACAAACACCTGATTATTTTACCTTATTTACTTTACAACTTATATATTACATAATATTCGTGATCACTTGTGACTAGTGGAGTTCATGTTGTAATAATAATAGCGCGATAAAAGTTTACTGCTGGTGGAATTATTGATAAAGGTATTCTTGCGAAAATCATGAAATTCAGTTCACTCTCTGACGTGTTATTTGTATTTGTTACATTAATATTATTTCATGAAAACAAAGCAGACAATTCCGCAGCCTGTGTTTCCCACGGAAGGTATAGTCTTATTTTGATTTGCTCATCTTGTGCTCAATTAGACTTAGGAAAGAATATCACAGAATATTGCAATAAATGTTGTGGAAATGAAACGTTACTGAACAGTTCCGAAACGGGAATTAAAAATAAAACATATCCTCGTGCAATGTTACAATATACTGTCTGCAAGTCTCCGACGTTCCCTCAAATTGAAGTGTTTATAAAGAGTGACCTGCCCGCTAAATATCCGAACCTTCAATTGAAAGCAATGGAAGATCTAGATCCTGTGATTAAGATGCTGGATCCAAATGGTATTGTTGAACACACCGTCGATATTAAGAATTGGACATCTGAAGCTATCAATGAATATTTGAATACGCATCTTGAGAAAATTAATATCACAGATTCTTTACTTTAAATGTACAAATTTGTACTTATGTAAAAAAACGTTAAAATAATACATTTTTAATATTTCAATGTTGTGTTAATAATTGGCTTTATACATATATCACCTCACGTATTTTCCTACCACGTACTGTATAAAACCTATACGACATTGGCAGGATTTGGAACAATGGTTATAGTGCCACTACTATAATGAGAGAGTAATGTTTTGAGTCTAAATCTTTTCGCAGTAATCAGACTATATATCGCATAAAGAGTTTTCAAATCTGATCTGATAGATCCTGAGTTAAAAATCCCTCGGAGTCAACAGACCGTTACAGAATTATTATTAGACTAATCTAACACTCTTGGGGTATGAATCAGAAGGATTGGTACATTCTCATACATACATTCAAAACCGCTGAGCTGGCAGATACGAATGTGTCGTCATTGTGGTTAATATTCCTTAGACAGCCTAAAGGCCTTATCAGCCCGGTAGCCTTTATGTTTTAGTTGGTTATAAACGGCTTAATAACTTCGGCTCGGCTTCATATGATCTCTGCTGTCACCATTGGCCAGATGCACCTTGATACAAACTTCGTGCGTTTTACTCGGCGCAAAGGCAAACATTGATATCTATCAACAACTATGCTAAAGGCTTAGAAGAGACTTTGTCACCGTTTGTGTGTTCTGCCACCTCATCTACGGTTTATATTCTGATGAATTGTGTAAAATGATATCCGCGGCAACTTTTTATCATTGTTATACGTTAAGGGATTTTCAAACCATAGAGATCACTGAGGTCAAATTGTAAATTGACTTTCAGCTGATTACAGTACGTATATCGTCAAAAAAGAGCATTAACGTAAAAGGTGTTGCAAACTCCATATTTTTTTTTAATTAATTTTTTTCTTTTTAAGTAACTACAACTTTTAACATATTACTTTCTGCTATTTTTAGGGTCGTGACCAAAGTTGCTAATTCATTTTAAAAAATATATAAATATAAAGCGCTCAAAGAAAAAACATAAATCTGTCTATAAGTGACAACTATATTTATCTAAGTATTGTGAATGAGAAGAACATGATAAGAGTATTAAAATATTTATTTTCTTCAACTTAAACAAAATAGACTAATAATAATATGTAAATAAAATTTTCTTTCTCTATATATACAGAACCTGTGAGCATTCTATATTATAGCAATGGCCGCTTCCACGACTATAGTTATCTTTGACAACTAGAGAACAAACCCTAAATTTGTTTTGATATTCGTCAATTTTAAATTGTTTAAAATTAAATCATGAGTTAGGTAAGAGTTGGGATTAGGTTTAAGTAGTACCTATCGAACTTACTAGACTTTAAGATTATTATAATGCTTTAATTAGATATACTATCTTATTCCTCTAAAAAATAAAATAACATTTAATGTTCAAGTTTTTCCACTACTACTACAAAAAAGAAAACACGTCTCGTTACCAAAACTACTAAAGGCAAACCCTTTACTTTTTAAGGTACACTGTTGAATCCATTTGATAAATAAAAAAATGCAGCTAAAATTATTTACGTACCCTCCTCGCGACTCGGGAGAAAGACTAACTTCCATAATAATGAACGGTGGGATAATAAAAATTTATATTCTCCACTATTTATCTCTGTGCGAGATGATCTCTAGGGCGGGGTGTGGGCGGGTGCGTCTCTATAGCAACCATAGGGATGAAATCCCGTACGCCCCTTCCCCTTGATTGTTATCTGAAGAAGCCTCCCCACCTAACCTCTTCTACGTACATCAGAATAATCTAAAAGGGTTTAGTTTACACTGGAAATGTGACCATGTTTAGTTATACTAAGGCTGATTTTACGGTGTAGTTGTTGTCAATCGATATTTTTGATGCTTCTCCCGTTGGCGCTATCGTCGTAAGGTTAGCTCATGACAATACACCTTAAAATTGAGATATGAATGTAAAACTCTTGGTATAGAAGTTTACGTTTTTATCGAAGATCTTATCTAGGTGGTATAATGCAATTTATTGTTAGGGTGATTATAGCTACTGGCTCGATATAAAGGGGATACAAACTATAGCAAAAGTATAGCAAAGCGGGTATCGTAACTGTGAATATGAAGAATAACTAACTTGATGAAAAATATGATATCCCTTTAATTTATAAATAAGATTTTGTATTCAAATTTGAAATATATATCACTGGTTCCACTGGCACTCGTTACTGTGGCTAAATAATTTGCAATAAAAAATATTGAGATAAAAACTATCCTATCTCTCAAGTTGGACCAAACTGCACACAGTATGAACAACTTCATTAAAATATTTTCATTAGTTTAGGTGTTCCTCGCGGTCAAACAACAAGTGACATGTTTTTTTTTTTTAAAGATACATATGTATACTGGTAGTATAGCCATAGCTAGCCATTCATCCGCTTTAAATTCAAATAATACATCTCGCTATGTATGTACATCTGCTTTGCTCCGTTCCTATGATGTATCTAACTAAATATTATACCTACAACATTTTACCTACCTCAGTAAAATAGCCATTCAATATAATATATAGGTCAACAAAAGCAATCAACTACTATTAATGCAAGCATTTTTAATACTCACATAACTTTAAAATGTCAGAGGTCCGTGAACGGAGAGGGAAATAAAAACCTACCTTTTTAGTGAGACATTGTTATTTATACCACTTACTTTTACTGTCTTATTAATTTTCTCAAAGCACATGCAATAAAATATACTATAATTTTTAGGTAGATTTTGAAGAAAGTCTACCTTGGTTTTGTACCAGTTGTCGAGTTTTCCAAAAAATTCTTCACAGGAGGACTAGTTATGGTTCCTGGACCCCAAAACAACCGCCAGCTAAAAAGTTTATACATATATACATACATATACATATATGTATATGTATGTATATATGTATGTATGTACCTCAATTTTACCGGTACGATACAGGTCGCAATTATGCACCGATTGCTTTCAAACTTGGACGAAAAATCAACAGGGCAAAAATGAAGGTTAAGTTCGTGAATGGGGGATATTCCCCCAAAGGGTCCCTTTCCTCCCCCCTGGGGAGCAGATTTTCAAAAAAAATTAAAAAACACGAAATCTACCTCTGCGGGCCTGCTGCGGGCCCGGATTTTTTTTATGTTTTTGTATTGTAAGTCGGTTCTGAACAGCTTTTCTACCTCACTTTTGACGAGTTGGCTTTAGTAGCGACTTTCGCACTTGACCAACTTTTCTATAATTTATGTATGCTGATTTTGTTATTATAACTTATCGCGTAGGTATAGTAAGTCACATAAACCTTCGATAAATTATAATTTACCAGTTCCATATATTAGTACTTTTATTAATAGATAAATAAAAGAAAGACATACATAATCCAACTGATTGCAAAAGAAAATAATGATAAGAATCACTTACCAATAGTTTTACTCTTATCCATGGTCCCCAACATTGAATCATCAGTCCTAGCTGTTCTCCCAAATCCGAGAGTTGACCCTGTGGCATCTTGGCCTAGCTGTCCTCCATAAAAGTCACCGAATGCTGTGGCAGTACCTAAAAGCCCTGATCTGTCTTGTAAGGCCGCTTTGGCCTTCTCCACACTTTGTTTTAGTTGCTCGAAGGTAGATTGATGTAGGCGGTAAGGAGGCCATTCTGTAGTAGGCCAAGGTTCTTCTTTTAATGCACTTCTTTTTAGTTCAAGGGCTCCAGCGTAGGAGCAGCTGCTTTCGTACATTGCAGCTTTGAGGCCAGCTCGTAGTGCTGACGCGCACTTTAATCCACGAAGATCAACCCTGGAGACAAAGGAGATAGGTTCTTAAAATTATCATCATTAATATATTAATAGAGAAAAGAAGACTGAGGAAAAGACGCTGAACTGCTTTTCTATAGGTCACATAAATAATATTAAACAAAATGATGACAATAACCCGGAACGCTGCTTCCTAAAGCATCAGTCAACTGAACTAAGTTGCAGATGTTAAGGTTATCCTGAATGATTTGGCAGAGGAAAATTAAACACCCACATTCTGCCAACTATAATTCCTTTTTTTTTTGTAACGAGGTGGAAGGTCCTCATGGATGTCCTCCGCCCTTGTGCTGAAGGGATCTGTCGGACTCTTACCGACTAAAAACCACCCCAGTCTTCCACTGCTTGCCCATGATCGGGGGAGCGAGAATCGCCATTGCATTCTTCCGCAACTCCCGACAGGCATTGACCCGTCTCACCCAAAACGGGTCCCGTCACCCGGTGCGACCACCACCCCTCGGTCGCACTCCTCTGAGAAGCGCGCGCGGAACACTGCGCTCTGCCTCTCGCGCCTGTATCTGTTCGGACGACGACTTCCCCAAAAGTTCGTCGCCCGCAGGCCGGTTCCTACGGAGGCCGGAGATCATTGAATGCCCTTCGGCGCTCGATGCGTCTACTGCGGGGAGAGAGAGCTGTACTTCGCTCTCTCTCCCGTTCGGCTGCCTCCTTTGCGGACATCACCTCCTCGCAGAAGGCGGCGACGGCGTTCCATGCACTCTCGCTCCGGACCATGGACACCAACCACGACGCAGCGAGAGACTACCCGTAGAACCAACTGCCGCGGCGAGTTCACGACGCTGGCTAGCCCAGGCTGAGCATTCCGCGTGTGTGAAGCGCCGTGTCGGCAGTCACCACAATGATGGAACCGTGACGTCGGTTCCCGGCCGATCCGACACAGGCACTTGCCGAAACAACCGTGTCCGGAAAGTACCTGCGTCATCCGGAAGGTGAGGGCTCCATGCCCTCTCTCCAGCCACTCTCGTAGGATGGGTCTTACCGCCGCTATAGCGGCGTGCCCTGCACTGGGGCCAACTATAATTCCTGGGAATTAGGCCTTAACCCAATTAACCCAATAACCCAGTAGTGCCCGGTTGAAAGCAATAGGCTTACCTATTGCCTTCAACCGGGCACTTTGGGAATTAAATATGTGAAAATTAAGAGTACATTGAGTAAAGCTTAAACTTAAACTATTGTAAATTAGGGTCAAATTTCAAACACTGGGCTACCCCAAGTATTTATAAGTTGTTCTGAAAGTAGCGTAAATCCCATATGAAAAAGGATACAAGTTATTGCTGCACTAGGAAGAGGCAGAACAATCTGTCATTATTTAATTTGTTCAGCTGTTTATCGAGATACCTACAGATTAAATAATTATCCTGCAACTGTAGGTAGCTCGTTATAACTGTATGATTGCATGATTGTAAATAAACATCGGCTTTGTTAAAATACAGGGTACGTATTTCAACGTTGATGTTTTAAAGGATTTCCGTCTATTTGTTCCTCTTTAGTACTTGGTCTTATATCAATTTCAGCAGCACTTATGACTGTCTGTCTCTCATGACTCTTAAAGCTAAACCATGTACGTCATTGATATCGCTCGATCGCTATTTCCCTTTTTGGGTATTATTATAATGGTAAAGATATTGATTGGCTCCAGCGCAGTCGCAAGCTACACCAACTACTTCTTCAAAAGTAAATTTCGGATAACGGATAAAAGGTTTAGAATAGTTTTGTTAGGAAAATCTAACTCAAATTGCTTAGATCATTGTTTCTCGAACGAGCTCGCGCGCGTTTTCGCCTCTTTTGATTTGAGTTATTTTTTTGTCAAGCAAGCGTGACTGGATGGGACGATCCTAAAACCAGGACTTATTCTAACTTTAATGGTATCATCAGAGTTGTGATTCTTATCTGCCTTAGTAGTACTTTGTGAAGCAGGGCAGCTTAAGCAGACTACCTGAGCATTCTTATTACTGAAACGCAATGGACACTGGCCGTAGCGATGACGATGTATAGATAAAATTATCGGACTATTGTTTATTAAGCAGCTTATTTTCTGTAGTATAGGTTTGTAGGGGCCTTGTTGTGGATGGCTTCTATGAGTTTTTAATCTCATCAGTATCAGCATTCAGTTTTACAATTGTTGGATTTTGCTGACAAGCTTCGTCATATTGGAGTTTGATACTTGGTTTATCAATTTCATAATGTTGTTGGCGAAACGCATTGTTTCGGGTGATGTTATGTTACGATAGTTGTGTCTTTCTGGTGTCTCTATTTAGGATAGGGTTATAGATAGTACTAACCGTTTATTATCAGGCTCATCGTGTCTCTGTTTCGAAGTTTACTTTTACGAAAATTACAAATTATTGTTATAAAGAATTACGTTGCATTGTAACTACACGGAGAGTGACCGTAATTATATATTAAATCTACTAGTCGAATAACAACTGATCCTGTTTATTTCTATACAACTAAGATTGTGCAAGTTCAAAAGGAAATTTCTCTAAATGTAGAAGAACATTTTAAATTTTTGCGTTCCATTCTATAGGTACGCTTACATCATCTCCATAACGAAAGGTATGTTTGTACAAATACCCAAATGCGTGTATTAATTCATGTTCGTGTCATAATATACTTAAAAATAACCGTACTGGTTATTTCGCTGCACCTTAGAAGTCTATAAGTTGCAGCGAAATAACCAGTTTTTACGTAGTCACGTATCAGTAAATAAGCTTTCTAAGAGCTGACACATCCAATAAATCAATTTAAATAAAGAAATATATTTTAAAACCAGAACTATACTATTTTCAATAGCGAATTATTAAATCATACATATTATAAAACAAAGTGCCCCGCCGCGTCTGTCTGTCGGTCTGTTCAAGATAAACTGAAAAACTAATGAATGGATTTTTATGGGGTTTTCACTAATAGATGAAATTATGATCGAAATATTATGATGATTGTTGTTGAAGATGTCTCTACTACCCGTGCGAAGCCGGGGCAGGTTGCTAGTTTCACAAATTTCAGCGTACAAATTCAATGTGTTTTTTGGCATATTATGCACTTTCGATGTGTGTCTATTTTGCATAACCGTACTAAATGTCAATTTTCTATCAAGAGGATGGCGTTGATGACATAGCATATGTATTTTAACTAGATTCTAGATAAATTTCCTTCGGAACAACTGGACAGATCAATATTGCTAAAAACAGTTACAATTACTATAAATTTATAAAAATAGGTACAGACAAGTCTTTTTCTCCCTCTGTTTCTCAACGGAATATCTTTTTTTTGTTTTGTATTGACGAGTTTTGGTGTTATCCATAAAAATTGGAATCAGTTTTTTGGCTACCTTCGATGGGGCGACCGCTGGATTTCTTTATCTGTGCTTTTTATACAATTTGTACTAAGACTGCCAACTCCTCAGCAGATCTGCGATGTGGAAATAAATATCCTAACCTATCTTATAATGGCAGAAAACCAATACCACAATAGCATTGGCTGGCATAGCTTATACACAGCTGTGACTCCAAACAAAATTCCCATAATTCAAGATCATGATGACGTTTCTCACCTCATATCTGATATTCTTTTCCGTTTCGTTCGCTTTTTGACGTTACCGTCTCTCTCCGTCGTGGTAGCTGGCTTGTGGTATCACATTTCCGTGATACCACTCGCGTCTTGAAACACAGTCGCTAGACTTGCACTCTCAAAAGTAATCCACGGTGAATATCCATTAGTACAAAAAGCTTGTTCTTAATTTATCACTGTATCTTGTTTTCAAATTAGTAACTGCACAATTTTACGTAAATCTTACTGTTAATCAATCAGAAAGGTGATGGTAAAGCAACGGTTGATCACAAACTGTCACGCGCTTGCGCGCGACTGCCGCCACAATTGAACACATCCGGCTTAAAGGAAATATGTCCTACAATCAATTTAAATGTACCACTCGATTTGACCACGGACATGAAATGTTGGCAGAAATGGGTTTTAATTCTATATTATATTATTGTTATAATTTTCTTAATAGGTAAACCAATGGTAGCTTTATTCCGCTCTGTCTAGCTCCTCAACTTTCTGCTGTAACATTATTGCAGGACGTCTCACTTTCCTTCTTTTCAAATCTCATATATTATTATGTAACTATTATTATGCAATTGAAATTTAACTGTTATCCTTAGCTTTGAAGTTCATTTTCAAATCACATTCTTAAATTATTAACACCAAATAAAAAGGAAAACAGTAAAGTTTCAAAACCTCACTAATGCAATGGATAAGGCGACTCGTAACGATAATAGATGCTGTTCGCAAATGTTACCAATGTAACATGGCCTACTTTATCAGTGATTTTTTATAAAAGGAATAAATTTTAAGTTTATTTCGCTCAGTCTCGATCATATAGCAAGCCTCTTTCTATAAGTAGGTATTCCATAAAAAATGTTAGTACATTCTTTTAAATACCAAACACCATAGACATCAAATAAAAAGTTGTTCAAAAGAGTTAATAAACGTTTCTCTCGAAATTTATATGAACTAAATTACACCACTAATTTTAGTTCCACCTCTATAAATATACCCATTTGTACTCATTACGTCACCTATCATTAGTCAACACCGTAAAAAAGAAGTCGTAGCAAAATACTCCTCGCAATTTCCATGCAGTAGTCAACCATACCGTGGCTACAAAATGGCGCGCAACAAGTGGGCGAGCATCGGCGCGCGCGCCACTTAGCCACAGGAAGTCTATATATAACCTTATTATATCCAGTAAAAAGTGTCATCCGTCCGCTGTCAACCGAATCAGGTATTGGCCTTCGTGAAGACAGTTGATCTAGATACAAGACTTCACTTTTAGTCGGGTATTTTTCGCCGCTGAATGTACCAAAACGACAATAATAATTTGTTATTCAATAGAACTATTCACAATGTGACCAATAGTTATGATTCATGAAATTTCTGACATTCTTTACTAATATTATAAAGATGTAAAGTTAGTAAGTTGGCATATCTATAGGTAGGTAATCTCTGAAAGTACAGATACAAATTTTTTTTTTCACAAAATTCCAGACTTGCGGGTCGCTAGTAGAGCATTGTTGGGACGCTTATTATAAAAAAAAGAACAGAACAAATATATGTTATACCCAAGTTAAGGAGATATTGTTAGTCGTAGAAGCAACATACGAAAATTTTGCAATTACCATGTTAAAGACACCAATAGAAATATATTTGATAAAAAAAATATTTATTCCCCAAAATAACGACGTTCAAAAAATGCAGTAATTTAGTAGTGTTTACGGCTCTTGATTTATTTTATTTTTTGTTAGTTGTGATCGTGGAATTGCTTAATAGGTGCTAAGCAGTATTGTTTAATAAGTACTTGGAACTGCATTTCGAACAACCCTACACAGTATATCTATCGTAATGAATGATGACTACAAAGGACACTTTCTTACACTAAGAAATACTACCCGGACTTGGTGTCAATTTCGTTAAATTTAAATTATAACCTTAAATGAACTTAACCTTTATCGGACGAGTAGATGCTGACAGAGGTTCCATCCTTTTATTGTCAAAATACCAAAAAGTCGAACAAAACGCTTTGAAAGTTCCTTCTTGATTCGAGTTGCCAAAGTCAGGAATAAACTGTCTTCGTCTATTTTTTCAGATAATTATATACTGAATAGGTTTTCCTTGAATAGGCGTGTACCATCTTTGTCTTCATCATCACTTTCCATCAGGTCTTTTGTAAGTTCAATTACCCAATAAAAGAATAAAAATATATATACATTGCAAAGCACAGTAAAGATTTCAATTTATTTTTATAAATCTTCTTCTTTCTTTTTTTTTTTCTTGACATTTTAAAATATTGTATTAAAATAATTTTTCTCTTTACTTCTATCTTACACTAATTTCGGTGTTATTCTTCTATCTATTATCGATTCTGTCCATCCAAAGGTTGCCTGTAAGAGATCGCTTTTAGCGATAAGACCGCCTGTACATTTCCACTTTGTGCATTTTTTTTAAGCAATATGCCGTTTGTGTACAATAAAGATTATTCTATTCTATTCTATTCTATTCTATTCTTTTCTAAAATGTGGGTTTGAAGGGAAAAACATACAAATTCACAGTATTTTTTTCTTTCATGTACCCTTCTTCTATAGCTGTGCATATAATGATAGATTTTCAGATAGGTATGCACTCAAATTACTTCCGTACTGATAATTGAAATAACATTTTGTTTTGTCGCAATAATGTGTCCTCAATTCTAAAATTACTACGATTGGAATTTCTAGTGACGTGAGACATGGTAGATTAAATATCACCATCTAAATAAATATATTTACTAGTAAAAAATTTCTTAATACAGCTAAGATTCATATTTTATTTCAATCAGTGTCAAATGCCCTATTCAACAATTGTCAGATTTGACAAATAAGTTGAATTATGTCTAGAAACGCTGTTCAATAAAAGTGACAAATATATTGGTAAATAGTTGACAAAACTGTCGAGCGACTTTCAATATTATTCTCAGTTTGTCACTTACCTATAGATTATCGACATAATTGTCACAATTTCGCTTTTATTATAATAATTTATGTTAAAAGTATAAGTGTCTTAAAATATAGTTTAGTATCTATAGTTTTTGTTTAGAATGGCAATATACAACATAATTGCCTCACCATTACAAACACAGTTGATTTTCAAATTTAGTGTTCACTGAAGTAAAATTATAACAATTTTTACCCGTAGCTTGTCAAAGGTATCAATGTGCAAAAAATTTAGACAAATGTAACTAAACTAACGTAAACTTAAATGTAAATTATAACGTTCATATAGTGGAGTAGTCCTGTTGCCTGTCTTGCCAATGTCTTTTTAATAATAATAATAATAATATAACAATTTGAAACACCTCACACACGGTAGGTCTGATCCTAAACTAGGCAGAGCCTGTTCTATGGTAATAAGACTCCTGATAAACATGCTTATGTATTACTAAATATGTACATACATATTATAGATAAATTACAACCAGACACAGAACAATAATGATCGTGCTCATCACACAATTATTTGTCTAGGTTGGAAATCAAATAAATTAAATATATCCGTAAGATAGACTGAAATTAGCGCAATCAAATAAACAGTTTTGTATAGCCGTAATAGCCGTATGGAAAGTTGGTTCAATTGCTAATGAATATACATAAATAGTCTCAGAGCAACTGTCTATCTCCACCACTATTTAAAAATAATGTTAATTTATTACAGAAGTTCAGAAAGTATTACATGTTTTTGAATAATCGGTATATTTTTGTAGACGTTACCCTAACATTAAACGGTTACTGTAAGGCATAAACGCAAAAAATAAAAACACACGAAGATTGATTCAAGATTCCTTTAAACGTAAGAACGCTTAAGCAATAAGAAAGAAAGAAAACCGTTTTCTATCTCGACCCATCGTCCACTGTGCCAGCTTATCATGGAGCTAATCGAGCGAAAAATCGGACCGAACTCTGTATCCAATGTTGCTATCGTATCAATACGTATTATACATATGCTCTCAACGTACGTCTTTCGCCCCATATACGGTGAGAAAGAATTTATTGATCTAGAAAGAAATATGTAGGTTCGGTTTCTATCTTCTTCACAGCGTTCTTTAAATAGATTAAACTTTGAATCCTAGAAGTACATATTTTTTTATTCCTATGGTTAAATCGTCCTACTTTTATACGAGTATATTATCTACATAAATTCCAAGTCAGTGGCGAAGAGTCCTTAAAACATGATTGCAATCGACTTCCTTTTTGAGATTTATAAGTGAACTTTAAATAGTCTTGAGGAGAAAGTTGTGGCTATTTTTATAAAATATGCATATCAGTTACGAAGGTTAATAGTAGATAAATTTTGTTATCCTAAAGCTATACCATGACTTCTCAATTTATCTATTGAAAATATTACCTATCACTTCCAGAAGTTAAAGTTACGTCTATTTCATAAACTTAGTATACTAGCGTAAACTAAGTTTATGGTCTATATACCTGGATACCGCTGAATGCTTAGATTTTTGGTCAAACATTTATTAAAACTTCATGCACATATTGTACAAAGGCCACGTTCTAAGGCCTTAATTTCTAAGGCATTCCCTGTCAGTCAACCTTGGTATTGTAGAAATAAAGAGTGGTCGATGCAAATATTGATTGTAAAGAGAAATAGCGAGAGGAGATAAAATTCTAAAGGTACAAATTTAAAAGTTTTTATAATGATTTGGTTAAACAAGTCATATACATTATATGGATATATAATATACTAATACATTATACACATATTCATGTCTATAACAAACATACACTATAAATATCAAGGCCGAGTGTCAAGTACTAGCGCTGTGACAATTCTGCCAACTCATTACAGAGGAGATCACGTACCCTCCTCTTAAATATTAAGTGGTTTGTAGACATCCTGATTTCGAGTGGGAGCGCATTCCAGAGAATAACTGATTGGACATAGATCGTAGAGTTCACGAAGTCGGAGTTATGATTGGGACCTAAGAAAAGATTATTGTTTGTGGAACGAGGACTGATGGAGAGAAGTTAGTGCTCGCACGGCGCTGGCGAATAGGAAGCCATTTTAATTCGGAACGTAAAGCAAACACAACAAGTCGTACTTACGAAGACTAAAAATAAATCAAGTGCAGTTATTAAGGAGAGGGTCAAGTTTGTTGAGAAAGTCTGCTTTCAGGTCGAAATAACACACATCACCATAGTCGATTATAGGAATAAGGCAGAGGAGGCACTGCATTAGGATAGTTTTGATTTTAGTAGGAAGAAAGTTTTTCAATCGATATAAAGAGAGTTTCTGTCACTTTCTGGCTCAGATGAGTAACCTGGCACACCAATCAAGGGTTGAGACAATATGCAAACCCAGGTCTTTAAACACTGAGCTCAAGTGTATGACTGAGCCATTCAATGGCTTAATCAAACTACAGGTGAGACGGATGTAGTATAAATTCTACCCATAATCCGTTTGCTGCCTACGACGATTGCCTGACATCGTATGATTTACGGATGAACTAAACCTCATCGACCAGCATTTTATAATCTTTAAGGTTCTGTTGATTTTTCAAATAGCTTGCGATATGGCTTCCCTGAATTGTTTATCCACTACTAGCAACCCGCCCCGGCTTCGCGCGGGTAGCAAAGCATATATTGATTTTTCCGACATCAACACAAAATCTTAATGAATTATACACCTAAACCTTCTTCATGAATCACTCCGTTTATTGATGAAAACCATATGAAAATCCGTTGTGCAATTATTGAGTTTATCGCGAACAGACAGACAAACACGGCGGGGGACTTTGTTTTATAATATGATGAAGTAATTATGTATGAACACGCCCAATATCTGTAGTTCCACTCATACGTTTCCAGCCCCATCCCATGGCCTTTCATGGCTCGCTGGTGACTCTCCACATGAGCAATGCAGCTCTATGCTGTGCCCAGTGGGAGTTACCCTTACAAGAAAGAGATAAGAAGGATAACGTTTAGGAGTCGGTAACACTGAAGTTTGCTCTGAGCCGATTATCATACTTCAATGGTATTAAATCCGTAGTGACATACTAAACTCTCACAGACATGTATCCAAAATATTCATATTCATGTCTACCCTAAACGAGTATCAAACTAAATCTTCCTCCCCTAATGACGTAGTACAGTTAGAAGCAATAATTAATTCTCAACTGATTTATGCGAATATTATGCGAGCACATACATGTACAGTTAGCCCCACGAATGTCTACACGCGTTAGATTTATGCAACTATGGTAATGTTATTTGATGTTACAAGGAATATATTTGCGTTAAATAAAAACAAAACGACGTTATCTTTGAGGGCCTTTTAAATTTTCTTGTTGCTAGTTGAAAATGGTCTACAATTTTACTGTATGAGACATGGCTTAAAACATTCCCGGAAACCTACGTTCTCACGGTCAGTTTTTTACCAACTTAAGAAAGGATTGCACCGTTTGCTAGGAGTATGGTAATATAGCGATTATTTTTTCATGCAAATGTAGATAACTTAGGTTCGATTCCTGGAGGTATAAACGCACTCTTGCAATGGAGTCTTCATTTATTTTCTTAACCTCGTTAGTCCTGTCGTCTCTAGCCTCAGCATTCATATCACGAGCAATTTTCGTTACGTTAGACCCAATATAATTACAAATTCGTCAGAATTTTTATTAGCTGAAAACCAAATTATGAGAAATTTTAAACTAAAATGTTAATCAGGAATCTTGGACTACATTTATTTAATTCATAGCGACTACTATGTAACAACTTTATCTTTATACTTTATATTAAATACATAACGTAATTTGAGTATATTCCATGAATTAATGTGGAGAGCCTTTTTTTTTTTTTTTTTTTTTTTAATTGAGAGGTTTTTACCCGAAGGTGGTGCCCGCGCTTTGCGGGCAGGCGCTAGGAGGGTTCCGGATGTCTTAATGTGGAGAGCCTGCCACAACGAGCCATTGCAACAATTAGTAGAATAATGAACCAGATGAATGTTCAAGAACTAAACCACACGAAAAACTTAATATGAAGCAAATAAAATCTACCATAGACTGATTCGTACTTTCGAGTACTAGTGATAGTGGTAGTACCTACTAGTGAGTCTGTGCGGTAAGAGAACCGTCGTAGGATTTGAGGTCACAGCAGGGCTAAATTAACTTTTTACACTGTTACGTAATTATTGTTTACTGTCGAACTATAATGACGTAACAGTTTTGTCAACATAACAAAAAAGGTAATTTAACACTGCTGTGGCCTCAAATCCTACGACGGTTCTCTTTCTGTACTGACTCTAGTAGACAATAATAAGTAGAAATCTTTCAACACCTAAACGTAAGCATGAAATGCTTTGCTATGGAGAGGTATGCCTATCCAAAGTCCAGTAGCCGGATGATTTGATAAAGTTATTTTCAAAATACCTTAAATATGAATATTAATGAAAAAATGTATTCCTTCATTTTAACAACTTTATCCTTTACAAAACCGAATTATTCACACTTAGACACGTTCCTTTTGATAAAACTGTTTTATTGAATCGCGTGCCATTCATATTCCAGCGGCTACATTCATACGATTTCCAAGTAGTGTGCCAAACCACCCATGTTACTGGCAAAACACTTGATTCTGGCATGCTAATAACATGTTAAGTGCCAGTAACTCCATGTTATGATAAATTAAGTACTAGTAAGTCGTCAACGGAAACAAAGAATTTGTTAAGTTTCCGAAATTATTCGCAAAAATTTTGTTTGTGAAATTAATTTGGTGAGAAACTTTTCGGTTTATTGGTGTGCATTCTCTATTTAATACTATGTAGTCTTTCTTATCAAACAGGAGATGATTTGGATTTTTGAGACGAAGTAATGGAGCGAAGAGTGAACAAAGACCAGTCATGTTTGGGGTCTACAAAGGAAAGTCAAATTAAAAAAATTCAAATGATATCAGAAAAAGCTGCACATGGTATTGGTTGGACAAATACAATGATGACAACTTCAACTATCTTCCTCTAAATTTTTACATCGTGCATATGAAGATCGGTTGAAAACGTTTTAATTTATATAAAAACCTACTCATTCACTTATACTGTAAAACTACGCACCAGTAGAATATGCCTTGATCTCGAAACATCGATTAGTTTAATATAGAGTTTGGTTTGCACCTAAGTTTACCATTAAGTCCTTACGTCCTGTTGATAATTAATGAATATCTTAATATAAAATATTCAAGAAGAGCCTTCCTCGTGCATTATACTTGTGGATGATACAGTCCTCATCAGTGATAATGCACAGCAAGACAAATGGCAACAAAATTTCGAGACTATTAAATTGGAGATCAGTATATTTAAAAAGGTGTACATTTTCTGCAACTTAACCATCTGTCAGTCTGCTCTAATGTGTCCGGTGTTCGTGATTGCCGAAAAACATTTTACCTATATATTTATAGTTGGCCTACAAAGAGAAAGGTTGAGACGCCTGGATGCAGCTGAAATGCCGATGTTGAGATGAATTTGTGTTGTGACTAGGATAGACAAGGTGAGGAATGAATATATTAGAGGCAGCCTGAAAGTAGCGCCAGTAGATCAAGGTTGAGGAGCAATAGTTTATCGTGGTATGGACATGTGAAGATTAGGGATGAGAAAATGTAATGAATAGAGTTTTTTGTATGGATGTACACGGGTTCAAGAAAAGAGGACGACCATAGAAAAGATCGATGGACTGTGCGAAAGAAGATATGGCTAGAAAAGGAGTAAACAGTGAAATGACAAATGATAGAGTAAAATGGAATAAGGAAACATATTGGGCCGACGCCAAATAAAATTAGGACAAAGGTAGGCAGATGATGATAACGAACCTTTATTATTTAAATTGAATGTTGTAAAACATACAAATTATGAGTTAAGCAGTTAATAATAAGAGCTATAATACCTAGATGATGGTAGAAATTGTATAGTATATTAAGATTATCAATTTATTTCTTTTGTAAATGTTTGTGGTGTCATAGATTTAGTTTCAGACTCGCTAAGAATAACCATTTCCATACTTGTCAAACACATATGAGCCTTTTAGCGAGGTCTTTAGTCAGTATTCTATACGCCAAGATCCGTAGTAGCGGGGCAATATATTTTTTGAACTTAGAATATTCTATTTTGAGTGCAAGTAGCGTTAAAATAATATAATATAATAAAAAAATAGATAGACAAATCTGCAATGCAAATTAAAAAAAAATGTAAAGTATGAGATAAGACTAAAGCAATCGATACCTTAACTACTTATTTGATAACAGTTTAAATTATCATACACTTATCATTCAACTTTGGATAAAAATTTTAAGCCCTAAAAATAAAATTTTTGCTGGCGACAGAAGACATTTGGTGACGGAATGTATTTGATCTTAAAACACGAGAACCTTGACTCATCACACACCAGAACAGTTAATCATCATCATGTCACGAAATGACAGCTGAAGGACACCTCTATGTGAGTTGTTGAAGAGCTCGACTCACCTTTATTCAACGGCCTCCATCTCGCATAAGCAACACTGAGCGTTCGCTCGGGTACCGGCACCGGACACAGTTCATCGCGAGCACCACCGACGGACACCGTTGACGCGCCGGTCGCCACACGGACACGATACGGTACACGACACTCGGAAGGGACGCGTCTGACCTATTTGTCTTGTTAAAAAAATAAACAAATCAATAGACCGGAGCAAAGCGAGCGTCCACCGACAGGAAACCGGGATAAAAGCGAGGTGCCTCGTCCGGTCGCAGGAGACGAAGGGCAGGGGCTGCGGGGTGGTCGCCGGAAATGCTCGCCACGCCCCTGGGCGGGGTTTGTGCTCGCCTGCGCGGGTTATCCCGGGAGGGTTGAAGGCTTGAGCACAAACTCGCAGACCCTGCTGCCACCAAATTTTTGGCCTCTTTGTATTATCCTCAGATATACTTGCGCTGTATTATTTGAAGGTGATACGGAATGACTTTTTAGAAGTACGAGTTCATGTTTATGAGATGAAAGCACTTGACATAAAACTTTTATCACTTAGGTATGTGTCAAGTCATCTTTTTCTCTGTTTTGTCCTTTATAGTTGTGTTTGAGGAACGCTTTTATACCAGTTATCTTAGCTACGTTACATAGTAAAGTGCTGTAGATACTTGTAGGATAGTTGGTTATTGTGTAGTTTCGGCCACCACCGATTGCTTCTGTAACAACTATCCGCCTGGATGTTAGTTTTAGCCAAAAGATTCAGCCGTTTTGCTAGTTTCCATTTTGATCCGTTTACAGGTTAAGTCTTGAAAAGATTGATGGCAGACGAAAACATATCTACAGAATTACTATCACAGATATACATATATAACTGCAGAATTTGTTTTTTTATCCGTTTGATATAAAATATATTTTGTACGAGATAACCTTTGATTACATATTATAATTATGTCTAATCTGTTTATTGGAGAATGTTGTTTGTTATATCATCACGCTACGACCTACACTCGGAGTATTGGTATTACAAATTAAACGAAATAAACTATGCAACTACTATTATATCTGTCTATAATAATAAACTCGTAATAAAGCTGAAGAGATTTTTGTTTGTTTAAATAGGCGCTAATTTCAGCAACGAATAGTTAGACTTGAATGATTCTTTTGTATTGGATAGAGTATTTATTGAGGAACAATATCACAACATATTATAAAACAAAGTCCCCCGTCGCCTCCGTCTGTCTGTCTGTTCGCGATAAACTGAAAAACTACTGAACGGATTTTCATGCAGTTTTCACTAATTGACAGAGTGATTAATTGGGAAGGTTTAGGTGTATAATTTGTTGAGATTTTGTGTAAATTGATTGAAATATGTTGATGATTGTTGAAGATCTCTCTGCTATATGTGCGAAGCCGGGGCGGGTTGCTAGTAGGTTATTAAACATTACGCTACAACCCTTAGGTGCGGAGCAGTGGCCATAAACGTAGTTGAAACTGCGGGGAATGTGTAGTTACGAATGAGAACGTAACTTGTGAACTGTAAAATTTAAACAGACAGACTTACATAAAACTTTGTTTACAACTTCTTATTACGTCATCATGATTTTTATAGTGATGATTAAAAGTCTATGAGACACCTTTTTATCGTTTGGAAACCTCACGGGTTATCAACTCACCAGGGCTAATGGTGAAGTGGTATATCGGAATCGAACCGGCTACAATTACACGGTATTCCGTCACAAATGAGCCTATTGCAAGGAACTCGGGTGAACCCTAGGAAGGAAGTCTCCGAGAGTCTTTGAGACATCTGAGAAATTAGCGATAGACCGTATCTAACAAGCACAGCTCTGAAGTTACTATGTAGCGAATGTTTTTACTTCTGTAATTAATTGCCTAATAAAATTCTTATTCATTCCTTCATAGGAAAAAATATGTAATCAAATGCGTTTATATAACAGAAATTAAGTCTTATCTATACTTATAATAAAACTGTAACAGGTACAATTTTCAATATTAAAGATATTTTCAAACAAAATTTTGGGGGCACTCTCTAATCAATACTCCTTTTTATGGTATAGGGAGCAAACGAGCAGACGGGTCACCTGATGGTAAATGACTACCGCCGCCCATGAGCACCTGCAACTCAAAAGTCACAAGTGTGTTGCCGGCCTTTAAGGTGGGAGTAGGGGAAGGGGGGAATAAGGGGTGAGGAAGGGAGAGAGGAAGAGAGAAGGGTTATGGCCTCCGGTAACCTCACTCACTCGGCGAAAAGCAGTGCAAGCATAGCTTCACTGCCGGTTTTTTGTGAGGCCGTGGTATCACTCCGGTCGAGCCAGCCCATACGTGCCGAAGCATACACATGAAGCCAAAACTATTTTTTTTTTCATTTTCGTCTGTCTGCCTTTCTTTCTGTCTCTCTGTCTATATCATGGCCGCGCATCGCGCTAAAACCACTGAACGGATTTAAATTAAACTTGGCATGATTTGAGTTCATACTACGATGTAGGACATAGAATACTTTTTATCCCGAAATTCAGGACGGTTTCCCTGTGAGAGGGGGGATGAAAGTCAAAATGTGTACTTAGTTGTAATTCATTTACCTACACGTAGTCCGATTGCAGTAGATAATTCTTTTTTGTTGGAAAGGTACTTTGAATGTTGTCACGTAATCTTCTTTCTTCTATATCTATATGTAGGTATAATAAATCATTAGACGTGGAGTTTGTCTGTTTGGTTACTTTACGTAAAAAGTACAAAATAATCGCGGAAACGTATTATGCATAAGTATTGTCTGTAATTCGTTATAACGTTTGTTTACATTATACCTTTAAGTAAATATCTGTAGTGCAATATTCATTATAATTTAATAGAAACTAATACAATCTACATATTATTAAATATAATGATGTATAATAATGATAAATCTGTAGAGATTGCGTTTCTGTAGGTACACCAAAGATGTTAAAAATTCTAGGAGTGTTAGAGGACAACCAACTGAAACCACTTTTGGAATTTGTGTCTATTTTTCTGTTTAGTTGCGCTTGCAACATGTAAAAGTACAAAAAAGAAACAAAAATATTGTATGTAATTCACTCTATCCATAGAAAAATAAGCATTTAAAATATACAGTATTACTTCGGATTAGAGCAATAAATATCGATACGTTCCGTTATTGGCCCAAATTAATATGAACGACACACGAACACATGACTGCAATTTTTTGTCTGAAAAAATAATGTTAAATATTTGTTTAATTTATAAAAAAATGTCAATTCTTGAATTCAAAAATAAATTTTCAAAATAAACGAAAAAGGTATTAAATTTAATACTTTCTAAAAGTGCACATAAGTTACAAAGTGCTGTGTATGTGTGCTGTATAGATAGGCTTTGGGCTACTGTTTGAACTGCGGTTATAATATTCTTTGCAAAATAATAACCTTTGTATGCGGTGACAAAATAATAAATTCATTCCGCTATGACAGATTTTCAATCTTAGGATAGCGTAGGGGAACGCAAAGCGCGGTTACGTGGGCTACACTGAAAATTTCGGGAATCAAGGAAGTGACACAACATTACTATTTAAAAATGTATTTATTGCTTTTCGAAGTATTCTAACTTCGCTTCGAACCAATCATTGAAGCAACCATTCCATTCGGAAGTTGGGGTTTCCAAAATGGCCGTTTTGTAGGCGTCCACAGCTTCTTCAGGTGATGAAAATCTCTGACCACGCAATTTATTCTTTATTTTAGGGAAAGTATAGAAATCATTAGGGCTTAGGTCGGGACTGTACGGCGGATGGTCTAATAATTCTATGTTTTCTTGCTCTAAAAACTCTTTTGTTCTGTGCGCGGTGTGAGAACTCGCATTGTCGTGATGGAGGATGATGCGGCGGTTGCAGTTCTCTTTACGGAGTTCGGAAACGACCTGTGGCAAACAAATGCTAGCATACCATTCTGCATTAACCGTTCTTTGTCTATCAAGAGGAATAGTCGCAACATGGCCGGTTTTGGAGACAAACGTGGCCACCATTTTTTTTTGCAACACTCCGTGAACGAACAATTTTAGTTGGCTTTAACTTATTTTCGAACACCCAAACTCGTGACTGGTTTTTTGTTTCGGGTTCGTACGCGTATATCCAGGATTCGTCACCTGATACAATGTTGTATACAGCATTTGAGGATCCTGCGTGGAATCTTTCGAGAGTTCTGACGCACCAAGTAACGCGAGTCGGTTTTTGCTCTTCACAGAGCAAATGCGGTATCCATGGGGAAAACAACTTTTTTACACCTAATTGTTCATGCAAGATTATTTGTATTTGACTCATGCCAATGTCTAAATTTGCCTGAATTTCGCGGTATGTCACATGTCGATCTTCCTCAATCAGCTTACGCGCAGCATCAACGTTTTCTTGGGTGACTGCAGTTTCTTTAGTTTTGGACGACCTTGACGGGGATCATCACTGAGCTTGACACGTCCACGTTGAAATTCAGTAAACCAGCGATAAATTGTGGTTTTGTATGGGGCTTCATCACCAAATGCAGAAAGCATCTGGTCAACACACTGGTTTTGTGTTAAACCGCTTCGAAAGTCATAATAAATCATCGCCCTTGAATTTTCTCGAGTCAATTCCATTTTCTCAACGACTAAACAAGTTTGAGAAGACCTTGTGAGAAGACCGAGAATCTTTTTTTAAAATAAATAAATGGTATTCGATTTTTAAAACCAAGGAGTTTTCAATTAAAAAGATTTTAATATGATAGGAATAGTGGAAATATTCCATTCCCGATACTTTTAGTGCAGCCTATGTATCCGCTGACCGTGACCGTTACGCGCTGTCACGTGGGTCCGAGACTTCGAAAAGGAAGTCATCACGCCTAAGTATATACATAGAGTATTTGGATAGTGACTTTGCTCTGTCAAAAAAGTGTTGAGAAGCGAGCGTTAACTGACTGAGTATCACGCAAATCTAAAACTAAGTGAATGGCACGCAGGGCAATGTGACCGAACGATGGTAGGCATTATGGTGCTTTTCTGTGGTAATTGTGGAAACAGTAAGGTATTTATTGTTTGGCGATCCCAGAGTAACCTAAGGCCAACAATGCATTAACAAATATATTTCAGGGTGTTGTAAGGAATATACATACATTTATAAATAGATTATAAAACGGTTATAAAACAATAAGATCTTACACGAGACACTTTCTCCAACAAAATTACATTTAAGCTGAAATATTGAAAGAAGTTGAAGGTGTAGTTGTTTTACATTTTTAGACCATTCATTTTCCGTTTGGTTACATTAGTGTGAAATCTTATGATGTTACCCCGTGACTATAAACAAAGCTCAGAGTCAATTTATTTGTTGCAGGGGTGGAACTCAGTAGTGGCTAGGAGTAATCTGTTAGGTATTCCGATGACAAGTTGGTGACGGCCTTACTAACTTCAGCTAGTCTCCCAATTAGTCGGACGAATCGAGACGTTAGGTTGCCATTTTATCGCGACCGCGATGTACTGCGAGGAGAACTTGAACGTCCGTGATCGTACTTTAACAACATTTTTTTACACCAATCAACACGAGTCCGTTTTTGTTTTGGGGTGAGTTCACGAGGAATCCAGCGGCAACAAAGTTTTGTAACTTTTAAATGTTGATGTAAGATTTTTTGAATTTGGCTCATATCTACCAATCCCCAAATGTCCTCGAAGCTCCTCATACTGACATGCCGGTTTTCTTCAATGTATTTCGCCGAGGAAAATGTGGCTACTATCAGGCCACTATGCCTGACAGTAGCCACATTTTCCTCGGTGATCGCAGTTGAGGGCCGAACTTCACAAATTTCTTCATGGATAGAAACACGGTCACGATCAAATTCTGCGTACCAACGCCTTACGATGCTCAAATGAGGTGCTTCCCCCCCAAAAGCATTTTGAAGACGAGCAGTGCAGCCTTGCGGAGTCAGTGAACTTTTAAAATCATAAAAAAATCATCGCCCTAAAATCTTTTCGCGTTAATTCCATTTTGGCTATAGACGACGAACTTTAACTTGAGATAAAAAACAATCGACACGCGATTTCCCACCAATTTTTTAAAATCAATGATTGAGTTTCTTATGTTTAAAAAATATATATAACATTCGAAATTCAAACATTTATGAGCGGCCAGGAGCGTAGAACTTATATAGGTACAGCAGGTAAGTACGATAACCATATTATATATACTATTGCATTAGGTTTTGAGCTATTGTTAAGGATTTAATAAATAAAAATAAATTAATAACAACATAACAAAATTTAATTTATATCAACACATCACACATAAAACTGAGATAGTTAAGTTGTACCCGTTGCGTACAATATCGATTGTACGCAACGGGTACGTGCTATTCCTGGTATTGAAGATGTTTATGGCCGTTTCCGATACCAGGGAAGTCAGACCGTTTCATTCTCAACGACTCACCATGACATACAAAGACTGCAAACTACTTAACAGTGCGATGCGAGGTGGGCGACAACGGCCATTCGTAGGTAATTAGCAATGTTCAATGAACAGCCAGTAATCGCAGGGGAGGCTCGAGGCGGGTCGACCCTCGCTTAACGCCTCCAAGCGATAACTTGCAATGCTTACTTGTTTTTATATTAATTATGACATTTTAGATCTAGGGTCGTTCTTGGATAATATTCGTGGCGATAATGCTACCAGTGGAGTGCCGCGTGTCTACCTCTCGATCGAAATCTGTCAGTTACAGAAATAATTATAGAATACTTTACACAATGAAAAGAGTACGTAGCCGTGGCGGGAGGTGAATAGAAAAGCTTAGATAGGGTACCTAGGTACCTTTAATCGAGTGTAAGTTCTAGCGACTCATGGTGGTGTTTTTAACCGACTTCAAAAAAGGAAGACATTCTTTATTTGGCTGTATATATTTTTTTATGTATATTCTCCGATATTTCCGTCATCTACGGAACGATTTCAAAACAATTTTTTTTTTTGAAAGGGTATGCTCCCTAGTTGATCCCATTTTCACCAAGTTCGGATCTGATGATGGTATCTGAGGGAAAACGGGAGAAAACCCTTAGAAATTAAGGACAGATGTGCCTAGTGTGTTTGTTGATTTTTCTTGAAATTAAGCAACACTGGCGTTTAAAATGATGAACGTTATTGTTATTAACCGACTTAAAAAAAAGAAGGGGGTTTTAAGTTCGACTGTTTGTGTCTATCTTCTTATTATAACTTATTCAATGAAGTGCAGCAAGTTGCTAGATAAGCTAAAAATCTTACCACCTTATTTAAATTAAATATCAGACTTATTAAACTAAAGATAATTTATATTTAACTGCAGTTCGGTCATTTATATTACAATAAGTAATATTTCTTAAATACACTTTTTGAAGACGGTTTAACTTTTTTTTTGAAGTACAGAAAATTCAAATTATTTTTACAACAAAAATAAATTCAAGTGACCAACTCCTCCGTCACGCAAAGCTGGAAAAACCTCTGGATTGGATACAATATTACACGGACAAACAAAAAATTTGAACAGTTACGCCAAAATTGTTAGTTATTGTTATTCTCTTTATTAACATCTATAAAACATATAAATTACATTATTATAAAAAAAAATATATTTCAAAATAAAAAAAATAGTGTCCCACCGGTATCGAGTACAGGGACCAAGCTATCGGTGGTTAGGGTTCCAGAGACAGAAACCTCCTCACAATACGTGCCGTGTCAAGAATGACTGCCTTCTGCATTAGGCCCTTAATCCAGCTGCCTAACGTGAGCCTCTGAAGGTGTTGATCGAGGCTCTTTGCAATTAACCCATGGGCTGATATGACTATCGGCACAATGATTGCCGAATCCACATCCCACATGTCGACCACCTCATGGGCCAAATCCAAATACTTCATTTGTTTTTCTTTTTCAGCCCTTAAGAGATTGTCGTCATGGGGAATGGTGATATCTACAATCATTGCTCGGCGCTCTAATCGGTCTATTACCACTATATCAGGTTTATTGGCAAAAATAGTCCTGTCAGTGATAATAGACCGATCCCAGTACAATGTTACACGACCATTTTCAAGAACTGGGTCGGGCACATATCTGTAGGTTATATTTAAGAGCAAGTTGCTGATGGACTATCCTGGCCACTTGGTTATGTCTGTGCAAGTACTCGCCGTTGGCAAGACGAGAACAACCGGAATATTTATTGTTATTATTATTATTCTCTTTATTAACATAAATAAAACATATAAATTACATTTAAAAAAATATTATTACATAAAAAAAATAAAAAATAGTGTCCCACCGGTATCGGTTACAGGGACTAAGCTACCGGTGGTTAGGGTTCCAGAGACAGAAACCTCCTCACAATACGTGCCGTATCGAGAAGGACCGCCTTCTGCATCAAGCCCTTAATCCAGCTGCCTAACATGAGCCTCTGCCGTGTCGAGGCTCTTCGCAATGAACCCATGGGCTCATATGACTATCGGCACAATGATACTAGTTAAATGTTATTACTTGAAGTTCTTCTGAGGTATGTAAGATGTAGGTATTAACTATATTATTATTATTAAAAATCCAAAAAAGTGTAGCTCTTTAATATCTTTACTTGTTGCTGTTGTATATTATGTCATTGTTACTTCACCCAATTTTTATGTAATTTATAATAATGTTATCTTAAAAAAAATGTTTTTAGAATAGCAAACCTTTGTTTATTTAAAAAAAAAACAACTAACACATAATTTTTGAAGACTGCGTTTGTATACTTATTAAAAAATGTGCATTTTCTGTTAAATGAAACTCATAAATTGCCCTTCTTGAGACACTTGGTTCAATACTTTGGTACTAAGCAGTGAACATAAACATGATGAACAGCTCGCCGTCAAACGACCGAGACTTGTGAATTATTCTAGTCCACTCCTTTTTCCCGACGATGATCGTGATGATGACACATCGTTCAATGGATCGTCTCAAAACTCCAGGGGTTGCGGCTGGCTATTCACCTCCCCCGCGAGAATGCGGCGTTCGCGTGTGCCTGGACGTCGCCTAATTGAGAGGTTCTTTTACCCGAAGGTGATGCTCGCGCTTTTGCGGGCAGGTGTTGGGGGTCCGGATTAATAAAAGCTGTTCCAGGATCCCTCCTATTTTAGGCGCAGTACGGCACACCGTATGGTTTTAGTCGGTTCGATTTCGACACACCTCTCCACCGAAAGACCCGGTGGGGTGACGGCCCGAAGGGGTTTCCAGACGCACAAAAAAAAGTGGTTATTCACCTCCATCCACCACGCTCACTAGACTTTTTGAAAAAGCCTCTAAGGAATTCATCGACAATAAATCCAATACTTCGATCAATTAAACTTGTCGAGGGGCTGGTGGCTAAGTGGTAACCGAGTAGGTCAGCACATTATAAGGTTAAGTAATACTAGCCAGGTCAGTCTTAGGATGGGTGACTTTTATTAAGACATCGAGACCCCTCCGTGCCTCGGAGAGCACGTTAAGATGTCGGTCCCGGTTACCATATGAACATATGTGGCATTCGTTACGGGTAGTTGGAGCCCTAAAAAGTCCGACAACCTGTATAACTACAGAACTTCGATATCATCTAATACTTGGGTTGTGGAGGTCTGATGGCAGTCAACCCACGTAATGGAGCGGAACATGAACTTCGGTTAATTAAACTATTCATTAAAACAAATGTTCGATTTTACCTATTTTAATAGGAAATTAAGGTCTTCATAGAGAAGTCTATTAGAGAAAGGACCTAAGGGAAAACAATATATTTCAACACTTCAATTTTTGACTCTTAATTTATTTTAATGATATGGTGAGGTAATAATTGATTATCATTAATCATTACTTAAAAAATTAACCAAACAAAACACTTTGGTAACAAAACAGTACATTTCCGTATTTTGTCTAACTACAAGATATCGATTCTACGTGCCCCTCTTTCCAATTCACCTTGAACCGTCCATTTATGACTTCCCTGACCTCGTAAGGCATTTAAGAGTTCAACGTGTATTGGAAATACTCCTAAACAGTCTTGTGAAACTATACCTCTAATAATTCATTACACAAAGGTTGCGAGGGGTCAAGTTTTGCTGGTAACGTTTCTATGCGTGGCCACACCTAACCCTAAACGGCCAGGTGTTGTGTTGTTCTATCCATCATTGTGGATCAGACATCAATTAATTGTATTGGCTAGTAATGGCTCTTTTGTTTTGTTTCTTTTACGTTAAACGGAGACTTAATTCGACTTAATTCGTTTATTTAACTAGAGTATCGGGTCAGCCTCGTAGTCTATATTGAGCTAAGGTGTTACATGCCAAAGACATTTATAATCTCCTAGTGGATTTATGTTTGACATCGGAATGGGGAAAATCTTTTATTTTTTCTGTAGAGGAAGTGGACAAATTGGATCACTGTCACTCCTGCTACCCTTCTAAGGCCACGTGTAGTTTTGTTTATAAGAACACCATTAACTTGGGCCACATTCTTGTTAACCCATCCAGTTAACCTAAATGCTTGTCAAGAGTGGTTTCACTTCGGTAGTGCACTGGGTGGGGTTCGAACCCGCAACCACTTGATCGCAAGCCTTAGCCAATGTGCTACCGCTGCTTTAATTAAGAGGGGTTGGAACATGAAAAAGATTAAAATATAAGAAAAATCATACAGTTGCTCTACCAACAAGCAGCCAACTCAGCAACCATGTGGTTTTCCAACTTTTTTACCACTTCGTTGGAACCTATCATAGGGCTTATATATATATATATATAGAGTGTATATATATACACTTTCGCCTGTGTCCTCGAAGGGGTCGCTAGAGGTATTAAATAACTAGATTTTGCCAACTATATCGATCGAAATCAGTCGATGTCTCGCGTTCCGAAGTTGCCTAAATACTTACCTAGTTAGTGATTTTTTTATTAAGTAATTGCTAGGGGCTGTAGCTGATTTGACTTTATTTTTGTGTTCACTTTATTTCCTACCGACACCTACGAACCTACCCACAAAGCTGGTGCCGACGGACAAAGTGAAAATAATGTACAGCACCGCCAGCATGAAAATATTGCCTCATCGCTGCATCGTACAGTTCACGTAATAGTAAAATTTTGTATGAGCGTAAACTGTTTAGCAACAACATTAAAGTAATCGTATCGCCACTTGTGAAAAACTTACTATTGATTGGTTCCGGTACCCGGTACACCGGTTTCATATTTCAGCAGCCATCTTCGAGTAATGAGAATAATATATATACCTAAGAAGATGAAAAACTGAAAACCTGCCCCTTTTTTTACAAATAATGAAGTTGTGAAATGACCGCAGCTTAATAGTTATTTTATAAGACATAAAATATATCGACATTTCGATATTGTGTTTTGCTTTTAGTCAATCATTGTGCCAAAACCGGTCATATTCACGTACAATATTTTTCTTATCGAACACAATTTTTAAAAATATTAAAAATATACTAATTACTGCATTATGTTAAGTGTAATACAAAATAATTTTGTGTATATAATAGAAAATAAACACTTTCGAAAGTAGTGTTGAACTTTTGGTACGGTATTTAGCTTTAAAATGTTTCTTTCTTTGGATTTTCCTGTATGTTACACCACAATCTAACAGATAATACACCATTATTGTTTTTTTATATATACCCGTTAAAATATAGAAAGATTACGACGAAAACACCAAAATTAAAACGAGAAATTTTTTGACACGAGACTATTTGGAACTAAAATTTTCAAAACCGGTCTCACTATCAGGTTTATTCTGTCTCTTTCTCTCACCTAGGTTTCTGTATAAGGCTAAGTATCTCACTCGCACACTTCGTTCGCCTATTACGTTAGTATACTAAGTTTATGTTCCAAACACACCACAAACTCACAGCACACACCATTAACGCACTTTCATCACACACTAACATTCATCTCACGGCACTTATTTGGGAGAAGACACTGACTTCTGTAACACAGGTATATGAGCCTAGCTCAGGAGTCTGGGACTTCACATAGTGGTTGTACTTTTTATGTAAATATATATATTAAAAAAATATATAGATATATAAACAAATATATTTCAGAATACAGATCAGGAAGTAATATCATTTAAAGTTTGATATATTTCAATATTCAATACACCCTCGGTACAGGAGGGATCCATTTCACTTCGTCATCAAGAGTAGTGTCGATCACAGGCCTAAACGTGATGGTCACAGCGCCTGTGCACACGTCTACTGTAGATAACGTGTGTTTTCTCCAATGTTTTTCAAATGGCACCTTTGTCTGAAAAGAAAAAATGTTTTACAGGAATAAAGTAATAACGGTATAAAAAAACAGTAAGTCGTAGGACTGCACGTCAGAAGTGAAAACATAACTTCACAATGTATTTGCATATACATACAATACACACACATCTGTATATATATAAATAGGTTAAAAATAAAAAGTAGGTAATAACATATCTAAATGTATACATAGGGTACACTGGAAGTTCTGCGTTCCTGGCCGCTCATAAATGTTTGAATTTCGAATATTATATTTTTTTAAATATAAGAAACTCGGCTCCGTCTTATGAATTTTCGATCAGGTCACGTGTCCTGACACGAGTTTAACATTTTTTACCCATTCCAAATAGTGCACAACGCCGCTAAAGAAGTTTTGATTTCAAAAATGTTGTTTGATTAGTTATATACGTACTCTATCATAATTGGTTGTTCATGGTTAAGATAAAGGATTGGATAACTTTTAAATTTTTATGGGTTTATCCATCTAGTTCTACGATAGAACAATATGGACAAAAAAAATCCAGACAGTTCTACTGGTCACCGCGATAAAACAAAATGGACAAAAAAATCCAGACAGTTCTACTGCTCACCGGGATAGAACAGATTAGACAAAAAACATCCAGACAGTTCTACTGGTCACCGCGATAGAACAAAATGGACAAAACATATCCAAACTGTTCTACGACTATAACGGACAAGGTTATTACAACTAAAAAGAGTAAAAATTATGCGTAATAAAAAAATACTAGAGATCGCCTGGTGGTCGAATTTCCACCATAATTGATTAAGGTTTAGTTTTGTAAACGTATGCTGATATCGTCATGTCGTAGAACAGTTACTGTCTGGACATTTTTTGTCCATTTTGTTCTCCTCTCCAGTCCATCACAAGATAAGAGAACGTAATCCAAAGCTTTGGGTATATTTTATCGTGTTCCTGACAGGCTTTTAATTCACTACTTTGACCACGTAGTAGTTCACCAGATTGTCAGCCATCCAGTCCATAGTAAATTGAATATTTGCTTACCAGTGGATACCGGTAATATTTGTAATACATATATTTAAATGTTACATTTACCTGACCTTCGATCGGCTTGCTATAGTCATATTCGTCAATTCTTTTTGGAAAATCATCCCTAAAGTGCGCTCCTCTGCTCTCAACTCTGTTTCTGGCGCAAGCAACAACTTGAACAGCGCATTGAAGCATATTCTGAAGTTCTAACGTCTCTATTAGATCTGTGTTCCAATTCATTTTTTTATCAGTCACCCGAACTTCGGCGAAAGCTTTAAACCATTTTTGAACCTCTGTGTTACCTGTGGATATTTCAAAAGTCGAGTATAGTAAAAAAATCTATAGCGCTTATTCTTAGTACACGCTTATAACAATGAGCAGTAATTTGCCATAGTAATTTTCTTAAGAGTGAAGTAATTTTATTTCTTGAAACGTTTAGTAAAGGAGAATAATGTTCAAATCACATACATTGTGTGGCATTGTAAGATTGGTTGACAGAAAGAAGAATGTAGATATTCGGAAGCAGACGGAAGGAGAATGTAGTGACGAAAATTGAAAAGGATATACTGAGGTGAGAATGAGTACAGAACGAAGGACAAAAAGTATATAAGGCGAAAGCTACTGGGATGTTCCTCAGGGGACGGGTCGACTACGCAGAATATACCCGATTAAATTGACCAGACGATGAATTTGGTGATGTTCTGCGGAAAGGTCAGGTCAGAATTATCTGAAATCGGTGGGCTTTAATGAAAGGTTTAACGATAATATATGAAGCTCGTGACGTATGTAAGGATAGAACGGCGGGGCGTTGTATCTGTTTCCCCCGAAGGGAGACAGACGTGAGTTTATGTATATACGTAAAATTGTGTCGGTTCCCATATGTGTTATAACCTGCATGTGTACTTATAGGTATAATGAGCAAATAGGGAAAAACTTGTGAGATTCGTTTGATTTTCAGAAAAAATAAAATTTGATAGAGCGATGAAATACAATACAGGGATATGTTACATCACTTAAAAGAGCCTGATCCATTAATAGTCTGTATATCTCTGATATCGGATGTGTTCCTGTTGAAACTTGGTCAAATATAAGAATAACGCTGAAATCTAGAGCTGGTGTGCCAAGTCTCATGAATATAAAGTTTATTTTAATAACCGCTTACCACACGCACATTGGATTAGAAGTTTGATTATCGTTATAGTAGTCTCTATAAGTATTTTTCTTCATACCTTCATCTAACAATTTATGATCCCTGAATACTCCACATTTAGTTTGCATTGTCTCTCTTAAAGCTGCGCGTATTTCATGTGTGGGAGCGCAACCATTGGCATTTCTGAGTTTGAATAGATTATCCAGAGATGCATCACAAATGTCCTGAAATATTAATCTTTATTTAAGTTCACATTTAGGAGTGATAAATTTATAAATTGCATTAGATAATAAGTTACAGACCAGATATCTTGGAGGCTAAAATAATATTTTTTATGCGGATGACATTGAGCTGCTTAGTTCTTCAATCGGGGCATCTACATTCTACATAACGACAATCTCGTGAAACAAATAGGAATAATTATCTTTTTCAACTTTCATAAGGTTACAAGTCACTGTCACAAGGTAATCATTGCGCGGTGCTCTTATCAGTATTTCACCACTATATTAGACTTATTAGCAACAATAATTCTGTCAGTGATAATAGATCGATCCTATTACAATTCGGCTCAACCATTTTAGAGAACTGGGTCAGGCACATACCTGTAATATGGTACGTCTTAATTCACACACATTATATTTAAGGGCATGTTCTTGATGTATAATCATGGCTACTAGGTTGTGCCTGTGCAAATATACACCGATAGCAAGACGAGAACAACCAGAAATAATATGCCTGGTAAATTCACCGGGACGGTGGCATGTGCGACACATATCATGTCTTGGCAGAACGAGCGGAGTGAGTCATTGTCTACTACGACTACACGCCGGTGCAGTCCCGTATCAGTATAAAGAAAATATTCTCAGAGGTTGTCTATCTCGCAATTGTGCAGGGTCTTAACATTTAAGAGATGACGACCCCCAAAATTTTGGGTGATATACACCCTCATGACCGATTAACGTGGTGGGACTCCCCTGATAAGGCATTTTAATTCAACTGAGTCCATCTAAGTATACCAAAGGAGTGCATGAGAATCGGTATTACCCAACTTTTGCAGGCACGCATCTTGTTACCGCCTGATAACCTCTCATTCTATCCTGATTAAGGTTGTGACGCAGAATGTCACTTTTGCAAAATGTCACCGCAAAAAAATTGGTCACTTTCGCACAATGTCATTTTCGCAGAAAGTCACTTTCGTATAAGAGTTACTAAAGTTTTCAGTCACCTTCAGTAACACGGGAAATTGCAAACACATAACTTTTCTGAAGAGTTGTGTCATACAACATACAACTCTAGCACTCTCGAAAGCCATGAAATGTGGAATCGAATTATAAGTTTTATTATCTAGTCTAAACAACATGCTCCCAGAATCTTATGGTTAAGGCCTACCTGTTGCTTAATGACCATATCTATGATGAGGAGCTCTTTAATGCCACGGATCCCGCTTTTGCAACCACTCTGAGAAACAGAAATTATGGAATTTGTATTTCAATGTGTAGTAATCAGTTGGTAAGCATGTAATAATTTTTGGGGTCCGTGGCACTACCGGGCTTATAGAGAACCTTGGTTATGGTAGTTAAGATAAAAGGGGCCAATAAACCCGAATCTAAAGCTGCTTTGAACTGAGATGCTAAACGAGCATGTGAGCTTTAAAACCAGTAAGTCAAAAGTTGTGCAATCCAGTGCAGGGACTGCACTCGTGACATCGTTTGTCCCGATCTGATATGAGTCCGATTTATACAATAAATTGATCCAATCCATTCAACTGATTTAAAACTAAATTTTATTGTACAAACGCGATAATTAAAAAAAAAAATCGGCTCAAGTTTAAACGTATGCCGACTAGCTACAAATTATTTTCACAATAATATAAGCATTTAGTACACACGGTATACGTAATTCGACAGATGAAAATTTTTTTTTTTTTTGCAAGTCTAAGACTGAGTTCAGCCTCAGGGACCCAACCTACACGTATGCCGATACTTGTCCGCATCGAATTTTTCATAAATTTCATCAAGGCATGAATGGCATACGTGATTCGATTGATTAAAAATTACATTTTTTTTTCAATTTCACTTGACTTTACACGCTACATGTCCCCTCTCACGACCTCGCTTAGATCAATTTCTTAGTTAAACCTACTATATAATCAAAACAACTTGAAGGGTATACGTGATACGATTGATCGATAAAATCTGTCGCGAGCTGCCGGTCTATTACGTAGCTCGTACAAATGAAGAGAACGAAACGTCAATATCATGATTTTATACGGAAATAATGCGTAGGAATTGTTAATTTACTTTTTTTTTAATTCCAGATACGAAAATAAAATTCCTGAAGTGAAAAGGTAGTAAAAAATAATAAAATATATTTTATACTATTTTGATATTGTAACATGAAACATTGCTAGACCACTTTTGGTCAAGATCTTTTAAAGTAGTAGTAATTACGTTTTAATCATTTTCTGCATGATCTTAATTAGGTACTTAGGCCTGGTTTACTATCATATAAGTAAATGGCTTTAGTAAATTTTTTTATAATGGACTAAGATTCATATCGGTCTCCTTTATCAGAACGAACACACGAATCGTAGATTAGACAACTATTATAACGGTTTCCAGGTTTCTCACTCAACTATTGATTTGTTTACGGATGGATGAACATTGTTTGAAATTCAGTGAGAAAGACGCGTGATCGGTTTAATATTATTATTTTACACCTGCAGCCATTCAAATAAATAAATCACTATATCTGGATCACGATAAGTCATGATAGCCACATTGTGGTACTTACCCCTTTAACGGTGCCTATTTTATCTCCCGGTTTGCTAATATTACCAACGTTATCTCCTACGGATTTTCCGAACACCGCAACATCTAGTATGGAGTTGGCTCCAAGTCTGTTTGCACCGTGGGCATTGCTCACTACCTCCCCGCAAGCATGCAGTCCAGGTACCACACAGTCTTTTCCATTTTGATACATTATGACCTGGGAAACATAATAATATGTACATAGTAATAAATAATATCATTTTTGAAAAGACGAGCATTTATAGTTGAGGGCTTTCAGTTTTTTGAGGAGTTTTAAAAGAGGTTATAAATAAATGTACTCTATTAGTTGTAATTACACGTATGTTACCTACTGTTTCCAGTACAAGAAGCTTACTCTAATCCTAATACTAATTGCTGACTTAATCTACCCTAATTATAATATTATAAAAAGGAAATTGAGTTTGTTTGTTATGATTTCATGCCTTAACCGATCATAATTAAATTGTGTTGTATGCAAAGGTACAGAAAAGGGCAAAAGGAAAAGTATTAGGACTTGAAGTTATACTTCTTCCTTTAAAAAGCTGCAGGGATAGCAGGCTACAATTATAGGGAATTTTATATACTTTTCTAGTGGATGACTACATTCAGGAATGCATTGTATTCTGCTCTAAAATCACATTGATTTTGCCGAAGAATGAACTCAAGGAGTTTTACAGGCGCACTATAAATTGGTAGGCTTTAAAAATGCAGACCTTTATCTTGGCCCATAGGTAATCAAATGGCTGCATGCTAAGATCCGTATAGTGGCGTCGAAAAAAGATGTGACAGTTTATAATAATTACCTCTCCTTTCCAGTTAATGGGTACCCCACCCATTGTATAGTGTACTGTAGGTAAAATTGGTACAGGTTCCTTGCACACATCTACTCCAGTAAAAGTATATGCTGACTCTGAAATTCCTGGTAAGCGTCTATGGAGTTCCTCGCAAGTAATGTGAGTTAGTGTCAAATAGGCGTGGTCTTTCTTTGGGCCGCAACCACGACCTGAAAATGTTTTGAATAAACAACATACGGTTTAAAAAGCTATATGGTTGAAAGTGAGACTATATACACTAATAGAAATCGCAAGGTTGTAGTATTGCTGAACAAACGAAATGCTCTTTTCAATAGACCGAAGTACAAGTAAATGTTCTCGTGTTGACCACTTGCCCATTTTTAGCCAATATTGTCCTTATTTGTAATCCTAATCCAATTGATTTTACTTTCATCGTGATTTTGTGGAGTCACTCTCAAATATCTGAGCATACATTTTTGACGTGCTCATTGTAGACCATTTCAAATGTTCAACAGCAATTTCTTTAACTAAAGCAGAGAAGGTTTTGCAGAAAGCCAACCGAAATAAAAACAGGCTGACCGTAAGAGTTACTGAAAACAGTGACTATCGTAGTGGTATAATTCAAAGGTACAACTTAGTATTCACAGTTGTATCGAGAAGACAAGCAAAACATGTTTATTTAGTAATATATTATATAGGAAGCTTAAAACGTCAAGAAGAAATCTGGCATAAGAACTAGAAGAAATTTCATTGCTCACTAACTTCTACTCTCACTCCGATGACAGAATGCATCCACTTGTAAAGAGTGCTATTGGGAATTAATTTCCAATTAGTAATAGATTTCCAAATAGTAATACCTTCTCTTATTTCTGTAGCAATTGATCTGGACACAACGTCACGGCTGGCTAATTCTTTGGCTTTAGGGGCATACTTCTCCATAAACCTTTTACCTTCACTGTTGATTAGGTAACCGCCTTCTCCACGTGCACCTTCAGTCATGAGACAACCTGATCCATACATTCCTGAAAAAAAATAAGATGATATAAAAGCACGTTCCTATCAAATACTTGCAACACCACAGAGAAAATACTATTAGACTATCTTTCTAAAAATTGGTTTCCACAAAAGTAACTACCGTACACAAATACAGTACATACAGTGCCTACATAATAAATTAATTTATTTTGCAAATAGATCTTTTCAGACACTTTTACACGTCGATTTGATCTTTAAACTCTCAGAAAAGTAGTTAAAAATGAATTGTAATCAAAACACAATTTTGCTCTTTGGTTTGCTAGTATTTTTTAATTATCTTCATATTAAATCAAGGAATTGTATCACCCACTGGATTTTTAAATGGATTTTAAACAAATCACTAACTTTCTACCAGCCTTGCGCAACTCCCATACAAAAAAAAAACAAAATAAAAAAGGGTGCGGGATAATTGAGCCAGGACAAATAATTGTGTGATGAGCATGATCATTTATTTTGTAACTTGGTAATTTATCTATAATATGTATGTATTTAAAAATGTGTTTATCGGCAATGTGGTTATCACAGGCTCTGCCTAGTTTGGTATCAGGCGGCCGTGTGTGAAATGTGTGAAGTTATTTTTTTTTTCAATTTTATGCAAAGAAGAACAAGGCCATCTGATTTCAACAGGTCATGGTTTTCTATTAACACTAACAGCATAAATAGTGTATTAGTACGTTCCTAACTCATTCTCTCTACGGAACACTGGCGAGTACAGTACAGTACTCACCAGCAGAAAAGTAACACTAAGCTAATAACAATTCTTGTTTACTGAGGTCATCTGTAGGGTTGAGACATGGGTGAATCCTAATTGGTTGAATCCAAATCGAGAAGAAATTTGCTTGGCCTGAGCATATCAGCTTTTAGATTTAGAGTGTGCCGTAACCTGTAGGGTGAAACTGGATAAATTCCATATCCTGGAGCGGGATACCGGCCCGCGCTGCAATAGCACATCCATCACCCGTACATGTGTGAGCAGCAGTACAAGAGAAGTACATTCTTGGGTAACCCCCTGTTGCCAATATTGTATTTTTGGCTAAGAATCTGCAATAAAAAATAAACTAAAGTTAGTAAACAACAAGTGTTGAGACTATAGAAAATAAAACCAATTTTGAAGAGGGGTGCCTCATTAACTTTTTTTTTCTAATTTTAATACGTTTCAGATGGCAAAAAAATTGTTTTATTTAAATTGGGTATAAACTTCAAAGTAACCCCATTTTTTCACTATGATTGCCTTGTCGAAAAAGTTTTGCTTTCCCCTTCCTCCACCCCGTCCATTTGGGGTCCATTCGGACGATACAGGGGGGTTTAGTATCACTTCAAGACCCAGATTACGACTCGCCATCCAGTTGCCACTTCGATCCGAATTTGATGCGTCATTGCTTTAACTAGTACAGTTTTCAAGTCCTTGTTATAATCTTTAATGGAAGTGAAGGTGGAGAGAGAGAACGATTATTGTATGAATCACGAACCCCTTTTCTAAATCTGTGGAACTGATGGTGTATTCAACGTTTAGCTACTTTACTCTAACCTACTGTCATATGAATAAAGAAACAGAACAGAGACAAAGCTTCATACAACCGCGCTACGATAGATACACTACTAGAAAGAAAGAAAGAAAGAAAAGAAGAAAAGAAGTAATTTATACTGGTACACAATTACATACTACAAGCTTGAGGTGCGTATGTAAGTGAGCTCTGGCGGCCTTCGGTTTTCGGTTCACTTATTGATACAAAAGTAGTACATGAGTAGTATAGAACAGGGATGTTACGGATATTCGCATCCGCAATCGCCGAGCTTCCGCATCGACTTTGACATCTGCATCCGTATCCGCATCCGCAATAATCAATTCGATGTTTATGCGGATGCAGATGTAGTGCAAGTCGCGACAAGAAAGAAAGTGAGTGGGGCCGTGCCGTAAACACATGCTGATTGACCAATAGAAGCGAAGATTTCGGTGACAAGATCCGACGCGTTTGTTTGTATATCAGGGTTGTTGCAGATATTCGGATCTGATTCGGATGATGGATTGATGCGGAGCTTCCGCATCGATTTCGACATCTGCATCCGCTTCCGCGGATGTCAAAAATTCTGCATCCGCAGCATCCTTAGTATAGAATGAATAATTCTAAATAAACAAATTTTAAATATGGTTTATTGTAATGAGCATGAATAATAACAAAGAATAAACATTCCAATAAAGAGCATTCCACAATCATGGAGTAATAGTAAATATAATATAATTAATGAATTAGGTTCCAAATTTAGTCGCTATATAGCTCGTTGTATGAGATTGTATGGGTACTTTATCGATCTGTTATCTTTTATCAGAGGATTTAAAAAAAAGTTACTAGAATAAGACTTAATGCCATGGGCATTTACTACCGGTCTACCTTAGGATATATACAAACATACATACACATACATAGATACATGCGTAGTTGCTTACTTACATACACATAAAAATAATACATAAAGTATTACTATAGCGAAAATTCTGCTATTATGCGAAATGTGAGCACATACTTTCGCCGTGAACAAAAGACGACTAGGTGCTATCCTGATTTCCAAAGGTAGAACGTTAAAGAGGAAGATAGATTGAATAAGGAAGGGTGGACTCACGCGGATGTATGAGTGGGGCATAACAGAAGAAGATTGTTTGTAGAGCGGAGAGTTCTGTTATGATTGGATCATAGAAACTTGAAGGAAGATTGTCAAGTATGAAGGAGAAGTAGAAATAGATGAGTTGATAATGGAATAACGGGTGGTGAGGGCGCGCAGTTGACGGTGCTGATGAATCGGAAGTCAATTCAACGTAACGAAAGGAGAAAACACGATCAAATTTCATTTTCATTTTCCATTAATTCATCCATTCTCAGCGAGCTATGGAGAGAGTTGTGTTTGGTGTGTCTCTGCGGGACAAAATTCGTAACGAAGTTATCCGACTCAGAACCAAGGTAACCGACATAGCTCAAAGAATTAGCAAGGTGAAGTGGAAGTGGAAGTGGGCTGGCCACCGTGCCCGCAGAACCGATAACCGCTGGGGTAGATGAGTTCTGGAGTGGACACCACTTCAAGGGAAACGTAGTGTAGGACGCCCTGCGGCCAGGTGGAGTGACGATCTGCGCAAAACGGCGGGGAAAAACTGAATGAGGAAAGCTGACGATCGAGCTCAGTGGCGTTCATTAGGAGAGGCCTATGTTCAGCAGTGGATAATGAAAGGCTGATGATGAATGATGTTTCATTTTCCGGTTAGAACTTAAATCTATGTTAATAAACTTATCTTCTAAAGTTAAAAGTATTTTTTTAAAAGAGAATATTTTTGAAGTGAAAACTTCTTTAGGCTCTTTGTGCACTTTTAGGACCGGGAAAAAAGCGCTCAACTCGTCGAGTATAATACGGCGTTGTTCACTTTTGGTATGTGGAAAAAGTATTAAATTCGAGTGACCGTCACGCTACGTCACGTTCGTTGTGTTCGTTAGACAGAGGTTCAGTGTAATATTATGTAACGCAAGTTTCTTGTAATCCATAGGTGATATATTTTCGATTATTTATTTAAAAACTGTACGTAATTTCAGTTTTGTGGAATGTTTTACGTTGAGGTATGTTGAATCATAAATGTATATTTTATTATAATTTAGTATAAAAAGTTATTTTGTTTGTCTATTAAATGAACATTCTTCTGATTGGCAACTCACAATTTTATTACTTATTATAATTTATAAACAAGTTAGGGTTAATTGTAATTAGGTACCCAATTTTTAGATTCTCAATCACGTTATTATTAACAAATAGATCAAAAATTTGAAAAATTTAACTTAAAACGACTACCTTTGTGACGAACATAATGGCATCGCGCTGTTGGCGCGTTGGCCGCCGGGCGCCCGGCAACGTTTGGAGTAGATTACTATTTATTCAAATGTGCAAACATTAAACTAGTTAAGTAATACTTAGAGCTATAAACAGCTAAGAACTTTAAGAACTGTATTTAATTCTAATGAAATGTCTGAATATATCAACCATATGTGCCGCCACGGTGGACCTAGCCTATCTATCAAGTACCTATTTAGCTTCGCACCGACTTCGAACAGAACTGTACTTACGTTCTGTTCGTCGTGCCACGTGTATAGCCTTTACAATTAAGTTTGAAATCGATTATTTTTCACTTTTCAGTGCCCTTTCTTAGTGATCTTTGAAGTCGGTTTCAAATTTTTTTTGTTGAAAGTGTTTATAATAACTAGCAGTACGTTTTATTCTACCAACTATTTAAGTAGATATTATTTCTAAAATTCTAATGTGTTTAAAATGTATTCAAGTTTAAATAAAAAAAATATTTTATTTAACCTGCACTGTGACAAACCTACCAAAATAGATATAGTATGCAACCCTATTCTATTCTGCACTATTCTGCCCTGCTCTACTTTGCTCTCTCGCTAACGGTCAATAAAACACAATTTTTAGAAAGTACCTGTGTAGACTGCTATCATCCATGTCCATGGCCAGAGCACCAACCACAGTACCTTCGTTTACCAGAAGGTCTAGTACAAAAAATTCGTTGAACATCTTCACATTTGAAAACTTGGTGCAGTATCCATACAGAGTGTGAAGAAGCGCATGTCCAGTTCTGAAAATATGAATTATATAAATTACTAGCTGACCCGACAGACGTTGTCTTGTCTTAACTATGAATATTGTATTCGAATTGGTATAATTAAAAAAAATATATATTCCATAAACGTAATAGTTCCGACCAATGCATCTGGTTTAAACGATATTTGCAGCGCGCATTCTGTTAATCGCGCCAACTGTCAAACGACTGACAGTTATGTATGTCAAAAGCGCTATGGTAAACGTTGTCCTGCCGGAACGTAAAAAATGTCTTTCCTGTAATCCTATCGCAGCGCCATCTACTAGGTCTAGGTCCAATTGTAAATCTAAACTATTTTCGAATCCACCTGAAGACACAAAAAATTTCAATAAAATCTTTCCATCCGTTTAAGAGGCGTTCAGCGACACATACGCACAGAAGAAATGTATATATATAAAGATAAATTGAATGGCTGTTTATACAGGATGTATTTGAAAAAGGAACACTTACTTAAATCACCGACAGGGCATGACTCTAGCATACAGTTACGTGGGTAACACTGAAAGTTTTTAGAATAGGCCAATAAGAAAAGCAGCGAATGATTAATTTATTTAAATTTAAAATGAAGGAATCTGTAGATGTTTAAGGATTTCATATG
Source organism: Euplagia quadripunctaria (assembly GCA_963859945.1). Lineage (NCBI taxonomy): Eukaryota > Metazoa > Arthropoda > Insecta > Lepidoptera > Erebidae > Euplagia > Euplagia quadripunctaria. The sequence continues at coordinate 27,265,654 of OY982559.1, read as the reverse complement.
TCATTTGTTTTTACAAACTGGGGGCAATTTAAAAAGTGTCTGTCGTGCATCGAAATGGATTTGATTAGAGAAAATTTTCGCTCAATGATTTGTTACAACTTTCATTGCGGTCTTACTCAACAAAAATATTACGATAGACCGATTGATATTTCATTACGAAGCCCCATCTCGTGCCACTGTTTGCAACTAGTTTCGAGAAGGACATCCTTCTACGGCAACTACTGAAGATAAAGTGAGTGCTGTGCGGCTAATGATAGAAGCTGATAGAAGGGTGACATATCAACAGTTTCGGGCAGCCATGTCCATATTTCAAGACGCCAGTCATCATATTTCAAGTACAAAAAGTCTTCCATAAAAATTTAGGCTTCAGAAAGCTTTGTACTAGATGGATACCTCATAATTTCACGGAAAATCAAAAACGATATCATTTGGATTGGTGCCGCTCATTGCTTGAAAAGAATGACGAAGGTGACTCGAATGCTCTGTATGACATCGTTACAGGTGATGAAAACTGGATATATTGTTACGAACCCGAAACCAAAAGACAATCTGCGCAATGGATGTTTCCATTCGAAGATATGCCGAAAAAAGTAAAGGAGGAAGGAGGAAAAAGATCATTGCCTCAATCTTTGGAGGACGAGTCATTTCACAACAATCATTCTAGAAGTTAAAGGACTGTTACTGTAGATTGGTATGTCAGTCATTGTCAACCAGTTGTCTTGGGAAATGTTAGACAACAGCGCCAAGTAGCAGGATCCTCCTCCAACACGACAAAGCTCCAGCTCACTCCGCCAGACAGACTAAAGAATGAAAAACTTTGTATTCGTTGGTTTTTATCCTTAGTCCTGTCTTGTCCTTACTTTTGTTTAACCAAAAAAAATTTGAACACTTGCAATGCAGCATACATGGTATTAGCTCCGGAGAGGTGATGACACGTCGTTGGTAGTAACAAAGGTAATAGTATCTGCAGTAGTAGGAAAGGAGAACAAATTAACAGTATTACCACCAGAGTAGCATTGGTGTAGCAAGGGCAAGAAAGGGCTAAACCAAGTATTTGAAGGCTACACATAACCCTTCTAAAAATTTGACTACACGTTTCTGTTACACACAGTATAAATGTGAATCCCTGTTTCCCTTGGTCACGTCATAACTTGAGAATGACTTAACTCATCAAATCAAATTAAAAATCATTATCATAAAAAACGTAATATTTCTTCAATGTTTAGATTGTGAATTTAAATAGTAATTCATTAAACCGACAGCGGCTGTCTTACCCAAACAAACTTCGACACTGATTTATATAATTAAAGCTTCGACACTAATAAAATGCAACTAAACAACAAACAAAAAATAGCGACGTGCCCTCTATTGGCACGAAAGCGAAGCTAAGTAATAGATGTCGCTAAGTGCAATAACATTAGTGACATTTTACTCCAACAGATGTCTATAAAATCAGAATGTACGGCCCGATTAAGTCCAATCAAAAACTTATTGTAGGATCAAAATAGACATTCAAGGTTATAATAATTCGCATCGAGTTGAAAAATGTGATTAGTATATATGTGTTAGTTAGTTTACATATTTGTGAGAAGTTAAAAAATCAGCAAAAAGTTATTCATAGTAAAATTTTGCAAATATTTGAATTTTTCAGCCAAACAGTAAGCTTTGATTATATATGTCTAAATACCATGTCACATTGGGACAAGTGTCACAAATACTAATCTTATTTTGAGTCGGCGCCAAACGACCAACTGTACGTAGGTATATTTAATCATTTTATTATTAAATATACCTACTATTATATATACTAGTAGTAAACATTTTAACTCTGCTCAAAGTATTAAAAACTGATGCAGATTTCTATACTATATAACAACTTCACTTAATAAGCGAGACAAAATTTTTATAGACAATGACGAATATATTCAAAGATCCCAAATTGAACTGATAAGTGGTGAAATTAACGTGAGGCATTTTTTAGAAAAACTTAAATAGCTTTTTCAATCTGTATTATAATAAGTGTATACTACGACAATTTGTTTTTTTTTTAAGCATTTTATACAGTCACAGGTAGTCGGTTAGTATATTTTGTTACTAACTGACCCACCAGATGCACAAGGTGGGTGGTTAGGAACATTTATTCCTAACTGACCAACCAGGTGGACAACTCAGGTGGTCGGTAGGGAACGGGGGGCGAGTACGGATGTGCAATTCTTTCAGAAGACTCCTGTCCTTAGTCAGAGATGTCTTTTCTTCAGTATAGCATAGCACTTACAACTAACTGTCTATGGCAGCGCCATCTTTTGCTTCTTTACCACATAGAAACCTTAATGAAACAGGTAGCACACAGAGCACTTAGCCAAATTACTAAGTGATGTATATATGTACACAGAGATGGCGCTAGCAAAAGCTGTTCTAAACTACCGATCTCCAAAATTTGTATTTAGCACCAGTCTGTCCAGTATGCACATGATTCTTGCCTAAAAGTGATAAGGCTGTATTTAAAGGCTCGTAGTAGTAAGTATTCGTAATTTCCCATTCCTTCATGCACGAAATTTCTTAAAAGTAATACATATGTGGCCCACGTAACTAGTAGCCCATATAAAAATTAGTAGTAAAACATTTAGGTCTTATAAATAGAATAGTATGTTGTTATATCAGCGTAACTTGTAGGTAGATAGCATAGTAGCGTAACTTGTTTCCTGTCATAATTATGAAATGCTCCTAATATTTTTCTTAAAATCTATTGGTACAGTTTAGACGTAGGCAGCGGCAAATATTATTCTACGTGGAAATTCACCGTGAAAAACTAGTTGGAGCATGAGGAATTGAGGATTCATGAGACACAATCGAACCCAATGCAGGTTAGGTACAATCACGTGCATTGATATGTAAACGTTAACATATTTGCACGTTAACGTTACGTGCTAATGAGATTTGATGTGTTTGGGAATTCTAACTATTGTTAAATTAAAGGTCATTAAATATACTTTCAATTGATACTAGTATTAATTGGGTTCAATTGATTCCTTGATGGCGGGGCATGTTTAAAACTCATATTCAAAGAGGTGCGATTTTTGTGACGCCGAGTGTATATATAAATATTTGATATTTCAAATCAAACTATAATCTTCAAACTGGGTCAAAATTAGGTTTGCTTTTTTTTCATAAGTAAAGTAAACAAAATACTTTTACTTAATACTACACACTCCCAAAGATATATTTATGCATATGTGACAATTTCTTTAACATACATACAAAGTAATTTCAAAAAAATTTAAATGCAAAGATGTTTGCGAACTTTGACCTTGAAATTTTTTTTAGCAGCTTATGTGCTCTCGATGGGGACTGATTTCATTTATAATATAATGGTGCTCCCAACATTCGTTTCAATTGCAACAAAAAAATAACCGATTGGAAAATAATCAGAAAAAAACAACAAACCCAAAAAATTGGTACAGGCATCCCCTCTTTTCACCAGCACGAAAACGAGCTTACATGAAAGCTAGCTACTTACTAACTCCTATTGTACTGCCAACCAAGAGATGTCGCTTTGTGCAATAAAATTTGTGCATAAATATTCACTAACAAGTTTACGTAAAATCGTAAAGAAAAGTAATCAAATAAAAAGCAGGTTAATTTAAATTATTTAATTCGCGATCGTAATTTTATTGTTGTTTAAATACACAAATCAGCTTGAAGGACAATTAGCTCCTGAAGTAGACGTTGGGGCTACAACTTGACGTTTTGGCAGGTGATGCCTTTAATGTTATAAGCAGTTACTAAGAAAAGGTTTTTGGAAATTTCACCCTTAGGGAGGTAAAATAAGGGATTAATGGATTTATGTAAGTCCGTAATTTTCAAAGTAACACGAAATTTAATATGCCTACTTCTGGTTAGAAATAATATCGGCGTTTTTTTAATTTTCCCTTAAGAGGGTGAATTAGGGGTTGTAAATTTAAATATAAAGTTTGTCACTTTTGCAAAGAAGCATGAAATTCAATATTAAACCTTCTTATGGCGATAAAATATTATAAGGAAGTATACACCGACGCTCGATAGATGGCGTTGTGTGCTCCAGGGTAAGCTCTAGGAGTAATTTTAGCTTAGTAATTTTATCCCTAAAAGAGAACACCGCAAACGTCTATTACTAAGAATTAATACGGTTATTAAAACTAACGATTAAAATAAAACACGGGAGCGATGCCGCGGGCTACAGCTAGTCAACAATAGATAATAATAATAATAACTTCACACACCTCACACACGAAACTCTGATCCCAAAGTAGGCAGAGCTTGTACTATGGTAACCAGACTGCTGATAAACATACTTATTTATTTCTAAATACATACATAATAAAGACAAATTACACCCAGACACAGAACAAATGATCATGCTCATCACACAATTATTAGTCCATGGTGGGAATCGAACTCACGACCTCTGGCTTAGCAGTTAGGGTCACAAACCACTAGACCAACAGGCCAGTCAGATCAAAAGCCTACGATTTATTTTAGGTACAGTAAATTCGATACCTTTAATGTCTCTAAAGTGGATAATTATATTAATGGTAAGATACAAATAGTAATCGGTAACGTTTACTTCATAAATTGACATGCTGACAAAGTGTACAAAATTGTATATAAAAATATATATATTAAATATATGTTTATAAAAATATATTATTAAATGTATATATTATATTATATTTTATAAAAGTGTATATAAAAATCAATGCCACTTTTCGTTGTAATTTTATAACTCAAGAACGGGCTCACCTATCCAAACCAAATGTTTAGGCTTTGTTCGGACTATTTAGTAGATGGTTTATGTGAAGTTTGCACAAAAAAAAAAACTTAACGAGGGACTTAAGCGGGTGAAACCGCGGGGCACAGCTAGTTATGTATATGTAGGTACAGTGACGTTGTACAGCTACAGTTGGGACGGCACAAAGGTGCTACGGTTGGTACGGCACCAAGGTGCTACGCCCACGAAGTTTTTTGTTAAAGTAAACTATTATTTTCATACCTGTCAGCAACAGCACACGTTCTCTTAGCTATTGATTTCCCATATTCAATAGTACCTCCACCAAATGACCTCTGGTATATTTTTCCTTCCTTCGTCCTGGAGAACGGCATTCCCCAATTTTCTAGTTCGATCGTTACGTTTGGGGCTTCTCGGGTCAAATAGTGGATAGAGTCCTGAGAAGTAAATAGTTCAATACGGTATTGCTCCAATATCAGTTAAACGCTAACAATCATTGCGCCGTAAGAACATTGTTACTGCCCAACAAACATTTTAGTCGGATAAGTGAAACTAACGCTACTCGAAGTGCTATAAACGTCATAATGAAGTAATTTTATTATGTAATACGGCTTAATGTCTCATAACTTTATACGACTTTTTAGTCGTATTAGACATCTTATTTGACTTCTATACAACCTGTCGTATATGACTTTATACAACTTTTAGCGGTATAAGCAGTGCTGTCATCTTAGTAACGCCTATACAACTTTTACACCGTTATTAATCGTATTAGAGTCGCGGGAACTACTTTTACGTGATGGTCGTGTAAGAGTGACAAAATGCACTCTTAAATGATTTTCAGTTAATTTGATTACTTTTATATAACTTTACAGTGACTGGATATCGTATTAGTGTATAAAAATTCAGTAAACCGACATTATTTTATGATTCTTAAAAATAACTGTATGACTTTAAAATGGAATAGAAAAAGCTGGGCAATTGATTTTTTAAACGAAATCTCTAAATGAACCCTAATTACGTTAATGGCTGACAAATACTAATTGCACAGAATGCATAAGTTGTTTAGATGTTGTATTATGGTCGTGTCTTGAACTCTAAGTTGTAAAAAGGTTATTGTTAGCACGTTCTTAAAAAATATTTGTGAAAATATTGCTTAATTTAAAGAATTTATAAGGCGCGTTCCTTTTATTGATAAAACTTGCTCATATTACTCGATAAAATTAATTTCCCAATAGATTAATGTACAGGACACTTTAATTTTGAAGATGCAAATAAATATATATAAATACACAAAATGGATACCGACAATGAAAAAAAAAATTCGATAAAATGCCGTGAAGCGGCTATAGTAAACACCTATCACACACACATCTATGCGACCACTACATAACCATTTAGTGATTAATGCGACAATTTTGCGACTCTATTACGGCACTGATTTGTAGAAAATGGGCCTTTTCTCAGTTATGTCGACGTGTTAGCAACGTATTTGCGACCAGCTTATGAAACCAAAAGTTAGATTTGGCATGTCGTGGCAACCTATAAAATGTTTGTGGGGTGATGACGCTTGACATTTGTCGAGCATCATTAGATACATTTGTAACCGGTGGCCTTCAACTTTGCGTTCTCCTAATGGACCGCGAGCCAGCAACAGATTTTCATGACCAATTTCCTCCCGGGCGAAAACTCATAAAATACTTCAGAGAGTTGTATGATGAAGCCTCGTGAACGTCAGCTGCGGTTAAGTCGGGGGGTTGAGGAGCAGCAGCCTCCCGCGTACGTAGAAAAAAATATTATTTTTTATCATTTCCTCCCGATTGAGAATTGTATCAAATTATAGCTAACCCAATTTGTTGAAGAAAAAGAAAAGTCAGCTGACTGTAGAGTGGTGGATTATACGTCAGCTGGTCACACTAACGTGTATGTACTCATACGTTCAGTGAAATCACTGAACGTATGAATACATATTTTTTTCACTTTCATTTTTACATTTTTATTTATTCGCAATAGCATATAAACTGTCATCTTACAAATTTTCGTTGCATTTAATTTGCGCGTATAGATGAGGAGATAACTTGATATAACCAAAAAACGCAGTACAAACGACAGTCCCTTTTTTAAAGTGATTCTTTAAATTGATATAACTTTTTTATTTGTATATCGATTTTACCGAACACTAAATTTTAAGTGAAGTTTACCACAATACATTAGTGAAAACGGCATTCAAATCGGTTAAGCCATTTCTGAGATTAGCGCGCATAAAGGCACAGACAAACAGTGAAACCGATGAACAGACAAACAGACAAACATTCTAAGAACTGTTGTTTTGAGTTTTATTACTTTAATAAAGATCTTCTTTATTCGTTTTTCTTCAACATCTAAAATGTACAGAGATCGACCTGTTACAATTGTACTTATTATATGTACAGATAAGATAGATGGGATATACGTCTATTGCCGACTTCTCATCCACAAGACTTTCTCAACAAGAGGTAATTTGCCGACGCGATGTTTTATCCAATGGGTCGTTAACACTGACCTCAATAAAATAAGTTATTTTAATTTATCGTTTTACATATATTTTTCATTACCTGATCACCCAACCAATCTGATCCTTTAACGGTGTCGTAAAAATGATATTTCCAAGTGTCTTTATGCATGCTTCCTGTTAAAAATCAAAATGAAATAATTGTTTATTATTTTACTGAATTTGATACAAAACTAGGAATGTTGCGGGTCCAGAATTTTTGAGGGCTCGCATCCGCTTAATATTTATTTTTAATAAACTTTATAGGGGGGCAGAAATAAAGTAAAAATATATTAATCTTTAATATTTATATTACATACTTAATTCGTAAATATGTATACGTGAAGCGAAAACTTTGGATCCCTTTTTACGAAAATTGGGCGGACAAAGGAGTATGAAATTTCGCACACTTATAGTTTATACAGAGAAGAAGTGACGAATGCTAAAATTTTTGAACAATACTTGCTACAAAATTAAAAAAAATGCAAAAACGGGTACATACAGCTATGAGTGTCCAGTATATATTTTGACATGGCATGTCATGGTACAAAAGTCTATACAATGACAGGTCAAGTAATATTGGCCAATGAAATAAACCATGGTCGAAATTCGACCACCACGATCTCTAGTTCGTTATCAATGTGTGAAATAAAAAATTAGCGTTTGCACAAATAGCAAACGCGTAAGATCTTGTTACCTAAATCTTCACTCCTATTGTGGGCAATCAGCCCGTGTTTACGTCACACGCCAGTCGCCGGCCCCACCTACAAGAAAGTTTTCTTTCTTGTCGCGAGTTGCACTATCTGCATCCGCATGAACATCCGCATTGATTACTGCGGATGCGGACCCAGATGTGAAAATCGTTCTGCTATTGCGGATGCGAACCCCTTTTCCAGCCACTTTCTTTGGACCAAAACAGTTACACGATATAATACATACTAGAGATCGCGTAGTGATCGAATTTCGACCATGGTTTATTACATTGGCCAATATCACTTGACCTGTCATTGTATAGACTTTTGTACCATGACAGGTCAAAATATATACTGGACACTCCCCAACAAACATTTTATAGGTTGCCACGACGTGCCAAATCTGGTACGCTGATAAGCTGGTCGCAAATACGTTGCTATCACGTCGACACGACCGAGAAAAGGCCCATTTACGCTACGCTACGTACGCTAGATTTCTATACAAGAAGCCCCAAGGAGTTTATGTGTCACCCCATGCAATATACGCGGGTTCGAACCCCACCCAGTGCACTACCGACGTGAACCCACTCCTAACACATGCATTTAGCTTAGCTGGAGGGGTTAACAAGAATACTAGTAATGTGTATCCCACGTTACTAGTAGTCTTTAAATACAAAAATTAAAAAAAAAAAATTTATGCTTGACTGGCCTGTTGGTCTTGTGGTTAGTGATCCTGACTGTTAGTTAAACTCCACCCCAGGGACTAATAACTTTGTGGTGAGCATGAGCTTTTGTTGTGTCTGGGGGTGTGTAATTGATATATATATATATATATAATATGTACGTATTTAGTAATATATAAATAAGTACAGGCTTTGCCTAGTTTGGGATCAGAAGGCCGTGTCTGAGGTGGCTCAAGTTATTATTATTTTAACCATAGACATAGACCGAGAGGCGAGTAACCAAAAATTTAAAGCATTTCCTAAAGGCTGACATTTTTATACTTTAAATTAAGCAATATTTTAACAAATATTTTTAACGAACGTGCTAACAGTTACCTTTTTACGAGTTCAAGACACGACCATTATAGAACGTCTAAACAAGTTATTCATTCTGTGCTCTTGGTATATGTCAGCCAATAATGTAATTAGGGTTCATTTAGAGATTTTGTTTAAAAAATTAATTGCCCAGCTTTTTTTATTCATTTTAACGTCATACAGTTATTTTTAAGAATCATAAAAGAATGTCTGGTTACTGAATTTTTATACACTAATACGACATCCAGTCACTGTAAAGTTATATAAAAGTGATCAAATTGACTGAAAATCATTTAAGAGTGCATTTTGTCACTCTTACACGACCATCACGTAAAAGTAGTTCCCGTCACGTAAAAGTTGTATAGTCGTTACTAAGACAACAGCACTGGTTATACCGCTAAAAGTTGTATAAAGTCATATACGACAGGTTGTATAGAAGTCGAATAAGATGTCTAATACGACTAAAAATTCGTATAAAGTTATGAGACACTAAGCCGTATTACATAATGAAATTACTTAATTACGACGTTTAAAGCACTTCAAGTAGCGTTAGTTTCACTTAAGCGACTAAAATGTTTGTTGGGTCATAGCTGTATGTACCCGTTTTTGCATTTTTTTAACTTTGTAGCAAATATTGTTCAAAAATTTTAGCATTTGTCTGTATACACTAAGTGTGCGAAATTTCATACTCCTCCGTCCGCCCAGTTTTCGTAAAAAGGGATCCAAAGTTTTCGTTGCAGGTATTAAATATAGATAGCGATAACGCTTGATATTAATACGAATAGGTCGGCTAAGTTTTAGCTTGTAAGTAATAATTAAAAAAAAAGGTCCTGGGCCCGTTTGAACGGATGGGCTACGTGATTTTTCGATTTTAACATCTAGACAGAGAAAACAGAGACAAAACTAATTTACCTAGAGCAGCATTCATGCCTCCTTGCGCAGCAATAGTGTGAGACCTCGTAGGGAACAGCTTCGACACTATAGCTACTGAAAAATTATGCTGCGCCAAGCCGACGGCCGCTCGCAGACCGGCTCCACCGGCTCCGAGTACTACGCAGTCATATTTGTGGTCGTGGATTACAAGACTCCGGTAGAAACCTTTTAAAAAAAATTATTTCCTTACTCAAAAATTAATACATATTCAATGTTACCTGTAACTGGGTCTAAATAGATTTAGGGGACAGTTACACGTTACATTGTGGACCAGTGATTACCAGAAAGAACAAGTAGGTACGCTAGATTTCTATACAAGAAGCCCCAAGGGGTTTATGTGTCACCCATGCTATATAGGCGGATTCGACCACCACCCAGTGCACTACCGACGTGAACCCACTCCTGACACATGCATTTAGCTTAGCTGGAGGGGTTAACAAGAATACTAGTAATGTGTAACCCACGTTACTAGCAGTCTTTAAATAAAAAAAATAAAAATAAAAAAAAATATTTATGCTTGACTGGCCTGTTGGTGTAGTGGTTATTGATACTAACTGTTAGTTTAACTCCCACCCTGGGACTAATAATTTTGTGATGAGCACGAGCATTTGTTATCTGAGTGTAATTGATATATAATATGTATGTATTTAGTAATATATATGTACAGGCTTTGCCTAGTTTGGGATCAGAAGGCCGTGTCTGAGGTGACTCAAGTTATTATTATTTTAACCATAGACATAGTTCGAGAGGCGAGTAATCAAAAATTTAAAGCATTTCCTAAAGGCTGACATTTTTATATTACATTGGTGGAGTAGGTAAATAGTCTGCCATCAGTCATTCGGTTTCGTTATCGTTTCGGCTTTAATTTTGTAAAAGTAGCATATATTAATTAAATTATCATAATCATCATGATTTAATTAATATAAGCTACTTTTATTTAATTAATATAAGCTCGCAAATTAATCGTCAGGTTTTAGAAAGTAGTTGCGAGGTATATAGTAACATATTTGTCAATATTGACGAAGAAAATCATCGTTATATTATTTTGGCTTGAGATGCTTGGGTGAGTGAACCTTAGGATATTTCAGTTGATTGACATACCTTTAGTTGGTACTCGTTTTCGAGCAGCAGTGGCCAAATTACAACCAATATTCTGTAAGAGAAAAATAGTGCAAAGGTTAGCATCGGAAGTACCGTGGTCTTCGCTGCATAGTAGATAAAATATATTTAATACTACGACGAGCAAAGTTATACTTTTTTTTTTCATCTATAACCTATAAACTGGGAGTGCGTACATCAGCTTTCCTCTCTAGTCAAAGCCAACACCGACAGTAGATATTACTTATTCCCAAGCTGCTCAGATTACTATTAGGTTTCACTGTACTACTCCACAGTCTGCCTAAAACTACAAGGTAAGGATATTACCACGTGCCCTTCAACACATATTTTGAAATTTCGAACTCGAATTTTTTCTAGAAAATACTTTAGGCAATATTAACGCAAAACCTTACCTTTGCTAAAAATATCATTGTTTATTTTGAATACGCAGCGCTAAAAAAATATTAAAATATCGGTTATCACAAATCTATACGATATACAATAAACTGACTGTGAATATTTTTTACTTTTTTCAACAACATTCAATAATAACGGCCAGTTTTCATCCAATATCACCGGTTTAACGTAGTATTTGTATACTCTTTGGTCATCGAATAATAAATATCTGTGATTCTACCTATAAATTTTGTTAATATACGACGCGACCCAGTATTAACAGTTCAAATAATTTTTGGAAGGAAAAAGTTAACAATAGCATAAACAGCAAGTGTTGACATACCAATCAACTTTCAACCCCATCACCTGGATAATTGGGAATCCACCACTGTGCAGTTCTCCAGATTTTTTTTTGCCTCGCACAACCAATCTCTGGAACAAATTGTCGCCTGCGCTATTTCCGGACCAATACGACCTTCAAACCTTCAAGAAAAGAACGTACTCCCATCTCAAAGGCTGGCAACGCACTTGTGACTCTTGAGTTGCAGGTGTTCATGGACGACGGTAGTCACTTACCATCAGGTCACCCGTCTGCTTGTTTGCCCCCTATAATATAAAAAATCAGCAGTCACTGTCCTTTGGTCATTAAGCGACGCTGTTGTGTAATGTCCTGATTTACCGAAAAAAGAAGCAACCATTTTTTTACCAATGCTTCGACTTTTCTTGACTATCGTAGGCAAGTTTTCAAAAGGAATCAGATTCAGTCATTTTGCCAACTGCCTTTTTCCGCCAGCCAATGACCGTCGTCCAAACGGAAGACCAGAAACTACAGCGTGTCGAGTGGTGTCGTAAAATTAAAAAAAGTATCAAACTTTTTTTTTTTTTATTTACATCATGCGGTATCCACCAAGAGAAAAGCTTCCTAAGGTTCAGTCAGAAGGTCCGAAGCTTTGCTCATTCCAATGACTAATACGTCCACATCTAAATTCTCCGAATCCCGAATGCATAGAGCTGTGCCGGGTGATGAGGTTACCGGAGGCCTAAACCTTTCCCTATCTCTACCTTAAAGGCCGACAACGCACTTGTGACTCTTGAGTTGCAGGTGCCCAAGAACGGGGGTAGGCACTTACCATTAGGTGACCCGTCTGCTCGTTTGCCCTTTAACCCATGAAAAAAAACATCCGATAAGCGAAGCATATTCGAGATGGCTTCTGACAAACGTGCAGTATAAAGTATTAAGAGTTTTAGCTTTGGTAAAAGACTTGGAAAACCGCATGATGAATCCGAGTGCGTTAGAAGCCTTCTTAACGATGTTGTGAATATGTAATAGGTCGGGGAAAAGTCAAAAAATCTTTTTGGTTGTACTGTTTGTTTCTGGCTGGTTTTTGATATCCATAAATTCAGGAAATTAAAAGAAAGAAAAATATATAAAGTAAACAACACTTTCTCGCCATTTTTCAATTGTTTTTCTCAAAATCAGTGAATCTACCGAAGAAATTCGATACATTCTGAAGTATATAATCAAAGTTCTGAAGTTTTATTACAAAAAAAACGGACAAGTGCGAGTCTGACTCGCGCACCGAGGGTTCCGTAAGCAAACAAGCTTGTATGTTACAAACTTAACTTTGCGGTTGCGATGTATGACAAAGTCAACAATCCAACCGCAAAATATAAGTTTGTAATCACAAAAATATAACTTTTTAATTGTTTGGAATTTTTCCTTTATTTGTGCTGTAAGACCTTGCTTTTTGCCAAATTTCGTGATTCTATGCCATTTTTTATAAAGTGGAGCAAGGTGGGCAATATTATTAGTTATGACATAGCCAAGGAACTGAGGATTGACCGCAAAACAGTTTTGACCAATTTGAAAAAGCCTGGCTATAAAAAAAAGCTCGATATTTGGCTGCTACACGAGCTCACTGAATAATACTAATGAATCGTGTACTTATTTGCGATTCTTTATTGATGGCTGGCGCGTGCGTCGTGCTCGTGAACGAGTGGCGTTGGTTGGGGCTGGTCATCTCCGAACTGCTATTACTTACATACAGCAGTAGTTTGCGCGGCTGCTTATAGTTTAGAACAATACGTTACATTGTCCTCACATTTAATTTGTGCATATAAGCAATGTAACCAAAAAGTTGTAAAAAAGATGTTGAAAAAGAGTGTCTTTGGAGTTTCTTGCCTGTTCTTCTCCACAGGATCTACTTATTAGAACAGGCAATTAGCTTCACGACTGACTTAGTCTGACTGACTACTACTCCTGACAATTCAAAAATACCTATAATGGTTTAATTGAAATAAATGATTTTAATTTTGATTTTATAGAAACGTAATGAAACTGAATCATTTTTGAAAAGATTGATTACTGGTGATAAAAAGGGTATCACCAACGTCAAGAACGTTAGATGATAATAAACGTTAGATGGTAATGAAGAACGTGCGAAAAAGATCATGGTCAAAGGGTAGTCAAGCTCCACAGACTGTAAAGCCCTCGTCACACAAAGCGGGAGCCGCGGGAAAGCGATCGCGATCCGGGACGGGATTTTTTTTCAAAATTCGAATTTGTATGCAACCTGTCACATCGCACCGCTTTGGAACGCGCCCGTTACTATGTACGTATACGACTATCAGGAAACAGAGTCATCCTATATCTTCACTGAAGTGGATGTGTGCATAGATCCCGTACTTACTAGTCAAACAGACAGTACACTGTACCACATGTTTACCTAATATTAAGTGTTCGTCTGCCTCAGATGTCGAAGGATATAACTAAATTACTCAACCCAATATGCGGTTGCTCAATTCCATGAGAGCCAACATGAACGGTAGACTGATTATAGGGAAGAGATAGATTAAACACAAGGCTGATTGAATAGTACTGTATGTTTGTTGAGATGTAAAACCAAATACATAGTGCTTACAACTAACAAGTACATTCACACCTATAATCCTAATTTTTACTATATACTCGTTGATTTAGTTACATTTCATTTACTTAATACCACCTCTACTTCTCACATAAAAAAAAACAAAAAAAGTTTAATTATTTTTGAAGTGAAAACTTCTTTAGCGGCGCTGGGCACTTTTTAAGATGGGTAAAAAATGTTAAACTCGCGTCAGATTTCAGGGTTTCGTGGACCCTGATCGAAAATGTATGGAAAAGGTGTCCGACTGTAATATATTTAAAAAAATATATATTTTTATGACGAGATCGAAAATTCTTAAGACGGAGGTGAGTTTCTTATATTTACAAGTACAGCGTCAGAGAGACATGGAGAGGGAAGGAGAGAGGTCGGAAGGGGTGGAGGGAGAGTGGGGCGAGTGGGGCAAGTGGGGCGAGTTTGGCAAGTGGGGCGAGTGGGGAAAGTGAGAGTAGAGAATCTGGGGAGGGAGAGTGGGAGAGTGGGGCGAGTGGGGAGAGTGGGGCAAGTGGGGCGAGTGGGAGTAGGGAATCAAAATGCCTATGATAGCTTGCCTATCGAAAAGTGTTCATGGCTATTTTTAATTAAAAAAAATTTTATCAATTTTTTTTTATAACCTTCCTCTTTTGACATCCGAAAAAAAATAATTTCAACTGAGAGCTTTTA
The DNA here is from genome assembly GCA_963859945.1 of Euplagia quadripunctaria. Taxonomy (NCBI): domain Eukaryota; kingdom Metazoa; phylum Arthropoda; class Insecta; order Lepidoptera; family Erebidae; genus Euplagia; species Euplagia quadripunctaria. The sequence goes on along the minus strand of OY982559.1, from coordinate 27,250,616 downwards.
ACGTAGAGAATATGCCTTGGTAGGCTTGCCTATTTATTTTTGTTCATGGCATTGCATGGCATGGCATGGCATTTTGTTCATGGTAGCCATGAACAAAAATAAGTAGGCAAGTCTACCAAGGCATATTCTCTATGTTGAAAACTCTCAGTTGAAATTTTTTTTTTTTCGATTGTCAAAAGAGCGAAGGTTATAAAAAAAATTGATAAAATTATTTTAATTAAAAATTGCCATGAACACTTTTCGATAGGTAAGCTATCATAGGCATGTTTATAAATAAAAGATATTTGATAAAAAAAATGTCTCATCTGATTATCAGCTGGGTGAAGGTCGATCTTCCACGTCTTCTAGACTATAATAGGTGTTTTGATTGTCACATGCACCCCGACTATGTAAAGATTTATGTATATTGATAGGTGATGACAAAACATTTCAGTCTATTTTCCTCCACTATCTGTCAACTATTTTCTTTATTTTCATCAATAAATCATTAATCAATAAAAATTTGAAACTTTTTTCCGTTCCTCAAAAGGAACCTTTATAGGATCCACTTTGTTGTCCGTCTATCTTTCTGTGTGTCTGTCCAGACCCATTTCCTCAGGAACCCGTAACGGTGTCAAGTTGAAACGAACAGGGGTCAGCGGTCCCTTGAAGCTGTAAAAAATCAAGCTTTAAGTCAATGCAACCAAAAGATACAGCTATTCATACTTTTTTTTTATTTATTACAGCTATAAATCCTTAGATTTTAATAAATTTGGACATTTCGCAGGTAAATCAACACCGACTTCCCATTGACCCAGAATAATTAATTTTGGTAAGAAGTCTGACAGCACAAGTAAAGGAAAAAATCTCACACAAAAATTTTTTTTTTTGATTTCAAACTTGTATTTTGCGGTTGGAAAGTTGACTTTATCCCGAGATGGACGTACTATCCACATACAAATTTATTTCTATAAGGAGTCGAGGTGCACGAGTCAGATTCGCACTTGTGCGGATTTTTAATACCTTCAGAGTTACACATACACTGCAGCGTGACAGAAATCGTTAGAGAAGTGAAAACCGATCCGAATAATGTTTCTACTTATACTTTCTCAGTTTGTTCTACTAGAAAATATGTACACTTTTATTTTTAAATTACGATTTCTGATTAATTAAGCCGACCATTTATATTTCAATTTCCGTGATCACAGGATGTAATCTTAGTTGGACGCTGACGGAACATAGCGCAAAAACAGAAGTCAACTAACAAGCAATTAACTACTTCTCCTGCATCATATCCCAAGGTTGTATCCTAAAAAATTACTCGTAGTGATAACACCCCCCATTATATTCACGTTTGTTTAGTTTCTGCCTAGTACCTAAACAACTAGCTTTCATTAAATATTCTACTTAGAAATCTAAATTACGGTGATTGTGACTATCACTGTTCAAAACATCGGTAACTGAAAGGTGTTTCAAATTAAACATCGCAGGAAATTGGAATTGGAAATTGTTAATTGACAGTAATTACAGACACAATGTTGGCGTACCCGATGTTTATCACTGTAACGGGGCTTACAATACTGAGAATACCATCAAATATAATTATAGGCCTTTGGTCTATTACTGGATTTGTAGACAAAGAAATGATTTGAGCGCGTTTACTAAATAATCGTAGGACGATACAAGTTATTTTCATAAACAAACGCCTGACAACGTCGGGGCAGGACATTTGACTTCTTGATAAAGGGCCCCGGTCGCGTCTGAAGCTAGTCGGGCATCCCCGAAATACACAATTGAGTAAAACTTTGTTTTTATTCTAATATATATGGCATTTTTCACGGCTTCACTCGACACGCTGTTGTGATTAAAAAGTTTAATGGAGAACAGTCTTTGGCTGTCTATATCATCCTGACCAGTGACGAAACCAGGCTACGACGACGACGGACGAATACTGCTTTGAACGGGAATTATAAGTCAGACGGTAGAATGGGACTTTCTTTTTAAAGACTTGCCGACGAAAGTTAAGAATAATCTAAGCATTGGTAAGAAAATGGTTGCTTCTGTTTTAGACAAATCAGGACATTACATAACAGTGTCGGTTGAAGACTAAAGGACAGTGGTCTCACATTGATACGTCAACATTTGCTTGCCCAGATTGTTAGAAAAAGTTCGAGAAAAGCGTCCTTGAAGCAATGTCGTCCTTCACCACGATAACGCGTCATTGCATTCCGCTAAGGCAACGGTAACGTGTTTGAAGGATTTAAAGAACTGGAGACGCATCCGCCATATAACGAAGGCACCTTGCGACTTTCTTTTGTTCCCTAAAATTAAAGACAAACTTAGTGGCCCACAAACCCTGAACCGGCGGTAAATGCGTTCCATGAAGCTATTGAAGAGGTCCCTAAGGAAGTCTGGTCCAATCGCTTTTTCCAATGTTTCCAGCGAATGCAAGCATTATAAAGGTAAGGATTATTAGGACGGGACTGGTCTCAAGACACCTGGAAAGGTGACTAGGGTTCTTATTGTCATTTGAGATCTTGAAACCAAACCAGACAGTTACAGATGGCAAGAGACTTTTTTCGAAAGTCTGAAGGTACAATTTATGGTACTTTAAATGAATAGAAAAAAACTGTGCACGGTAGGAGTGCGTTTTTGCTAGTGATCATGGTCCTTCCATGTATATGTTCTTGGTTCTAGCGCCTTGCACAATGTGCCGTAATTTTATTTATTATCAACTTGCCTAACAGTTATGAAGCATTACTCATAATGGTACGTTAATGTGATAAATTACGAAGTTTAGTAGTAATAAGTATTCATTATCATCAGTATATGGCCGTCCACTACTGGACGAAGGCCTCTCCCAAGGAGCGCCAATTATCCCGGTCTTGGGCAATTCGCATCCATCTGCTGTCAGCCACCTTCTTCACGTCGTCGATCCATCGTGCCGAAGGGCGCCCTACTCTACGTTTGCCTAAGCGCGGCCTCCAATGTGTTAGCACATGTCGGCTCCAGCGACTCTGTCCACCTGGAGATATGACGGGCCCACTTCCACTTCACCGAACAACTTCTCTATCAAAGCACATACCCTAGATATAGATTGTAGAAATAACTCGAGCCTCTAACGCAAAATATCCTAGATATTTTGTGTTAGAGGCAGAGTACAAATAGACAGTAGGCTATCGTGGGTTATTCAGGTTGCTACAGTAAAAACCAGAACCAGAAGGTTAATATACATGTTTAGAACACAGCGTGTTTGTGTGACACAGCCACCCAACAAAAATTAAAAACGGTATACATCGCCCTCTGTCAATCGGTTATTCAATATTGTATCCCGTTTTGGGGGGGACCAGCTAAATCACAAGTTCTAGAACTTGAGAAAGCACAGAGAGCCATGCCCAAAGTTTAGAACAAGAAGCGAATTATATATCTTACTGCTCAACTATACGCTGAAAACCAAGTTCTTACAGTGAGACAGCTCTTTGTGCTCAGATCAACCTCTAAGATTCACCAAAGCGAAACTCCTCCTAAACCTGGTAAAAAGCGCAGCAAGACGTCAGTGTGTCCCATAGTTCGCAGTAGAACTGCTTTCGCTAGACGACAATTTAAAAATCTAGGTTGTAAGGTTAAGTTAAGAAACATAGCAACAAGTTGGTTACTTCAACACGCAAATTTCAAACTCACATGAACGCACGCACATACGAACGCATATACGAGTACATACACACATACAAATACACAACATACACACAAACACTCATACTCACACCCACAAACACGCATCACTTACTTACATTACGCTTTTTTTTTTTCAATTACTTAACACTACCTAATACTATCCACATTTAAATTTTCTTGTTCTAACTTCTTGTACGAAGAAACGAAGGATAAAATCTATATATTGAATAGTAGGTAAGTTATACTAACTTATCTTTTAGATTATGTACTTTAATGTTCGTTCTCTTTGTCCTAAATGTACCATATTAAGTCACCACATTTAGATGAGCACTGTTTCCAAAATCCAGGTTTTGGCCTAGTTTGGAAACCAGTTTCAGTACCAATTGTAACAAATTAAACAGCAAAGTTTTAAAAAAATGATTGTAAAAACTAATAATTTATAAGCTAATATTGATTCCTCGTCCATTCCAATCGAGCGTCTTGAAGACGTCCTCCAACGCATTGGTAAACAATCTCTGAGGTATAAGATCCGTAATAACCCTTGAGAATAACTTGTACACGTGGCTCAGGAGTGATATGGGGTGGTAGTTCTTCAGTAGGCTTCTGTCTACTTTTTTGAAGAATAATACCACTACGCTCCTGCTGCATGCCTCCGGTGTAGTGCCAGTATGGATGACGAAATTAAACAGCTTAAAGAGCTCTATTAACAAAGTTCCTTCGGCTTTCAGGAGCTCTGTATAATTTAGTCTTCACCTGGAGTTTTATTGTTATTAAATTGTCGTAGCAGGATTCTAATCTCGCCCAGATTAGTGTCAGGGAGCTCGTCTGTAAGGTGACGTGTCAGTCTAGCACGCGGCTCATTCACGCTGTGGGCTTTGGGTGCGATCGTTCGTGAGGTGTATAGATCCTCATAAAACTTTTCGGCTTCAGCGACAATCTCTGTCTTAGAGGTGACGATGGTGCCATGTGTTGTTTTGAGTTTGGACAGGTGACAACTGGAGGCGTGAGGCTTGACGTAGAATTTCGAACCCTTGTTTCAAGCAATCGCATCCTCATTCGATCGAGTATTCGATTGCCGAATGTCTCTTCTAACTAATCTCTTTACCTGCCTGCTAAGTGCCTGACTCAAATATTGTTTCAAGTATTCATTACACGGCCCAATTTCACATGTCATTATTCATATTGCCCGGGCATTATAAAATTTCCAAGTTTTAGATGAGCCAGCATACTCAACCGATCTAAAATGCAACATATTTGGGATGAATTGGGAAGTTTTTTTTTATTGTTTAATGTTTTAATTTAGTTAAATAAAGAAACCCAGGACATTAGAGTAACACATAAACTTAGTATTTATTATATGGAATAACAAAACAAATAATATATATCGAAATAAAAACGAAACAGTTGGTATAATAAGTAATAATGTAATTAAAAATAAACCCAGATGGTTGCGGAGTTTTGTCAGCAAAGGAAAATAACAATGATAATAAATTATTCAAAGGATATGCAAAACGTACAACTTAAACTGGTACTAAGACTAATTGTTTATAATGAGTGTTTTAATTTTGTAGTTATATAAATTTCAGTAAATAAAATCTTTAAAAACCAACATCAAGTTGTTTTTATATTACTTTCCCTATATCGTATTAGAACTATAAAGAAATGAGTAAATCAATTCCCTTTAAATTACAAAGTACAGTCAACACGTAAATTCATTAATATAAAATGAACGCGTATTGGCTGTTGACATTCAACGAACTTCGATTTTCAGGTCAACGCATCGAGACATAATAACCCTACTTCTGCAATTCCAGTAACCGGCTGCTCCCGTACCCATGGCGACCGTCAATCGATACTAACGAAAGTGAAAGTACCGGTGCAAAACTTTTGATAAACTTTGTTAATACGTCTGTGAGTATTTTAAAAACTATACCTAAGTTATAACTTCATATTTCAATAGTACTTCTAAGTGATAAACAAACATCTAGTATAGTTTAATGATATATTTAAAGATGTCTAAAAAGGGATTCTGAGTCAGTTGTGTCCCGTAGTAGTATGACGTCACTCATTGAGGGACTACGACAGGGGCGAGGCCCGCGTCGCGCGTGCGCAAAGATGACTATAAGTGACGCATCTAAAATGAGCCATTTTGTGAACTTTACCCTATCCGCTCAAACCGGTCAGAATAATTATTTTTACGAGTTAGAAAAAAAAAAGTCTTCTTAATAAATATATTTAAATTATACCTTACGTGTATTGAAAAAAAAAATTAGTGGTAGAAATTTGCGATTTTGTCTCGTGATTTTAGTCTTTAGCGTAAAAACGCGTACGTTTACGTTCAGACTGCGACAAACTATTACTACAAAAGTACTATCGAGTACACACACATTACTTTCTACTTTGAACTATAAACATAATTTTTTAAAATATTTGTGCTTCCAAAATTAGTAATAAATATCTTATTAAGAAAAACAAGTTTTTTGTTCATGTAAAGTTATTATGTAGTTCTTACACAAAGTGATTGTAAAAACCTGTTCATATTTAAAACTCTGATTTTAACGGATAGTTCGTAATTCATATACATTCATTCATTTAACTCAGTTGACACAGTGCCTTATAAAGTGATAGCAATAACATCGTGCCACATGAGATTATAATTGGCGATAGGAGCTATAATCAGAAGGTAAGTACTTAGATTAAGAGCACACGAAAAATCGATACTGCCGCAAATCTTTATTTGGCAAGCTACAGAGGATTCGTGCTGGTAAACATCGATAGGTTTTCTATAAGTAAAGGAATGACGAACACGAAACAATACATTTTTCTTTTAACTTTAATTCTAATGATTTCATTTATCATAAACACAGTTTGAAATATAGTTTATAATCTAATAGGCAGACGACAAAAATGTTTTCTGTACGTAATAGTACACGCTTGCCGCGTTTCGTGGAAACGCTCAATACCACTAGCGTAGAAATTAAAGTACTCGCCAACACCAAAGCCTCGGCGAGAATATTATTTCACTCAAAGCTCCTGCGAATGTAAACGATGCATCAATATTGTTGCGACTGACTGTACTTGTAACAATGTAGGTACTATTATTAATAGTACCTACATTGTTACGATGAACGGGTGATTCTGAATAATTAATGTGATACTGTGCAGTGTGCAGTATATGGTGTGAATTTAGAAACTGTTGCTTTTTACACTTATATTATATATTTACACTTATATAGTATATTCGGTATCGGATCGGCATTTACAAATAACTAATTTTGATAGAGATAGTAAAACTATCGCTCTCGAATCGAAGGGAGAATGGAATGAAAAAATGTTAAGACTTCTATTATATTTTGGTTTTGATGACGCTCGTATCTTTTATCGTACGTAAACTCAAAGGTTTTTTAATATCCCTGTGTTTAAATATAATACTTTAAATATAATAACTATGACCACTGATGAAGAACGCATGACTGACAAGAATATCATCTGATTTAATTGATTTGACCGTCAATTGAATTGAAATTGAAATCAATTAAAACTTTGTCATATCTTCTTAGGATAGAATGAACACACAATTATTTTTTTCTTTTATTTTTTTTAACTTACGGTTGAGAAAAGGATATGCTGATTAATGAATTTTATAGCATTTTTTATAACATTCGCAGACTGAAATTTTCCCAAAAGAAAACATGTCAACAATAGATAAATCACGATGCGACGACCATCAATAATAATAATATTTATAACAGAAAAACCTTGTTACATTTGCATTGATACAATAACATTTACCATAAAGGTGTACGTATAGAGACTATGTGTAAATAGAGATTGAGAGGACGATATATAGGCCTCTGTCTGTCCGTGCATTTTATTACAACTTTAACACTCTCAACACTAGCCTAAGTACATGGCCTTTGAGAGTGCTAGAGTTGTGTAAAATAAGTGGAACCGAGTCATATAGTCCATCCTTATAGAACTTCTCATAGTCTATCCAACATGTTGCCATATTCTTACGATTACGGCGTAACTGTTGGCTAATAGCCATATCTATGAGGAGCTTTTTAGTGCCACGGGTCTCGCTTCTGCATGCATTCTGAGAAACAGAAATTAATAATTAAATAATTTTACTCTCAGAGATCAATAGATATTAGATGCTTATTATTGTTGAGTCCTGTCTTACTTACTAACAGCATCAATACAATTTTAGTCCAGACGGAACTCATACCTATATAAGTTACATAACAATAACAAAGTCTCTTTTGGATAGGTGCCAAATCCGATTCAGGTCATACGTATGAGTATCAGTGACCTATATTTAGCATATAATCAAGTCCAGAACATTGAAGACCAAAAAGAGGGTTAAAAGGTTGATATGTGTGGTTTATTGTCAAATTTTGGGCAGGTAAACGTAACTTAAAACGATAAAAATACAAAAAAATATTTGTATTAATTTATTTTAAATATATACATATATATATTTCTTTATTGTACTATCAAAATTTACAAATTAATTAAACTGAAACACTTACATTTTATTTTGATTAGTTGAGTACTAGCGTCTGAACTAGGCCGAGCCTGTATCTTAGACGCCAGTTTCTTCCAGTGACACATTACTGATAAACAATTAGGTTCGCACTTATAATTCACTAATGAATACAAAATCTTAAACACTACACCAATATTCTTAGATATTTGCACAACAATTTTTAACTCATGTCCAGGAAAAATAGAATAGGTAATTAATCTGTAAGTACCCTCCACCCGTTAATTAATTCTACATCAATACCACTATATAAATTACATTTCTTTATATATCAAATCAAATCAAATAATTTATTTGCATGAGACAGGTTTAAGTTCATAATAAATGCATATGTGCGCTGTTTCATAACCTCAGAGAGGTGTGCAGACATTAAAAAAAGAAAAATAAAGTAATTAAAAAAATTATATAATCAATATCTACACCATTGTTAATACTATACTATACTTACAACAACTAATAATATAATACCACATAATATTTTTTTTTTTATATTATAGGGGGCAAACGAGCAGACGGGTCACCTGATGGTAAGTGACTACCGTTGCCCATGGACACCTGCAACTCAAAAGTCACAAGTACGTTGCCGGCCTTTGAGATAGGAGTACGCTCTTTTCTTGAAGATTTGAAGGTCGTATCGGTCCGGAAATACCGCAGGCGACAATTTGTTCCAGAGATTGGTTGTGCGAAGCAAAAACATTTATTATATTTTATATGATAGGCACACAGTTACGGTAAAAGCTTATTCTTTGCAATTAACAATTATTACAAAATATATTTAACACTGTTTTTGGCATTCTGTACGTGTTTTATTTTGTAAATTGTATGTATTTTATAGTGTATGTGTGCGTATATTTGTACGTATATGTGTGAGTATATATGTGTGTATATATATATATATACGTACACTTTATGTTTTATTTAAAGGTTCTCATCTGGCATTAAGCTTAACTGGACACCTATTTTGGTGCAAACGCGAGACATATTATTGTTCCTCCACTGTTTCCTTTTATGTACTTATTGTATTTTCTGTACATCGATTTCTGTTTCATTATTTTTTTATAGATATAAGAATATTATTTGGAATAACTACTTGTATCTCAGCACCAAAATAAATGGATTTTCTTTCTTTCTCTCTTCTTTCTAATTCACATGCAAAATAACATAATCAATTACACAATCTGATATAAAATTCATTAATTACATACATTAGTCAAAGTTATTTATAATGTCAAATATTTAAATAGATACATTAAAGTTACATGGTCATGTCAATTTTAAAATAGTAAAATGAAAAATAGATATAGGAACTTGTATCACAATTTATCTAACAAAAAATCTGCGACATTATTATAGCATTTTTCGCTCAGCAGTTTTCTTAATTTTTGTTTAAAGTTATTCACATCAGACTCCTTATTATTTCTTGGCAACTTATTATAGATTTTAGGCGCCATGGCGAATACACTATTATGCATTAGAGTAGTATTTGTTTTACATATGTGTAGGCGACTTTTGTCTCTTTGCGTTCGGCCAAATGCGTCAGAAGCCAAAACAAATAAATTTGGATTAAGTTTAATAAATACAGCTACTTCGAATATATACAGAGAAGGTAATGTCAATAAATTATATTTTGTAAGTATGTTGTTTTAGTTGTTGTTCAGTTCAGTTGTTTTAAGAGAGAACATTGCTTAAGAACAATGTCGAGACAGCGTTTCTGTGCTTTAAATATTTGTTCTTTATGTACAGAGTTCCCCCAAAAAATTATACCAAACCTAAGAACCGACGCTACTATACCATGGTATGCTGTTAGAAGTGCGTCGATATTAATTATTTGTGACAATTCATGGAGTACATACGCTGACTTACTGACCCTCTTGCATAATAAAATTGTTCTATATGTGGTTTCCATGTTAATTTACTATCTATGATTACACCGAGAAACTTAGTGGAGCTTACTTCTTTTAACGATTGGCCATTAGCACAAAACTCTTTCATTCTTTATATTATGAAATGAAACAAGTCAAATGCAAACATTTTGTTATTAATACTCTTTACAGTTCTTTTATCGTATTGAAACACTGGGAAACACTCCTCTGAGAATACTTGATAAACTTTCATTGCATTGAACTCTGCATGACATCCTTTCCCGTTATCAGGTGTAACCTCATTCTTCTAATACGTTTCCAAAATAGAAATTGGTGGATCAAGTCATCTCTTTCGTTCTTCACTATTATATAACTTTTATACTTTTCGTATCTCTTGTTTATTACCTCTAATTGTTTTGTCAGTCTCATGTTAGCCTTAAATTGTTTGACCTTTTCTTTTGACTTACTTTTTAGAGTTTCTTGTTTTTATTTTGTGTGTTTTTGTGGTTGTTGCTTCGTAGGGTGAAGGGTGTATTCACACGCAGTAGAAAGTTGCCATTGACATCCCAACTGGGGCATAGACAAACGGTAATGACACGCTCTTAGAATTACTTGATCTTAAACTATTTGCATGGAATATTGGTCGCGACCCCGGTAAAATGCCTGTCACTACCGGGCCATGGAGCATGGCGAGCACTTCTGCCTCCAAAACCCACGGGGAAGTCCCAACCAACGCGCACGCCACCTCCGTCGACACGGTGCGATGGATACGTATGGCTCTAACCGCCATAACCCTCTAAGGGCGCCAGAGGCGCGCCCTATTCTGGGCTGAAAGTATTGGCCATTTTCGCGCCTACAGCCCCGGGGAACTCCAAAACTCGAGCCCCTGTCTGGGTGAGGTGCATCCTCACACCTACAGTCCAGAACTCAACAGTAAGTGTAGCAAGTGAACTACCCATCAGCCATGCAGCCCCTGGTTACGCACCAGAACATGGGATTCGGGGAAATTTTTTAGAGAGATTTTCTTCTTCGCAGTCCGGGCGGCTAAGCCAAGACCCTCGTCCCCGATCGGTATCACGAGACATGACCACGACTCCTTTTGGGATTACAATATTCCGACGGTGGCAAGGAAACTGAATTTCCCATGCCTGCTCGGTGGCAGTGTGAGGGCCAACAAACTCACGGCCTCTCTTTCAAAATAATAAATAAAAATAAATTTTATCAATATTCAGTAAATTTTATAACACCATTTTTATTAGTAGGCTATGAATATAACTAATAAAAATGGACACTATTTTTTATATTTTTAAATATATTTTTTTTTATAATAATGTATTTAAAAATGTAATTTATATGTTTTGTAAAAGTTAATAAAGAGAATAACTAATAATAAATAAACTGAAAATCAAGGAAAATTTTTAAATAAAACCAGACAAGTCCTCGTGCACCGAGGGTTACGTAAGTAAACAAACTTGTATTTAAGTACGTCCATCTCGGGAACTAATTCTCTAAGATTTTGCCCGTCTTTTCCAAAAGACAAACTTAACTTTGCGGTTCTAAAAAAACCCTCACACACATCGATGTACGATAAAGTTAACTTTCCAACAATTTTTTTATGTGATATAACAATAAAAATAATCACTGTCGGATTTTTTCTATTACTTATGCCATCAGACCTTGCTTCTTACGAAATTTCATGGTTCTAGGTCAAAGAGAAGTATCCTATGGGTTTAGATTTATCTGCGAATCTTCAAATTTATTCAAATGTAAGGCCTAATGGCAGTATTTTTTTATTGCGTTGATTTAGAAGCTTGATTTTTTACAACTTCAAGTGACCGCAGACTTAAGTAATTGGCATTAATTTCAACTTAATGCGTCCACGGGTTCCTGAGAAAACGGGTTTTGATAGACAGACGACTTGTTAATTTTTTAGAGAATAGAGGCAGGTACAACAAGTTTATGATTTTTACGTATGTTAAAAGGGTGTATGCACCTATATCAATTTTTTTACAGAACTTTTAATTTTTATGAAGGTTAATCAGGTTTTCAAGAACATTTTGACATGCCATCGTCTTTATGTTTAATTCTTTAAATTTCTACCTCAGTGAATCATGATTGCCTAAGTTATAAATTGCTCGCATAGACATCTTCTGCAGCACGAAGATAGATTGAATATCTATCTTCTATCTTCCGCATACAATCCATCCCAGCTACCTACCTCAGGTCATCAATCCATCGGGCTGACATCAGTTAAATTAGGAAGAGGAATAACAAAAGAATACATAATAACTACAAACATCAGATACAAAACAGTCCACTGTCCAGTAGGTACGTGATAATAAACAGTTGATGAGATATGCGTTGAAAATAATTAAATTACTTTTTTCAATCTAGTACTGGTAGGAGTTCTCTGTCGGTCTATAATAACTATTGTATTGTGAACCTGTTGAGTAATATCGGATGTTAGTGAAACGCTCCCGAAAACGTAGACAGACGATAGTACTAATGGTACCTTTGATGATGGGTAAGTATTTCTTTTAGCATTTTTCACGAACCATCATGTTAGTACAGTTCAATGAAACGATAATTTCATAAAAAAGAGAGTATTTTTTCATCAGGATCGATTTTTTCTGACCCATCATCAAAGGTATCATTAGCACTATCGTCTGTCTTCGTTTTCGGGAGCGTTTCACTAACACCCGGTATAAATGGAACTAAACAATATTTTTCTAGTTATTTCTTTGAATGTGCATAGTTTCAAGATTGCAGTTAAAAGTGAAATGTCTGTTTTCTTATGTCTTATCCACCCATGGGTTGATTGTGATTGTCAGCTAGTGACATGTCACTAGCTGACAATACTGATTATTATTTAACTCATAAATTCATCACTATTCAGAAATACCCTAGATCTGTGTTATTTGTAGAAAAACAGGTACCATCTTACACTATGTGTTCGTCTAAGCTGCGAGGAACAAAATCTCTTTAAAAAGAAACTTCGGTTCCCGATGACGGGATGAGAGACAGCGGCGGGAGGATAGTAAGGACTGCTCTACCATGTGGCCTGAGTAACCAGAAATGATTGCCCCTTAATCACCTCTACACAAGTTTACCACGTATCTATGCAATAGGTGTAATATTGGCAACACTGTATGGTTTTAGTCACATCGACTCCTCTTTATCTTGTTCTCGATAGGTTGCCACACGTTAAAAAGAACAGGTAATTGTTAAACATAAACAGCGTACTTATTCAGATATAATATTTATTGATCATACAATATTGATACAAACAGGAATGCTTCAATCTTAAATCCTTTATAAAATTCTTAAGTTACTTCAACAGTTTAAGCATAATGCAAGATCGGCAAGTCAAAGATCTCAAGGCTAAAACTTAATGAACCGCTTATTAATTATGCAGAGAGCAGCCCAAAGTGGCTTTGGTGGATAAGATGGATTAACAGTAATTATTTATTTATAAGTGATCTGCATTAATAACAAGTAGGCTTATTTATCTGGCTTACTGATACTGATTTGAAGGAACGGAATTAATTAGCTTTAAAAATTGAGTTGAGTTTTTCTCCACCTTATAAAACTTTCGCTATAAACGTTGCCTATAGATATTATTGTAAGCGCAAGCATTCTAAAGCCGATTGAAAAAAAGTAGCCGATAGTTTTTATTGGCTTTTTGTACTAACTTTTAAACTTTCGCGTTCCATGATATAATTACGTATTTAAACGGGAATTAACGGGATCACGAAAAGGTATTACATACCTCTGAATTGCCTGATGTTTCGACCAGATTGCACTGGCCGTGGTCACAGGCTGACTGGCTCAGCGGTGCACGCCGTCCGTCGTCGAGATCATTAGGGCAATTCAGAGGTATGTAATACCTTTTCGTGATCGCGTTAATTCCCGTTTAAATACATAATTGGCTTTTTGTGTTCTCACTCACACTCTCTATTGCAGTTTGCAGTGTGAACCTATTAATAATTGTTGCTAATTGTGTTTAAAGGTGTTAATCGTGAACTTGATATAATAAATTGTTTGATTTGACTTTAAATTACTCTTTTGCCGTAAGTAAGATAAAAGTGAAAGTGTTTATTAAAGTTAACATTTATAAACAGTAATAATATAATGTGAGAAAGTAACTTAATAAGACATATTATTACAATCAACACAATAAATCAATCATTCATTTCTCTGTTGGCGAGTTTTATACAAATAAATATATACATTCCAATAGTTACAAAAACCATGTTAATTACTGCTATTTTCATCAATGTGTATCCCAGGCTGATCATTGTCCAAATGATGTTGTATAACTCATTGTCATCTTCATGAGACTGCTCATCCCCAGCAGCAATGGTTTCAAGATCAGAGTAGGCCATTTCTTCATTTGTCATCATTCTGTCTGTTTGTACCTAGACTCGAAGTTGTTTGATCACCAGAAAAGTAGACCTAAAAAAAGCAAAACGAATCCTAATTTAGACATTTTAGGCGCTTCAAGACATTTAGAACATGAGCGTCGACTCTTAGTCGCGAAAAACGCTCCCTGGTCATAAAGAAAAAAAATATATAACTGATAGTGTTTCTTTAGAAATATCAGATAACAACGAACGACCGGAGATTTTATAATTGGTAAATACCCACTTGTTGGAAAGTTACGCCTGTCAAGTCCAGAACTGGAACAAAGTCTGACTTCCGAGGTTGGAGATTCCGAAAATATAGCTTCAATCGTAAGTACTTATTGTAATGACATACTAAGACGCATTTTAAAATTATTATGTTAGACCTCATTTACTACATTTTTCGATCCATAAACGAAATGCGTGGCTAAGGCTTGTCATAGTTTTACTATAATATTATCCAAAATCCCTAATTCATCATAATTCAGCTATTGAAATTTTTGTTAAGGTGGTGTTAAATTCTCAGACAGTTACACACTACTTATCGAACAATGCATCCTGTTCCAGCGCAACAGAATTAAAGTATCATATCTCTCAAGTCTCACTCACTTTTCTGCAAACTTGTGGGTGTCAAATTGGTTCTTGGTGAAGGTTCTTAAAACCACCGTTTTTGAATTAATTTTATCGAAATCACACGTGGTTTACAAAGTGGAAAAAGTGTGATTAGAGTGGATCAATATTGGCAAGATTTATATTGCGATTCTTATAAAGCTATCCCTAATTGCAAATAGTTGCTTATGCAGATGATACAGCACTGTTGATAAACGGGAAGAGCTGGGATCAGACACGTCTGTACGCTGAGGACGCTCTAAGAGAAGTCATGAACTTTTTGAATTCCAATTTACTAACACTCAATGTTGCTAAAACCAAGTACATATGTTTTTCTCAGCGGCAAAACACACTTCTTGACACAATTCACCTTAAGGCTCATTCATGTCATCCTGAATCTAAAACATGTTGCTGTGGTGGCATGGAGAGCACCTTAGAAATTAAATATCTCGGAGTCACTATAGATAGTGCACTTTTGGCAATCACATATTAATAACACCATAAATCGTGTTAGGAAACTGATGCCAATATTTCGAAAATTGAGAAACTGCTAATCCCGAGACACTCAAAATGGTGTACTACGCCCTGGCACAATCAATTATATCGTATGCTATTTTGGCTTGGGGAGGTTCGGGTACAACCTGTATGATCAGACTTGAGCGTGCACAAAGGGCAGGTTTAAAAGTTCTGTCAAATAAACCTCGGTGGTATAACACAGCTGCCTTGTATCGGGAATGCGGTGTCCTAACAGTTAGACAATTATTTATTTTACAGGTGGTAATGAGAAGGCACACAAATATCTCCTGTACCCCTACAGGTTCGGGCCGTAAGAATGACAGATTATGCTTCACTGAATCCATAAAACAGCTTTAGCAAGGAGACAATACTATATTATAAGCACACGGATTTATAACAGAGTGAACAATAGATTAAACATATCCATACTAAACTACAGTCAAGCTAAAACTCAAACCAAACAGTGGCTTCTACAATTACAATACACAGAAACAGAAGCATTAATCAACTAAAAAGAAAAATATAAATGTAAAGAAATAGCACGAACACACACATACACACACAAGTACGCACGCATGCACACGCACACATACACGCACACACACACACACACACACACACACACACACACACACACACACACACATACACACACACACACACACATACATACACACACACACACACACACACACACACACACACATACACCCACGCACATACGCATACACACACTTACTTTACTTATTTACTATTTACCTTTTTTATGTTTTTGGTTTTGTCTTAATTCATAAAGTTCTAAGGCAATCACTACCACTGCTACTTCTTTGTGGAAAATTTCAACTAAGTACATAATATCGTGCCAAGTATGGAAGGCGCAGATAGCTGTCATACAGTTAATACTAGGACAGCTGTCAACGTTTAACATATCAAACACAGTTGTTTATTGAGTAAAATTGAACTTTCTTCAATAATTGTTAGTAGTATTAGTGATATGGAGGTAAAACTTGTATTTTTGAACCAATAAATATTATTATTATTATTATATAATACGTACGCGTACGCTTAAAATGCTTAGTAAATTAAATTCCTTTAACGTGGAACATGCTTTGAAAAACACTATATTCAGGAACTATAATGTCATTCGAAAATTAAAAGCCAACGTGCCGAGTTTTTAAAGGCAGTCGTTTTGTGAATTGGTTCACTATATGATATGGAAACATTTAACTATTAGGTGCTGAAATAACAAAATAGTAAACGCAGCGACAAAATAAGAAAGGTAGCACCGCCTTTAGCTGACTTGTCCTAACTATAAAATACATATCTAGAAATCAAAAGAGTACTGAAAGAGACAAATATCTTTTGACCACCCTATGCCCCGTGAAGAAAAATCTTACCTCGACCTCCTTAATCCAACCTTGCCGCAAAATCCGTTCTTAGCTGACGTGTTCTACCCTTATCAAATTACCTCCTATGCAAAATTCATCTTCATAGGTCAAGTAGTTTTCGCAATATCGTGACAAAACTCGTCAGTATATTGATAGCGTTTGCTGTACATTCTCGGCATAAGTCAGTATAAGAAACATGCAAATAAGTTGTTATCATCAGTCAGAAGAAACTATAGGCGGTTTTATCATGTAAACCTATTACAGCAAACAGTCTTAAACTAAACCCTAACAAGACTAATATTATATTATTTAAAACTACTGCTAAAAATAATTGCACACTAGATTATGACGGGGGGATAAAAAATAAGTTACTGTAGATGCCGTACAATTTTTGGGGGTATATATTGATGAATTTTTAAATTGGAAACATGAACTTGCTCACTTAGAAAAGAGAGAAGTCTTCGAGACGTAGTCAGCATAGAACATCTAAAAATAGTGTATTATGTATTAATAGAGTCAAGCCTCAGGTATAGTATCCTTTTCTGGGGCGGAAGCTATGATTATAACATTCAGCGAGTTTTTATTTTACAAAAACGGGCTGTAAGAACCATTGTACGTATAAGACAAGATGTGTCGTGTAAGAGATATTTCCAAGAATTAGGCATATTGACAGTTCCTGGGTTGTACATCTTAGTATTGTTAACAAATTTTTCTAAATATATATTTATGAATAAGAATCTGAAGATGAAAGAAAGAAAAGAGAGAGTACGTGCAGGAAAGATTTTCAGGGCCAATTAGTACCTAAACTTAAAATAGTTACAGTACAGTACAGCTTATAATTCTATCAGAATGTTTAAAAAACTACCCACAGATTTAAAAGGTCTAATTTAAAGCAGCAAATTCGAATCCAAATTAAAAGCGTTTCTCTTGAAAGGGTGCTAATATTCTGTCGAAGATTTGTGATCTATTTTTTTCTGAATATTGTTTAAAGTTGTTGTTAATTTTGTTTTGTAAATTGATTCAAACACAATGTAACAGTTGTTCTTGAATAAATATACTGAATACTACGATAAAAAATGTTAAAGGGTACACCACCAGGGGAAATCAGAAGAAAATTAAATTTTGAAAGGGTCTAGGGGTACTTAGATAAAAGGTTTTATTACTTATTAAGTTACTGATTGAAGTGAACAACAAAAGCGGTAGGAACTTTCTTAATAGTTGAGAAGCTGGAGTATAAAATTAGAGCTACTTAATTCAATTTTAATTTAATAAGTCCTGATATTTGTAATGAAATTTGATTTTTGAGTATTTATTTAACATGAAACTAAAATACAAGTTACGTCAAGTGAAATTAAATGGGCGCTTAAATACAAGCCAACTCCACCCTGACCGGGGCGCTGACTGTGCGGTAACTGTAAGGTTTCCCAAAATCAATCGGGGGGTTATCTTCAAAATGGTTTCTTTTTAAGTGCGTGCTTACTCTCGACACTCGATATTGATATGCCTCCAGGAGGGCAAATATATAAAACACTTGTTTGCCAACTCATTGATATCAAAGTCTACTTAGGTACATGCGGTTGTGTTCTTTGTGTTGAATAGGGTCATCAGAGTACCTACCTTGAAATTGGTAAAAGAGGTGGCAACGCCAATTACAGCTTATCAACGAGATTGGCACTAGACTTCTGACAATAATATTCTGAAAAAGAAAAAAATATTAAATAAATGGTTCTAATATTGATATCAAGGTATTGAATATTGAAAGGAGTTCATTTTTACCTAAGGTTTTTACTTACTACTTACCTTGGCGGTGGTTTGAGTACTAATACAGTACGTTCATCGCGTATAATACGTAAAAGGCTTGCCTTAGTGCATTTTAAATGACTCGAACGCTATTTTATGACGGGGAGGGCTTATGATTATAGTCCACTTGCATTGGTAATAAAAAAGATCAGAAGAATATGAAAGGCGTCCTTCTAGATAATGACTGAATTGAAAACCAGAATTTTAAATTTTTATAACATTATAGCTAATGTTTCGCTTCGCTAACTAAATTATTTTTTTAATTTGATGAGTTTTATTTAATAAAAGACGAAGTAAACGTTGTTATAGTTTCCAGTACCACTGCACGGTGAATCATAGGTATAGGCACAGCGAATGGTGGTGTATTTTATAAGCCTGGTACAAAGAGGAGAACGGGAAAAAGGAAAATCAACTTGGACAGTTTCGATTTAGAGTCGACCAGGAATAAAGTAAAATAATTTTATATTATACGAAAAGAAATTCCATTAGTAATAAAACTATTATAACTTCAACGGAGGAAGAGGACGGGACGTGTCAGTGTGACATGTCAAACTTATAACAGCCCTCTTTTTGCGTCGGGGTTAAAAAGAGACTGTGCGGTATCCACTTATGACTATGACGGCCATAACTTGTGGCGAGGGTCCCAAAATTGCAACATGAGAGGTAGTCAGGGCCAAGCCAAGTCACAAAGAGCCATGAACCGCTCGATCCCAAAGTAAAGCGTGACCTAGTTCGAGTAAAGTACAAATTTTAAAGAGACATATTTTAAAGTAGTTTTACAATTACAAATTGAACGTTATTTGTTGAAAGTGTTACATACGTGGGGTACACTGAAAGTTTGGCGTCCCTCATTAATAAAACAATTTACATGTAAAGTAATATATTTACTGCTTTTCGAAGTATTTCCTATTACATTTTAAACACTTTTTCATTCGGCCAAACCATTATTGAAAACATGAGGACCAGAAAAACATGCCCTCAAACCGAGGGCATGTTTTTCACGTGCTGGTTGTAAGCTATCACAGCCTCTTCCAGTCCCGAAAATGTACCTATACATACCTCTCATCAAATCTTTAATTTTTGGGAAAATAAAGAAATCACATGGTGCCAAGTCTGGGCTATGTGCAGGATGGGTCATTAGCTCTACCTTTCCAGAAGCCAAAAAGTCTTGTTCGTGGTGTGCACCGAAGCATTGTCATAGTGCAATAGGATGCGACTTCTTAGTAGTTTTCCCCGAATTTTTTCAAAGACACTGTGCAAAAATATGGTGATGTACCACTCAGCATTGACTGTCTTTTGTTCTTCAAGTGGGATCGTGCAGACAGGACCCTTCTGGGTGAAAAAAAAAACGCCATAACTTTTTTACCGACGTTTCTCGCCTACCTTAATTTTGTTGGTTTGCTGTCACCTTCCAACACCCATACAGAAGACTGTTGTTTTCTTTCCGACATGTAACAGTATATCCATGTTTCATCTCCTGTCAAAATGCCATACACAACATTTGAACGTCCGTGATGGTACTTTAACAACATTTTTTCACAGCAATCAACACGAGTCCGTTTTTGTTCTGGGGTGAGTTTATGAGGAATCCAGCGGCAACAACGTTTTCTAACTTTAAAATGTTGGTAAGATTTTCTGAATTTGGCTCATACTAATCCCCAAATGTCTTCAAATCATAGGTGATACCCTGGTTTTCTTCAATTAGTTGCCTGACAATAGCCACATTTTCCTCAGTGATCGCAGTTGAGGGCCGACCTTCACGAATTTCATCATGGAGAAAAAAACGGCCACAATCAAATTCTGCGTACCAACGTCTTACGGTGCTCAAATGAGGTGCTTCCCTCCCAAAAGCATTTGCAGACAAGCAGTGCAGTCTTGCGGAGTCAGTGAACTTTTAAAGTCATAAAAAATGATCGGCCTAAAATCTTCATTCTTCTTTGACGATGAACTTCAACTTGTGATAAAAAGCAATTGACACGCGATTTCCTGTCAATTTTTTAAATCACTGATAGAGTTTCTTATGTTTAAAAAAATATAACATACGAAATTCAAACATATTTCAAAAATTTATGAGCGGCCAGGAGCGCAGACCTTTCAGTGTGCCCTATGTAGAATATTGAAAGGACACGAATACAATTCAATACGAATGCATTGCGAGTACAAACATACAAATATAATGCATCGAACAATTCAAATAACAATGTAGGTATAAATCTGTCTAAATGTATGAAAATGTATGGTTTAACAGAGTATTATTTAGTGTAGAAACACACTTCTGTGTCGTGTTGTGTCTAGAAATACGTTATAACAGTGCGCTGTGTTGACACAACACGCTATAATGTGTTTCTAATTGTAAATGTATGAAACCATTGATGTTTGATCAGCGCTCTAAAAATGGCACCAACTAAGCTGTTCTAGAAACTGTAGGGGAATGATAAAACGAGCGAATAAAATACTTAATACTTAGCAAACAATGGTAAGATACTGTTTTAATAACTTAAGCGGCATGAATTTGGGTTAGCGAAAAATTAACTAAACTGATGACCAATATTGATTAATAAAAAAACAGTCAGTCGTAGGACTGCACGTCAGAAGTGAAAACATAACTTCACAATGTATTTGCATATACATGCACACACATACATCTGTATTTATATATATAATTAGGTTAAAAATAAAAAGTAGGTAATAACATATCTAAATGTATACATAGGGTACACTGGAAGTTCTGCGCTCCTGGCCGTTCATAAATGTTTGAATTTCAAATGTTAAATTATTTTAAATATAATCAGGGGATCAGGGTCACGTGTCCTGACGCGAGTTTAACATTTTTTTGCCCATCCCAAAAAGTGTACAATGCCGCTAAAGAAGTTTTCACTTCAAAAACGAGCTTCTAAAAGTGTGATGCGTATATGTAATCCATTTTAGATATTAAAATTTTAGGCGTGCGACTGAATTACTAAGTGAGCGACTAGAAATACAGACAGGGCGACTTTAATATTAAGTTGGAGATTATTCAACATTAGTAGGGTAGGTCAATGGAACAGAAATGGCTAGATTTAGGTTAGGTTAGAATTGCGACCAAAACGCACGAGCTGAGCGAGAGAAACAAATTTAATAATTTTGACACTTAAAACTTAAATTTACAGCCACTAGTTTAAATGCTACCCAAAACAGTATACCTACTTGTGTGCTAGCGATGTGACGTTTCAAGTGTTGTAAAAAATGCAGAAACTATAATTTAGAAGTAACATTTTTAGGATAACTCTTAGTGTTTTAAAGTGTAATAATGGCACTATATCAAACCATAATTTTATGAAATCATATCAAATCAAAACCATTTATTTCAATTAAACCAATAATAGGTATTTTTAAATTGTCAGGAGTCAGTCAGACTAAGTCAGCCATGAAGCTAGTAGCTTGTTCCAATACGTAGATCCTATGGAGAAGAACAGGCAAGAAACTCCAAGGACACTCTTTTTCAAAATGTTTTTTACAAATTTCTGGTTACATTGCTTATAAGCGTAAATGAAATGTGAGGACAATGTAACATACCTATTATTCTAATTCTATCTTTTTCACTCTTGCGTGCGTGTAGAACACGTACCACAAGTATAATACAATCCGTTATGGAAAATAATAAACTGCAGATGCTTACATTAAAGTTTTTGTATCAAACTATTACAACATATATGTATTTACAGGGACATTTATTGTACGGCGTGGTTTATTGTGAGGATGGCTTATTAAATGTATGGCTGTAAAGTATGTAAGTAATAGTACTATCAGGCGCCACTATTTGTTATTTGACACGCCACTACACGATACAGCAGTGCAGTGTACACGGTACCATTGATGTGTTCATTCGTATCGTTTCTCCAATCTCTTCCATTAGAATGAGCTCAGCCGGTGCTCAGTGAACCATGTTATTTAAAACGCCGTATTTATTCACCCGTACGGATTGAAGCAGGTATGCCTGTTAATATATATTGATCGCTCACAATATCTCAAAATCATATTATACTCCCCATGGTTCAAGTTTATGTAACGATGAGTTTTTGTTTGATTAGATTTACATAACTAATATTTTAGTCTGCCTCGTTAGCGCTGTTATGTGTTTGCGTGAAGAGTCGAAAGTTGTCTTTTTTTTTAGAAGTTTCTCAGAAGGGAAACGGAGTCAAAGTTATGTTACGATAGGTCTATGACAAAGTTTTCTACCTGATCTAATTGCCTAACACTAATTAAATAGTTTGACGAAATCATACGCTTGACAGAATGCAGAGATATCCTGATATGAAATGTAATAAAACGATTAAAATGTGGGCAATAAAATTAATGTTTCAAAAAAGGGCCGTGGTCTTAATAAGAATAAGTCTAAATATACATACATCAAAAGAGTCTGAAGATCGGTTTCAGTTCCGATGCAGAAATTCTAATGGTTTTGTAAAATCGCTATTATACACTTTTATAGGAATCCTCATTGACAGTTGATTTTCTATTTATAATCAAAATTTAAAGAAAATAATTTATTCAAATAGTGAAATTCATTAAAAAGAATCAATAATAATACAAAAAAGTTAAAATAATACGTACGTACGTAAGTACTTGATCCCTAGACACTTGATGTGTGTAGAATTACTACAGTTAAAGCCACGGAGCAGATCTGCTCCAGATGGCCAGTAAATAAAGTTATAAAGTATTGGTGTCGCCACATCAGAAACTATTGTTATAAACAGCTAGGCACGCATTATAAGTTGATAACAATCACTTGAGAGCGGATGGAGGTACGGACAACATAGCAGTTACTGTTATTTGGTGATTTTGACAGTTTATAGCAGTAGCAGTGAGATTGTTGCTAACAGTATTATATAAAATGACTTCAGTGGGACAATTATTTTGTTTTGTAATAGTTTTACCTTATTTATGTTGCGTGATAGTTGCTGTTGCAAACGACTGCCCACCAAAGGAAAGTATTGCCTTAATAATCCGGGCGCCAGAGCCAAAAATAACGCGAAAAGTAGCGGTCTTTTAAAACAATACGATACATGGTTTAAAATTAAATAAAAAAAAATATAGAATAACATCCTAAAGTGTAACATTCAGTACTTGGAGTAAAAGGTACTAGTAGTACTTTTTTTTTAATTCATGTATAACTACGCGCAATCACTTGTTTACATCTAAGTTTAAAATTAGAAAAAATACGATCTTTTATTTACGGTTTTTCGTTAATAACCTTTTTATTTGTTCAATTAAAAAATCATATTTTTTAAGGTATCAAAGATATTGTTATTCCCCATCGATTCCAAAAACTCAAATTCAAATTATTCTACGTATTTTTCTTCAAATTGTAAGCCAAATATCGTATTGTTTTAAAAGACCACCACCCTCTATTGCTCTGGCGCCCGGACTATAAAACAAATCAATCTAAAATACATAAGTACGCTTGTTAGTGTAAGACATTAATTTTTTTAATTAATTGATTTGATTATTCAAATTTAAGCTCTGTATCGAAAACAGTCAATGAAATTAAAAAAAAAGCAATTAAACCTTATCTATAAAATACGTTGTTTCATATATAGTGTTGATCGAACGAATTCATATCATCAAAACATGTCATCGAAAATGAAATTAATTTTATTTTATTTAGTGATATTATTGATTCGTAGAGATCTCCAAGGTAGTCAAAATTCGACCACAATTCATTTTATTTCCTTTCCATAATATAAATCAAACTAGTGTATACAGTAACAGTTCCACTTATACTGGAAATTAATTTCCTGTATAAGTAGAACATGACAGGTCAATATGTATACTAGACACGTGTAGTGGCCGGCAGCCTGTCTGACGCTAACCCTTCTTGGGAATGTAATCGTATAATTTTCAGACGGGACAAAGGAAGAAGGTAAATTGGGGTAAGGGAAACGGATAGGACGAGGGAGCTAGGGTGAGGGATACCGCAAGTCTCAGATGGAGAAACGGGACTAAGACTGTAGTGGATCGAAGAAGCTGGGGTCGCGTACCCGTAAGTAAGTCCTGTGATTGGAGAGGCCACTATGACAGGGACATCAACTGGCCACTCTCTCCCGTATTAATAAATAATATAATAAACATCAAATAGAAGCCCGACATGTCCACCTATAAAATCATTTATGCTATAAAAACAATTTTCAAGTAAATATCCAAAACTTTAATTTTGATTTCAATTATTGCGACGGTAATTCTCTTATTACTTGAGGACTATGGTTATAAATTATAATTGACATTATGTAACTAATATTACATAATAACATAAGAATCTCTGGGATAAAGTTACCTCTTTTCTATGAGATAACTCTTTCATAATATTCATGGCTTTTTTCAGCATGTTCTCAAATCAGATCTTCCATTCTCCTTCCACTTCGAATTGAAGGTAAAGACAGAAAGATATATAAAGTGGTTTATTGGAGTACACACTTTTTGCTAAAGACTTAGAAATGCTCGCTTGGTAGATTAGCTCTGACAGACGTTGGCCGTTCCACTTATGTCATTGCCATCGTACCTACTCGATATATTATAAAAATATGTAATATTCTACATATTTATTTATCTGTCCGTCTCTCATAAGGCCCTCACAAGTTTCACTGATCTGAGTAAAGAAGTACCTTTCTAGAAATAAAATTCTTATTAATACTAGCAGCGCCCCGCGGTTTCACCCGCGTAAGTTCCGATCGTGTGGGAATATCGGGATAAAAAGTAGCCTATGCGTTAATAAAGGTCTCCAGCTATCTACATACCAAGTTCCATCGCAGTCAGTTTAGTGGTTTTTGCGTGAAAGAGTAACAAACATCCATCCATCCATGCGTCCATCCATCCAAACATTCACATTTATAATATTGGTGAGATAATATACATTTGTAGACTAGGAATTAGATTTAACTAGGTTATTAGAAAAATATTCCAACTTATTTTTCATATTCAGGTCCATCTATACAAATTAATAGAGTATAATAATAATTATATGCCCTAGCGTTGATGCCTTTACGAGTTCATGAGGAAAAGGATCTTGACAGACAAGCAGACAGATGGACAATAAAGTGATCCTTTAAGGGTTCCTTTTTTCCTTTTAAGGAACGGAACCCTAAAAATTACTTACTGTAAAAGGGGGACTCGCTCTTATTACAAAAACCGGGCTGGTTTTTGTAACAAGAGCGAGTCCCGAAATTATAGTCACTCTAAGGGGTGCTGATAGTAGCATTTATATTTATTTTATAAATCGCACTCAAAACCCGCCTTGAGAGTAATCTTAACTGATAAAGACTCATCTTGAAATAAAGAACTTAAGTTGTGCCTGTTTTAAATTATTGATAGACCGAATGAATTTACATTCATTATGCTTTTGTGAAGCGTGATGTCTTTATGGCATTTCGATGTACAAATTATAATAAAACGTTCAATAAAGTTTCGTGCAAAAAAAGTATGCTTATGTAGTTGACAATATTATTAACA
This sequence comes from Euplagia quadripunctaria, assembly GCA_963859945.1. Classification (NCBI taxonomy): domain Eukaryota; kingdom Metazoa; phylum Arthropoda; class Insecta; order Lepidoptera; family Erebidae; genus Euplagia; species Euplagia quadripunctaria. Next base: position 27,224,353 of record OY982559.1, on the reverse strand, counting down.
AAAATAAATATCCATCAAAATTAATATTGTATAATAAGCTCAATTAATTTCAAGAGAATTAGTAACATCTAGTTGTTTCTGAATTATTGCAAACTGAACTAATATTTTTCCTTAGATGTTATAGGTGACTGTATATCTAGATTTTACTTATAATCGAAAGGCTAGTCCTAGTCATATACCTACTTAAATATAATGTGATGATTATATTTAGTTACTTACTTTTTACTGTAGTTGAACGAATGAATATAAATGTGTAAATGTTAATTTACATTTTATTTCTAATTCTAAACCTATTTACGGATAAAAATACAAATAAATAAGTGTTCATAAACACATGACACATTTAAAAAATAAAGTCAAATTAAACATGTATAAAAATAAATGGGACTACTTATTCCTTGTCTTAACAGCGGCCGTTTTTTTTAAATATTTTTGTTTTTTTTAACAACTTTGAAAATACAACTTTACTTCACACGTATAAGGCTGAATTTACCTTAATGTATGTTAATATAATATCTATAACAGTCTAAAATTACTTATGTATAATTTGAACCAGTTTTAAGTGCAACTTTTGAACGGGACTGTGTATCTGAGGTTTTGTATATTTCAACGAATTCTAACTTCACGAAGCATTGCTGTCGATGGGAGTACGTAGTTCAAACGTTGACGTACAGATGGCGTGTAGCAACGTGCATCACACTGCAGTCTAACCTACTTTTGTTTCAGAAGAGCTGGCGCCACCTTTTAACTTATACTTCTGCTCGTACAGTGCATTACAGAACGTTCAACATACTTAAGTTATATATAGATGGCGCTTTCTTACAAGGTGTGACACACAGTTACACACGTTGAACTTATAACACCCCTTTTTACGTCGGGTGTTAAAAATTAGCACGGATGGTAAGACATAACCTTATGAATTAATGCAATGGTAAATATTGAAAATTTAAACAAGAACGTTTTTGATTTTGGACGTTCAATGAATCTTTTTTATAAACTTACTGCACAAGTATTTTTTTTTTTTAAAGATTTCTAGTAACGTGGGTCACACATTACTAGTAATCTCATTAACCCCTCCAGCTAAGCTTAACGCTTGTGTTAGGAGTGGATTCACGACGGTAGTGCACTGGGTGGGGTTCGAACCCGCAACCACTTGATCGCAAGTCCGACGCCGCCGCTTTCTATGTCAGAATAACAAATAACATTATATCCAGTTCACTTAGTTTATTTTGTGATAGGTATGTACCTATGTTGGAGAAGTATTTGGGTATTTCGTGATATTGGTATTTGAGAACCGGTCTCAGGGTTTCTGTTCGATAATACAGTTCTGCAATTTTTTTTCATTTTACATATCATAAATTCTAAAAATGACGATTTTACGAATACATTTTGCCGAGTTAGTTCATATGAATTTTACTGTTTTATATTTTATAATATTGTCTGCAGTAGTCTTAAGTGCTATTCATTTTATTTAACTTGTATTACTTACTCAAAACTCTATTACGTTTAAACGGTGATTTAAATTGGGTAACATTGATTTCTCCAAATAAAACTATATTTTTTAAACAAAATATACAGACAATGAGTGAAGAACGAGAATTTTAGTACCTATAGACCGCGTAGAACATTTTTGCAAAAAATGTCTAACTTTTTGCAGTCTTTGGAGAGTTGCAATAACAGAAATCTAAACTAGATACTCTTCTGCTTTTGTATTTTATTTTTATATTGGATGAAGCATTCCAACGCTCTGGTAGCCCTTCTACAAAAATGATAAGGCTCTTTGTAGTCTCCTTGCTCCGCGCGAAACCACGGGGCCCAGCTTGTAAGACTTAATATCAAAATAATTCATACAGAAAAATAATAATCAATTTGTTATTATAATTATAAGCCAGCAGGTGCAGCAAATATGTATTTGTAATAATCTTTATCGTACACCAACAACATACCTATTGCCACAGAATACATAATAGTAACAGTACTACTTATTGCTTAAAATAAATATACTAAATGGATATGTACAATAGGTATGTAATCGCTCGAGCGATCTTTATTTAAAACGTTGTCAATATAATGTTTCTTCAATAAATTGATTCGAAACGTACAATTTCCATCCGATTGTACCTAAACATGTCGTAGATTAAGCAGAAAAGAATTAAAACCTATTTGACCATTATTTTTTCAATGTTACCCAAATTGACTGTAGGTTTTTGTAAATTTAAAACATTTTCAATAAAAATAATATTTTGTCAAAGAATACCTTACCTATATATGTAACTGATATGTATATCTTCCGTTCTTATAAAAAAAGGCAATGGCACGTCAAATTCGGATCGGAGAGGCAACCGGATGACGAGTGGTATCGAAGTCTGGGTCTCGAAATGGTACGTCCGAAGGGGCGGGAGCCGAAATAGGGAGAGGGGCAAAACTTAGAATTTTTTGACGAGGCTCCAAAATGTATTTATTGATATTACTTTATGTTGTAAAAAATGCCATCCGAACCTGCTGGGCCAGTTCCTGTGAAATAATCATTAAGTTGCCCAAATAGACTTGCAAAGAATTGTGTGGATCAATGCCATCCGGTTTTGATAAAATTCACCTCCATTGCCGGTAACGAGTTCCAAAAATTATATTCAAGTATAACGATGTTTGTGGGCAACGAAAATGCTGTGGTACCGAAGCCCGTATTCATATTGTTACATTAACACCCACAACACTACATTTAGCCGATACATATGAATAATAGACATATCCAAACAGTTGGTATTGCGTTGGTAATTATTAATAACGTGATTATAGGTTGCTTAAGATTTAAAATTTCGATTAGCCATTAACCTGACAAATTTTGTCTGTGTGAATGAAAAATAATCACTCCATTAGCCCTTATTGAAGACCCATCACGAACTGACTGGATGAACATTTCAATATTAAAACGAATATCGTAACGATTGACGAGGGGATAACTCTCAACTTCAACTTTCTTTTTTCCAAAAAATGTGTTGCTTATATATAACGCACAGGATGTTACAGTAATGTATGGCCATATTTTATGGTGGTATAGTAGATCCCGTAAAGAACGTAAAATGCTAACACTTTTAGGAAAATTCGTGATTTGTAGTAAAGAAATCTGATTTTGAAACTGGCATATTCAATTTAAAAATTGACCGACAAAGCTATAGCTTCATAATATTCAATACCAAGGATGTTAATAGAATGTCCAGATTTATTCTGAACATGTCTGCATGTCTGCATGAAAAAACAAAATCATTGAAATTGACATGAAAATTCAAAACATGACGGCGCCGCCTGGGGCCGTCATTGGGGGCGGTCGCTCTAGGCACCAGGCTGCAAGGGGTGCCAAAAAGTAAATGCCAAATTTTTTATGGTGTGTTTTTGATAGGGGCGCGGCGGCTGGGATTTAATTATCTACTTATTATAATGTCTACATAGCTAACAGATTTTATTATTTAATTACTGATTTAATATACCGGAACCATTCTGAATGTTTATAAGTAGTAGTGGTATGATCAGTTTCTACCGCGATCTCTACATTGTATAAAACAAATTGCTTCCAGCCGTCTGGCCCTCTGTACGCTTAGATCTTTTAAATGACGCAATGGATTTTAATGCGGTTTTTATCAATAGATAGAGTGATTCAAGAGGAAGGATGATACGTATATAATAATATGACGATAATAGTTCAAGATGTCGGAAGACATCAAGCCGACTAACAGCTTTCATCAAGAACTAGATGGAGAAATTCTGTATTATTCTTTTGAAATATAACAAAATAATGTAAGATGGAATTGTTTCTCTTTATACGTATGAGATTTCTATAACAATATTTAAAAAAAAATTATACAAATTATGTCAAGTTTGGAAAGCTATTTAGACGGATACGATATTTGTCCTTATCAAATTATAATTCCCTTTTACACCACACAATATAATGCCATCAAAAGTCATGATTGACGGATAGTCGTTGGTGATTGATGAAATAATATCGACATTAAAATCATGAGATTTGAGGTTGCATCATGAGATGCAACCATCAATCTTTGCATTAGCCGATAGGTTATTCGTCAATCACCGTTTTGATTGTGGCAAAACTGACAGCAAAACCTACCGTGTAATCCATGATGATCGCGACGTGACGACGAAACAAACAAACTCAAGTTCACATTTATAGTATTGTATATATCGTATATACACATTTATATACATATTTATATACATTAACATTTTCCCAATGTGGTTCACGGTTATCGTAACTGCTCATCATGGCAAAATGTTATTTAGCTTAGAACCAAATCTGACTAGTCGATCTTGAAACTAATGTTTTTAAACAAACAAACCCTGGAATAGAAATATTTATTGGCCAATATTACTTGACCTGTCATTGTATAGACTTTTGTACCATGACAGGTCAAAATATATACTGGACACTCATAGCTGTATGTACCCGTTTTTGCATTTCTTTTTAACTTTGTAGCAAATATTGTTCAAAAATTTTAGCATTCGTCACTTCTTCTCTGTATAAACTATAAGTGTGCGAAATTTCATACTCCTCCGTCCGCCCAATTTTCGTAAAAAGGGATCCAAAGTTTTCGCTTCACGTATTAATATAAAGACGATGACATACGTCACATACATACATGCATACGCTTGAAAAAACATTATCATTATTCGGCATATGCCCTTTTTTAAGTCTTGTGAACCTAATTCAGTGAGAACATTATAAAATTTGATTCATTCATTTCGATTTATAACACTAGCAACCCGCCCCAGCTACGCACGGGTACAAATTATACACCTAAACCTTCCTCATAAATCACTCTTTCCATTAGTGAAAACCGCATGAAAATCCGTTCAGTAGTTTTTCAGTTTATCGCGAACAGACAGACAGACAGACGCGGCGGGGGACTTTGTTTTATAATATGTAGTGATTTACTAGTAAGGATGAATATTACGCCATTTGATTGTACTAAATACACACTAAATAGACATATTTAAAAGGCAAAATGTATTTAAGTTTTTACTTGGGAGTTTATTTCTTCTACTTCTACTTTGCGAATACGTCTAATGGCGCATGTATCTACCTACATACTTGCCATGTGTCCGTTAGAGAATTTGTTCAGGTGCACTGGATTGAAAGCATTGTCTACTACATTATTGCATTGGTATTTAGTGTTATTTTATTAAGCTTTCTCCGATTGGAATTATTTGACTTTACTAATTCACATTCACAACATACTTTCTATCAAATATTTTCGTCGTACAGAAAAACAGAGGTACTCATCACAGCTCTTTGATGTTTCGGACAAAAAAACTACGACATGAAACTTTACGTTCTGGACTTATGACGCTTTTGCTGATAATGTATAAAAGTAATAATTACAGGTGGTATAACACTGGGTGCAATACCCGGCTATTATCAATGTCTTAATACTTACTTGTTCTTTGTATACAGTTTCTCTAAAACGCAATAAGGTATTTTACTCTATGACAATTTTATCAAAAAACATACGTAATAGTAAGAGAGTTTATGCAATAGGCCATTTTTTTTTACGTGTGGATACCTACCACCTCGCCGAGCAGTCGGCGAAGTGGTTATGTCGCAATCGAACCGACTAAAACCACACGTTGTTCCATCACGGGTGTCTATGGCCGGGGGCTCATAACCTAGGAAGGAACTCCCTGGATCCCCGACAGACTTGACCACCTGTCCACAAAGCAGGTAGTCTCGCAGTCGTGAGTAGGAGTGTTCCCCTTCAGTTTAGAAAGGCGCGCGCGGAACAATAGGCATAACAATCGGTATATGTTAGTTGTAGTTCAGAAATTTAGAAATTATAGTTTACAAATTATTTCAAAGTTTACAGTTTTTTTTTCTTTTCTTCAAATATGCGAAACGCAAGCCACCATGTCATTATGTCATCAGATCAGTAAAAAAACTAAGTTAATTGTAAATTTTCCTGTAAATTTTCGAATAGTTCATTCTTCTCGTGTATTTTGCTTTAATATTACCAAGGACAACGATCTTTTTAAAGGTAGAAAGTACAAATCTACCCAAATGAGATATAGCCCGCTGACAAACAAACAGATGGCTTAGTAATATTAGGGTTCTGTTGACCCTCACCCTTTGGGTGAATCAATCAATCCAAAAAAGAACCCTCGCGAATAGTGATTAGGAACACATTAGTTTGCGCGCGACGTCTGTGTATAATATACTTAGATATACATATATTAAATATCTAGAAGTGGGGTGCTGATGCGCAATCAGATTTGATCTTTATTCATTTGTTGCGATAGTTGTTATTTATATGTCTTGTTAAAGTAACTGTGTCAAATGAGTGATGAAACCAAAACAAGGTCACAAGATCACAAGGTCACACAAAATCCTGTGCTACTTCGGTGTTTATCGATTTATTATTTTCGGCATTCATTCCTTTCAATAAATTTACAAACATTTATACATTTATACAATAAGTGTATACAAAAGTTATATTCGCCAATGGAATAAACCCATGGTCGAAGTTCGACCACCGATTGATTTCTAGTCCTGGTCTAATCATTTTTTTAACATCACCCAAATTTAATTTTGTTTCGGAAGATGAACCTAATTTTTTACATATTATGCAACTATGCTTATCCACTGTTCAAAAACTGTAACAGAAATAAATAGAAAGAAAGAAAAAATCCTATTACCTATGTTACTAGAGTATAGTATTATGTTATCTGTGCCTGTGTACTTGTACTATACCTACATTGCCCTACAGACCCACTGTACCACCGACCATACCCCTGGTGGTACAGTGGGTAATTTAAAATTAAACAGTACCACTGACTAATAGTGATGTAATGACGGCTGATGTGCAGCTGCCGCTGCCACTATCAACTCCACATTTTACTACACTAATGTATAAGGACCCTTCGACCTTTATTATTAATCTCTGGTATCTTGTGAAGTTCAACATTTAAGAATATTTAAAGCATTTTACTTAGGTTATATTTATATGTGACTTGTATATTATAATCAAAGGTTTTTCGGTTATTCATGAAAAAATTAAAAGTAAATTTTTTTTAGTAGACTGTAATTTAAAGCAAAACAACGAAATTCTACTTGGACCATATAAATATATCATTAATTCGAGGTCAAATCCCCAGACGCTCCTCTATATAGTATTGCCTGCAGGTTGTTAATCCTGTTACGACAAACGGCACAGGGAAGAATGGGTAACATGAGTAGACTGCACCGAAACTATAATGCCAATACACCGAATACTGGCTCAATTCGATATTTTAATTGATTTTTAATCTAAAGGTAAATAACAAAACATATATGTATTAAATATACCTTTAATATTTTAATTCACTTATAAAGTTCAAAGAAGTGAAGAATAGTTCAAATATATCAAATATTATTATTTTGCTCTATTTCTTCGTCGACACTCGTTTAATTTTGCTAAATTTCTTCATTAACAACCCAATGACTACTTGTCTTAATTAAGAAAAAAATCTGGCAAGTACAAATTAGTTATTTGTAGCTGTCAGAAACAATGTTTAATATTATTCTATAAGTAATAAAATTATATTTAATTTTTTTAATGACAATAGAAATCAGTTCTAAACTAATATAACAATATAGTATATAAAAAGAGGTCAGTATTTCTAATTCATTTAAATTCAAAGAGTGTCTGGTTTTATAGGCGACATATTGGTTAATTTTATTCGCCTACTTTACTTTGATTCGTCAATGTCACTCTTTGAATTTAAAGTATCTTTTGGATAACACATTTGTGGCTTTACTTTAAAGTTACTTACGTTACGTAAGAAATGTTTTTCATTTTACTCTCGTCAATAATTTAAAGATATAAAATATATAAAAAACGAACAAAAATAGTTGGGGAGAGCGGCACTTGATTAACAAGAGTATGTAGAATCATATTTGCTTAATGAAATTATAAAATTATTGTTTTTAAACTAATTTATTATTATTTATTTTACATATTTTTTTAATGTGAATAAAGGCTTTCGTGAGTGGGTATTCATATTTGTTAAGCATATATGGTTTTCCTCACGTGTGTGTTTCGAGGATGCCCGACTAGTTTCTGATCCGACGGGGGCCCTTTGTCAAGGAGTGGTAGTGACGGTGTCAGGTGTCGCACTGGATTGGCGACGTTGCCACCGGTTCGTTTGTGTTTCGGTACGTGCCGATGTAGAAAGTTTGCACTTTTGAATAGTTGTGGGACCTACTGAAGAAACGCTTCTTTGTTTCTTACATCGCTGAATTTACTTTTTGTTTTTCCAGTATCTAATAGTTAGGTGCTTCCATACTTAATATTAGACAATTTACAAAACAACCAGCTTTCAAAACTCTCCAGTTCGGCTGCCAATTTAAAAAAGATATCACAAACTCTAAAATGAATATTCTTTAAAAACATTGACATTGACATGTTCCAAGATGAAGAGTTTTATGTTAGTAAGTATTTAAAGCGCACAAAGTCGCGGGTAACAGCTACTACCACATTAATATACATTGAAGTCATGTCCGATGTGAACATGTATTTTACATGATGCATTGTATATTAAACTAGATCTTTATGTTACCGCAAATGGCGCAGAGCTAGAAAAAAATCCTGGTTAAATATTCCTTTAATATTTTACTATTTTTTTATGCGAAAATTCATTTTGTGTTACAAAGTGTATGCTCGCCTTGCATGTTAATCTATTTAATATTAATGTCATAGCCAAATGTGGTGATACCTTACTAGTTCATAGATCGTATAAACACAAATTAAATCAAAATGTTACAATGTTTTTGTTAATTGTGGCCTCGAGCTCCCCAACTAATTGAATATTAATTCTAGTTTATACAAAATTACTTAAAGTAGAGCAAAAGCAATATCAAGTGCAACCCCTCCTACAATAGCCTGGTTGGCAGAAGAATACAAACTTTTCAAATCTAGCAGCCTGACGGTGTTGAACGCAGTATAGCGCAAACCATTACAGTAATGGTACGTGAAAGGGAAACCTATGAGCAGTTTTATTATAAGTACTGACATTGAACCTAAGTTCATACTTTGAATGATGGAGACATATGTCTCGACCCCATTGGACAAAAATAGGGTTCCAAACGACATCAATAACGCGTAGCATGTTAACATTGAACCTGGAACAGAAACAAAACAATAAGATCTCATGAGCGAGATGAATTGATGATCATGATAGATATTCTTTTTGTACACCGTTAATAAAATACAGTAGAAAAAATAATTATCTTACAATACAGAGTACGGCATAGGGGTGGTCTTATCGCTAAAAGCAATCTCTACCAGACAACCTTAGGATAGAGATAATATGCGAGTACCTATTAGAATAAAAGATTTCGTGAGTGGTAATCATATATATTAAAGATATACATACGGTTTCCCTCACGTGTGTATTTCGGAGATACCCGACTAGTATCGAACCCGACGGGGGCTCTTTTTCAAAGAGTAAAGCGTCCTGCCGCGACAGCAACGATCGTGTCACACTCAATTGGCGACGTCGCCATTTGTTTTTTTTTCTTTCGGAACGTGCGGATGAAGATGTGGACGGCTGCGTTTCCGTTGCGTTGTGCGTCGCGGTGTTATTACTAACAGGCACTGCGGTACACACCCACAACTGACTGTGTCACTTTTTGGAACCAGATCTGTTTCGTGGGACGTAAGTACTCGGATATCTCAATAACACACACATGAGTAACAGTATTTATATACCGCGTTCCTATAATCAAGAAACGATTCGTTTTGCTTACGGACGTTAAAATTGTCCTTGAAATTTCAACGAAATTTTACCGTCCATAAGCAAAACGAATCGTTTCTTGATTATAGGAACGCGGCATTGATACCGATATTACAGGTGTTTATAGGAGCCGGTAACCGCTGGCTTGATGCTGTGACTTAGTAGGGGAGAAGTGACATGAAAGAGCAAGTTTACGAAACGGAGAAAAAAAAACCTTTAATGAAAGAAATGATGTTTTTTTCTTAAATTATAATTCATTTAATAAAGTAGGTAATTTCATACTAACCCTTCGACCTTTAATAATAGATTCTGGTATCTTTGTAACATGCTCTATGTGTATTTAGGTGAAGTTCAACGTAAGAATATTTAAAGCATTTTACTTTGATAATATTTATATGTGACTTGTATAATAATATTATAATCAAAGGCTTTTCGCTTATTCATGAAAAAACCAAGAGCACTATTTTTTTTTGGTAAACTAATTTATAGCATAAAAACAAAATTCTACTTGGACCACATAAATATATCATTAATCCGAGGTCAAATCCCCAGACGCTCCTCTATATAGGATTGAGCGAGCCTGCAGGTTGTTAATCATGTTACGACAAACGGCACAGGGAAGAATGGGTAACATGAGTAGACTGCACCGAAACTATAATGCCAATAAACCGAATACTGGCTCAATTCGATATTTTAATTGATTTTTAATCTAAAGGTAAATAACAAAACATATATGTATTAAATATAGCTTTAATCTTTTAATTCACTTATAGAGTTTAAAGAGGTCCTAGAATAGTTCAAATATATCATATTATTTTGCTCTATTTCTTCGTCGACACTCGTTTAATTTTGCTAAATTTCTTTATTAACAACCCAATGACTACTTGTCTTAATTAAGAAAATATCTGGCAAGTACAAATTAGTTATTTGTATAAAAAGAGGTCAGTATTTCTAATACATTTAAATTCAAAGAGTGTCTGGTTTAATTGGTTAATTTTATTCACCTACTTTATTTTGATTTGTCAATGTCACTCTTTGAATTTAAAGTATCTTTTGGATAAAACATTTGTGGCTTTACTTTAAAGTTACTTACGTTACGTAAGAAATGTTTTTCATTTTACTCACGTCAATAATTTAAAGATATAAAATATATAAAATACAAACAAAAATAGTTGGGGAGAGCGGCACTTGATTAACAAGAGTATGTAGAATCATATTTGCATAATGAAATTATAAAATTATTATTTTTAAACTAATTTATTATTATTTATTTTACATATTTTTTTAATGTGAATAAAGGCTTTCGTGAGTGGGTATTCATATTTGTTAAGCATATATGGTATTCCTCACGTGTGTGTTTCGGGGATGCCCGACTAGTTTCTGATCCGACAGGGGCCCTTTGTCAAGGAGCGGTAGTGACGGTGTCAGGTGTCGCACTGGATTGGCGACGTTGCCACCGGTTCTTTTGTGTTTCGGTACGTGTGGATGTAGAAAGTTTGCACTTTTGAATAGTTGTGGGACCTACTGAAGAAACCTTCTTTGTTTCTTACATCGCTGAATTTACTTTTTGTTTTTCCAGTATCTAATCGTTAGATGTTTGCATACCTAATAGTAGAAAATACACAAACCAACCAGCTTTCAAAACTCTGCAATTCGGCTATCAATTTAAGAAAGAAATTTTCATTAATACTCTAAAATGATTTTTTTTTAAAAACAGTGACACTGACATGTTCCAAGATGAAGAGTTTTATGTTAGTAAGTATTTTAAGCATACAAAGTCGCGGGTAACAACTACTACCACATTAATATACCATTAAGTCATGTTCGATGTGAACATGTAAGTATTTTACATGATGCATTGTATATTAAACTAGATTTGTATGTTACCGCAAATAAAGCAGAGCTAGAAAAAATACCTGGTTAAATATTCCTTAAATATTATACTATTTTTAAGGCGAAAAAGTATTCGTTTTGTGTTACAAAGTTTATGCTCGCCTTACATGTTAATCTATTTAATATTAATGTCATAGCCAAATGTGGTACCTTACTAGTTCATAGATCGTATAAACACAAATTAAATCAAAATGTTACAATGTTTTTGTTAATTGTGGCCTCGAGCTCCCCAACTAATTGAATATTAATTTAAGTTTGTACAAAATTACTTAAAGTAGAGCAAAAAGAAAATCAAGTACAGCCGCTCCTATAACAGCTTGTTTAGCAGAAGAAATCAAACTTTTTACATCTAGCAGCCTGATGGTGACAAACGCAGTATAGCGTATACCATTACAGTAATGGTACGCGAAAGGGAAACCTATGAGCAGTTTTATTAAAAATAATGACATTGTACCTAAGTTCATACTTTGAATGATGGAGACATATGTCTCGACCCCATTGGACAAAAATAGGGATCCAAAGGACATCAATAACGCGTAGCATGTTAACATTGCACCTGGAACAGAAACAATTATCTTACAATACAGAGTACGGCATAGGGGCGGTCTTATCGCTAAAAGCAATCTCTACCAGACAACCTTAGGATGTAGATAATATGCGAGTACCACAGATTTCGTGAGTGGTACTCACATATACTAAAGATATACGGTTTTACTCACGTGTGTATTTCGGGGATACCCGACTAGTATCGAACCCGACGGGGGCACTTTTTCAAAGAGTAAAGCGTCCTGCCGCGACGGCGACCGTCGTGTCACACTCACGTGAGTGGCGTCGTCGCCACCTGTTCTTTTGTCTTTCGGAACGTGCGGATGAAGATGTGGATGGCTGAGTTTCCGTTGCGTTGTGTGTCGCGGTGTTATTACTAACAGGCACTGCGGTACACACCCAACTGACTGTGTCACTTTTTGGAACCAGATCTGTTTCGTGGGACGGAAGTATTCGGGTATCTCAATAACACACACATGAGTAACAGTATCTTTATACCGCGTTCCTATAATCAAGAAACGATTCGTTTTGCTTACGGACGGTAAAATTGTCCTTGAAAATTCAACGAAATTTTACCGTCCCTAAGCAAAACGAATCGTTTCTTGATTATAGGAACGTGGCATTGATACAGATATTGCAAGTGTTTATAGGACCCGGTAACCGCTGGCTTGATGCTGTGACTTAGTAGGGGAGAAGTGGCATGAAAGAGCCAGTTTACTGAACGGAGAAAAAAAATACTTCTAATGAAAGAAATTCATTTATTAAAGTAGGTAATTTCATACTAACCCTTCGACCTTTAATAACAGACTCTGGTATCTTTGTAACATGCTCTATGTCTATTTAGGTGAAGTTCAACATTTAAGAATATTTAACGCATTTTACTTTGATAATATTTATATGCGACTTGTATAATAATATTATAATCAAAGGCGGTTAATTCGGTTATTCATGAAAAAACCAAGAGTACAATGTTTTTTGGTAAACTGTAATTTATAGCATAAAAAACAAAATTCTACTTGGACCACATAAATATATCATTAATTCGAGGTCAAATCCCCAGACGCTCCTCTATATAAGATTGAGCGAGCCTGCAGGTTGTTAATCCTGTTACGACAAACGGCACAGGGAAGAATGGGTAACATGAGTAGACTGCACCGAAACTATAATGCCAATACACCGAATACTGGCTCAATTCGATATTTTAATTGATTTTTAATCTAAAGGTAAATAACAAAACGTATATGTATTAAATATACCTTTAATCTTTTAATTCACTTAAAGAGTTTAAAGAAGTCCTAGAATAGTTCAAATATATCATATTATTTTGCTGTATTTCTTCGTCGACACTTGTTTAAATTTCTTTATTAACAACCCAATGATTACTTGTCTTAATTAAGAAAAAATCTGGTAAGTACAAATTAGTTATTTGTAGCTGTCAGAAACAATGTTTAATATTCTTGTATAGGTAATAAAATTTTATAAAAAAAAATTAATGACAAAAAAAAACAATTCTAAACTAATATAACAATATAGTATATAAAAAGAGGTCAGTATTTCTAATACATTTAAATTCAAAGAGTGTCTGGTTTTATAGGCGACATATTGGTTAATTTTATTCGCCTACTTTACCTTGATTTGTCAATGTCACTCTTTGAATTTAAAGTATCTTTTGGATAACACATTTGTGGCTTTACTTAAAAGTTACCTACGTTACGTAAGAAATGTTTTTCATTTTACTCACGTCAATAATTTAAAGATAAAATAAACAAACAAAAATAGTTGGGGAGAGCGGCACTTGATAGACAAGACCATGTAGAATCATATTTGCATAATAAAATTATTACTTTTAATCTAATTTATTATTATTTAATTTACATATTTTTTTAATGTGAATAAAGGCTTTCGTGAGTGGGTATTCATATTTGTTAAGCATATATGGTTTTCCTCACGTGTGTGTTTCGGGGATGCCCGACTAGTTTATGATCTGACGGGGCCCTTTTTCAAGGAGTGGTAGTGACGGTGTCAGGTGTCGCACTGGATTGGCGACGTTGCCACCGGTTCTTTTGTGTTTCGGTACGTGCCGATGTAGAAAGTTTGCACTTTTGAATAGTTGTGGGACCTACTGAAGAAACCTTCTTTGTTTCTTACATCGCTGAATTTACTTTTTGTTTTTCCAGTATCTAATCGTTAGATGTTTCCATACCTAATAGTAGAAAATTTACAAAACAACCAGCTTTCAAAACTCTGCAATTCGGCTGTCAATTTAAGAAAAAAATTATCACTAAAACTAAAATGAATATTCTTTAAAACATTGACATTGACATGTTCCAAGAGGAAGAGTTTTATGTTAGTAAGTATTTAAAGCGCACAAAGTCGCGGGTAACAGCTACTACCACATTAATATACCATGAAGTCATGTCCGATGTGAACATGTATTTTACATGATGCATTGTATATTAAACTAAATTTTTATGTTACCGCAAATGGCGCAGAGCTGGAAAAAAATCCTGGTTAAATATTCCTTTAATATTTTACTATTTTTTAAGGCGAAAATTCGTTTTGTGTTACAAAGTTTATGCTCGCCTTACATGTTAATCTATTTAATATTAATGTCATAGCCAAATGTGGTGATACCTTACTAGTTCATAGATCGTATAAACACAAATTAAATCAAAATGTTACAATGTTTTTGTTAATTGTGGCCTCGAGCTCCCCAACTAATTGAATATTAATTCTAGTTTATACAAAATTACTTAAAGTAGAGCAAAAGCAATATCAAGTGCAACCCCTCCTACAATAGCCTGGTTGGCAGAAGAATACAAACTTTTTAAATCTAGCAGCCTGACGGTGTTGAACGCAGTATAGCGCAAACCATTACAGTAATGGTACGTGAAAGGGAAACCTATGAGCAGTTTTATTATAAGTACTGTTGTTGAATCTAAGTTCATGCTTTGAATCATGCAGATATATGTGTCGATCCCATTGGACAAAAATAGGGTTCCAAACGACATCAATAACGCGTAGCATGTTAACATTGAACCTGGAACAGAAACAAAACAATAAGATCTCATGAGCGAGATGAATTGATGATCATGATAGATAGAATATTCTTTATTGTACACTATTAATAAAATACAGTTGAAAAAATAATTATCTTACAAATCCAAGTACGACATAGGGGTGGTCTTATCGCTAAAAGCGATCTCTACCAGACAACCTTAGAATGGAGATAATGTGCGAGTACCTATTAGAATAAAACTGACGGGCCTGTTGGCTTAGTGGTTAGTAACCCTGACTGCTATGCCATATGGACCGGCAGCTCGCGACAGATTTTATCGATCAATCGTATCACGTATGCCATTCATGCTTTGAAATTTATGAAAAATACGCTGCGGACAAGTATCGGCATACGTGTAGGTCGGGTCCTGTGGCTGAACTCAGTCCTCATATTTGCAAAAAAAAAATGTTCGCCAATCGAATTACGTATGCCGTGTATACTAAATGTTTATATTAATTGTGAATATAATTTGCAACTAGTCGACATACGTTTAAACTGGGGCCTAAATTTTTTTTCAATTTTCGCTTTCGTACAATAAAATTGATTTTTAAATCAATTTTAACAAATTTGTAACCGTAGTTATTTCTTATTTTTATATGGTTATATATTTTGACGGCATACTTATTTTCGAGACGTTATCCAAAGGCCTTATACGTTGTAATACTGAAAAAAATGTGGTTTGTGTAAAATCCGTCGAACCATGTATTGGATTTAACTTCGTAAGTATGTATTTCTTACCAAATTCAAAAGGGCATACAAATAGTGCTGGGCAAGAACACGAATCAACACAAATTTTATGAAGGCACACGGATTCACGCAGACAATAGCCGTATGCGATTGGAATAACAGCGGGCAAATGAATGATTCTTAATAAAACCATTTTTTATAACTCCGTGCGGATAGTGCGTAATATCGTTCTTTCCACTCGTTGTGATGAAAAATTTTGCACGAAACACGTGCGTAAAGATAATCTCGACTCCGGTGGATATCACCCTTAACATTTTTGCGCACGAGTTCGTAATGTATCTGCTATTACTTCTTTAACAATCGAGGAAACGTGCACTTTCTCTGTTCTTTTCATAATAAACAATACAAATGCATATTATATTATTGTGAACTATATAGTATATACTACAAATTAATAATGTAAAAATTTGTAGCTATTAAACAAATGATTAAAACACTATTTTAAACAACAGAATGATATTATTTCATGCTGTACATACGTATTGACGAAATAATTTCGTATTTTTCTGTACACTTTGGTTTCCCTTACGAATTGCCAAAAAAAAAATGGTGAAACCTTAAACGAAACGACGAACTTAAAAGTCATATTAACAGGTTGGTGACATCTCTCTCCCTCTCCCTCTCCCAGTCCCAGTCCCAGTTCCCGTCCCAGTCCCAGCCCCAGTTCCGGTCCCTGCCCCTACCCCTGACCCTACCCCTGCCCCTGCCCCTGACCCTGCTCCTGTCACTGTCCCTGTCCCTCTTTCTCTCCCTCCCTCCCCCCCTCCCTCTGCATGTCTCTCTGACGCTGTACATGTAAATATAAGAAACTCGCCTCCGTCTTACAAATTTTTAATCTCGTCATAAAAATATTTTTTTAAATATGGGACACATATTCCATACATTTTCGATCAAGATCACGTGACCCTGACGCGAGTTTAACATTTTTTACCCATCCTAAAAAGTGCTCAACGCCGCTAAAGATGTTTTCAGTACAAAAATATATCACATAATTGGATCTGCGTGATCAAATTTTCCCGCCTACGGAATACATCGATGGTGATGCGCCGATGGTATTAATAGAAATTAGCCCTTACATCAAGATGGATAGTGAACCCGGAACGTCCAGCGAAAACCGCTCTTCAGTACAGCTAAAGTATTTTATCTGCCAAGAAGATACCGGGAAAGATAAGCAATTTAGTGAAGTGACCTATCAGAAGTTTAGTTTGTCTCGAAGCTTAAGAATAGCGCATAAATTAAAATACGAAAAATGTAACCTGGCCCCCTTTTCGTCGGAAATAGAAGTTGGCTACCACAACCATTGCTAATTTCAAAGCGATGAAGCCACAGAATCGCTCGCTACCTTCACATTTAGCAAAGTAAGTTTATAATTATTTTATCCATACACAACACACACACAAATATACATACAAACGTATTTTCGTGCGTTTACACGTTAAAATTGATGTTTGGGTGCACGCGTAAATACGGAATTTCGTACAGTTTTGCGTGTAAAAAAAATCCCATTTTCTCAAAAACGTTTATACGCGTTTTTGCCCAGCGGAATTTGTATGTCCTTTTGAATTTGATAAAAAATGTATGATTACACATTAAAATCCAGAATCCGGATACGTGATAAAGTTGAAAAAAATTAAATAAAAATTTTACAACTTCTTTGGTTTCTCAGACCACCGGACCCTAAAATAATTGTATGCCAGCTTGTATTTCTTTGTTTTACAATGAAAACGGTGTTTTGCAACAATTTTTAGTAATGATACAATTGATTTAAAATTCAATTTTATTGTACAAACGCGAAAATTAAAAAGAAATGCCGACTAGTAACAAATTATATTCACAATTAAGGCGCGGTCTTAGCACCATTTGAAATCAAACTCTTGCACACATGCACGATATGGTTATACAACACAATTGTAAACCTCTCATGGAAGATTACACAGTATAAGTAAGGAAATCAGATAGCCGTTTTATTTAGGCATTTTCAACAAGTACCTGCATGATCATTTTGCTTTTAACAAGTAATGCTATTTTAATAATTATGATTTTTTTAATCGTGTGACGTTTAGCTTTTATTTTTTATGCTACAAAAGTGGAAAATAGCATACTGCCTGTTTGATGGTAAGCAACTACTGCACCTATAGATGCTAGCTAGGCTTGTGTAATTCACTAAGTACTATTAGGAATTCATTCCTGACATGGAACTAAAATGAAATATTCTGTGAGCGTATAGGACTTCGTTCATTTAGTACATTGGTACTGTCAATAAACATGGAACGACTGAATCGCCGACTGAAAGGTCGTAGGTACTTACGTTCCCGCGCGACAACGAACCGCGGCGAACTAACGAATGAGAATGAGATGCATGCTGTCTGCACATAGTTTAGTTGTAACGTGGAGGGGGGCCTCATGGTCTGCACGTGGTCCCCCGTAGGTTAAACTACAGTTAGTTAGTTTTCCCTCGATTTCCTTGAGATTCCATCATCAGATCCTGACTTGATGATAATGGGACCACTTCGGGAGTATACCCTTTCCAACAAAAAAAGTTTTTTTCGCCAATTGTGAACCGATTAACGGTTCACAATTGGCGAAAATATCGATGAACATACACAAAAAAAATACATACAGACGAACATAGAACCTCCTCCTTTTTAGAGGTCGCTTAAAAAAAAAACAAGGTTAATATTTTAAAATCAAATGGTTTATTATGTAAACATACCTCATATTATTATTCTATGCAGCAATAGAGGTTATGCATGTTAAATTTTTAGAATATAATAAGTTTTTAAGGAAATTTGCACAACTCATGTTTTTTCTTCTTTTTTTGACAATCTGACCGAAATTAGAAGCAGTTACCATATTTTTTCTTAGCTCTAGCCAATCACTACAATAACTTTATAAACGAGTCTCTTTTTGAATGCGGTCTTTGTCCGTAGTTAGGATATTTAAATTGAGTAAAAAGTCATTCTTTGCCGTCTCCAAATCATTTTCCGTCATATCAGGAGCAGCACAATAAAATTGACTCCCGTAATCTTCGTCAACTTCATGTGGTTCAATTTTGTTAAGGAATCTGCTTTTTTTAGTTTTGACGGGATTCCATGATCTTTTGACTTCACGCCTTTTTTAATTTTCTTTAAATAACATCTTGGGCTTTTCCTTATGAGTCTCTTATGAATAGTGTATCTGGGTAGTTTATTATTAAATGTCACAATAGTTGCAGCACATCTTACTTGGTAAGCTCGTCTCATGGAAAAATTTACTCGTTTCCCGCCAACAATCTTTTGCAATTACACTATTAAAACGTAAAGCAGAGTTGGTGTCGACATCTTCCACTAAACTTTGAGATTATTACTTCCAATTATTATTACTTTAAAGCAAAAGGTTGAATTTATTATTTCCATGGAACTCATCAATGACTTTTCTTTATTGCAATAATAACTCTTACATTGAAGGTAAAGGTCCTAACGAGTGTAAAATTGAATTTTATATCACTGACTTTACGATTCTTCGAACTTAAAATAGACATACTACGGTTGTAGACTGTCAATTCAAATCAATTACTCTTCATTAAACGTCAAAACGATACGTTGTGTAGAAACATGTATGAAATAAGGGGCCATGACGTCATACCCCCTGTTGTCAAATCACTTACTTTAAATGCTTGGTTTTACAAAAAAAAATCATAACTAATTTGTAAACAATAATAAATCGAATTTTTCGAAGTCATATGTATAATACTTAATTTCCGGAGGAGTCTTTTATGACCATGACCACGATTCATTATTATTTTTTTTGCGAATTTTTATTTAACTGCGAGTTTGCCTTTGTTACATATACCATGGCATCGCGTCTCGTTGCGACATATTTGTTTTTTGATGCTATTTTGTTTGTCGTACTCATGAGCGTCCGGGACCAACCTTCTTTATCGGGTGCTGCCCGACAACAAGTACATAATCCACTATTACATTTGGTGACATTCAAATAGGATTCGAAATTGTAAATCATATTTGACTCAGCAAAATGGCGGGGTTGCGCAGAGAGTTAATTTACAGGGATTTCTTTAAATTATTCGAAATGCACGGTTTAAATTAAAAAAGTAACTGGTTAACATTTTATTTTAACTATATATCTAGATATTTCAAAAAAAAAATTGTAGTTATCGCTGAAAATACCGAGAATCTCGACGCCAAAGTTTATTTTAATGGTAAAATTAGCGATGGCTTTCTAGAGAAACTAAACCTTTAATCAAATTTTTGCCCGGTTAACATTTTTCATGTATCTTTCATTTATATGCAGTATATTTTTCACTAGTATCTTTTGTGCGGTTTAGTCACATTCGAGTTCCAAAGATTCGACGTTTTGCTGATTATGTGGTAACACCTCGCCTATTTAGTATACACGGCATACGTAATTCGATTGGCGAAAATAATTATTTTTTTTGCAAACATGAGGACTGAGTTCAGCCACAGGGACCCGACCTATGCCGATACTTGTCCGCATCGTATTTTTCATAAATTTCATCAAGGCACGAATGGCATACGTGATTTGATTGATTAAAAATGATCTTTTTTTTTTGCAATTTCACATGACATTGCACGCCACATGTCCCGCTCTCACGATCTCGCTTAGATCCATTTTTTAGTTAAACCTACTATATAATCAACTACTTGAACTTGATGCGTGATACGATTGATCGATAAAATCTATCGCGAGCTGCCGGTCTTCGGTAGGCCGTGGGTTCGATTCCTACGGAGTCTGAGTGTTCTTTGTGTCCGTTGTTTGTATGTTTGTAGAGTCCCCCGCGACACAGGAGTACTTAATTCCTAATGCGGGAGTTGTCTTTTTTAAATAAAAAAAAAAGATTTCGTGAGTGGTACTCATATATATATTAAAGACGTGTGTATTTCAGGGATACCCGACTAGTATCGAACCCGATGGGGGTTCTTTTTCAAAGAGTAAAGCGTCCCGCCGCGACGGCAACGGTCGTGTCACACTTAATGAGGATCATTCACATAACAAAATATTAGATTTCTAAATATAAGATTATGAAGATGCGCTATAATATTCTGATCATTTCGTTTTTTAAATGATTCAAATCCAACAAGAAATGACAAAGTTATTAAAGTTTTCTGTTCGGCTATTTCGAAACGCTTGCTCGGAGCTGCGCTTGGTATGATGACGTCACACGTCGCGAATCGCGCCCTCCACTCATGCAAAATCGCTAGTTTGGTCAGTTTGGCTCAGATTATTCACCATTTCGCTTATGTCTATCTATGGTATGTTAATTATTTAGTTTTTACTATAATTTGATGTTATATTATTAGTTTAACATTATTTATATTGATAGTGAGTATCTATTGATATCCAAATATATACGAGTAGTCAGCTACCTATTATGGAGGTCAGTTTTGTAGGGATAAAATGAAAAGGTAAGTAAGTCTATACCTACCTTCTCCTACTAAGTACCTAAAATAGGTTTCTAACTACCTACTTACCCACTTTAACTGCGTGTTCTGAGGATGAGATTTTTCTGGATTATTTAAATCATTCAAATATTATCTCTAATAAGTACAAAGCACAAACCGAACAGCATGTTTTTCGCAGGAAAAGAAAATGCTCGTTTTGCGTAACGAGCCCTCAGTTTGAACAAGATAAATCTTTAGCTATACACGAAAACTATTGTTTGACCATTTCATCCGAATGGGAGAGGATACAAATAAAACAATACTCAACAGTCAGTAACGGGCGTCGGGCGGCAGGCGCGCTTTCACACATAATCACAGATCGCGTTTATCACATGACAAAATCACCTGCCCGCTCAGGGCATTTTTTTTTATGGTATAGGGGGCAAACGAGTAGACGGGTCACCTAATGGTAAATGACTACCGCCGCCCATGGGCACCTGTAACTCAAGTCATAAGTGCGTTGCCGCCCTTTAAGGTGGGAGTAGGGGGAGAGGGGGGACGAGTGGGAAGAGTGGAAGGACGGGAATAGGGAAGAGGGAAGGGTTAGGGCCTCCGGTAACCTCACTCACGTGGCAAAAAGCAATGCAAGCATTGCTTCACTGCCGGTTTTCTGTGAGGCCGTGGTATCACTCTGGTCGAGCCGGCCCATACGTGACAAAGCATGGCTCTCCCACGAACAAATCTCTCTCGAAAAATCCTCTCTGTAACATCGCGGTGGTGGTCTGAGTACAGCCCTGGGCTCGAATATCCTTGTGTTCGATTATTTATTTGAGTAGGTAGGCATTAGGCATGAATGAACGAACATCAAAGCTATCCGCGGAAATTCAAATGTTATTAAGAAATGATAGAAACTATGCACAATACGTTGGTATATTATACTCTATACGGTCAGTGGATCTATTCGTGAATTTTAGTTGTTTGACATGCGCAGTGCAGCTTTTTCATACTAAATTGTCTACTGCGCATCGAAACTGCTAACTTTACGAATGATTAGCACTAGACCCGTTGACCATATTGTACCTACTGATATTAGGTAGATACTCTAGTTAGGATACTGTAGGTACCTACTTACGTCAAAATGATCTTCGCAACAGTACCTATAAACCATGCAACCTCTGTCATGCCAAACTTCGGCATGACAGAGGAGTTTTGTCATCTCTCCGCATTGCTATAAACCATTTTTTTTATTATTTATGCATCTTTCGGTACAGTCAAAAAAAGCTTATTAGGTGCATTAACACTTGTATTTTTGCATTTTGGGACAATGCAATACTTATTTGACGGCATTATCACTTTAAAAATAATCTGAAAAATCAGCAATCGTCAGGTCGTTGCACTAACTGCGCTAGACTAAAAGCTTACCAAGCTGGCGACGCGAAGGCGACTCGCCACTTTTGCCGATACGCGATGAATGACGTCACAGCGTTCACGGTCTTTCTCGCGAGCGTTTTTTAAGTTGGTGCACTAAAATCTCTGTATCTTGGTCATTTTTGATCCGATTAAAAAAATTTAAACACAGTATTTATTGTTTTTTTATAGCTATAAATCTGCATACTTAACAAAAAACGTGACTGATCCTCATTGGCAACGTCGAAACCTGTTCTTTTGTCTTTCGGAACGTGCGGATGAAGATGTGGACGGCTGCGTTTCCCTTGCGTTGTGTGTCGCGGTGTTATTATTAACAGGCACTGCGGTATACACCCACAACTGACTGTGTCACTTTTTGGAACCAGATCTGTTTCGTGGGACGTAAGTACTCGGATATCTCAATAACACACACATGAGTAAAACAGTATCTTTATACCGCGTTCCTATAATCAAGAAACGATTCGTTTTGCTTACGGACGGTGAAATTGTCCTTGAAAATTCAACGAAATTTTACCGTCCCTAAGCAAAACGAATCGTTTCTTGATTATAGGAACGTGGCATTGATACAGATATTGCCTAGTGTTTATAGGACCCGGTAACCGCTGGCTTGATGCTGTGACTTAGTAGGGGAGAAGTGGCATGAAAGAGCCAGTTTACTAAACGGAGCAAATAAATATAATTCTAAAAATATTTATTTTTTCTTAAATTATAATTCATTTATTAAAGTAGGTAATTTCATACTGAAAAACCTCCAAACACTATGTAAAAATCAACGAAATATTCATTTTTTTTAAATATGGCTTTTGGCTCTTTCATAACATTTCGGTATTGAAAGAGCTACTAAAAGTTATGAAAGAGCCAGTCTGTAATATAAAGTGTAATTGTGAAAATTATGCAAAATAATAATAAAAGCGCTATTAAAATAGAACAATATGCAATTCTAACAAATCCTTTTTAAAAACTAATGACAATGACACAATTTTGTCTGGTAAATTCAACCACTCTGAGATTCACATGAGAGCTGTGATTATCCATTAATATTAATGCTGGATTCTCACTTGATGGCCTAACATGCATCACAAAGTGTTCAAGCGCTTTAGCAAAACAGTCCTCAGTCATCCATCCAGAAGCTTGATCCAACCCTAAAGCTCCAGGCGGACCATTATTTAACATGATATCTTTGTAGTTTACTCTAGGAAACGCAAAAATACGGTAAAAAACGTTGAGCCAATCATCAGTCGCAGATTTAATTTCCTTCCATTTATCTGGGCTGATATCAATGGCCATGGCATAATCAAATACTAGCTTGTTAGTTTGACGCCTTGTTAGGCCATAGCACATTTCAGAAAGGCTTTAAATAATCCGCAAGCATACAGTCTGCGTGCCAAAGCTAAAACTTAGCCGATCTATTCGTATTATTGAGTCGGACTAGTTTTTCACATGGCAAGTCTGAAATAGGCAGCATTTTTACTCCCCCGCCCTGCAAACATGTCAATTTAACGATAGTATGTTTTTTTATTACCTACCTATAAATTTTCATTCTAAATTACAAGATTATAACGGTAAATTGAAGAAATAATGCTTGTCGGATAAAATGGCCACCACTATTCCAGCGTCCAACTCGCGCAACGTGTCGAATTTTCATGGGTAGTTTTTTTATTACCTACAACCTAATACCTGGTGAATCGTCTCGTTTGTATATTGTAAGTCGTCAGGTACAAGTGTCCGACAAAAACTGACTGCCTCTTCAATTACCGATTTTTCGGGTCTTTTTCGTTTTTTTTTGGACCAGGCTTTTCTATAATGCAATATCTGAAGCAAATAATTTTATAAAATACGAAAAAAATGCATATTTATTATTATTTTATTTTCAAAATTCAAATGCACGGTTATGAAAGAGCCAGCTTTCTTAAGGCCCATTCACCCGGCCCTTTCATAACCTATTCTTTAAAAAAAAAATAACCTATAAAATAACAACAATTCCAAAACTTTTGCGGCTCAGTTTTTACGCAGCTGCAAGGCCAAATATATACACAAACTCAATCTACAATCCATTTACCTATATTTGTTTACAACAAAATACCAAAAAGCATTAAATGAAGAAAAATACTTACTTTTCAGTACCAAAAACTTTGACTCGATGTGTCGGCATCCGTTGGTTTCGGTGGACTGTCAAATGTTAGTGGGGATCGGAAATCAGTGTTGCCACTTAACAATAAAATTACCAACCACATTCGTTCATAAACTACAAAAGTAATGTAAGTGGGCTCTTTCAAAACCTGGCTCCTTCATGCCACTTCTCCCATAATTATTGTTGTTAGTTCTAGCAAAACTCATTGCTAGAACTAACTGCTGAGATTCGTTCTGACATAGATCACCAAACTTGTTTGATTGATTATCAAGCGGATGCCTTGCGAAATTAAGAAAATACACCCTGTATTACAAATATTAAACAATTAGCACCTGTATTAAATTATGGGCGAGAACCAGTTCATCTTTACTGGTGCTGCTGTCAAGTCTTCCGACGTGAACGTGTACGACTGTGTTAAGGGTGGTAAAATAGACTAGTTAAGGTACTTAAAAACGACTAGCTATTTTACAAACAATTTTAGTCGCATGACTTTAATCAGAGCCGAAAAAGGATCCCTCTCTGTTAGAAGTCCAAGTAATAGCAGGCTGTAATTTAGCCCCGCCGCATCAGATTGAAATTGACGTATGAATGCATACGTCGTATCAACGCTTTTGTTAAAATCTGTTCTAGGGATGATCGTTTTACTCAAAGGGATATATTAGTATTAAGTTTACCATTTTTCACAAAACATGTTTGTGACATTTGGTATTTAAAGTTACTAGAGATTAGTAGAGATGTAGCAATGATAAAATCCAAGTAAAAATATCGATTAAATAATCCAAACGATATACTTGTAATTAAAATTTATTTAGATTTATTCGTTTTTAAATATTAATTTAACTTTTATCAAACAGGTAAATAGGATCGGCAATTCATGGCAGAGAAAACATCTACATCGGTTACCGGTGTTTTATTTGATTATTTCTTATTTGAGGTTGAAGCTGAGTATTGTCTTCAGTGAAAAAAAAAATGTTTTTCCTCAGTGATATATATAATATTTTTAATACAAATTTTGAAGAGGTTTAACGACGAGTGGAGGCTCTAGAAAAAAGAACGAACATATTACAAGCAAGCATTTGGGAGATTAGAGACACAACTGCAAAATATAGAACTCAGGTCCCGGTCAGCAGGCTTCGAAATCCGCAATGTATCCTTTAAGGAGACAGAAAATACCGAAGAACTAACTAGTACTAGTATTGCAGATTGGCTCTGAGATAGAAATGGATATACAAACGAAAGAAATAAGGGTCATAAATAGGATGCCTGGAAAGCCAAACACAAACAGGTCTATAACGTGCAACTCGGTCTGAAGTGTGAGAATCGTCCGATATAAGTAAGCGAACATCTTACTTCTTCTACCAAAAAATTATTCTACGTTGCGAGAGGTTTTGCTGCTGAAAATAAGTATAAATACTGCTGGTTTCAAATATCATCCAAAATCAAATATTTATGCGTAAAACAGAGGGTGAAAAACAAATTCTCATAAAAACCCGAATAACGTCCTGAAAATCCTAAAAAATCCCAATGACTAAACTTATTACATATAACTGTACTAATTACCGATTGTCAGGCTGCTATTTAACTTGCATTTTATATTCGTATATTTATATGTACTATTCTTCACCTTACACACAACCACGAAGTAAAACCCACATGCCCGAGATGTTTAATTAACACGCTGCTTCTTTTACTCATTAAACAAACACTCGACATACGTTTACTGGATCAATTAAACACATCAATTCTCACAAAACATACACGATTTACAAATAATCTATCTATATGTGTATTGAGGCATTGTTTGCCACCGCAGTATGACAAAAAATAAGTATGACTTTGCCAGTTTGCCTAAATCGGCATGTAACTCCATCTGTATTTTAGAAACGGACTATATAGAAGTAGATGGCGTTTTAAATAACCTAAAAATTTATTCAGCGACGGGAAATAACTATATCACTACCAATATCTTAAAATTAGCACGCAAAACTAAGTCTTTATATCACCCACATATGTTAACCTCATAATTTCAACTGGTGTATTTCCCAACGTCTACAAAAGAGCCTTAGTACATGCTATTCATAAAGGGGATGACAGAAAGAGCTCCGAAAATCCAACTGTATATTATCTGTATTACCAGCTATCTCAAAAACTAAACACCCGTTTGCGTAACTATCTCCGAGCTAATAACTTACTGTCAGAAGATCAGTACGGCTTTAGAGTCAGTATTGCTACAGAAGACGCGGTTAGAGGTTTTTCTGAGAACATCTATCAACATCTAAGCTTATGGATAGCGGTCAGAAGTGTAGTGGAGTTTTCTTAGACATATCCAAAGCATTCGACGCGGTCTCTGTCCCAATACGTGGGATTGCATTTGACATATTCACAAGCTATCTAAACAATATAGATATCAGTATGTAAAAATAGGCGACGTTATAAGTCACAAATGTAAAATTGAATATGGCGTCCCCCAAGTGAGTATTTTAGGGCCAACACTTTTCCTCATTTATCCACATAAATGACCTGTGTTCCCTTTCGATCACAAGTTGTTCCTTGTTTACTTACGCTGATGATACAGCCCTATTAGTACATGGAAAGAACTGGCATGAAACAGAATAATACACTCAGGCGGCGTTAGATGTGATTGTAGATCGGTTTGTTAAAAACCGGTTAACAGTGAATACCAATAAAACGAAAATAGTAACATTGTCGATTAGCAACCGAACCCAACCAAAGACACGAATTGACATAAAGGCTCATACTAGCTCTCAACCCCATTCGTGTACCTGTCCTCCGTTAGAAATAACACCTTATATAAAGTATCTATGAATATTAATTGATCAATACGTAAATTGGTATAATCATATAGACAATTTAGTATCCAGAACGCTGAAACTAATGAATATCTTTAAGAAAATACGCTATTCAGTAGACACCGATACTATTAAGACTGTATACTACTCACTATGCCAACCAGTGGTAACTTATTGCCTACCGGTTTGGGGTGGTGGTAATGTTATATTATATGCAAGTCCCACAGGTACCCCACAGAGAAGTTCTATAAAATGTGCTTGGTTCTGACAATGAGAAAACTATTTATACTCCTTAGCGTACTGAGACAACATCGTGTACCAATGGAAATTACAAATAAGCGTAGAGCTGACATCGTCTTTCCATCTACTAGACCCCACACTAGTTTTATCAAATTTCAATATCACTATATAAGTACTAAATTGTACAATAAACTAAATAGATTACTAGCTCTAAAAAAACTTAACTTTCATCAATGCAAGAGTAAACTGAAATCGTGGTTGATGGAACAGAGTTATGATAGTATAGAAACACTACTTCTTACTCCAAATTAAGCACGGGCTCTTATAACGGTACGAAACACACACCCAAACACACTCATACACGCACACACATACTCACACGCGCAGACACATACCCACAAGCGCGCACATACACTCACACTACTAATATATTAATTTTGACACCAATTAGTACGAGTTGTAATTTTTTTTATGATTGGGTAAAAACGTGCTATTAAAATAAGACTAAAAATATTCACTAAACTCGATTTACAGGAACACTTGAGAAAATATGAGGCTTAGATGTTGAGTGTTATATGGCTATAGATTATTCTATAGCCATATAACACTCAATACTGACAACTTATTTTTTTTGTAAAAAGTCCTTGAAATAGTTATACTAAATGCAAATCCCCCTATCATTATATTAAAGTAATACTGGAATTGTGTATTTGTGTGTTTTAGCAAAATCATTTATAACGATTCATGGACTCTCTATTCAGAGATTTAGACTTCGTATTAGTTTTTATTAACGATTTTCTTATAGCATCAGAAAATGAGCTTTTGCATTATCAGCATTTGAATACAGTTTTCAAACGCTTACAGGAGACTGATGTGACTTTCTCAAGAGCGAAATAGATTTCTTAGGTTATCACATTACGAGCCAAGGAATACGCACTGAAGAAAAGTACAAGGCCTTAATGGAATTTCCTAAACTGAACACAATCAAAGAATTAAGGAGATTTTAAGGCATGATTAATTTTTATAAAAATAACCTTCCGCACGCCACTGACTACCAAAATATTCTAAACGACTATCTGCACGACTCTAAAAACAAGCAGGATTAAACAGTAGCAGTTCCTTTCTCGTCCTCTCGTTCTTTAAAGTCAGTTATCACTAGAAACACTCGATTTGCAATACGTAAACTTATTGTTTACAATGACAACTGTCATTGTAAACAATAAGATTTGTTTGATAAAACTGTTCTAAAACAACGAAAAATGATAGGCTAGGATATCGACTTTCGACGATTTTTGTTTGTTGTGTTCGAATGGGTCTCTGGATAGTTTAGATTCACGATTGGCCCCCGTATGTGACCCCCGTGGTGCTGCAACCGGGTTCTAGAATTTATATTGTTTCATTTTTTGATCTAACGTGTAATAATAATAATAGATAATAATTTTTAAGGTTTGTTTTAATGTCAATATCAACTAAAATGCCACATACATAATACTACCATCGTGTCAAAACTTTTGTATAGACCTAATAGTGAGCAATATACACGAAGCTAAAGCAGACTATCAGATAGTTTCCAGTTTAAAAAAATCAAAGTCCTAATATCACTTATGACATTAGCAAACAAAATATTATAAAATTTCGAAAATGTATGTCAAGCTTATCATTTACTCAATAAACAAAGTTTTTGTGAACAGAATAATAGAATCACTCTTTTATAATTTATGCTTCCCAATTATTAAAATAAAAAACACGTGTAAACGTATGAAAACAGGTATTTATCAAAAACTGTTTAGCGATGCTGTGCCAATAAAAGAGTTCTATACCTACTTAAGTATCGTCTAAACAACGATAATAAAAACCAAAAGGAAAGAATATATAACAACTACCAATTAATAAGATGTGTATACAAAGCCCAGCAATTAAACTATTCAAAATATATCGCGAACAAAAAAGTACAAGTAGAACAACATGGGAAATTATTAAAAGAACAATCGATTTGAAGATTTAAATCTGAAAAATCTCTACAGAAGTTAAGAAAAATTATACAATGACCCAAAGCAAATATGTGATATATTTATTTCAAACGAAATCGTTTCCGGAATCAGGAACCGCACATAAATCATTGTTAAATAACTGACTAATGTGACTAAAACTAAGAAGACAAACACTAAACATACAATACCGCAATCTGCATTCTTCTTATCCATCTAGATATCTATCGACGCAATCGATGTGTTATTGAACACCTTTGAAGTGTATTTGTTTGTCCCTAAATGAAAGGGATAGTTTTATTTGTCCCTAATTGAGAGGGTGTACTAGAACGACAAAAAACGTCGTTTGATAAGTCACTAATTAAAAAAGGGTTAACGTCAGACCTTAATAACTACCGGTCCATAACTCTTATTCAAACATTAAAAACCTGGGGGTGGCGAAGTAGGGGTGAATTTTCAATGAACATTTATTTATTCAAATGGTTGACTAAAATTTTGGTAAAATATACTTCCTATTTGTATTCGGCAATATTCAAAATTCGTTAAAAGGTGGTTTTAACAAAAGGTATAGGTACTTTGCATTAACTCTTACGGGTAATTCTCTAGGCGATTTCGAAGAACTGGTTTAATCCAAAAAATGGTTATTGATTGAGGTTCGTTATATTAAGATTTCACTGTATGTATTAAAAGTAGGTGGTATGTTTGCAATCCTTTGCTTGTTACGTATATACTGACTGGCTCCTTGTTTAAACATGCTGGATTGTGTAAAATAAATATGCCATAGACTCAAAATTTTCATGTGACCAAAAGGCGGGCCTTTTTCTTTCACAGAGAATTAGCGTTGTCATTCAACATGGCAATGCTGCCAAGTTTCTGGGATCTCTACCAACCAGTGCCAATGCGGAGGAACTTTATGATAATCGTTTGTTAGTTAAGGTGTATGTAAATATATCTTTAGTCAATTATTATAGTAATAAGTTAAATAAATAATGTACCTTAATTAAATGAATGATTTTTCATGTTCCATTAACATCAATGTTTATATTTGTCTATGGTTTTATGTCTTTCGAAATACAAATAAGAATTAATTTGATATTTATCTTGTAAAACAATATTAAAATGGACGGTAAGATTAAAGTACTCCTCTATAGCTTAAGCTCAAAGCTTTCAACGCTTTGATTGAAGTATCGGGCAAAGGGCGGCGTGATTTCCAATGCAATCCCATAAACCATTAAATAATCACGCTTTATAGTAAACACTCGCAACACAATCCTAAGTAATTTCAATTTAATAACTAACTTATAATTACATTTCTTGGCTGTTTGCTTCGCTTTAACTACTTACTCAACGTTATAAGGGTATGAAAAAGGACACGAAAAAAGTAATGTTCCCTTGGGGCAGTGATGTGATTGCCATAGTGTGCATTAACGCGAACGAAGCCGCGAGCAAAAGTTAATACGTTATATGTATAATTACCAGTCGCACGCTGCATTATCGACGTCATAGATGGAATAGTAGGCTTGTAGACAGCGAGATGCGGCGACATGGGCCGTTTGAGACTCATGTTCTTATGGTCGTGATCTTGTTTGGGGGGTATCACGTAGGGCTTGTAGGAGATCTGGTGCTTTCCTCCGTGCGTGCATGATGTGGTCAAGAAGCTTGCAGAAATACAAAAGCAGTTTAACCTGAAAAAAAAAACGGCTAATTAATGAGCACATTTAACTTATAAGTATTGAAAGTGTGTGGAGTGATCTTGACTCCCTGGGTACGTGACAATCCAAGCTCTATTTGAAAAAGGATTGTCTATTATAAGGTTGCTAGCAAACATGCAACTATCAATGTCTCTTTTAATTAGTGTATTTTGTAAAATATCCTACTAATATTATAAACGTGAAAGTTTGTGAGGATGCATGGTTGGATGTTTGTTACTCTTTCACGCCAAAACTACTGAACCGATTGCGATGAAACTTGGTATGTAGATAGCTGGAGACCTGGATTAATATATAGGCTACTTTTATCCCGATATTCCCACGGGATTGGGACTTACGCGGGTGAAACCGTGGGGCGCTGCTAGTGTATAATATATTTTGTATACAAAACTATAAAAGTATGACCCGAAATATGTTTATTAAACTCAAAGCGCTATGTTATAATTGTGGAACATTATTATTATACCCCTTTTTATCGGGAATTTATGGAAATTAATCTTCGAGTCTGCGGAAATCTTCTCCGAATACCTGCACATAAACACTCATTTTTCCAGGCTGAGTGCATGATAATAATCGTATGAACTATGGTACACTAAATGATAGCAAATCAATACTACAACCTCTACAGAGCCACAGCAACTCTCTAATCTAATGCGGTAAGACCACAAAAGACACACTAAATAATTATATTTTAGTAAACCTTATAATAATATGTATTAACTAAAAAAAAATTAATATCGAACCAAAGGAAAAAATAATTCCACTCTCTACTTCCTGGCGTCATCATCAGATCATCATTACCTAGCCCAATCTATTGGACTCGTTAAAACGGATCATATAAACTGGTCAAAGAATATTCCTTATCTGATTAATTTCTCCTTTTCTACCGTTGCTGAATTTAAACGATTAATTATAATAAATCTTTAAATGTATTTGTTTATGTATGTATAATTGTGATATTTATATATCTAGGTATGTTTATTCATTCAGTACTAGCTGACCCGACAGACGTTGTTCTGTCCTAACTATGAATATTGATTTCGAATTGGTACAATTTGCAGCACGCATTCTGTCAATCGCGCCAACATCAATTGTACGTACGCCTATTGTACAAATCCACTTTGTGTATTTTTTTAAGCAATATATCGTTGTCAGATTATTTTAAGGAGTTGTAATGACTGACTTGAAACTGATACTGGTAAGAAATTACCCACTTCAAGAAGCAACGTATATGCAACAGTTACAGTAGGATGGGTTCCTCAAATATGAAATGTTGGAAGTATAAACCGTAATCATAACATGAATTTGAATAAACATAAGCATTTAAACCGTAACAATATACTTTAGCTACAGTCGGTTAGAGTTGGTTTTTGTTTAAACACGATTTATGAAAGCCTAAATGATGATGCGTAAACAAGGTTACCCCATGCTCTGAGTTCCTATAACACCATTTTTCTCCCTGAGTTTTTTAAAATCCATTTGATAATTTTTTAAAACTTTTCTATCGAAAATCTTAAACTCGGATTACTTTGAATTAAATCGTTCTCTGCTTTTCCATTTATTTAATTTAGGTATATAAGTCTTAATAAGGTTTCGGCTACTTTTTTCTTACTTTCTCATAAAACATGCAAATATTAACGTAGGTCCTTCAGTTATATTTCCAATTCAAACTATAAAGGCCGATTCACACATATCAGTGCAGGCACAGTGCTCTCAGTGACAGTGCCGTCACTGACACAGAGTTGTGGATGCGTTCATAGAGAATGTATGAAAGAATAATTACTACGGTGGCGTTACTGTGCCGGAACTGTGACTTCACTGATATGTGTGAATGGGCCTTTACGCAACAGTTTGAAAAATACACACAGCCGAACATAGAACCTCCTATCATTTTTGAAGTCGATTAAAAATAACCCGGTGAATTTTATAGGTTAATTGAGAGGTGAATACGTATCCAATGAATCAAACCTATTCGCCTATCAATATAAAACACAATTTTTATATAGAATTCCTATCGTCGGATTTCCGTCAAATCTAATCTAAAAATCTAAAAATTGCACTCGATAATCAAAATACAGTGGAGCGCTATATTTCGTTTCTGCTCTCCAGACCGGCGTACACGTTCGTTAAAATGAAAAATAAAAACGTGCTGAAGCATGGCTCTCCCACGTTCTTTGTATCCCCTTTCATTTTTTAACCGACTTTCTTTGTTCGGCTGTATGTATTTTTTATTTAAGGTTCACCGATATTTCCGTCAACTATAGACGGATTTCAAAACATCTTTTTTTTGTTTGGAGGTCCCATTGTCACCAAGTCCGGATCTGATAATAATAATTGAGGGAAAATGAGGGAAACCCCCAGAAATTAAGGACAGATGTAGTGTTTCTTGGTCTTGCTTGAAATTAAGCAACATTGACGTTTAAAGTGATGAAAGTTATTGTCATTAACCGACTTAAAAAAAGGAGGAGATTCTAAGTTAGGCTGTTTGCTTTTCTTTATAACTTATTCAATCAAGTGCATCAACAACAAACAAAGTTAAAAAGTTTTTAAAACTGCTTAATTATCTAAATTTTATATGTGCCTACGTAGAAATGGACATGACTATACGTAGGTAATTAATCATTTTATTATTTGGCGTCGACTCAAAATAAGTTTATATAAAATTTGATAGTTTATGTAAATAAGCTCAAGACTTAAGAGGTTTATTTGTATCAAGTTAAGTATGCGGTCCCTTGAGGCTATAAAAAAATCAAATTTCTTAATCAACGCAATCAAAACATATGATTTGACCAAATTTGAACATTTCGCAAAAAAGTCGTTAATTTGTTGTTATATCATTTTTGTGATTTTGTAATTACAAACTTTTATTTTGCCGTTGGAAAGTTGACTTTTTCGTACATCGCAACTGCAAAGTTAAGTTTGTCTTTCGGAAAAGACGGGCAAAAATCTTTGAGAGTTGATTCCCGAGATAAACGTACTATCTATATAAGTTTTTTTGCTTACGGAACCTTCGGTGCGAGAGTCAGACAATTCAGAGTTATGTAATACCTTTTCGTGATCGCGTTAATTCCCGTATAAATACTACATAGGTATACGTCCTGGCATGCTTTACACATTTTAGTACATTTTGTTCTTATCGCTCGCCGTCGTCCCGCAATTCACTGCTGGTAGTAGCAAGGTCGTGGCCGAACACCTATAATCCTCTTGTTAGAAACTTTACCGTTCTTGCAGTATAAAATCGAACATTCTCTCTGAACATAGACATCAACTCCATACAAGCGTTGAACGCGCATCCGAAAGGAAAATCTCTCCTAATACTTAGGTACGCAATACAGCCGTCAGATTAGGACCATCAACGATTTACAAAACTCTCATTTAGTACCTTATAAAACAGGTCTAGTCATTCGTCCCATATGAGACGTGCGATTGGCCAGTCAAATTTCGACTTGTAACGAAGCCTTCTTTTCTCCGCAGTACTGTTTTGCTGGATGAAAGTTTTATCTTATTTACCAAGTTACTATGATGTAGATGTCCACTCAGGATGTCCACATTAGATCCTAACACTTTTGGCGATGTTAGCAGATGCGGCTACCTTGAAAAGTGATTTATGTAGCGGCAAATGGCATGTTATGTAGTATATCTTTTAGTTTTCACCACCCAACTACAAACGTAATTTATGGCAAAAGAGCAATAAGTTTTCGATAGTTTTAAATATTTTAAACACATTGTTTGAGTTTCATTTCATTTGAAACTTAATATATATATGTTATTTATTTACAACAACTCATTCGTTCACAACATTCAGTAATTAGAACAACCAATGGGTAAATACTTAATAAATAACCGTTGGCGCATATCAAAGCGTTGACGTTGCAGATCAAAGAAATTTCAACCCGCTCAGTTCAAATATTTATATGAATGAATACATATTTGCATTGGTCTGGACGTGTTTCTACGTACGACATATACGGTAAACTCGTCAAACATCGGCCCCTGCCTTGTGTCGGCCATTGACAAATTTTTAAACTAAATCAGTTAAAAAATAAAACAATTTCTTTAGGGTCCTAATTTTCCTACTAAATAACATATTGTTTAATTAAGATGCAGTCTGTGACAGTGTATGTTATGTATAAATAAAAATTCAGCTTCCGTGTGTTCCTTGCCGCAAATCTCAGGAAGTGTTTGATAAATTGTCTTCCAATATTTATTTTTTATTTCGAAGACTTGACAAATGTACCCGTATTATATCGACTTTTCGATTGATAACAAAAATACTGAGTATTTTAGATCGACTTCTAATTTGTCATAGTTACATTTGTGAAATTTTACTAAGCCTGGTTAAGGATTAAGGAGTTAAGGATATTAAGCTATAAAGTGGCTTTCAGTAAGTTTGGATATTAAAATGGATGAACCCAATATTGCCGTTTCTTCTTGTGTTGCTGTTTCTGACGTCGATATATAATTACCAAACACAAGGCTGTTTTTATGTCATTCTTCAACAAATACAGTATTCGAACTGAACTGCGACAACACGCCGCCGCCCGTCATCTGAACGCACTCTTAAGTGACATCGAGATACTTAAGAGCCATGTTAGTAAGTGCATTAAATTAATTTAAATTACTATTTTCTTAATTACTTTAACAGTTAAAATATCTCATTCTATGTATCACTCTGCATTGGAGACACATAATAAGAGAAATTACTCATGATATATCCCCACTACAGATCGACAATTAATTCAAATTCAATATCTTTATTTCTTAAAATTATTATTGCCATTATTGCCTGAAAATTAAACTAGGGCTGCATGGGAATCTTTAAAAGAATTAAAACCATGAAGAAACAAAGTTCGTTCAAAAGTTACTTTGAAAAATAATGGATGACTTTTGAGTCTTCTTTTTAACCGACGAAAAAACGGAGAAGGTGCTCAAGTCAATCCGTATATATTTTTTATGTATGACCACGCATATCTTTTTACAGGGTAGTCCGATTTCGATAATTCTTTATTTATTGAATAGGGCTTACTTTGAAGTTGGTCCCATTTAAATTTCAAACAAATATTTCAACCCTAAGGGTGGAAAAATATGGGATGAATGATTTTTGGCTTTAGCATTGGCTTTTCACCTGTGAACCGATTTTGTTGAAACTTAGCACACACTATATTTTCTTTCTGTCTCACCCAACCCAAGGACCATAAATGGTTTGTTAAACAAGTCAAAGTATTTGTTAAACTTGTATTGTCTAACAATAAATCCCATTCAGTGGTATGTAAATGTTCTTTACAAACTCTGGTCCTCTTAGACATGTGCCACAGATATTGGAGCAAAAGCTATAGCTATGTATACCTTATGCTACCATTGCAGTAACATTTTGTTAGCATAAATATTGCTTCTTTTGGTTACCTCTCAGGTAACATGTATGACATATAAACTTGGCAGCTCTCCTGAAAAAACCACAATTTCCACATTGCTACATTACCTTCATAAAAAAATCAAAAGGTGGCAAAAAACATGGTACAAAAAAAAATATGATACAACTCAGGCTTTGTTCTGAAAAAACTATGGCAGAAACATATTTACCTAAAACTTTAGCGTTTAAAAAAATGACTCATAATAAACTTTATACATATTTTTCCTATGATTTATCATTACACCAACGTGTGTTGTATAAGTCTTATAAGAGATAGGATATTTTTGAAAAACTTATTTACACCTACGTCCGTAATGTCTGTCATGACATCATCCTCCGCGCCTTTTCCCAACCAAGTTGGGGTCAGCGCTCAGTCTGACTACAATACGGCCGAACTTTGATATATTCCGTCACGCGACTGCCACCAGACCTCTACAACCCAAGTACTAGACGATATCGAAGTTCTGTAGTTAGACCAGGTTGTCGCACTATAGGAACGTTTGTATGACACCTGGGACCGACGCGGCGATGGTTTAAGGTGCTCTCCGAGGCACGGAGGGGTCTCAATGTGTTACGAATCACCCATCCTAGACTGACCTGGCTAATATTCCTTAACCTTATTATGTGATAGCCTCCTCGGCTACCACTTAGCCACGAGCACTTGCAAAGCCTGAATCAGCAGTATTACATCAATAATACACGTTTTGCAGCAATCAGCTAAGCGAACTACTGGTCACAACCGGTTAATAACATAGTTGTATTACAGACAGTATAATATCCAGACAGACAGTATAATAATTTTGTCTGTCTGTAATTTTTTCCCCCGCCCCCGTTGGCGGGGGCGGGGGAAAATTAGGCAGCGTTTTATGCTAACATAAAATTTATTCAATTATTGTCCGAAAGTGAGTAGCCACTACATATATTGTGACTAAGGTCATAATTAAAGGGGTTCGGTAAATACACAAAAGCACACCTACACACAAGCACATACACACAAGCACATACACACAAGCACAAACGCACAAGCGTATATACACAAGCACATACACATTTTTTTATATATTATAGGGGTAAACGAGCAGACGGGTCACCTGATGGTAAGTGACTACCGTCGCCCATGGACACCTGCAACTCAAGAGTCAACACATGACATTTAACGGCATTTATTTTTGAATTAGGAAAAGCCCATTGGAGATACCATTAAAATGTGTTACAGTTAAATAATCTGTAATGCTCTTATGTACCTAATCTAGTATAGGTATTAGGATACAAACGCAGCAAGCTACTCAGCGCTGAGAAATGAATCTTAGCAATTAGTTCAAGATCCTTTGAGGTATACAGCTTTGCGATACACCCGCGTTACGACCTGATATTGAAATAAACGCTATAGAAATGAACCCACACTAATTGCAGCATATAAATCCTCTTAAATATGAATTGAATTAAGTTCCTATAATGTTTGTATAGAGGCTGTTACGGAGAGATGTTAACACCAAAGCTCATAACGAATTTAGAGAAGGTATTTTCAGGCGTGTCAGGTGTCATTTTAAACAGTAAAACTTGAATACTGTGCATGGTTTATTATTATATTTTTACTAGATGCACCCGGCATGCGTTGCAATGCCTTTTTTATAATTTTACATGAAAATATATCGTACCTACAATTATTGTATTCGATTGCCATCTTGCAACCCTATTGCGGATCTGTGGATGGAACAGAATAATATAAAAATCGCGATTAAAAAATAGGGGTTGATCGTACAGAGTTGAAAATTCAGGGTTGTATGTATTTTCTAATGCTGTATCATAAAAAATAAAAAATTATCTAAAAAAAAAAAAGAAATAGGGGTGGTGATGAAAAATAGATGTCTGATTCTCAGACCTACCCCCCAATATGCACACAAAATTTTATGAGAATCGGTCAAGCCGTTTCGGAGGAGTTTAACTACAAACACCGCCACACGACAATTTTATAAATTAGATTATGATTTTTATTTATTAGGATTGCCAACTAATGATACACATAACTAATATGTCAAAAGAAATTACAAATACAAGCTTTGTGCTTATTTAATTACAGGCAACCACAACTAACATAATCTGTACCGTTAAATTAAAATAAGATAAAATAACCACTCAGTAAATGAATTAAAACGTTAAAGGTAACATACATCTTTTCTTAATTGAGGTAACAATACAGATAATTCAAGTACATACCTAGCCAAATTTAAATTGAAAGATATTATAATCTG
Source organism: Euplagia quadripunctaria (assembly GCA_963859945.1). NCBI lineage: Eukaryota > Metazoa > Arthropoda > Insecta > Lepidoptera > Erebidae > Euplagia > Euplagia quadripunctaria. The sequence goes on along the minus strand of OY982559.1, from coordinate 27,184,962 downwards.
TAAATTTTTCTTATACTTAGGCAAGTTATCACCAAAAATACCTAACTATAATAATCGAGAAAGTTCGTTACACGATTTGGTATCTGGTTATTGGAGAGTTAAGACCTCAGCTAGTCTTATACCTCCTTAAACAACTTGTTAACACTCGAGCGCTGCCAGTTACTCAAGCGCGGCAAGCTCCTCGGTGCTGAGAAATTGATATTTGCCATTAGTTCAGGATCCACCACAACTCTGTACCAATCTGTATTGTTGTATAGAAATAAAAGGTCATATAGCTTGAGTATATCGTTAAGCGAGATTAATTTAAAATGTAGGCGAGTATTGTACGAATTTAGTGGTCTGTTAATCTGTTCAAATTTGTGTCATAAGTAAGATGGATAAGCAACGTTATTTGCATCCTCCAGGCGATTCAAAAAGTGAAAAGTTATTTTATTTTACAAACTATTTGACGACAGTTCCGTTATCAAGTACAATATTTATCGAAATACAACTACTAAAAATCGTCCTTTAGTTTAGCACCTTCAGAATTTACACACAAACAAGCATACTTTATCTCCGTATAAAACATATACATCCTACTAATATTATAAACGTGAAAGTTTATGAGGATGTATGGACGTATGTATGTATGGATGTTTGTTACTCTTTCGCGCAAAAACTACTGAACCGATTGCTATGTATAGAATAAACTCCTTATCACAGGAATAAGAGAAAGTTATATTAGTAATTTTTTGTTTTTACAACCTTTTATTCTGCCGCCAAAATCTAATCTGACACTTTAAAGTGTACCATAGAGTATAGACTATATTCACAAACAATATTACCCTTAAGTAACAGTTACCAAATAGTTTTAATAACAATAATCACAAATATAAATATGAGATATTGCATTGACCTTACAGTTCGGCCATCCTGTCTGAGTGAGTCCTCTCACTTTCACAAAATAGTAACTAACTTTAATGTAAGTAAATACAAACTCTAATGACATTCCTACAATTATCTTACTTATCTTAGTTATCTTACAAATCTTATTTTTTTATTAAATAAAAAAATTCTGTTATAATAATAATAATCTTCATTATCAAATCAATCTCTTCTCGCGGATCACAATCTAAATTCGATTCGCAAATTATAATCAATATTTCAGGCTCTATTTCAGTATACTCACCTTTTCACTTTCTGAAAATCTTGCTCAGTTTGTCATATTCTACGGTCACCGGTGCGGCATCAAATGATACCATTCGCTATCAGCACTAACCGCTCATGACAAACCGTGCTCGCATCATAAATCTCATTAATTACCTTACAATCATCTGTGCGGCATTGATATCACAATGCCATTCAATATCTGCACTGATTGCTCATATTCACAGTAATTTTTTTATCAAAACTCTAAACAGTGACATGTGTGCATTTTTCTCTTTTTGGGCAAAATACAAAAAAGAAGTAAGAATACAGTACTAGGATACGTCTGCCTACAGTAATTGTTGCTTAATTGACTGGAAATATTTTAAAACCGGCTCCTGCTCTTGACATTTTGCTGCCTTAGCCCCTAACCTCAAAGACCTATCGTCTAGTCCGTACAATAAACAATCAACATCTCGTTTACCTCGTATTTCACAACGGTTCAGTAAGTTTATTTTCTCATAATAGTAATGTTCCAGCGAATCATTAAACTTCACGCGTTTTGATAACAATTCGGTAAGTAACTCTGCGTGGTCGTCACTACTGGGAAATGACTCTTTTACTTGACCTTCCAATCTAACCATGAAAATGACATTGTTGGGAGAGCTTGGTACCACGTTTTCGCGACACCTGACAATTTCGGCAAGGCGTAATGAATAACCTGATCATCGCCCCAATTATAAAGCTTTGCACACTCATCGACTTTATTAATCCACATGTGAATGGTTTGGCTTTTAACCATGGGGTCAAATTCAGGTATTACGTTTCCTAACATAGGAAATTTATTTCCTTGAGGTCTACTACTTAAGGCGTCTACTAATGTGGATAAAAACGCTTGTGTGTCATTGCTGAGAGTATTGAAACTACTCACGTGACCTGAAGATATGTTGCGTCCACTGCTGTCTCTCAACCTCGCACTGCAACCTCGCTTTCCATAACCGCGTGGCGTGAAGTCGCTGCTCCTCAGTCTCGCGCCACGATCTTGCTTGCTGCGTTTCCTGCTACTCCGCTTCATCGCTGGATTACCGCTACTGCGACGTTTGTAGTGATGCACGTGACTGCGATGCCGCCTGCGACTATGACGTACGTATTTCACACTAGAGCGACTGCGTCTGTCATCTTTCGAGTCCATAGAACTAGTGGTTGATCGCTGTCTCCGCCGTTTTTCAGAAGAGGTTCTCGAATTGGTCTTGCTCCGATCACGACGATGATTTTGCTTATTAAGCCTTCTATGTATAGTTCTATGCTTGCTGTGACTTCTTCGTTTACCTTCGTCACCATTAGTTATATCCATTTTCAAAACTTGTGATATATTATTATATCAATATATAGCAACTTTTTTTTTCTTGCAGGTTCATTATAATATTTATCAAAATTGTGGGCGTACTTAGTTTATCCCACTTCTGAGATATAGAATAAACTCCTTATCACAGGAATAAGAGGAAGTTATATTAGTAATTTTATGTTTCTACAACCTTTTATTCTGCCGCCAAAATCTAATCTGACACTTTATAGTGTACCATAGAGTATAGACTATATTCACAAACAATATTACCCTTAAGTAACAGTTACCAAATAGTTTTAATAACAATAATCACAAATATAAATATGAGATATTGCATTGACCTTATATATGTAACTTGGTATGTGGATAGCTGGAGACCTGGATTAACACATAGGCTACTTTTTATCCCGATATTCCCACGGGATCGGGACTGCTAGTAATATATAAATGTATCTTACCCTCCGACTCATTTAATTACAATATAATAATAGATATATAACTTCACAAATGATTCTAAAAACAAACTTAATTAGATCATTTTTGTTTATTTATTTATTTCAAACTTTATGCACATAGAGTACAGAGGCGCACTTAATGCCATTTAGTTTATTGCGATTCATTGCTTTAATTGTGACTTGTTTGTGTAAACAAGACCGGTATTAATTTTGGAAATGACTACCAACGAAGTCAAATGTTTGGAATTTTCATTAAGTACTTACAAGTATCGTAGGCAAAAGCGAGCCAAGTAACAACAAAAAAAAAACAAAATAAACTAACGGTAGAGAATGTTTAAATTTACTTTCTTACTTACTTTTATTCAGCATCTAAACTCTCTGACTTTAAGATCAAACGTAAGCAAATAACTGTACTTGTTACCAAATGCTCCGAAATTCCTTTCTGCGTCTCTGTTCTTAGTTTTTCAGTGAAACAAAATTATAGTAACATTTGAGAGTAAATAAAATCGGTCTCATCTAATACGATGGCCAAATATGCGCCTGCTACAAAGCATGTCTCTCCTTGGGGGAGGCTTTCGTCCAAATGATGAAATGATGACGTAGTACAGTTTGAGAAGTATTTATATCAGGTATTTCAATATGGTGCATAGCTTGACCTATTGAAGCACAAATATGACGATGACTCATCCAGTATTGAAATGTTAACGAAGCTGTAGAAGGAATGGTTTGAATTAATTTCACTAGCATAAAAATTATATTGAAAATCCTACAAGCTTCATTAATAATGCCAATATCGGGTTCTCAGTATCGAAGAGCCGTCAAACAAGTAAGAAAGCAAGCACTTGCAACTGTGTCTTATTCTATTTATTTAATTATGAGCACCACAGTAGATTGACTGTTATGGCGTTATGTATGTACAGTCGCTATCAGATATATTGTAGCAGACTAGGTGACCAAATACTTCTGAACAATTTAAAATGTCAATAAGTTCCATTCACTACAAGTTACCATTAATATCTGAACTTTCATTACCTCGTTAATATCTGAGCAGATGCTTGTCAATAATTTCTATACAAACTACTAACCAAAAATATCTGAACACTTACAACGTCAAGTGTATCTACGCAGATATGGTAGTCTTAGAAATCTGAGCAGTTGAGGAAAAATTGCAGTAGGAAACGCTTCCAACTTTACTATAAATACAACAATATACATAGGAACTCTTTTGCTAATTTATATATTATGATGACCGGCAGTTTATAACATTTTGTAGTTTTGAGTCATGGCATGTCATGTTCAATGTGTCATGCAATGGCAAGCAACGTATTATAGATATTGGATTATTGATTTTAATTAATGTAATATGAGTTCATACCGTATAGATGCTGGATTAAAATATAAAATAATTCAGTTAAAGGATGATGGTGTATCCGTAACAGACATCGCCGATAAGCTAGGGATAGCCGTAAGTATTATGGCGATGAACGGTAAAAACATTTAACACAGTTACTATCAAACTACTAATACACATTATGACTGTTAATGTAAAACTATTTATTTCAGAGAAATACTGTATATTTATGGCTGGGAAGATGGCAGCAAGAGGGTACTTTGAATTATCATGTTTCATTTGATCGTCCGCGTGCAACAACAAGACATCAAGACATGGCTATTCTAGACAAGGCCCAAAGTGAAAGATTTATTAATACTACACAGTTTTCAAGTACGTTTCAAGTGTCCAGTAGCACCGTAAGAAGACGATTAAAAGAAGGAGGTTTACAAAATAGAGTCCCAGCAAGAAAGCCAACTCTCACACCAAGGCACAAAATGCAGCGGCTGCAATTTGCGGCCAATTATTTAAATCACAATTTTGATAAAGTTATCTTTATGGACGAAAAAGTTTTCTGTTCATCGGATAATGGCAGAATGAGTTTGTGGAGACCAGAAAATACACGATACTTGGAACAAAATGTGCTGCCTAATCGTTGGAGTGGTCGTATTACGATTGGATTCTGGGGATGGATGTGCAAAAATGGCCCTGGTGAGCTTGTAAAAATAAGTGGACGAATGAATTCAATGAATTACAAGAAACTTCTTGAAGATACATTTCTTCCAACTGCTAAAGTATTTTATCAAGATGAACACATAACGTTCATTCAAGACAATAGCTCAGTGCATAATGCTCGTACTGTACAAGCATGGATTAATGAACAAAGAGAGCTTACTTTAATCATACTACCGCCAAAAAGTTCAGACCTCAATCCCATTGAAAACTTATGGGGTAAAATGGTGGGATGAGAATCAATGTCGAACAAAGGAAGCATTAAGACAACATGCAAATAACGTTTGGGAATCTTTCAGAGGACGAAATTTTTATGAAAACGTTGTTGGTTCCATGCGAAAACGGTTACAAGAAGTATTGAATGCAGAAGGAGGTTACACAAAATACTAATATTTTATCTACTTATATTGTCACAAATAAAAAATAACTATTTCAATAATTTTTAATTTCATTACAAAACCATGATCTATTTTCAGTTGCATCTTAAACAAATGATAGTCAAGTCGATAGTCGTTTTTGGTTCCTCCTTTATATCACGCAGTAACGAATTAGGTAAGCTCAGTGTTTGCTGCGTAGATACACTTGACCTAAGTGTTCAGATATTTTTGGTTAGTTGTTTGTATGGAAATTATTGACAAGTATCTGCTCAGATATTAACGAGGTAATGAATGTTCAGATATTAATGGTAACTTGTAGTGAATGGAACTTATTGACATTTTAAATTGTTCAGAAGTATTTGGTCACCTTGTCTGCTACAATATATCTGATGGCGACCGTACAAGTACATAGGCTGCACTAAAAGTATCGGGAATGGAATATTTCCACTATTCCTATCATATTAAAATCTTTTTAATTGAAAACTCCTTGGTTTTAAAAATCGAATACCATTTATTTATTTTAAAAAAAGATTCTCGGTCTTCTCACAAGGTCTTCTCAAACAACAAACGTTTAGTCGGTGAGAAAATGGAATTGACTCGAGAAAATTCAAGGGCGATGATTTATTATGACTTTCGAAGCGGTTTAACACAAAACCAGTGTGTTTGGATGTTTTCTGCATTTGGTGATGAAGCCCCATCCAAAACAACAATTTATCGCTGGTTTGCAGAATTTTAACGTGGGCGTGTCAAGCTCAGTGATGGGGGATCATCACTGAGCTTGACACGCCCACGTTAAAATCATCGATTAAAATATCGTTAAAATCGTCAAGGTCGTCCAAAAACTGCAGTCACCCAAGAAAACGTTGATGCTGTGCGTAAGCTGATTGAGGAAGATCGACATGTGACATACCGCGAAATTCAGGCAAATTTAGACATTGGCATGAGTCAAATACAAATAATCTTGCATGAACAATTAGGTGTAAAAAAGTTGTTTTCCCGATGGATACCGCATTTGCCCTGTGAAGAGCAAAAAGCGGCTCGCGTTACTTGGTGCGTCAGAACTCTCGAAAGATTCCACGCAGGATCCTCAAATGTTGTATACAACATTGTATCAGGTGACGAATCCTAGATATACGCGTACGAACCCGAAACAAAAAACCAGTCACGAGTTTGGGTGTTCGAAAATGAGTTAAAGCCAACTAAAATTGTTCGTTCACGGAGTGTTGCAAAAAAAATGGTGGCCACGTTTGTCTCCAAAACCGGCCATGTTGCGACTATTCCTCTTGAGGGACAAAGAACGGTTAATGCAGAATGGTATGCTAGCATTTGTTTGCCACAAGTCGTTTCCCAATTCCGTAAAGAGAACTGCAACCGCCGCATCATCCTCCATCACGACAATGCGAGTTCTCACACCGCGCACAGAACAAAAGAGTTTTTAGAGCAAGAAAACATAGAATTATTAGACCATCCGCCGTACAGTCCCGACCTAAGCCCTAATGATTTCTATATTTTACCTAAAATAAAGAATAAATTGCGTGGTTAGAGATTTTCATCACCTGAAGAAGCTGTGGACGCCTACAAAACGGCCATTTTGGAGACCCCAACTTCCGAATGGAATAGTTGCTTCAATGATTGGTTCCATCGTATGGAAAATGTGTCAAATTTCGCGGAGAATACTTCGAAAAGCAATAAATACATTTTTAAATAGTAATGTTGTGTCACTTCCTTGATTCCCGAAATTTTCAGTGTAGCCCTCGTATATGCGCGCAAAAAGTTTAATAAATCTATATATCTACATTAAAAGTAAATGTTGTTTGATAGTAAGCACATCATTTGAGAACATGTAATCAACTGTGGTTATTTTTTCTTCTTAAATTCCATTTTTTATTTTAATACTACTACTAATATAATTTAGATCAAAAAGTTACTAATATTTTATAAAATTCACACTGGCCTGATACGATGCCTTTGAAATATTTACCCTTGGCTGCCTCAGTTTACATTCATCCATCATAATTTACCACTATCGATTTGTGGGGAGGGACATACAAAAGGATACTTCTCTGTATTAAACATGCGAAAACTATGTTCGAGTTAATTCTCACAGCACATCGGTAGTCAATGCACGTATTTATACTCTGCACAACCGTCAGGGCTGTCACGCGTGACTGTAGGTCTAAATTTAATATGACACTATTATAGCAAAAGTGTAATTGTAGGTTCAATAATTTCAGAGTTTTCGCAATATTTAATGTAAGTGGTACCTGTTACAAATAAACCATTCTTTGCGGGGACTACTCTGGCAGTTTTTATATTATTATGTATTTCATTCGCCTTCCCAAATGTCTGAAGGCAGTGGCAAACCAGTTGGAGGCGTGGAACTCCCTAAGATGCGGTTAAGTTCCGTGATTACCGACTTATCTAGTCTCCACATGGTGTCGTGATTGGTCAGTTCAAAACTGAAATGGTTCTTTCGTATAAAGACCACCCCGGATGCCTACTTGGCACTTGTACAGTTTGAGTTTCTGTAGACTTTAATCCTGAATAATACGAGTATCCCACTAATATTATAAATGTGAAAGTTTGGATGGATGAATGTTTGTTACTCTTTCACGCTAAAACTACTGAACCGATTGCAATGAAACTTGGTATGTAGATAGCTGGAGACCTGGATTAACACATAGGCTACTTTTTATTCCGATATTCTTACGGGATCGGGACTTACACGGGTGAAACCGCGGGGCGCTGCTAGTAATCAATAAATAGTGATTATTCGGTAAATGGTTATTAACTTTGAAATATTATGTTAAAGATATCTGCAGTAATATAATAAAGCTCCCGTTTTTTTGTTTGATTGCTTGTTTATTTACTTATCTCCGGGACTATAAGTCGAATTTCAATAATTATTTTTGCCGTACATGGAAAATTTATTGAGAAAGGATGTATATCGCGCTAAGATACGCTGAGACCGTTAGAAGTAGAGCAGTGAAAATAAACGCAAGAAAAACTACGAGAACGGCTAGTATTTACATGTCAATATTTGAATAATTATTACTGATTCAACGTTCACACAGCCCGGTACTGAATTAAGCCCCCTTTTATTCCCCCCTGTTAATCTGGACTGTATTATAAACTCCCCAACACCCTGACCCTCAAATTTACACAAAACTAGTAATAAATACCTTATTGTTCAACGTATTTATACTATTGTTAAAATAATAACACCTTTTTAAGCAGTTATTTGTTTTATATATTTTTTTTATGGTATACGAGGCAAACGAACAGACGGGTCACTTGATGGTAAGTGACTACCGTCGCCCATGAACACCTGCAAGTCAAGTCACAAGTGCGTTGCCGGCCTTTAGGGTGGGAGTAGGGGAAGGAGGAAGAGGGGGAGAGGGGGAAAGAGGGGGATAGGGAAGGGTTAGTGCCTCCGGAAACCTCACTCAAGCGGCGAAAAGCACAGCAAGCATTGCTTCACAGCCGGTTTTTTGTGAGGCCGTGGTATCACTCCGGTCGAGCACTATTTTGTGGTGAGCATATCATTTGTTCTGTGTCTGGGTGTAATTTATCTATAATTATGTATTAAGAAATATATAAGTATGTTTATCAGCAGTCTGGTTACCATAGTACAGGCTCTGCCTAGTTTGGGATCAGACGGCCGTGTGTGAGATGTTTGAAATTATTATTATTATTATTTATTATATCATTATATATATATATATATATATATATTATAGTATATTGGTCCCATTGGTTACCCTTCAGGTACGAAGCTCTAAAGGTTACATTTATGACGTATTTGCATCATCCTCAATCTCATCTCCCTGTCAGACTCATCCGTGTCACCACTTTTACATTTTTTCGAAAACAAGAAATAATAAAGCCGTTAAAAATGGCCGTTGAAAATGGCAATATTAAAGAATTAAGACTGAAGATATTTTTCTTCAATCGTTCTTCAATTTGTCATTATAACAAAATTAATCTGAACAAATACACGTCCATGTCTTTGTTCAAATCATTTTTACACTCAGCCTTACTATATCTCTAACTCAGCCTTATTATATCCATCGATTCGCGAGTATTATACTACTCTGTCAAGAAAGTACCGGGAAAATGTCAATAAAACGCATAATGTTAACTATTCTTCCAAATTTACTATATCGCCTTCGAAGTAGGCCACTTCAGAAATAATACATTTACCCCAACGAATCATCCAGTTATCAAAACATTTTTAAATGCATTTTCCGGAATCGACTTGTATTCTCAGCGCAAATTCTCTTTGATATCTTCTATCGACTGACACGCCGATAAATTTAAAATCAAAATTAAAACCTTATTTTTTAAGTAATGCTTTACCAAATTGCAAGTAACAATATTATTTTGTTTGTCTTGTTTATCTTGTATCTACATTTACTTGTCTTTTTTCTTTTGTATCCAAATTTTTAAATGATTAATTTACTTTGTTTATTAGTTAAGTTATTTGCTGAGTTATCGATCTGGACATAAGTGTCCATAGCATTCATTATTAACCTTCGTGGTTTTTAGAACAGTTTGATTATGGATAGCAATCCATAATCAAAACTGTAAATAAATTGTTAAAATATTGAAAGAATTAAAAAAACGGATACCTCGAAATGATAGAGTTTTGGAAAGAGAAAAAGTCGCACCGAGCCTGTTACGTATATTTATGTTTTGAAATCGATTTCAGTTTCCGATTTTTTGGAAGTCGGTTAAAAGTGTCTTAATAAGCTTATATATAATATATATATATATTTCATGTTATACATTGTGCAAAATGAACTAGTGTTTTTAATTAGTAATTATTGCGGTTTTGTTTGTATTCTTTAAACATTGGATTTACCAAACTCTCATGGTAAAAGCCCAAAAAAATGTCTTTTCTTTATAAAATTCGGGCTTTTACCAATAACGGTTGGTAAATCTTAGGATTTACCGGTAAAACCTAGGATTTACCAATATTTGGGCTTTTACAGTAACATATATAACACATATCAATTCATTATTTTATTTTACACAGTGTATTTGAAAACAGAACACTTACTTAAATCACTGAAAATGCAAGGGCACTCTAGCATGCAGTTACAATAAGAATCAGTTACAATAAGAATTTTTGAAAAAACTTTCAGTTTACAAATTATGACCGTTTAATTTCCAGGTATTTTTACCTCTGTTTGTCATAAAAGCAGGTGGAACGTGTAAATTTAAACATTTTAAATCGTAAAAATTTTTTATTTAGTAGATTATAGACGTAACAACAACAGATCGATCTAAAATGTGTGCCACTTCTACCACAGCAGAACATTAGCCAAAAGCAGCATCACCTTCTTTGAGGCTTAAAGAAGAGCCGTTACGTTTACGTTGAACAGGGTACACCACGAGGAGTTCGTTCTAGCCCAGCAAACAAAGTAAACAACGCACAGGTTCCAGCAAACAAGGTTTTACAGGTAGCAGCAAATTTTCGAGAGACGACAAAGCTTAGGTAAATTGGAAAACATTTATTCTCGGGCTACAGAGAGAACTCGCACTCAGTTATTACGGCATATACTAACAAATCATATTAATACGCTTACTCACAGAGCCTGCTACGTCTTCCTTCCTTTTTATTTTATTAGGTTTTATTTTATTAGTACCTGGGAGATAGAGCTTTGCTCGGTAGCTTTTTGTAAAATCGTATTTTTTTTTGTAAAATTTCATTTTTACAGGAAATACAATTATGCAGTTGAACTTAAAATGCAAAATTGTATCTGTATGCAAAATTTCATCAAATCGTTGGAGCCGTTTCCTAGATTCAGAGTATATATATACATATATCCAAGAATTGCTCGAAAGGTATTAGATAGATGTTATTTATTAGACAGACCCACACATGTTTAGACTTTTGCTTACGTATAAAAAGTTACTTCTGTTTTATATTATAGGGGGCAAACGAGCAACGTTCGTCCCCTGATATTAAGTGACTACCGTCGCCCATGGCCACCTGCAACTCAAGAGTCACAAGAGTGCGTTGCCGGCCTTTGAGGTGGGAGTACGCTCTTTTCTTTAAGGTTTGAAGGTCGTATGGGTCCGAAACTACCGCAGGCGACAATTTGTTCCAGAGATTCGTTGTGCGAGGCAAAAAAACTTCTGGAGAACCGCACAGTGGTGGATTGCCAATAATACATTACATACAACAATAATTTGAAAGAATTTCATATTTTACCTTTCTATGGAACATGGGACAACATGGACAATCACAACGCGTTTCTCTTATTTGAAAATTAGCAGTTTATAAATAAAAAATAATAATAATAAAATAAAATGTTTTACTGTCAGACATCACAGGCCAAACAACTTAATAACTATGTTAGTAAAGAATATTATAACCTAAATGTGGAAGAGTACGTACATACACGGGAATCTACCAAGCACTACTTACATGTAGTAACACATGTAGCCCAAGAAATCTGCCCTCTGCCCATGGTAGGCCTATCCACCCTCTCTGCAAATATCCTTAGTATGCCGCTTGCGTTTATCCTGACTCTGCGCATAATGGATGCTACCTTCTTACGCATTATCGCGTAGTAATCAGTGCGTGTATCAGCGAACATGCCTGATGCACTCCAGTACGGGGGAAACTTCAACAACGCCCTGAAGATATTGTTATATTGTCAAAGAAATCCATGGTCGTTTTTATCGGGCCCTAATGCCGCGTTCCAATAAACAAAAAACGATTCGTTTGGCTTACAGACGGTAAAATTTCGTTGAATTTTCAACAAAAATTTTATCGTTCGTAAGTAAAACGAATCGTTTCTTGTTTATTGGAACGCGGCATAAATGGGCATGATGTAGATTAAAAAGCAGCCACATCTTGGGTTCGATTTGGTGATCTCTTCGGAGAAACCAAAGGTTTTATCTTAGCAATTTTGGATTAAGTTGTTATGATGAACAACTATCGGAAATATATCCTGAAAGATGGTACGGTTGAAATCTGTCGGGTATGTCACCGTCCTGGTGAATTCATTAGGCACATAATTTCTGGTTGTTCTTGCTAACAGTGAGTATTTGCATAGACACCACCAAGTGTACATTGTACAGTCGAACAAATTGATTCATGACCCACTTTACCGATCTTTCCTTTGCAATCATAAATGTACTTAGGTTTTTTTCACTATTTGCACTTAGTACGTTTTAAATATGAACAAAAATGCGTCATTACAGGTCAGAGATCTATGCAATTTTAACCTTTGTTATCAGTATAATAAATAATGTTTTTGATAAATCAGTCTGAATTTAAATGTCAAATAAGATGTTGTTAATCCAAACTATTTCTCATTACTCAAAAAAAGTTTATCATTTTAAAAATAAAATGACATTATGTGTCAGATGTCAAGTAGTAGTCTGTAAAAAATTAGATATATTCAGTCCAATCCAGGACATAATATATTATTAATTATTATTATTATACCCGCTAGGAATTCCGTAAACAAATCATTAATGGCCAACTTGGCTGAACAAAGAGCTCGGATTGTAGTGCTCAGTGAGCAAGGCTGTGGCATTCGGGAAATATCACGAGAATTAAATATTAGTCGTAACACAGTCAGAACCTGGATCAGACGGCACGCTGATGAGGGTATTCTTGAAGACAGACGACGACATAATCATGGGGTTCGTCGAATCACGAACCAACAGAGAACGGAAATGCAAGAGCATTACGAAGAACATCCTTTTACTCGTACCCGATATTTTGCGGCACGATACGACGTTTGTCTACAAACAATAAGAAATAATTTGCACCGCACTGGGCTGCATTACATTATGCTAAGAAAGCTCACTTAACAGATGCACACAAAACTGCGAGATTCAATTTTGCACGTAATTATTTAGACTTCGACTGGACAAACACCATCTTTACAGACGAAAAATCGTTTCGCTCTTCTCAACACGGGCATTTAAAATTGTGGCGTTACGATAACACGCGATACACAGAGGATCACGTAGTGTCCAACCATTCATCTGGCCGAATTTCAGCTAACATGTGGGCGTGGATGAATGCTGATAGTGTAGGCGAACTTGTTCAAATTTCTCCGCGTCAGAACGCTATGAACTATGTCGATTTATTGGAAGAATCAATGTTACCGACTTTGCGAACCGTATACCCGCGTGAAGAAGTGCCAGTATTCTCCTATGATCATGATAACTGTCGAGTGCATACTGCCCGAATTGTCTCAAATTGGTTTACCGAGCATGAAGATGAATTTACTCTCATTCCATGGCCGTCTAGGTCACCAGATCTTAACCCAATAGAAAATTTGTGGGGTTTGATGGTTCAAATGTGGGATAATAGGAACGAGAGGACTAAAGAAGCAATTGAGCTGCATTGTAACGAAATTTGGGATTACACGAGGGGAAGCGACATTTGTAGTCGTCTAATCGGGTCTATGCGTAATCGATTATTAGACGTTATTGAAAGCCATGGCGCTTACACTCGGTTTTAGGTTTTAGTAATCCCACCGGCCCAAACCATTTGAACCATCATACCCCACAGAATTTCTATTGGGCATTTTTGTTCTTTATTCACTTTACCACGTGAATGCCAATTTGCAATAAACGGAAGACCTATTGACGAAATAAAATAAAGTTTATAATTTTTTTTGTGACTAAATGTTACAAAGGTCTTTTTATAAAGAAACAGGTAGACTTGACGCATGACTGAGGCAAATCCCGAATATGTTTGTTGCAACCTTTACTTAAAATGAAGGTCTTGGCGATAGCAAACCTTTTTTGTGCAATACAGGCAGGTGAGGCAGCGGCAGTGATCGTAGCATATGCGAAAGGACGAATTTAACAAAAAAAAACAATTTTATCATAGCCTCATAATACGTCATAATAATCGTCATGCGTCTATGTCATCGCCTTGTCAGTGACTGTCAGGGTCTTATAAAGTGATAGATAACAGATTCGTTACTAAGGAAATGTATGCTCAAGCTAATTTCAACCTACTGGTATAGAATGACTGTAGTAAAATGACCCTAAGAGGGGTCACGATTCAATTTGTTCGACTGCACATCAACCACTTGCCTTTAAAAACAATCTTGTGAATTCAGAGGTGCCATACTATAGATATGTGCACGGTAGTTCTTGAAAATGGTCGAGCCACATCGTATTGGGGTCGATCTATCATTACTGACAGAACCATTGTTGCCAATAATCCTGATATAGTGGTAATAGACTGATTAGAGTGACGCGCAATGATTGTCTCCTTTATTGCCCGTGGTCCGATTACGGAGTTCTACTGATCGCTCCATGGGCAATTTTTTTTGGCAGTGGTTCGTTCAATCGAACCATTCTTCTACTAATATTAAATTTCATTGGTACTAGATCTACTGATTGAGTATGACCAAGATGAAATTGTTTTCCTATGGACCGACTATAAATTAATATTATAAAAGAAACCGAACCACAACAATACATAAATCAAATTTATTGTAATCTTTGTAAAACTTAAACAGTGGAAACCTCCAACAAAAAAATAGCTTCTAAGTACATAATTATCGTATGTATTAACGCAACTTCTCTAATGCATGCCTAACATTTATATCGGCATTAAGTAGCTCCCTTAGATTATATAATCTAAAAAGTATACGCTTATCCTTATAAAAATAGTCCGCTATAATGAAAGATGACCTATTTTCAGGGATTTGTACCTCTTCTAGGTTTTTATATACTGTCTTTGAGCAATTTATAAACTTATTCCTTTCATTATAGAGATAATGTTGAACACTAGATAGAGAAGGTATATTTTGATGAAATTTTAGGCCTAAATCTTCCAGTTTTGCAATCCCTTCATTAGACAACTGAGGTATTGGGCGATCGGAATTATTAACAGTGCCTTTAAATTAGATAAAGTTTTATCAACAATATTTTTGGCCTTGTTAGGTAGACACTGGTGGATTTTATGTTTAAGTACAATATTTTCCTGAAAATGGAAAGTTTATTTAGGTTACATCTCGTTTCAAGTGCACTTCTTTTTTTATGAAACGACCAGCAAGAAAAATTAACTTATTAAGCGTTATTGTACCCGTGCATTTCTATTTCTTATAATTAGCACAACGCCACACAGCTGAACCATTTTTATACTGTCGCATTTTATAATATTCGCAATCGTCAAATAAAAGTATTGTTCCGCCTTTTCTATTAATGAAACCAATATCACTATCTAAATCGACTTCCATTGAAAAAAACACAGGCTACACTGGTCTAGGATAGAGAAAACTAATTCACAAGGATCCTATGAATAGGATAATCCAAGAATAATGAAAATCAAAACAGGGAAATAACAATGTCAGTACGTTTTTTTTTATCAACCATTTTTCCTGTATGTAGTTTACATACAAAGAGAATCATTACCTACACATTTTAGTTAGTAGAACTACGGGCAAACAAAGTTGCCCTTAGTCCTATCGATAGGATTACGGTAAATCAAAATTTCCCGTGGTTCGGATTGAACGAACCACTGCCAAAAAAAATTGCCCATGGATCGATCAGTAGAACTCCGTGATCGGACCACGGGCAATAAACGGATTGTCTACATCGCTGTTCCTCATGACGAGAACCTCGTGAAAGTTGATAAAGTCATATCTCCTATCAATAGTCATATCTGCTCATGGATTGACAACCAAGAGCCTCGACCTCGAACACCTTAAGAAGCTCACTTTAGACGGCTGGATTTAAGAACTGATACAGAAGGCAGTTCTCCTCGTCAAAGCCCGTATAGTGACGAGGTTCCTTTCTTTGAAGCCCTAACCATCGGTGTCTTGGTCGCCATTACAAGGAGACCAAACGGAACGGCTGTATCAAGAGCTCTAGCGATAGAATTCAAACTATAAAAGTAATTCTGGAAACCTATTGAAATTTGAGTTCTTATTAATAAATACATAAATGTAACCATTTTAAGGTGTTCTACCCACTTTTTTCGACTATCTATGCTGTCCTTTCTTTTTTCTTTGAGATACTGACCTGTAATGGAACTTTTGCGGTTTGGAGTCTCACTTACGCCTCCTTGTATCTTGGGTTACAGGATTTCAAGCTACCTACTACTCCTACTAGACGACTAATGGCAACTACCCACCCGTTACGGATCACCGGAGACCGATACCTGCACAGATCACCCCAGATCCGATACCTGTAAGTTCGGGCGAAAAGAAAAGGACCGCACCATCTAATTAAGGTCAGTGTTCTCTTGTGTTAGACGTGGGGCAGTCGCGAGAAGTTTTGGCTATTAAAGAATAAAATTATAACGGGTGTTTTTCTTTACGATCTATATGACGAATATCGAATATAAACAAAATATCAAAAGGCAAACCGTAGTCCGTTTACACTAATGCAGTCATCCTATTTAATTGTAAAATCGTATCGTATCGGAAATCAAAAGGCATAGAAAATATTGAAAAACAAATAGTTATCCATTCAAAAAATGTGTGAATGTACACACATTTTTTGTCATCTAACATACCGAAATCGTATACATATAGTATCGTGAAAGCTAAGAGAAGACATCTTGATGAATTGCCCCTTAAAGATACCAATTAAACAGGTCATTTAGTTATCAATATCATTATTAATTACTCGGTTTCTGTGCGGAGGCGTATCAAGATCAAACATGTACCAGATTTTAATTTAATAAGCTTCACCAATACAACTGTGAAAATCGCATCCAAATTCGTGCAGTTACAAATATACCGACGGATAGATAAACAAAATTAAAAAAAAAATGTTTTGGCTTACATTGCTTGACTCCTCATATCATTTTTTCTTAAATTATCTCCAATGTACAGATAATTGGCTATTTGACAGTTGTAACGATAAAATATGAAATGTGTTGGTTATGATAGCTTATATGTAAACAATAATTTTACAATATTTTTTTGCATTAAATTAAATTGTAAATATTTTATTTTTGCAAAATAAATTTGAGTATTATTTATATTATGTGTGATTGAACATCGTGTGACGTCACATTTTATAAAACAAAGCATCGTGTGTTCTGTCATTCGAGATTTCCAGAAAATAAACACTAAAATATTTCGATTTATGCTTGTAAGAGGTGGCACGAAATGGAGTCAGGCTATACGAAAGCTGATAGTGCAAATCTGCGTAAAGTCGATTCATTTATCGTAAACTGACACAAATATATTAATTTTACTTTTATTTTTATGGGAATGATTTATGTACAAAATGTTAGCTTAGATTTAATTTATTTTCGGGATATCAGAGGTTCTTCCAAACACTTACATCAAAATGGTGTTTACAAAAGAATATTGCAGATTTATCAAATGTAAACTCCGGGGTCTCGGAGTGCTGTAGCCTGTAACCACTGCTTTCGATGCTTCGGACATTTAGGAACGTGAATAAACAATTTCTCAGGATATTTAATTGTACTTTTACACATAGGCACGGCACACATCTTGTAGCTTGTCTTTGTTCACAAGTCCAGTAAAAAGCTGTAAACTTTCCTCTCAAAACACGCATAAGAGTTAGAGCGTCGTAGTTAACTTTGTTTGTTTATTGAAATGTGACGTGACAGGTTGACACATGTCACGTGACCAGCTGTTTTTACGCGAATTTCAATATAATGAGTGAAAATTATGTTATATTTCTATTAAATCTTTTTTTCAAAAAGATGTTCTTTTTAAAAAAAAAGATGATTGTAAGAGGTATAAAATAAACCTACATAAATTTTAAAATATTTTTCCGAAAACTATCAAGTAGCCAATTATCGGCTACTTACATTTTTATTATGTGTACAGATTACAAAAAAAGATTCGAAAAAGGCATAGTAGTACTGGTCTATCTTTAACAGTCAATTGATACATAATGGATGTTTTTAAATAAAACGTTACCGTGCATCGCATCTTTTACTCACATCTTACTATCAAAGCGAGACGCACAACAAAAGCATTAAGCTTTCTAAACGCCATTGTCACTTATACGTGACAAACAAAAATTAACGGTAATTTTCACAAAAGTAATGGTTTATGTGTTTATTTTGTGTTATGGTGTGTAATACTTTTGTCCCATATATGTTTAAAAGATTAGATCCCTTCTAACAATGTTGTGGGGGATAAGAATGTAAAATAATTACCTTTCATGTTCCTTTGGCCGAAAAACAGTCTGCTGTGGTGGCCACGCCGCTGTGGTGTACGTTGTTTTCTTTGACGGCTGGACCATATACCAAGACGTTATTTGGACACTGTTCCTGGACAACAAAAAAAATGTGTATTTCGTAAAAATGTAACAAATGTAATTAATAAACGACTTGCGCAAGCGGTACGGCGACTGCAAGTCAGGGGTTCGATTCCCGTATGTATTTACAAATGTTTGTATGAATGACGTGTCTACGATATGTATGTATTTACAAAAAATAAAATGTAATAATAATCCATGTTCTAACCAACTACCCGTAGTCCAAGCTATGCTTAGTTTGCGCCCTAGAAAGCGATTATATCTCACAATATTAATTCGCCGGTCCTCGGGCGAACCCTAACAGGCGCATTTGCTACCCTATTTTCCTACCTGTATTGATTTTTTTCAGAAGGGATGCCGATGCCTCCCTATCGATGGCATTTTAATAGACAACACAATAATAGTAAACATAACAAGTTTAGTGATGTAACGAATGTTGGTTTTTCACATTGGAGAATGCGAATGCGAAAATTTATTTTTAGTATTTGCGAATGCGAATGCGTATGTTGACTTTTCAAGTAAAGCGCTATAAAAAGGTACGAATGGGTTGACATTTCGCATCGCATTTTTTTTTAAAGATGTGCTCATAAATAAAATATTTTATCGTTATCTTACATCGTTTTCAATAAAACGATTGAAGACTGACCTCTGACCTCTTTATAAACAGGATATTATAAGAAATAATCATTAAACCTACCCGAAATTACGTAAATATGCGTCAAATTACTCGTACATTGATTTTGTCCAATTATTCAAATAACCATGATATAATAGGATTAAAAAAGCACATCTCAAAAAAATACAAAAAATCGCACTAAATGACGAACACAATAATTCAATTGAGGTGCCAACATCTGGAATCCGAATTTATCACAATTCCTTTATTGGGATTGGTGCCAATAATGGGGATTTATGAAGTTTTAATCAAGTAAAATAATGT
Organism: Euplagia quadripunctaria; assembly: GCA_963859945.1. Classification (NCBI taxonomy): domain Eukaryota; kingdom Metazoa; phylum Arthropoda; class Insecta; order Lepidoptera; family Erebidae; genus Euplagia; species Euplagia quadripunctaria. The sequence goes on along the minus strand of OY982559.1, from coordinate 27,165,416 downwards.
CTTTGTCCTTAAAGGTTTTAAGTAAATTAGTGCTTTTCTATGGTATGTTGAAATGTATGTAGAAAAAGTGCAAAAAGCTAAAAAATTTAATCAATAAAGGTGTTTTTAAATGACGAAAACGGCTACGAAAGCGAACGAAGCTACAGACATCCAAAATAGATGTTGACTTGCCATATTTTGGAGAGTCTAAACAATGGCGATGGCAAGTTAAACTGGCCAGTGATGTAAAAGAAACATGTTTATTAAACCAGCAAACGGATTCAAAGTTCTTGTTGACAACTATCTATCTAAAAAGGAGTAATATAGGCTGAAAGAAATATACACCATGTGTATCGGCAGTTTGCACGTCTTCTTCCTTGCTACAAAGTCTTTTGCTTTGTAGCAAGTTTGAGCTTTACTCTGAAATCGAACAAAGGAAACCGTTATAAGGCCCTTACCGTTCTTCTTTACAAAAACTAAATAGAATATTTCTTGCGCTGCGAAAATTAGCTAGAATCAACATTTCAAAATGCGAAATCTGTTTACACAGTAAAAATATTTGAAAAACCGAACACAAAACGTATCTTCAGACGGAAAAAAATGCAATGTCGAAGAAAATGTCATTGATATAACCGATGGTCATCGTTTTATTTTTTATGGACATTGTTTATGGCTGTTCACGAAAAAAGTTGTATACAAGATGGTTGCTTACAAAATATAAAAACGTAAGGACTTTGGGTATACAATAATTACGTATAATTAGATGTGTTAGCTCGGAACATAATAGCGACAATATTTATAAGGTACAATACCTTTTTTGATCCCGAGATACACATCTAATATGTATCAAAGTCGAAAAGTTTAAAAACAATTACAGGTATTGTGTGTAGGTTAAACGAGAATGAGCAAAGAATAAGAAATTACCCAGGTCCGACCCAGCAGCGACTATGTATATATATATACATATATATATATAAAATTTTATTATGGACTCTATCTAGCGCTAAGAATCAGCACAGGAATTCCGCCAATGCCAAGTACGTAGTGCTTTATATTCTCTTTGTAGGTACGTTACGTTACGTCTACGTTAGAAATAATATATTGAAAAATCATATGACATTCTTAGTCAATCACCATAGCGACAACCTTTTATGTTTTGATACAAACAAATACAGAAGTTGTACTTAACTAGGGGAAACTATGCACCTGCCGATATAACTTACATCACGTCAAAGCACTAAAAATAGAAATGCTATTAAAAAAACCCAATATGATATGGCTTGTGTTTTATCGAACATTGATTGAAGGAATAACAAATGATAATTATAGCCTGACCAATAAAATAAAAAATCTGGTCTAGGGCTGCCTTAGGGCGATAACACACGGCGCCGCGGCGGCGGCCGCACCGCCGTTATACTCGCCCTGGCATTGTAATACGTGTTTATTCGCTACTAATGTATGAATTTAGTTCGTTATTTACACACGGAGCGGATGGACGTCTCATGCGGTGCCTGTCAAAGATTATACGCAAGAATTTGTGAAGGACGTACCAGAACTTGTGACTAATTTAGATATTAGCCAATTAATCTCATTGATCCGTGAAAGACCAGTTCTTTGGCACAAATCTTCAGTAGAAATATAAAAACATTTCGAAAACTGCATGGAAAGATGTTTGTTGGTCATTAAAATTTTTAAGACTTGGTAATATAATTTAAAAAAAGTTAATAATAATCCAGTACCAGTGAATGAACCGAGTAATTCAAGTAAATCAGGTCGTAAAAGTAAACCAGACGACTTTAAAACAGAAGTTTTAAACATTTTGAAAAATGAGAAAGGAAATAGACATTTAACTTCTTTGTACCAAGTCTCGAAAATTTTAATTACCAACAAATATTGCAGTTTCAGAGTAGAGTACTATAAATTATAACTGAAATAAAAAACTTTTACTGCTATCAATCTGGATACAATACATCGGCATACTCGTATAATCACAGTTTGAGTACGCATTCAAGTTCTTAGGACACACAGATCACATCACCACTCTCCAACGAAAGTTTTCCCGACTTTAATTAATATTAAAGACAATTATTATCATTGTGCCTTCACTTGAAAAAACTGCCTTAATTTTGATCCATATTTTGTTACCCTACTTTGAAAACTATGTGTTTGAATTTCACCATTAACATTTCAGGAGGTGAAATACTTTCCCTCATATTCGTGTTCATGTGCTGCATACCAACGTGTAGGCGTTCTAATAATTCGTCAGAAATATTTATATATTACGATTTTTTTTTAATGACTCCTCAAGCTATCGTAAGCATAATAATGCCGTTTAATTGCCTTGTAGGTAAAATGGATCGATCCATTTTTTTTTTCTTATGTTTATTACGACGACGTAGAAAAAGAAGCATCGCTATTACGATGGTGTCCATTCCCTCCGACTGAACGAGCGAGACTAGTTGATGATCGCACCGCATAGGTTGCGGTCGTGCCGCTGGTGCCACGGTGTGACGCCGCAGCTTCTGCGACACCGCGGCGGCAAAAATTCCGCCGCCGCGGCACCGTGTGTTATCAGCCTTAATTGCGTTTTTATTGCAACATTAAGTATAGTCATACACGCATTCCCATATGAATTGACTAACATTTAGGACCTAAGATGCCACAGACAGACATACAGATACACAGACACATACATACTCGTAGATCCACACGTTATACTTATAACACCCCTAGTTTTTGCGCCGTTAGGTAAAATTTGCATTAATGGTAAAACAATACATATACTATGGTGTATCATTGGAAATTCAAAAAAGAACATTTTTGATTTCGGACTTATTCAACTAAGCTTTATTTTTTATGAACAACTCAAGTATGATAAACGAACTGCGGTAAGTTTGTTTATTTGTGACATTTATTTTAATCGAAATGTTTTACCGCACAAATTGTTTTTCTTTGCATTGGCTCACTTTGAGCTGAATATGGAAATTTACATATTTGTTTTTACTTTGAAATAGTCAATAGAGAAGATTTATATAAATATTTGCCGGCTTTTGGGGAATTGCAGACCAGCGTCTCTTTATCGGTATCATATCAAATGATTTAGAGCAAATTTTTGCTCAAAAACAGTTTTGCTAACATTTCAATGAATTCATTGATATAACAATCTGAAAACTTCAAATTTGGAATACGAATTGATTTCATAAATACATTTAACAACAAAATAATGGCAACTATAAATTTTTAGCAATATCAGAGGCATTATACAAATAGTATTAAATTTTTTGTCATGCTAAAACTAACTTTTAAACTTTAGCGTTCCATGACACCCAAAAGTATGTACCTAATAATACCTATGCTACATATGCTTAAAGTCGACAACTTCATCAACTACACCTAACCGCTAAATATCTTATGACTTAGGGTTTGTCATTTCATGTCATTCAATGATCATCATCATTCATTCATATTTTATTCATCGGCAATTTAATGGTTAAAATATCTCTATTTTAATGAAACAAACACAGTGACCATCTTCTGAATTAGTATCACGTTACTGTAAAACTGCAAAACTTTAGTTCATTTAATGGCAGCCCCGACGGATATTCTTTGGTTGTTTATTAAGTTCATAGGTAGTTGAATAGGTTATTTATTATTGCCACATCTAAGTATATCTTCGAGAAACAAATAGAAGTGCTATGAAAACTGATACTCCATTGTTTATTTGACCGACTTCGCGAGAGATCAACTCTATCTATTATAAAAAGCTCTTTACGTTTATTATCTTTTCTTATATAATCTGGTTAAGTCGGGGGTTTTTAAATTATTTTAACCTTTTTCGATTACGTCTTAGCCGTCGTGGGTTTTTTCAAAATTTTTAATTTTGCTTTTTATTTCAGACATTTTAGAGAGCATGTACGTATTATGCACATATCTATATAGTTTATTTCATAGTGATAATATATTATGTATACATATTTACAACATACATGACAACATTGCTTTGCATAAACAAATGTTTACTGCAGTGCCCCCTATTGAGTTACCACTGTAACACTCATCGAAGAACCAGCACCGATCAACAAACATCTTTCACCCTAAACGCATATACTTACCCTCTCCGTGCCATCGTGGGTAAAAATTGATATAAACGATTTCTAAATCAGAATAAAAATCCTTTCGTCTAGCGTTATGAGTAATTATATTTAATTATATTAGGAATAAATAACTTCAAAATGTTTGAAATTCAAGTTTAAACTCAGACTAATGAAGAAATGAAAGATGATACACATTGCGACTTCGCAATGATAGACGTGTTAAGGTAATATTGGTTTATTACTAAATTACTTGACTGTCTCCTCGGACTGACTGCTCTGGACTGACTAACTCTATATAATACGTGTTTTATATACTAGTTAACAATAAGGATATAATATTGTGAAATGGAGGGGTGTACATGCGGAACTTATCCTAACACATTTGCACGTATTTTATAATAATTTAGTCATAAAGGTAGGTACTCTAATTTTATCACGTACTGATGATAGCCATAATGCACACTAAATTTGTCACTTGATTACTTTGTAATATTGATAATAATCAATTCTTATGGGTAATATAATTTATTAAACAAGTTCAGTATTCACATTTTACTTTTTCAAAACGTTTAAATATTCTTCTTAAATAAAATCATTGTTATTTTTAATCGAAATGGCTACATTTTTGTTCATTACTCGATCGAACTGTCAAAAAGAAAATAAATGAATGGACAGAATATAGAAGTCCACAGATAATTTTCTCAATTATTCCATTCTATTAGAGTTTATGTCCCGTGATATGTATATCCTATAGTTGTGTGCTATTTTTAGTTAGCTCAATGATCAGCTACCTAGATGAAGCGCGTTACTTGCGAAAAATACCTGGAACGATAATATTCGCTTTTATCGTAGTCTATTATTATCTTTAATAAAACGGAAGAACAGAAGGTATTATCAGGGTATTAAGTATTATAAAAGGTCGTAACATTAATCTTGGCGATTGCGCTAAGTATAATAAGAATACTGTCTAGATCAAGAGGATCACTATATGCTACACTGTCTAGAAAGTACCGGGAAGAGGCCAATAAAACACAAAATGTTAACCATTCTTCCAAATTTACTGTGTCGCCTTCAAAGTAGGGGGCCTACTTTGAAGGCGACACAGAGATAATACACTTACGCCAAAGAATAATCCAGTTATCAAAACATTACTAAATGCATTTTCCGGAATAGACTTTAAAGTTTTTTGTGAAAAATTAAATTAAAATTCGTTCACAACGATGGCCTTGTGCGATGGCGCGTTGTTGTGGTGTAATATCCAAGAATTTTCTTTTCACAAATTTTGCCTTTTCGACGAATTTCTGGCAAGAATTCCGAATGCACAACACCTCGATAGTCAAAGAAACCAGTCAACATGACCTTGACTTTTGATCGACTTTGTCGTGGTTTTTTCGGTCTCGGATCAGTTGGAAGTCGCCATTGCGAAGCTTGTTGACTAGTTTGCATGTCAAACCCAAAAAACCCATTTCTCATCGCCAGTAACAATGCGTTTTACAAATGTAGTCGGAATTGACTCATTCTAACATGTTTGCAGGGACTTTTACGCGATTGAGATTTTGTAGAAAATTCAGACCTTTCGGGACTAGTCGAGCAACAACGTGTTTCATGCCCAAGCGATCGTTTAAAATGGTACGAATCGATTCGTGAGATACAGAAAGTTCAGCGGCTATCTCTCTCAAACTTGAATGAGGATTCCTTGAATGAGAATTCCCTTCACTTTAGCGATGTCGTCCGCTTTCGAATGCATTGTACCACTCATATGCACGAGTTTTTGATAAAGTCGATTCACCGTATGCTTTCTGTAACATTTTCAGCGACTCTGAGCATGATATTCTATTTGCAATGCAAAATTTGAGACACTCTTTGTTCGATGTTTTTATCACTACATATTATAAAACAAAGTGCCTCGCCGCGTCTGTCTGTCTGTCTGTCAGTTCGCGGTAAACTGAAAACTACTGAACAGATTTTTATGCGATTTTCAATATACAGACTGAATTATGAGGAAGGTTTAGGTGTATAATTTGTTAACGTTTTGTGTCAATTGGTTGAAATATGATGATGATTGTTGAAGATGTCTCTGCTACCCTTGCGAAGCCGGGGCGGGTTTCTAGTCCATTATAAAAATCGCAAAACACTCTTGAGACGAGCTTACAAAATCGAGTACTGAAAACAAACTAAATGACTGATGAATGAGATTTTGCTCAAATTCCGCGCCAATATAGAAAACAGTTGTGCCAACTTAACCACAAAAAATATTATTTGAATTGAATTTGGAATTAGAATTAAATTATCAATTCCCGATACTTTTTTGAGAGAATGTATACATAGGTACACATTTATACACAACAACTTGCCAAAGAAAAACATACTCTGGTAAAGGGTTGTATATGTCTTTTTTCTCCTCCCTTAATTATCTGTGAAAACCACGGTCTGTTTATTCTACTATAACATTTATTGCATTAAAACAACAAATAGCAGCTTAAATATTCTAGGGTGACGCGCCGCCGCCGGCCATCTCGCAGCGGTGCACTACGCCGTAGCTAATCGCAAGAAATACCAATCGCATTCATATTTTAAAAAGTACACACGCCCGCAGTAATTTAGCACAAATTAGGATAGGCATGTGATGTATTGGCTATGTGCACGACGGTACCGCCACCTAACATGCGCAACTGTATGAGATTGTGTCAAATAATGAGAAACAAATGTGTCTGAAGTGAAAACTTCTTTAGCGGCGTTTGGCATTTTTTGAGATGGGTAAAAAATGTTAAACTTTCGTCGGAATTCAGGGTCACGTGGACCCTGATCGAAAATGTATGGAAAACGTGTCCGAGTAAAAACTGATCTAAAATGTATGGAAAATGTATCCAAGTGTAACATATTTAAAAAAAAAATTATGACGAGATCGAAAATTCTTAAGACGGAGGTGAGTTTCTTATATTTACATGTACAGCGTCAGAGAGACATGGAGAGGGAGGGAGGGAATCTAGGGAGGTAGGGAGTAAGAGAGAGATGGAGGTAGGGGGAGAATCTAGGAAGGGAGAGTGGGAGAGGGGGAGGGAGGAAGAGTGGGGAGAGTGGGAAAGGGGGAGGGAGGGAGAGTGGGGAGAGTGAGTGAGTGAGTAGGAGAGTAATGTGACGTTTTAAGTTCTTCGTATCGTTTAAGTTTGTACTTATGTCGGCAGTCCCATGACTGCCTATTTTTTTTTGGTATAGGGGGCAAACGAGCAGACGGGTCACCTGATGGTAAATGACTACCGCCGCCGCAAAAGTCACAAGTGCGTTGCCGGCCTTTAAGGTGGGTGGGTAGGGAGTAAGGGAAGGGGGAAATAAGGGGCGCGAAAGGGAGGGAGGAAGAGAGAAGGGTTAGGGCCTCCGGTAACATCACTTACTCGGCGAAAAGCAAATTGCTTAACTGCCGGTTTTCTGTGCGGCCGTGGTACCACTGCGGTCGAGCCAGCCCATACGTGCCGAAGCATGGCTCTCCCAAATAAAGTATTTAAAATATACACAAAAAACGACAAATAGTTTTTTTGGAGGTATTTGTTAAAAACAGTACTTAATAACATGGATATTATTATAAAAACCAGTTTTGAAAGTATGAATATGAAATAAATTAGTTTTAGCACATCATATAAAAAATGTTGAAGAGGTAGGGAATAATGGCATTCTCGGGGACTTCCTTCCTAGGGTATACCCGAGTCCCTTGCGATAGACTAACTTGTGACGGAACACCGTGTGGTTTTAGTCGGTTCGATTCCGACATACCACCTCCCCAATAGTCATGGTAAGGTGATGACCCGTGGGGGTTTCCACACGAAAAAAAAAAATGTTAATGGCAATATTGTTACTTAATGTGAGCCCACATTACTCGTCAAACATTGGTTACATAAAAAGCAAGTTTAAACCTAAGTACTTACTCTCATAATTTTAAACGTAATTAAGTACACTTATTTTAGTATTTTACGGTAGGTAAATTACCTATAGTATACTTTATTTATTACCATATAACATAACATGTTGCTGCTTTAATATGTTACATACTTACATTGTAAACAATTTACAAACATTAACATTGAGTCTGATTTAATTCATTTCCTTCTTAAATTTTTACTTGATTTGGGGTGTATCTAAGACTTTTGAGGTTATTCGTTTTATCACACGTATATCTAGCTAGGACCTGTAAATAATAATCAACATTCTTCTTTTGAAATATTTTAGGGAATATCGTGGGAGCATAACTCGGTCTTGCTTGCGCATAACACAAATTGTGTCGTGACGTTTTTCATCATGGTAAACCCTCAACACGTAAATAATAAAGACAATAAGTAATACCAAACAAAATATAGCGCAAATAAAATTGATTTATTAATATCGTAATTCAAAGTTGTATCGTTTATTTTTTTCTTCTTACAGGAGCTATCCATTTAATTATTTAACTAGCGACCCGCCCCAGCTTCGCACGGGTGTAATGTAGATACTAATGTGGTGAACAATTATCGTCATATGATTATACAAATTAACACAAAATAATATTAAACCATACGTAAAAACCTTCCCCTTGAATCGCTCTATCTATTGGTGAATACCGAATTAAAATCCGTTGCGTAGTTTTAAAGATCTAATCGTACAAACGGCGGAAGTGACTTCGTTTTATACTATGTATAGATTCCAGGCTACTGTAGAAAAATTACAGAATTTGTGCCGTTATTTTTGCAGTTCACAACACAAAAATAATTATGAACCAAGAATTGTTACAGATTTGACACGGCATGCGCTGCAATCGCTTTACTATACGCATATAACGAATAGCTTAATTTATCTATAGGTACTTGAGGCAAATTGGATATGAAATCTTTGTAAACAAACTATGTATATATCATCATATTTATTTATTTTTATTGTTATTTTATCTCTATTTCCTAGTTATACATTACGGTTTTTTTGTCATTGCGTTTGCTGGAACTCAATCTAACCACCAAATAAGGGTTTTGTAACCGTGGTCAATTTACATCGTTCTCGTGCGTCAAGGTAGACCCGCAGGCACTTTCCTTGATGCTCAGATAGAAAAAAAATTGATTTATAAGGCACCACATAGAAGTACGCTACATAGTTCTACGGAATCGAAGTCCCTGCAGACGTGGCTAACTCCGTAAAGATCTCAGTGCGTTATCGATATTCGTGTGCCGGAACAAGCGGTTGAAATTGCTTAATAAACACAAAGATGAAGGCGTCTTAAAATATGACTCAGAATTTATAATGGAAGACAATTATTAACACAAACAATTATTCAAAATGGTCAACAACTCCATCATTCTAAAAAGAATAAGTCCCAAATATACTGGCTGGATCACGTGGCCATAAAATAAATGATTAAATATTGGCAAATTAAATTAACTGAAATAAGTCAGACAATAGATAACGATTTAAACAAATTTACAAATAATAATATACTCGTAAATAAGACCCACGGCCTTTAACTTTACCATAAACACGGTGTGTACGAAATCACATGATTTTAAATTTGGATAAATGCTATCACATCAAATTTACAAGGAAAATATTACCATCTCAGACAACTTACTTTATTAATAATGTCCCTCTAAAGGAAGTCACTAATATTCGCGATTTAGGCATCATCTTAGATAGTACTTTAAGTTTTAGACTCCACATTGACAACATAATAAGCAGGACTTCCAGACTTTCTGGTTTCATTAATAGACAAATGAAAATATTTAGGCAACCAAGTCTCACGATTCTCAGCTATGACACTATCGTTAGAGGAATTCTGGAATATTGCTGCATTGTATGGAGTCCAGGTTATCAGGTGCACGTTAATAGAATAGAACGCATACAAAAACGTTTCTTATACTGAGTTAACAACAATAAGTATGTGTCGTCAATTAACATCATATAAACAACGTCTCTTATTCTATGAAATGAACCCACTGAGTACACGTCGTAAAATTGCTGATATAATGTTCTTGTATAAGCTTGTCCATGGGTTAGTAGATTCTCCTGATATTCTAGAGCGTATATCTTTATCCGTACCTCGTCCCGAAAGTCGACTATCGAATCGCACAACGTTCCATCCACCAAATGTAAGAACTAATCTTGGTCAACACGCACCTATTTACCGTATGACTACCTCCTTAAACAATATACGTAATAGCATAGATGTGTTTGTCCGTCACGATTCTTTAGCCTTATTGAGAAAAAATGTACTATACATCTTGAACTCAGAATTGTAACTTTGTGATTGGTATATTAATTTAGTTTTTTAGTTAGGATATTATTTTACTTTATAGTTGGTGTTATGATATAACCCTTCATTATAGCATGCTGTATTCACACCTAGTAGGATACATTTTATGCAGATCTATACTTTATAAGTTATCACCTAAGTTATACTACTGATTGTATCCAGTTCAGTGAACAAAATGAAAAAAAAAAAAAGCACACAGTTACTCTTTCCACCAGACTTCGACCACAACAATATATACAACAAACCATAATAACTGCTAAGTTTATGCAACAAACAAATAATAAAAAAAAAATTATAAAACTCAACGATCTACAGCTACAAAAAAAATAAAACAAAATCGGTTGACAATCGGAGGAGAAAAAAGTCTGCCTATTTACACAGTCTGGCCATAAAATACTGTTACTGTTGTTAAAAAAAAAGAATTAATCATTTGAATTTGGAACCATATTATGAATATTCCTTGTGTTTTCTCATTTGGCATCAATGTTTGTTAAAATTAAATATTCGTGTGATATTGAAATGTAGTGATAAAAAGAACGGAATTGTTATGATAGCATTACACAAAGTAGGTATGGAGTCAAATGGAATTTTTGCAACACCCCAACTGCTTGGTATTCGAATGTTTGTGGACCGGGCTATTGACAGATATACCTGAATGCCCTCTGTTTGTGACCGAAAAAGATCTAGCCCTATGTAATATTCGTACTAAAAAGGAGGATCAAAGCAGTGAAGGAAATAATCCGACGAAGTCCTGTCCGAAAGCAAAAGATTTTATCTATGGAAACAAATATAGCACTCAGAACTACGTCAAGTATTTTAAAAGATGATCATTACTTAACCGATAATTTATAAATGTATGGGCGGTAAAATCAAAACGACTTCTTAGGCGGGACGCAAAGGAAATTCACAGAAAAAAATTATTTACTGACGAGACGAGAGTATCTCATGTCATAGAAAATAATAAAGGCATATATATTATTTATTTATTTTCTCTTTATTGTACACCTTTAAATAGTAAATATTGCAAAAACAAGTTACAAATGTTAAGGTTTAACAATCGGCTGTCTTATCACACACGGCGATTACTTCCAGACAACCTTTGTACGGATTTTGTCAAATATAACTGAGGGTAGTCTGTGGTGTACAATATAAGGTTATGTTAATATAGTATAAACTGAACACTATATTTAATGATTAAACGAACTTACCTATACGTGAAGTTCTATCATAATTATACTTAAGTTTTCGTCCTCGAGATTGGCATTAGATCATTGTAGTACCGCGTAGGATTCGCCACTTTAGCACTATTTGACAGGGTTTCCTTGTCTTTTTTTTTTGTGAGGGTACCTTATAACACATACACGACGAAAGAACACTTCCAATCATTGCGTTTAGAGCTGTTTTACTTATGTATAAATTTGCGGGAGGCAGGAGGTGAATGCCAATCTCTTCGGACGAAAACTATCGTATAATTATGATAGAACTTCACGTACAAATAAGTTCGTTTAATCATTAATTATACTTAAGTTTTCGTCCTCGAGATTGGCATTAGAACATTGTAGATATTGAGAGCATATAACTTAGATTTAAAGGCAAATTTTATACACAATGAGGACTTCTATAATGCAAATATAATAATAGAGGAGAAATTGACAAACATTAACGGTCAGGAAAAAAACCCTAGTTACCAATTTATGCATTTCAACTTTATAAATACAATTTTTCGAAATTAATTTGTCTCTTCTTGAATTTGACATGACCGACGAACTAAAACCGTTATTGACGGTATTATTCCTTACAATAGTTCTGTTATAAAATCTACCAAAAACCTGTGAATTGCCTGTCTATCCAGCAGTTTTTCTAATCAAATCTAAACTGCCTTCAAGTCTATGAGACTTAGACAAGGCACCATGCCTCGTGCTATGTGCGGTAAAATTGACACATCTATCCGCATGGTTTTAACTCAGACTTTGTCCATTGGCTTAGTGTTTGTACGCCAACCACACCGCGAGTCTGCCTAAAACTTATAAAAAGGTTGTTTTTACTGCCACGGAGAATCTTAGTTTTGTTTATATAATCAACTAATGTTTTACAAGGACATTACGGAATTTCGATTAAAATATTAAAGAGGAAGTGTTGGTAGTAATGACCCAATTCAAGACGTTTCTATAAAATCTTGTAGTTTTATTATAATATTATTAGTGTGATGTTCGATGTTAACCATTTTAATTTTAAAAATTTTCAAAACCATGGTAATTAAAGATAATGATAAAATTAGTCTTTAGTTAGTTTTTCTAAAGGCCGGTCAACATTTAGATACCAGATACATTTGGATATTCAAGACAACTGACGTGTCCCATATCTATACTAACATTATACTTGAAGAATTTGTTTGTTTGGTTGAACGCGCTAATCTCAGAAACTGCTGTTTCGAATTGAAAAAAATATTTAGTATTGGATAGCCCATTTATCGAGGAAAGCTATAGACTATGACCGATAGGAGCGGAGCAATGACCATAAACGCAGATGAAACTGCGAGGTTGGCTAGTTACATTATATTTATGTAATATTGGACGTAATCTATAAACACCTTTGAAAACACTTTAGCGCAATGGTCCTCACCAATCTTGCTTGCCTGAATTTAGCGACAATGCAGACCTGCAACTATTCAGAGTCCCGAATTACGCACCAATGTCAACAACTATGTTAATTACAGAATTACGTATTAGGTAGATGTTTCTTATACAAGAAAGGAACCATATTCCTAAACAAGTAGGTGTCATATTAACGTAACAAGACTTTTAGGCTGCGAAGCCATCATGATATTTAATGAATGAGGGGGACTTTTTTTTTTATTATTAGTACCGTGCAGACAAGACTCCGGCAGCCGATTGCTGCAATGAGATACAATTAAATGCTTGCTATGTGAAAACACTATTTTTGCCCGATTAACAAGTTGTTAAATAAAGGTAACCACGGTTGTGTGGAATAATGACTGTGCCATAATGGAACTACAAAATAAGGAAAAAAGGTGGAAATGCGTAAAAAATACGTAGACCAAGATATTGTGAAAGCATTAACCGCGTAAGCATCAGGGTCTTTGAGCCAGGATACTATCTTGCATATTTATTGTTAACGCAGCTAGCAAATAAGTCTATTTCAGACTGACCTAAACGCGTTATAATATACTGAAAAGCATAATCGACCAACTCTCACTCGATGTCGGAGTGCACGCAACGTGACTCCGCATCCGGGACGCAGTTGTCCGCGGAGTGGATGTAAGTTGTCCGCGGAGTGGATGTAAGTTGTCCACGGAGTGGATGTAACATGCAAATACATGAATCTTTCTAGATTCGCACTAATACCATAGTTCCATTGTAATCCGTGTCAAATGTGGAAGTTACACACTACCCATTCTAATAATATTTGATATAGCCGTTGTGTTATTGACACGCTAAAGGATTTCAAACCTAAAAAAGCTGCAAAGAAATGTTAATATGATTTCCTTTTTCCGTTATACTCCACACACCAAGCCTTGTCGTCTCAAGTCCCATACCCGTTGAGGCATCCGATAAAATTTTTAAACACTAATTATCTTACTGCCGGCGTTGCGTACAATATATAAAAGCTTGATACTACCATTTTAGATCAACAGATAATGAAGCAGATAAGTTCATATATAACGATCGTAATTATCATCTGACGACCAACTTAAATATCTAACACGTTCAAGTTCTTTTGCGTAATGGCGTCAGTACTATATAGCATGATAAGCCGAGTTTAATAAACCTACTAAGTGAGCGATGTCTTCTTCTTCGTCTTATTTACAAGAGTTTAATGTTTGAAATTTTTGTAACTCGTTTCTTATAGTATTAATCGTATATATTATTATTATATATCGTATGACCTTAAGTGTCCGATACATACAATAATTATTACAGTCATATCCAACCAGGAAAAAACTGTCTAGGTAAATGGTTGATAAATGCCCTCTGCATCTCAATAACATAATAATCGGTTTCATAATTTTTTGTAAAAAAATAAGGTGTTGTATATAAACCAAACGTTAAATTCATAAATTTCGTCAATATTTTTAGTCTAAGTGAATCTTTACTAGAAATAAGGGTTTTTTTTCTTAAATCCGCATCGCTAAACGCATCTTCCCATTTGGTTTTGGTTTGGTTTGGGTACTAAAACGTAACTAGAAATGAAGTGATCTTCACTAGGAGTACATTTTGATACAGTACTAACTAATGTTAGGTTATAAATGGCCCCGGCTCGATATACAGCATTTGAAAAAAAAAAAACTTGTGGCCGAGTGTTTTGAACAATTGACAAGGCTTGGCATGTCATTTGTAATTTTTTTTTTTTTACTGTGTGTAAAATGAAGAAAGTCTACCAGCATTATTTTACCTCCTCTAGCTCCAATTCCGAGCTTGGCCTTGATGAGACGACAGTCGGTCCTCTGAGTCGCCGTTGACCTGCGACCCAGGGGAGGAGCCTTCCATCTGGGAGGTAGCCGGAAAGGTCTTCCTGTCCGGTCCTGGGTGTTAAAATCTTTTAGGTGGGGCTGCTTAGCCCCCGACTTGGATATATGGCGTTTGCTGTCTTTAGGTTTTCGTCAAAATTACGCCCAAACAAATAACTGTCAAGTTTTGTGGTTTGTACTTGATCTTTCAAATCTTCCTTAAGGTTGGTTGTTCATCAACAGACCTCTTCTTATAGATGCATGTTTGTATTGAATATCGCACAGCATACAAACGACATCCATTATGAGTTGAAGTTAATTGGGTATTTTTTATCGTTTGACATCAAAGGTGTGATAGTTTTTATCACACTAGAGAAAAAACCACGGCTAATTATTTCTGCTACCTTCAATACCCTGATCTCTTTTTAAATTTTTTTTCATTTTTCGTTGTTCAAAGGTGGTGCCCCGATAAGAAGGCTGTTAGATGGCAAAGCATAAAATAGAGTAGAATATTCTTTATTATACACCATAATTTTAATGTGAGGTATAATGGGTGGTCTTATCGCTAGAAGCCATCTTTACCAGGCAACCTGCATATTTATTTTCAAGAGCTTTGCGTAATTCACTTATTAAATCGGTAGTTGCAATATGGTCTAATCCAACAGCGAGAGTAGGCAATATTGCCTTACCCCATATTTTTTGCAATCGGGTTCTAACCCAAAATACATATGATATCATCATGAAGTTGTGCCACTGGATCCTCCTCAGTCACTCACATTATTAAACGTTTGACAAACATTATTAAACGCCAGAAGGGGCGTTGGCCCGGACGTCAGGACGGGACGGGCTATGGTTCAGGCACCCACCTGAACCATAGCCCGTCTGGTATAACGACCGAAGAATTTTATATTGGGTATGATTGTAATTAATCGTCGCTAAGAATACAAATTCAAATGCAAAGATGCATTTATTGTTATACCCTGTACACAGGGTATTTATTTATTTATCTGATCATTTGAATAAAAATATGCAAACGGCCGACGAATAATTCAATAATCTTGTAATTATTGATATGCACATTTACTAGGCTGCCTACTCTAGAAGAGAAACAGTCTGAGTTTGTTTATTGCATACTTGTACATTTAAATTAACAGGAACAAGACGAAACCCATTGTAAAAATTATAAACTATAACTAGTGATTATATATCCTCTTTGCAGATTATATATCCTCTTTGCAACAATGCACAACAGCCCTTATGTCTGTTGATATACGCTACTTTGGTAAAAAGTAGGTCACATGAACATCGACAGAGTGACAGTCCATCCACAATTGCCCGCATCTTCGAAGTCAGGAGTAAGAGGTTTTTAAATACACCATAGCAACATACCTTCATAATTTAAAGCCTCCGGCCCTGAATCATCACACGAAGACCTTAACGAACTTGAATTGCGACGATCTTTGCGTCGTGCTTTCTTCAATTTCAATATCATCCGCATCACTGTTTTTTTTTAGTCGCTACACACTGTGTAAATCATAACAACTTCTTTGAAATTAGAAAATACAATATTAATTGTAAACCCAATGCTGAAAATTTTATAATATTTAACGTAGTTAGTGGCGAAGCACTGGAACGCGAATGATTGGAAGTGTTCCTTCGTCGGGTATGTGTTATAAGATACCCTCACACAAAAAAAAAGACAGGGAAACCCTCTCAAATACAGTGCTAAAGTGGCGAATCCTACGCGGTACTACAATGTTCTAATGCCAATCTCGAGGACGAAAACTTAAGTATAATTAACTATAAACGTATTACTTACATATATTATTATTTATATTACTTGTACATACACTAAAATATATAAACAAATAATAATATAATTAAAAAGTATTTATAATGACAAATAATAATGCTTCACTTGTTTTTTAAATGAGTGCAAGGTTTTGGCTTGTCGAATTGTTTCAGGCAAGTTGTTCCATAACCTGACCGCTTGCACCGAAAAGGACTTGTCCGTAAACTGAGTGGAATGTCTCGGCATTTTCAACTTTAAATTCTCCGATGATCTTAGGTCCCTGCAATGTGTGTAGTGTAGGAACTCGAAACGTTCTTTAAGTTATGAGGGAGTGTGAGGATGGAACAGAGTACTGTACAAAAGAGGAAGAATATGAACATTCCGGTGAAGGCTTATAGGTAGCCACTTGAGCTTAGAACGATACTCTGAGACATGATCATATTTGCGTAATCCAAATATGAATCTAATACAGACGTTTTGGAGCCGATCAAGTTTGTTCAGTTGGTCTTCGGTGAGATCGAGATAGCTGACATCACCATAGTCAAGGATAGGAAGAAGAAGAGACTGTGCGAGCGCAATTTTTGTGTTGGTAGGAAGGAGATTCCGAAGCCTTCGCAGAGATCCCGCTGTTGCAAATAATTTACGACTGATTTCTCCAATTTGAAGGCGTCAGGACAAGCACCCATCCATATAGATTCCTAAGTTTCTAACCTTTTCACTATATGGAATAACCGAACCATTGCAATAAATAGCTGGCATTTGCTGAAGGTTTATTCTGCAGTTCAGCCTAGGACTACCCACCACAATGATCTGTGTCTTTGACGGATTTAAAATTAGTCCATAATCCTTCCTCCAACTACATATTTGCGTTAAATCTTTGTTGATAACATCAAATGCTTCTGTTATATTATCAGGATCAGCTTTTGAGTAGATTTGGAGATCATCTGCAAAAAGATGATAGGAAGAAAGTTATCTATTTGTGATTGAGTTTATCTTTATAAAAACTGCAAAAAGTAATGGGGATAACACGCCGCCCTGAGGTACGGCCGCAGATGTAGTGCACCATTTCAATGAGAGATAAAATCACCCAGTATATTAATGTGTAAGCTTACAACGTTTTGAGCCATATGAGTGCTTTTAATTACCTTGTGCAATTTGTGTGCGCATATTGCCTGAACGTTTTAAACGTATCAATTTAGCTTATCAATTATGTACTTATACTGGGCAAGTTGATTGAGTTTGTGGTTTGCCTTTCGGTCATACTGTCTTTGCTGATGAGTATTAGGTGTTCAATTTAAGATTACGATTAATCAATTAATCATGAAATTCATTATCGAATTTTATTAATTATTAAAAATTAAAAATGTTAATGAATTTCATGATGAATTGATTAATTAATTCTTTATACTTTATAAATTCGATCTTCTGTTCTTCTAGAGATACGGATAAAATTTTACCGCGTTTTTTCGCTTTCACGTAAGTTTTTTGGAATTTTAATTAAATTGAACCACTAAAATAGCACACAGACTATCAATTCAGTACACAATTCTCGATATAAATAAAAATATGTGACATGAGGGTAGAAAACAACGCAATTGCCCACTAAAACGTTTAACATTTTAAACATAAACACAATTATGTTATTATTATAAGGCAACTAATAGGGCAACGTTTTGCTATTTTTTTTAATAACCTTTCTATCTCTAGCCAATATTCTACCAAAGCGGGAGGTGCTTCACATTTTAGGCTACTCTGTTTCTTTGTGCCAAACCCTCTGTTACAGTTGGCCAGCAAAAAACAAAGTGTTTCCAAATCAGGATCGCTTTTGACACATTCTGTTTCATCCCTCCGTTCGGACCAACGGGAGTCCTCGGTTTTAATCCGTAACTCGTAATGTTTTTCGGAGCTGCGATCTATTTTCAGGGAGTTCGAAAGTTAATAACCCTACCATTTTGTTGGGAAAACCGTAATATGCGTAATTTCCTCTCTGCATTACCAAACTTTTTAGCAAAAATAACTACCTGATGAATACTATAAGACATACCTGATCTCCCCTTAAGTGAGTGACTGTTTAACAATAGACATGTGGTGAGTTTTTTCCGATTTAGTTATTTACCTGTTGGAATATCTACACAATCAGAATTTTAACAGAACTGCTTTATCTAACGACATGGCAGCGTAAAGGATAAGGCTTGCGATTGAATATCTAGAGGTTCGAACGCTACCAAAAATTTAATAACAAATAAAAAAAAACTTACCGGTTCGTGGGAAATAAGTATAATATTGCAGCGATAGTAGCTCACTCAGCTCACACAACACAACAACTCTCACAATAGCAAGCGATTGAGTGATTGCCAGTTTAAACCTCATTCTTTGCACTACTACAGTGCCACTAATAACACAATTAATTAGCTTACGTTACTTCTCTGTTTAAAACATCACATGTCTGCCGTTTTTTTCAAGCGGAACTTTTCTACGGTAATAAGGTATAATTTAAACAAACCGTGTTAAACTTATCGCGTCGCAAAACTTTGTTACGTTAAAAGGTGTCAGACGAGGGTCGCGGGTATGCAGTGACTGGTGAAAACCGGAACATCGGATAGGCGGGACAGAACATGTACTTTCTCAGTCACCCTTGCAGCGCCATGCGTATCCAACTCGAAAACATAATTTAATCTGCTCCGAATATTGCAATAACAACCGTAACAACCATCTCTGAGCAATACAACTAATAGAAATATCCGACATATTATACTTGTTTTGTATAGGTTGTTAAGTTTTTCCTGAGAGCTGAAGGGAATGTTGTCTGCTAAAGTCTAGGTGTTCATGGTGTTCATTATTTGAATATTTTTAAAGTTCCCCGCAGCACACAACAATCATTGGTAATCAATCCTACTTCGGGAGTTGTATTTAAAAAAACTATAACAAACAAACAACTATACCTGTCCTTTCAAAAAGAAAAGGTGCGTTACCTCTACGGATGAGCTCGTAATGCAATCATATTTACTCACCAATGGGATTTTTTTCCATACATAAGGCACTCTGGAAGTTCTGCGCTCCTGACCGCTCATAAATGTTTGAATTTCGAATGTTATATTTTTTTAAACATAAGAAAATTAATCATTGATTTAAAAAAATTGGCGGGAAATCGCGTGTCAATTGTTTTTATCACAAGTTGAAGTTCGTCGTCCGTAGCAAAAATGGAATTAACGCGAAAAGATTTTAGGGTGATGATTTTTTATGAGGATATATTTAAAAATATAAAAAAATAGTATCCCATCGGTATCGGGTACAGGAACCAAGCTACCGGTGTGTAGGGTTACAGATACAGAAATCTCTTTACAATACGTGCCGTATCGAGAAGAACCGCCTTCTGCATCAGACCCTGCCTAACGGAGCCTCTGAAGCCTCTTTATTATTATTATTTGTATCAACAGACTTGTACCATTCAAACCTGTAAGTTTTGATCGCAAATCCCGAAAAAAAAGCTGTAACCCAAGCACTACCGTCGCTTTGCATCTCTAATAAAGTTTGTAAAATTAAATAATTTTGAATATGAATTTATAACCTTTTACACTTAAACATAATAAAACCAAAAGAGAAATCAACGGTTACTAGGCAACAGAAATAGCGGGAAAACCTCCCGCTTTTCCGCAATGCCATTGGTGAGTATATAAATGAATGACCAATCCGGTGTCAGTGTGCGTTCGCACACAGTCATCCGTCCGTGCACAACCCAACACCACCGTATAACTCACACAAATTCGCACACAACGATAAACTAGTGATATCGTACTGGTTTACTTTAACAAATAATTCTTATTTAACATACGATATTTCAATAAATTCTATCTCAAAAATTCAATATTGGAAGGGGGCACAGGAGATTTTCGCTTGAATAAGAGACGCTCAAATGGGTTTTTCTTTCATTTTTATTTTATTTTTACCCTTATAAGACTTATAATGTAGGTATATGATATATCTCAAATATTCTAAATACCTTGTAAAATACACGAAGTCAGGTATTCTATTAGTTTTGTATCAATTAACGAAATATTATTTCATATTACTATCTTCAGAATACATTTTTCGACTTCGAATCAAATATTAAACTTTACAAAATTAATACAAAGTTGTACGTAAATACTAACGAATGTATTTTAGATTTGGAACATAACACAGACAAGGAATTACAAGCGTATTGTGTACGTGACGCACACATATAAGGTTGGAGGCGTAAACTTGTGTCGAGTAGGCGGATATAGTGCACAAATAACGCAACAGTACTATCCTTGCACTACACTATATTAAAGTCAGATTCAACTGGACTTCGCTAGTCATCGTTGAATCCTGGGCTGAAACGGTCGCGACTCTCTCTCCTCTATTGAGACTCACTCGAAATAGATTTTTGGTGATGCACTTTAAAGTGTCAAATTAAAAAAAAATTGCGGCCGCGTCAATTGTTCAAATTTTTTTTTTTCTCTCGGGCTGCCTAAGTCGTATTTGATAAATTTTACCAAATTTTAAAAATATCACTGCTTACCACTTTACTTAAAAACCGAAAATAGTTCTAATCGTTATAAAATTACATCCAGACCTAGTAAAACCTGAAATCCGCGAAACCCGCGCAAGGCAGCAGCACTGGCAGCCATGAGACTCTACAACACATTCGCGCTAGTATCAGTTACCACTAGATTACTTATATTATTACAGTCAGTACTAGATCACAGCGCGCCGGTCGTCTTTGATCTAGTACTTTATTTATCACCACTCGCCGCCCTGCTTGCCGCCCCGCTTGCCGCCGGCCGCTGTCACTCGTGTGTTTTCGCGCCGCTCGCCACTTCGCAAGTCCACGGTAAGATTATCTATCCAGTATTGTGACTCGGCGCTTTCCTTGAAATAATTACCTACAGGTACGTAAACACGCGAAAGGGCTGCCTGCCTACAGTACTTTAATTTCATCTACCTGCTTGAGTTTCTTTCTAGTTTTGCGATTGTAAATATCACAATATATTTTTTATTTAAAAAAATTAAATTTGTTGTGAATATAATGGGAAGTGTTTAATAAAATACATGTTGTATTTTTGATTAGTAGATTTAATAAAAAAAACACCCATATTTTAAGACTGAAAAATATTTGCGCCTCGACTTTTATTGTTAAATTTAAAAGTAAGTATAAAAAATACATTGCCATATTAAGTAAGTACCTGCTTGTACTTATTTCAATCAAATACACAAATCTCAAGTTTACTGCTTACAAAAGCATAACACCGTTCATTCGACAATGGTTGTGTACCGAGTGTATACCGAACTTGAGACACGTAGGTATGACTCGCTTTCCGACCGTTTGTATAAAGATAGAATACTGTATAGATAATATTACCGTGACAAGACGCACCGCCAGGCCTATGCCACTCGATGTACTTACGTGCGCTAAACACCTTCCGACCGCTCGACCGCTGGCGGACCTTATACGAAGTCTCGCGCACTGGGTTGCCGACAGCTGCATCGAGCGCTTACGTTTTTATTTTTAAATTTTAAAGTACAAAAACGTAATCCGAAATCGTATTGATATACTTATTTTATTGATGTTTCTCGTTAGAGGTTTGCTTAAGCGAGGTCGCGTGGCTTTGATGATAAGTTTTTGTAGAAGCGCGCATTTGTTGTTAAGTGATTCGAATTGATAAATTAAAGATTTGGTTTTTCGAGATCGCATGGCTACGGCGTTAAGTTTTTCGTGGGAGCGTGCATTCCTTGTTAAGTGTTTCGTATTAGTAAACTTACGGGGACGTGGTATTCAGTGTTACATTTTTCTAAGTCAGGTAACACACCCGATTTTTTGTGTAATAAAACTTCACTTAATCAACATAGACTTTTTTTATAAAAATATAAATATCAATACCTATTGAATGTTACATTAAAAGAGGTAACCCTAAACTCACTTACGGCAACGTCGTGTTTTAAGAAGAGAGTAGGTAATTAAAAATGTAGGTATGGACGTTTTTGTAGGGAGTAGGGAGTGATTTATATGTTACGTAGTAACTACTTAGTAATCTGTGGCACCGCGCCGAGTCGTAGGCCATTTGTTTCCGACGCCGCAGATCGCTCTAGCGGTGATGTCGTGGCCGACGGGTTAGTATTAATAATATATATTTTTTTATATTACCTTAATATATTTTTGTTCGCTTGTTGTAAACTTTATTCGTGTTTTTGGTTAGCATTTATTTTAATGAAATTAAATAAGATATTTTCAGTGCTAACATTATAATTTAAATGATCAACTTAATTGTGTAGTTTATATTACAATATTTCATTCTTTCTTATTATTTTTTTATACTATTAACTTGGCAAATTTTTGTTGCCATATTTTTACGGAACTCTATCTGTCTATCTTTATTATAAAATCCTTTGTCCTTACTAACGGATCAAGCACACCCTAAACCGCTAGTCGTAGAGATGTGAAATTTAGAGAACGTATTCCTTATATGATGTAGGCATCCGATAAGAAAGGATTTTCGAAAATTCAACCCTCAAGGGGTTAAAAAGAGGTGGCAAGTTAGTATGGGAACACGTGTTCGCTTGGCCTGATCAACTTCAAGTTGACTATAAAAGTCAAGACGTCATGCGACAAGTGAAGTACATGGCGTTAAAATATGCGATGGCGTTATAAGAAACTATACTATTGTATAACTATATCATGCATGTGTATATAGATACACATGCATAATTTTATGACTCTGTACATTTCAGAATTTTGTGAAAAAAAAATTCTAATACCCATTGTTTTACAGCACAAAAAATTATTTATTATTTAAAACACAATAAAGGAAAAAAAAAATTTTACTCAAAACTGTAAAGGTTATAAATTATAAATACAATGCCATTATAGATGGCGATATAACAAATGAAAAAAAAATGTATGAATATTTTATGTTATTTTAAGTTTTTCGTAAAAACAAATGGGTATTATTTACGTATACGGGTAATAATAATTTGAAGGACGTATTTTTTACATGATGTAGGCGTTCTATAAGAAAGGAATTTGAAAATTCATCCCTTAAATGGTCAAAATAGGGGATGAAAGTTTGCATTAAACTTTGCTAAAGTTTACTGTGTCACGTTTTTTTTCAGAAACTTATCCTTTAAAGGGTTAAAATAGGGGATGAATGTTTGTAAGAAACTTATCTTTTGATTGCATGACTCATAGATTTTTACCCAACTTAAAAAAGGGATTTTCTCAATTTGACGCTCACGTAGGTTTGTTTTTTTGTGTATGTTACCTCAGTGTCTGTCAAATATGAAGCGATTTTGTTACCCGCATTTGGTGAACATGTGATGAAGATCTCGGGATTAGGTCGACATTAGCCTCAGGAAATCCAAGCCAAACGCCCTCCACAGTGAGATATACTTACCAGGCGTTGCAAGTATCTCCACAACCTTAAGCCTTAAATTGCAATTTTCCGCTGACATGTAATAATGGTTCGACCCGTGTTTCGCCTCTAAACGGGGCCGCGAGGCATCCATGGGAATATTCGGCAGCAATGTAAAATATGTATATGGCAATTCGTTGAGGTTTATCCTTTTCTGTGGTCATCGTTTTGGTCTAGAAACTAAAGGTTTACTGACTGGTAGGTTTTCCCTCCTCAATTGCTATCTAACAAATACTATCTAACCCCCACGGGTCATCACCTCACCGGGGATAAACAACAAGGTGGTATGTCGGACTAAAACCACACAGTATTCCGTCACCAGGTCTTATGGCCGAGGCCTTAGTACCCTAAATTAGATTACCTACACGCTACGATGTCTGATGTCCGCCATCACGCGGACGAAGTCGCGGGCAAAAGTTAGTCTTTATATATAAAACAAGAGTACAATTAGTTATTTCTCTTGTTCACGCGGACGATCACAAGTTGTTATTTCATACAAATTTCTACAGAATGAAGTTTTAACTTTTTATAAAGACAGACCGGTCAATTGCGAGTTGAAGAGAGGGTTGGGAGTCGCGTGGAGAGGGTTGCGTACGATTAATATGTACCTACCAATAATATTTGCCAAGGACAAAATTAAAATTGGAGTTGAAAAGCATATTCTCCCAAACATTCTAACTGCAAATGTAAGTTTGTACGCACATTATGGGAAAATTGATCATGTCATTTTATGATTAGCGACTTCTTATAGGTGTTACCGTAAACTGTAAGTAAAGACTGAAATTTTAAGCTCAGTTTCGTTTTTATGTATTTTCTTAATAACTAATCTTAAAATTGTAAATTGACTCTCACAACCAGCCTTTTCATTTGGTATGTCTTATTGGTTTTAATTTTCTAATTTGGCAAACGAAAATTCTTTTATTTACGTTGCATTTCAGTGTTTCACATTTCAATTTATTCAGTTCAGTAGATTAGGAGAAAATTGGCTGCGACAGACGGACAGACAGTCGCACGAGTGATTCTTTAAGGTTTTGTTCATTCGGACGTACGAATCTTAAAAACAGACCAACTGAAACTGTAACTTTTGAAGTTTTCTATATATAATAGTCTCTGACGTGTACGAGTATAAAAAACCGTGGCAATTTAACTGATTCAAGAAAACAGTGTCTCAAGTTATTTTTATGTTTGTTATTTACATTTTTAACTAAAAAAATACTATTAACAAGGGATAGTTAATTAATATTTACAAAATAATCAACTTACATATCTATTCAAAAGTTATTTACAATGACTCACACTTCCCTGTACCGAAGTAACTGCTCGAAATGGATATATCGTTCGATACACAAATGTGCACGTTTAATGCTATTGTCTTTTAATTTTCTCAATATGTCTCTACTCTGTCACTTTTCACTTTGTCAAAGACGTCCACTACGCAACTCGTCACGAGACTCACGACTTTCGTGTCCACGCGAATAGATAAGTTAGCGCCAAGTAGCGCATGAACCGGTGTACGGAATTCTCCATGATCAAGAACAATGGCGTAACAATAGGGTGGCAGAGCGGGCAAAGTGCCTCGGGCCCACAGCCCGTGGGGGCCTCTGGGCACCAAAGGCCTTGAACACAGGAGGCACTAATTACAAAATGTAGGTAGGTACATAAATTTTGCATTTAATAAACATAAGTTGTCTAATTTAATAAACCTAATAAAATAGACGAGTTAGATAAATGAATCATATAATATTTAACACATCCATAACAAAATAACCGCCAAGTGCAAGTTAGACACACACATCTAATGAATTAGCCACGGGGCTCAGATGGTATAGTTACGCCACTGGTCAAGAAGTCGCTGGGTTACAGCCAAGATGGTTTGGGTTGATGGAATTGAGCACTTGCAATCCCCCTTAAATGCGACGCGTTCAGGTGTTCTGGCTGAGAGTACAACCGCCTGGCTTCTTCCAAATTGCAATTGGCAACAGCATACAGTTGCACCATTTCCAAATACTCCGCATTAGAATATTCATAGCGAAGATTCATTTTTACTTGGGAACGTAAACAATACAAGTTAACACTTGCGCGAGAGTCGTGCGATGTCGACCGCCTGGCGCCTCTCTAAAATCATGCATCAAAGTAATATGCATTGTAATAAAACTTAAGCTGTTTTTGTGCTGTGCATTAAAAATGCGTGTGAGGAAAAATACTTAATTACTTGACGTGAAATGAACAGATCGAGGAACAAAGTTAAAAAAATACCGTTTTCACTTGATTACCGAACTATATTAGGAATAAACTTGAAGAAAATCGAAAAAGAATATCGAAATTACTGCAGTTTTATAAAGAACTAGCTGCGCCCCGCGGTTTCACCCGCGTACGTCCCTCGTTAAGTTTTCTTTTTTGTGAAAACTTCACATAAACCATCTACTAAGTAGTCCGAACAAAGCCTAAACATTTGGTTTGGATAGGTGAGCCCGTTCTTGAGTTATAAAATTACAACGAAAAGTGGCATTGATTTTTATATATATGGATTTTAATTATTTAATAAATATATTGCTTACTAAAAGACACAAAGCAAAATATTTAGGAAATTTTAATATAGCCGCAAACCGTCCGTTAAATAACGACGGATAACTTAATCATAAACTCAATCTGATAATATAGTCCTGGAAGTTGAGCCAAAAATAAATTTAACGTCTTTTATCTGCCTAATTAACATGACTTAGCTAAGTGGTATGATCACGGAAAACTGTCTATGGCAAGTTACCGTTTGCTTCCCTAAACCACGTATCAAACCCAAACATACAAGTAAGAAACAATGATAGAACACTTTTCCCTCAAAGATATCACGATTTTTTTTTAAATCCTAAACCAACTACCGAAATTAATATTTGTCGCATCACTCTTTAGAACACAAAGTGATTCACAACTTTCACTAGTTTTTTGGGGTAAGCAGAATAGCAGCAATTAAAGCTAAATTAAAGGATTGGAATTGGGCAATATTGGTATTCCCGTTTACAAGTAGATCTCCCCAACGCGACGTCGCGACGTGACGGGGAATTCCCACCCCCTGAGTCTAACGCAGTCAAATAACATTCGGTCTAGCAGCTCTATTATTCAGGAAAGGACGAATTCCTCCTCTAGGATTGCAAGCGTTTATGAGCCTTATTAACTGCACACATCTGGGGCCATCCATAAATTATGTCACGCATTAAGAGGAGGGAGAGGGTCAACAAAGTGTGACATTGTGTGACAAGAGGTGGGGGTGGTCATAAGCTTCGTGACGTCACATGTCAAAAGTTAAAGTATTAAACATAAAGACTACACACGTTACATAAAAAAAATATTTTAGAAGTGCTCTTTTCAGTTTTGGAAATAATAGAGGAGATAAAAAAATAGAGGAATTTAAAAAAATACCGGTCAAGTGGGAGTTGAAACTTGTTGATGCCGTACTAAGAAAATATCTACTATGTCTTTTTCAAGTATCAATAACTTATCCTCGGGATTTTTGAGGAGATAGGGCATGGAGCGGGATTGCGGTGGTACTGTTCTTCAAAAAGGAGATAAGACCTAGTGAAAAAAAAAATTACGTACATAGGAACTTCCTATCAATAATAATTTCTTATACTAACTTTTAAACGCGTTTTTCGCGTTCCATGATATAATTTTGTATTTACACGGTAATTAACGCGATCACGAAATAAGTATTACAGACCTCTGATTGCCTGACGTTTCCACCAGGTTGCACTGGCCGTGGTCACAGGCTGACTGGCTCAGTGGTGCACGCCCTCCGTCATGAGGTAAAAGATTCTTCATCCACCCTCATATCACTACATATTATAAAACAAAGTCCCCCGCCGCGTCTGTCTGTCTGTCTGTCTGTTTGTCTGTTCGCGATAAACGGAAAAACTATTGAACGGATTTTCATGCAGTTTTCACCAATGGACAGAGTGATTCAAGAGGAAGGTTTATATGTAGTATACATGCATATTATTGTAGAGAAAAGTCGAGAAATTCAAAGATTTGTAACGTCATGTCGTAACAAACATATTTTTGTGCGCTTACATTGCAAACGCTGGCTAAACCTTACGAGATAGATCAAATTAATGTACTACGGAATTGTATATCTTAAAAAGATCAATAAAAAAAATCCGCGATGGTATATGTTTATCTCCTAAGGATAACCCACAGTATGGTTACTGTGTTTATCTTTTAACTTCGTTACCCGTGTTACTACCAGTCTTCCTACCAGTAAGTAACACGGGTAGTTTTTTTTTGCCCGTGTTACCACTAACTGCTGCAGTAGTAACAAGGGACAATTTTCGTTACCTGTGTTACTACCAATCACTACCAGTAGTAACACTCTACATATTACAAAAAAACTATGGGTTATTTATAAAACTATTTTAAACAATACAGTATTATTCCTTATCCAATTAAATACATTAGATACGTTGTGCATTTCATGTAGATCAAAATTGCCTTTTACAGCATATTATTAAAATGAATATCTTAGAAGATAGCAGAGATTTAAAAAGCGGGGGCAGAGCGGCTGGCGGAACGGACCGATTTTGATTATTCTTTTTTGTTAGATAGGGTACCTCAATGGGGGTCCCATGTCAAGAAAGTCAGGATCTGATTATGGGATCCTGATTAAATTGAGAGAAACCCTCGAAAATTGTAGGAACGAATAGTGTTTCTGTTTACTTTTCATAACTTTATGAGGTTTTTGCGTTTAGAATCATCATCATATCATGTAGCTGAGCCAATGATGAAAAAAAATCATATTGTAAAAATCTTCACTACATATCATCACTACATATTATAAAACAAAGTCCCCTGCCGCGTCTGTCTGTCTGTTCGCGATAAACTGAAAAACTACTGAACGGATTTTCATGCGGTTTTCACTAATAGACAGACTGATTAATGAGGAAGGTTTAAGTGTATAATTTGTACCCGTGCGAAGCCGGGGCGGGTTGCTAGTTTCTGATATTTTTAATATTTTGTTCTGATATGTACCGTCACATACCATACCAGACATACTAAGAGTGTCCTTATTTTGTAAGAAAACCGATGTGTCCTTATATCGGTGTTTTTCCGACTGCGCATAAAAGCGAGGTGGCATGTTTTTTATAACTGGATTCCACGTCAAAACTAACCATGACGTCATCAGGTTCCAACGACAAAGACGGTGTTTTGCCTACAAGTGGTTGCAAAACTGACGCAACATGCTTCGCGAGATCGTAAGCAGGAGAGGCAATTTAACTTACAATAGGCCGCAGCGGCACGTTGGGCTTGTGTATTTTGGGCAGGTCATATAATTTCGGTGGCTGATGTGACTTTGGTGCATATAGTCTATTGTACTCTTCTTCTGAAAATAGGACCTCGTTATATAAGTTTAGACATCGTATTCTTCGCATTGCTCTAGCCATATGGTTTTATGATACCTGTTTATAAACCTTATTATCATTCAACAGTTCGAATATTTTACGTTGGTAATCAGTTGTACTCATCACTACAATGGCGTTTCTCTTGTCAGCCTTAAGAACTATAATATCTCGGTTATCCTTAATGTTGTTTAATGCCTGGCACTCTTCCATAGTGATATTACTAGTCGGAAGCTTGGATTTTCGTAATATTACCGGGATGTCCTGTCTAATCGGCATCGCTGGAAGGTACTTTGTTACGTGCAATAGATTCCTCAACGCCACTGATCACTTTCTCGAACGATATTTGTTCAGGTGTTGGAGCGAAATGCATAGCTTTAGCTAAGATGTTTACTGTAGTATCATCTAAACTCACGTGTGATAAGTATATAACGGGATACCGTTAGATCGATCGGGTACCATGAGTGACGTCTTGTTTTTTGCATACCACCGATTACATTCCTTCGAGAACTTACACTCAAATTTGGCACTACATAGCTCGAAGGTACGACTCGCTTGTAAAAACGTAACCCGATCACACAAATGATAGTCCGTCTGAGATAGATTAACACTACACTTCAAATGTAACACACATAACTCTCTCTGTATACACTCCAAATCACTATGTTCATTGCGAATTAATTGTGTCAGAAGGCGTACACTCGCGATTGTTAGAATTTTACGTGAAAATGCGATATTACAACGTGGTTTTGTTCAAACACTTTCAACTCAGAGATATGTAATACCTCTGAATTGAAACTGATGGCGTTAATTCCCGTGCAAATGCATAATAATAATTTCTAAGTGGTGAAGTAACTAAGATAGCAGGTGCGCATTCTCTAGATTCTGTTGAAGCGGAGCCACCGTTGAGGGTCGGGTGAGGACTGGAGAAGCTTTGAGTTGTTTCCAAGAGCATATCAATGGGTAGCTTTTATAATTATATTTTTTTAATAATTCTACTTAACGTTCTCCAGTTTCAACCGCGTTTACTATAACTGCTTTGTCTGTCTGTCTAAAGGTTTTAGCGTGATGTTGAATAGCCTTATAAAGTCTATTATAATCCTTTAACTTTCAAGTGTAGAGTGAATAGGTTTCTCTTGGATAGGCGAGTACTATCTTCGTCTTGATCGTTACTTTCAATCAGGTAAGTTGGAAGAGAAATGCCTATTCCATCACGCAATAAAAAAAATCTATATATATATTTTGCCCGGAACCCTAATTCTTTTTCCAAAATAAAAGTAACCTAAGTTACTCCTTATAATACCAGCTATCTGCCAGCGAAAGTCCCGTGATTGGTCCACCCGTTCCGGAGATTAGCTGGAACAAACAAACAGACAGACAGAGAAAAATTTTAAAAGTTGATTTGTAGGCATATGTATCATGCAAATAACAGTACGAGCTTAAAGAAACTATTATTTTGACATTACAAACATATTCAATTTTATTTATTTGTATTGAAATTGATGACGATAGTTGTAATGAGTATGGATTTACTTTGCATCATTGGTAGCTGGCTCATGGTAAGCTCTAAGTGTCATATAGGATCTAACATCTATGGAAACGTTTCTGTTGTTTTTAAATCTCTGAGAACCCCTTTGGGGGAAAAGGCGTGATGTTTATGTACATATTAAATACACGTCTGATCTTTGAGATTTTTGCATATGTATTAAACGCTTCCGGTTTAAATTGTCGAATTCCAGTTATGTACTGGTTATTACTTTGACTGAATCTTAAAATCTCATTTTTCCAAAAGGACGAATTTTAGACAAGACATTATTTCAAACTACAATAGACTAATACATGTTTATTGGATTTATTAAAATAATTTAAAGAGCATATCAGGATTAGTTAGGAAAATAGTCAACATGACAATCAAAATTGTCTCTCATTGCTCAGGCAAAGCAAGCACGTGTTCCCATACAAACTATGCCACCCTTTTTAACCCCGTTAGGGGATGAATTTCAATAAAATACGAAACACGTCTTCCATCAATTCTGATGAAGAATGTTTATGCAAAATATGAAGTAGATTGGACCAAGGAATCACGTTGTCCCATACAAACTTTGCCTCCCTTTTTCACCCCCTTAGGGGTAGAATTTCGAAAAATCCTTTCTTATCGGATGTCTACGTTATACAAAAAACACACCCTCCAAGTTTCAGGTTTCTACGATCAGCGGTTAAGGCTGTGCGTTGATCCGTCAGTCAGTCATTCAGGACAAAGCATTTTATATGTATAGATAAAACTGTTACAGGTCTAATTCTGTATATCGAAGATATTTTGAATTTTTTTTTTAGGGAGTACTCTATGTAATCGATAATGAAACCAAAACTATATTTTTTTTCAATTTTGTCTGTCTGTCTGTATCATTTAGAACGGATTCACATAAAACTTGGCATGATTTGAGTTCATACCATGGGATACAACATAGGATACTTTCTATCCCGAAATTCAGGACGGTTTCCTTGAGAAAGGGGATGTAAGTCAAAATGTCTACTTCGTTGTCGCGTCATTAACGCGTGGACCGATTGCAATCATTATTTTCTGTTGGAAAGGAGGCACCAAGGGACACAAGGAACATTCAGATTCGGGGCAACTATTAGTGGATTACACAATTTTTTTGTTGTCCCGTGTGGAATTTGAACCCACAACATTCGGCATGGCGTAGTGGCGAGGCGACCACTTAAACCATTGCGCCACCAGTGTATAAGCTAAACATGTACAGTATACCTTTAAGTAAATATTTGAAGTGCAACATCAACACTAATATTATAAAGAGGAAAGATTTGATTTTCTGTTTGTTTGTTTGTAATGGATAGGCTCCGAAACTACTTTACCGATTGTTAAAATTCTTCCACCTATTTAAAGCTAGATTATCAACGAGTAATATAACTACATATTATAAAACAAAGTCCCCCCCCGCGTCTGTCTGTCTGTCTGTTTGCGATAAACTGAAAAACTATTAAACGGATTTTCATGCGGTTTTCACTAATAGACCGAGTGATTCATGAGGAAAGTTTAGTTGTATAATTTCTATCCAGGCGAAGCCGGGGCGGGTTGCTAGTAAGTTATATTTTATTCCAGTAATTTAAAAATTTCAGCCTGAAATAAAGGTATTTGTGATGCAATCCAGAAGATAAAGCGCTTCAGAGCTACTTTACCCGCGTGCACTGACTAAATGGTCTACCAAAAACATGGCTACTCAGCAAATAATCTTTTTGGATGTCTAAATATGTACAACCAAAAAAATATTGAAATTAGTTAAAATAGGATTACCTTTTTTATCTAATTATCATCTAACATCTAGCTGACCCAACAGTTAAACTATTTTATAACAAAAATACTGACTTGCACACTAAATTATCAAGTCACAATGGAAGTTCTAAAATTGATTTCTAACTTACTTTACAATAATATATGTATCCATGACCAAATTACATTCCACAGAGCGTACATATAGGCTAAGTTAGGTTAGAACTGCGACCAGCCAGAGTCGAATTCTATTGTAAAATCACACTTTTTTTTTAAAATAACATTCGATATTTTGAACACTCCATGTATTAGATAATAAGTTAATAAGACCTGAGGAGTTTGGGTTTCGGTCTGAGCATAGCATAACAGTCTGAGCAGCTATCGAAGGTACTGCACGGGATCACAGCGGCGCGAAACAAGCGCGAACATGCCGTTGCAGTATTCCTCGATATGGGGAAGGCGTTCGACCGATTTTGGCACGCCGGGCTGCTCTACAAGCTATCGACGTCACCGACGCCCCGGCGTGTAGTAGAAGTGTTCTCCACGTTCCTGAAACACCGTACTTACCGAGTGGTGGTGGCAGGGGAACTGTCCTCTGTCCGCACCGTGGCAGCCGAAGTTCCCCAAGGAAGCTGCCTATCGCCTGTGTTGTACTCGCAGTACACCGACTACATCCCCGTTGCTGATGCGACGGAACTAGCCTTGTACCCAGACGATGCGGCGTACACCTCCACCAGCATGAGCCTCCGCCGCCTCTCTATGAAGCCACACGTCCGCAACACCGTCGAGCGAGTCACGGTAACGCGCGCCCTGCTGCGTCCAGTGCTCGAATCCGTGTGTATAAACTCTATGTGCGCTCCCAGCTCACCTACGCCGCTCCCTCTTGGTACGTCCTCACCAGCGAGACGAGCCACCGACTACTGCGCGCGCAACAATTCCTTGCGTTGCGCGATGTCGTGCAGGCCCCCCGCTACGTGAGGAACGACGTTATCGAGAGGGACCTGAAGATGGAGAGCCTGGACGCACACATACGTCGCCTCGCCACTACGTTGTTCGGGCGTGGCGACGCCTCTACCTTTGGACACATCCGGGGCTTGGCACCATGGCACGCCCGTGCACCTGACTGGAAGAAGCTCCCGTGCGACTTGGTTGCGGTTCAAGAAGATGTGAGCCAAGAAGGCGGCCCCCCGGCTGCGGCAGTCCTGCCGCCCAACAATACAGCCTCTTAGGCTCCGTTTCGCCGCAGAGGCAGCCCTCACAGGCAGCTCGAGTGACGTCGTGGAGAGTCTCTTTTAACCCATCTTTTTATGTCCACAGTTCTTGTTACTGCAGCCACCCCCTCGCCTGCGAACACCTACGCCATCTTAGTCCAAGTAAGCGCATCGTGCGTGGACGAAGGTGATCACCGCAACAACAACCACAAAGCCTCCATAGACCGACACAGCGGTGTGGAGACCACCAACTTTGACACCAGGGGACCGCATGTAAGTCGCCACCTGTGTCGCTGGTCGCCCGGAGCTGGACCTCCCCAGGTGCCTGGGGTCTCATCTGGCTCAGGCTGACCGCCTAGGCGGCGTGAAGACTGAAAGCGGCCCCTCACAAACAAGAAGAAGACCCAGACTAAGTCAATACCATGACCTACCAATCTTTAGGGGTAGCGGTAAATACCACGGACATGGTGCCATCGCCCCGACCCAGTTTCCACATGCTCTATACAGGGTGTTGTGAGGACCACTGAATATATAACACACACAAATAAAACTGAAGTGAGTCGTGAAACGTGTCCATCGTGTTGATTTGCGGACGCGTGATACTTTGAGGTATTTTTAACGCATGTTCGAAGTACGCGATAACACAAAACAGTTTACTGAATTTTATTTTATTTGTGTGCATATTTAGTTTGCAATTCAGTATTTTTGGTGCTACTTTCAAATATTTTGTTAAAAAAAGATTCATAGTCATACAATTACTACCCCCTATTACTACCCCTTAAAAATATGGTATCTAAATAAAATAAAAAATGTTTATAATAATTATAATAATAGTGAGTTGCCACTCAAATCAGAGTGGGCATTTAATAGCCAAACAAAATAACTTTTGTATACCTACTATATTATAATAAAATATACATAATATGCTTCTATGTAACTCAATCTTAATACTTGAACGTTATTACTAAAATTCTATCGCATCAATGTATTTTAATGAAAAATTGCGATTATGCTCCTTATGATTAGACAGGCAGAGTTCAATTTTATATGCAAGAATTTATTCCAACACTTGAAATTTTAATGTGTCCAATTCAATAAGATATTTTTTCTGAGAAAAACAGTACTTTTATAATTTTTAACATTCTCTACATTATCAAATTGACTTTTCTGCACAATAACTATATGGCTATCCAAATTAAGTACAGTTTTTTAAATAAATAAAATTCGAAAATTTAAACACCTTAGTATTAAAAGAAGCGTGCGTTATTATTACATTCAACTCTCTAGAGAACACGAGCGAATGAGACGTGTGTTATAAACACACATCAGTATTATATAGATCTGAGCATGATGGTCACGCTAATCCAATACTTTTTCCACATCTCACAATTGCACAACGACATGTTATATACACATATTTGTACATATGTATCTGAGCGTGACGATCACGCGAGTTCAATGCTTTTTCCCCAACCCAAAAGCGCACAACGTGCCTAAAGAAATTATCACTTCAAAAAGTTATTTTATCATCAAGATAATCTTATGTAGATAAACTTTATTATTTACAGCAACTTATTTGGACGCATAATTGAAACGTTAAAAATCAGAGAGGCGCTTGATCACGCGTTCTCCTGCCGGGTCCCTGCGCCGTGATCGCGGTGCGGGAGGGGACGGATGTAGGGATGCAAAAATCGCCAAGAAAAACATCGATATATCGATACATCGATGTTTGAAAAAACATCGATGTATAAAAACATCGCCTAGAAAACATCGATGTTTCAAAACATCGATGGTTTTAAAAGTCCTTTAAATAACTAATAAATAGGAAAATACGTATCTAAAACAAACAAGTTAGATGTCGTATAAAATAAACTCACATTGAACTGTTAATTTTTATTTCTATTAAAAAAAAAGTTTTAAACTTTAGTTCTCAAGACTGAAGCAAAATATTTAATAAATGAATTTAGAAATAAAAGTTTTGAAAGCCGATTTCCCGTCAAACGGTTTTTTGTTGAGTTATTTTTATAGGCTTTGAAAAAAAGTCGTTCACTAGAAACTGATGTTACTACTATCGGTAAGTATTTTATTACATAATTATACAGTCCCGGAAATATAGTCTTCATGTCTTCCCATGTGTGGATAGGATTTTGCGTGATCGGAGCTATAACTGAACCTAAATACATTTGGACTTTAGTTTCCGGTGCAACAGTAGATAGTCGATGAATTCCTAGATTTTCTTTTTTTAGTGTCAACATTATGTCAGAGCAAAATAGTGATTTTTCGTAAGAAAAATTGAACAGTCGATTAAAAAGTTCTTTTGAGAGCTACTAAAACGTTAAAGAGTTCTTATCGGAACTACAGCTTGCACATACGATTTTATTCAATTTAAAAAGTTATTTTGAGAGCTAGAAATATTTTGAAAAATTCTTTTTAGAGCTATATTTATGTTAAAAAGTTCTTGTCAGAATTACTACTTTTACTTATTACCTCATTACAATATAGTTTTTACATTAGAACCTATTCAATTCTTATCTTTTAGTATATCCATAACCTGTATATACCTGGCCACATTTACGAAACGCTTCGCCACCTTGATTTTACCTGATTCAATCATTTACAATAGATACCTACTAATATACTTAGAAAAAGGTTACATCTTTTTAAACAGAGCTCCCAGTATAGGGCAGCTAAAATGCGACGTATTGGAGAGTCTTCCTCTGAGAGAGAGGATCGTCTTACAAATCAGAGAGAGTATGCGTCGCAGTAACGTGATATTGCGGACATACAAAAAATGGATAGATAAAGCGAGCGGTGTGTGCTGCACATCCGGTAAAGGAATTCTTCCCAATATTTAGGAACTAATACAACCGATACAAAATCTTGTGACATGCGTCCATTGTCCGCACATTATTTGAAAAATGTTCGTAGGTGCATATAGCGTCTTTCAGATGACTTCGTTTGGGAATAAAATAAATTAAGAAATTAAGGAAGGAAACATCAGGCCCACTTTTAAAGTCATAGGGCAGGTTTACCGCAATCATACTTATAGTCACAAACTGATCTTCACGCGGGCGAAGCCGTCATCACTAAAATAAAACTTAGTTTTAAAAGCTTGTTTTAAAATTGTTATTTTACATTTATTTACAATCAAATTAATTATTTTGTTACCTAATTCTTATATCGTTGGATTTTATATGGCTCTTCGTATTTATAAAAAATATTTCCTACTCTTTGTTCGGTTTGCTATTAGGTGAACCATGATTCTTTAGCTTTTATGTTTCCGTTCCTCAAAATAAAAAAAATGAACCCTTATAGGATCACTTTTTTGTGACGGACAACAAAGTCTGTCTGTCTGTCAAGACCCTTTTTCTCAGGAACTAGTGAACGCATCAAGTTGAAATTAATACCAAATACGTTCCTTTAAAAACTTAAAAGTAAATTCATCAGCAGCAATACTTAACATTGAACGAATTACGCCCACGGTATTTAAGGGTTCCTTTTTTTCCTTTTGAGGAACGGAACCCTAAAATACCGTGGGCGTAATTGGTTTTTTTTTTTTTACATTTTTGCCCCAACATAAAAACCTCTTTTGTACTAACTTTAAACTTTCGCGTTCCACAATAATATAATTATGTTGATAGGAATTAACGCGATCACGTATTTACATACCTTTGATTATCCTGTAGTTTCGACAAAGTCAGTCAGCCTGTGATCACGGCTAGTGCAACCTGTTAAATATTTTGACCTCTTTTATATTGCTGCATATTCTAGACAGTTCATCATTTTATGCCTTTTCTTAATTTTTTCCGAACTCAATATTATGTATATCTCAAAAACAGAACAACCAACTTCTTTAATAATATGAATTAGCGTATATAGCAGTAAGGTCTATCAAATACATACAAAATAGTAACTGATTTCATTGTTTTCTCCCACAGGGGCACAACCCTCGGGGTTAAGGAAAACAACTTCCTTACCAGACTTTGGTAACCCAGTCAAATCGGATCTACCAACTACAGCATCATCACCTGTGCGTTCGGTTCGGAGCGAAAGTGTATCTTCACAATCGGGATCGGAAATATGGCTTCTTAAATGTTTAAAACGCAACAGATTCACACTAAAAAGAAAATCAAAGTCTTGGGAATCAATTGCAGTTAAAAAATCTTCTAAAAATACAGCACAAAATAAATGGGAATGCAAAACGTCTATCAAGGCAAAAAAAAAAGTAAAGAACTTCGTTTCAAGTATAAGCAATTCACCTTTTTGGACTGGATCCAGACCAGTCTTATTACCGCGTTCGCGTCCATCACGATTAAGACGGCTCACTGTACAATTTCTAGAACATACAATATTGGACAAAACCAAAAAGAAGGGAAATAATA
This sequence comes from Euplagia quadripunctaria, assembly GCA_963859945.1. Classification (NCBI taxonomy): domain Eukaryota; kingdom Metazoa; phylum Arthropoda; class Insecta; order Lepidoptera; family Erebidae; genus Euplagia; species Euplagia quadripunctaria. Next base: position 27,127,122 of record OY982559.1, on the reverse strand, counting down.
ACCTCGAGAAAAAGGAACCAGAGGTAACTGAGCCTTCACACTCGTCACAAATACAGCCTCCTAAACCAATTAAAAAAAAAACAAAACATACATTCTACTCAGATTCGAAGAATATAACTACTACTACCACTACTGCTGACGATAAAGGTATTTCTGAGAGGCTTTCTAAAGAAGTCGAAGATAAACACGAATCAAAACAATTAAAACCTAAACGACTGGTATCAACAGAAGAAGCATCACAACGATTAAGCACTGACCACGACCAAGAAGACCGCCAATGCACACGTCTTGTAAAGCGATATTTGCCTGACCCTCCAAAAATAGATTACACTTGTTCGGAGCAGGCACAGGTAGGCATAAAGGGTCAATCACGGCGACGTTTACCAGACCTTATACATCTCGGTCTACTTCCCAAACAAGTAACAGAACAAGAGAAACCCATTGTACAACAACGTAAATTACCTAATCACGTAAGAAACAATTCGGAACCTTACCGGAAGTATCCAGTCGAGCCTGTAGAAATTCCTCGCCTTAGACATTCATCTCTTGAAAGTATAAGCTTAAGTGACTCAAATAACGGTTGTACCGAAGATTATATGGGAAGAATGGGGTCTCTTGAAGATCACGAACGTAAAATTATCATTGAATTCTGCCATTTGCTTGAGAAATCCAAACAGCTATTTAACGGCTTGAGGTGAGTTTACAGTGCATTTTGAAAGTGGTGTGAGTTGTCGCATATTTTGTTATTATAGTTTCATTAACGTATTGTACAAAAAAAAACCGTACAAGTTCGAGTCTCAGTCAAGCAAACAAACTTATATTTAGATGTTACGTCCATCATACAACAGTACATAAGTCAGCGGTCCCTTGAAGCTGTAAAAAAATCAACCTTCTAAGTCAACGCAATCAAAAGATATGGCCACTTAAGACTTATATTTGATTCCATCCCATTGACCTAGAATCATGAAATTTGGTAAGAAGCAAGGTCTTGCAACACAAGTAAAGGAAAAAATTAGAAAGTCGTAATTTTTTTGTTATATCTGTCTGTCTGTCTGTATTAACAAAAAAATACATCTTAAACAATTAAAAAAAAACCCTATAGCACCTACACGACAGAGCTATGTGTTAAAATAATGGTTACAAATTAGTTGTTAGTACAAATAAATGTTGTTGTGTAATAGATAATGTTGATCATTACTTCATTTTGCATAAAATATTCGGAGAACAGCTCATTATCCATATTGGTATATTAAATAATGTTTTTTATTGATTATTTACTATCCAATCTAAGTATACACTGTGGATAATATATTGCTTCACACAGTCAGGGTGCGACACTTGTTGCGTGCCTTAACTACGGTCTATAGCGTGGCGTACTTTAAGTTATTTTATGAAGGTGGAAAAATTCACTTTAAATATTTTAGAGAATTGCCCCAATACGGGCACAAGCAATGGCACTTCTACTTCGGCAGAACTTTCGACGTATATGCAAAGCTTTGGAAATTCCAACAACAACATAGGGCAGTGCTAGACAGTAAATATGGACTGAAACGATGGCAAATTGGAGAGATTGCCTCGAAAATTGGACAGCTGTACTATCACTTTTAGTAAGTTTGCATGACATTTGACGTATCTTCATTTCTAGCTTTATTTTATGAATTAATACATTTCCTTTTTTAGTATACGAACAAGCGAAACTGCGTATTTAAACGAAGCTTTCTCGTTTTACTCCACAATTAGAGGTAGAAGCTACTATACAAGAGCTTGCAAAGAAGATAAATGCGAATTGATGGTGAAAAAACTTAGATACTACACGCGGTTCATCGTGGTCTGCCTACTTTTGAAGAAAGTTAAGCTAGTGCGGGAACTAATGAAAGAATTAGACAAACAGATCATTGAATACGGGAACACTTACGATCCTGCTGATCAAATGGAGTGGACAGATGTAGTGGATGACGTAAAAGCATTCATTCAAGCAGAAGCGGTAGTATCCGTCATACATCCCGATAACTATTCTATAGTCCTCTCACACAGGTACGTAAATTTTACTTTACTCTTATATAATTTTGTAAGAGCTCTGGAAATTCAAAGTCTTCTACACTTTACAGATTGAAGCCCCTAACTATACCTCCAGTTGAGAGATCTTCACAGATGAACCTCTCCTTACAAGAGGTCCTCATCGTTGGAAGTAGTTCGCAACAGGTCAAGTTCTCAGAGTTAACGATGGACATGTTCAGAATGCTCCAGACGTTAGAGAAAGAACCCACTGGAGAAATTCAACACCTGTATGACGATTCTCCGAGACAGGGATTCAACTTAACACCAAGTGCCTTGAATAACATAGGTGATAATCTATATTATTGCTGATTTAAAAATATCTGTAATGGTACAATGTGTATTTTTATTATTATTTTAGCACTTTTTGAAATGGCTGTGCGTTAAAAGTTTGTGCGATTGTTTATTATGCATTTGTATGCTGCTGTTGTCAGCTCTATCAGAATGAATAATGTTCAGCGGCAGTGCCTATAACAAATCGAGCAAAATAAAAAAAAATTCCAATGCTGTACCATCCTTTTTTCGAAGCCATGCAGGACATTTAGGCCAGTAACATTAAACATAAAAGTTAGACGAATCGGATATAACTGCTACAAAAGGTTTTATTGTGTTAATGGCTTCATTTGTAGGCCAATATAACTATCCTAGGTTTTCCTCCTCGGCGGAGTTGTGCTAAAGTGGTGGGAGGAGAAAATTTTCAAAAACCAAGGCACAATGTAACTAAGAATATTCCCAAATTACATTAGATTTGACCTCAATAGATTCTACATATATTAAAATCTATCTAACATTACTGGTCGGTACAAAATGGTCATGCAGTTTCCTTCCTTAATTCCTTAACTTATTTTATTCCCAAACGAAGTCATATGAAAGAGACTATTGCACGTTTTCAAAAAATGTACGGACAATGGACCAATGTCCGTCAAAAAATTTTGTATCGGTTGTGGTAGTTCCTATATATTGGGAAGAATCACTTTACCGGATGCACAGCACATACCGCTCGCTTCATCTATCCATTTTTTGTATGGCAGTTAGGGCAAATCTTACTCATTCCTCCAAATTTACAGTAGTTTGGATCGTTACTGAAAGCCGACCTATTACTGTGAGCTAAAATTCTACTGCGCGCTCTAGATGTCAACACTTGTTGTCTTTGTTTTTGTACCGTGAGCCGCTGTGAACGGGGGGCCGGTGCTCGATTCGCAATGTCCTAAAATGTTGTGCAGTGGAATTCGCAACGTCCTAAAATGTTGTGCAGTGGAACGTTATGACCGCTGAATACTCGATTCCTCACGCGTGTTTGCGAGGTCCTAATGTTTTGTGCAGGGAGATGTTACGAGCGCTCAATGCTCGTTTCCCTCACATGAACCTGTGACGGTCTAATATTTTGTTCTTTTATTCGCTGCGAACGTCCAACGCTATCCTCTCTATCACGCTACTGCAACGCACACTCTCTCTGACTTGAAAGACGATCCTCTCTTCCAGAGGAAGACTCTCCAATACGACGCATTTTGGCGGCCTCCCCACTGGGTGCACTGTTTAGAAAGTTGTAACCTTTTTCTGGGTATATTAGTTGGTATCTATTGTAAACGATTAAATTAGGTAAAATCAAGTGGTAAAGCGTTTCGTAAATGTAAGCAGGTATGATAATTACAGGTTATAGATATACTAAAAGATAAATTTGAATAGGTTCTAATGTAACTATATTGTAATAAGGTAATAAGAAAAGTAAAAGTAATAATTCTAAGAAGAACTTTTTAACATAAATATATATAAAATGAACTTTCCAAAATATTTGTAGCTAAAAAAAACTTTTTAAATTGAATAAATTCGTATGTGCAAGTTGTAGTTCTGATAAGAACTCTTTAACATAAATGTAGTTCTAAAAAGAACTTTTTCAATCGAATGTTACATTTTTCAAACGAAAAATCACTATTTTGCTCCGGTGCGTTGAGTAAGGAGTAGACCGCGCAAGTGAGCCGCGTGACTACCTTATACATAGACGTCAGTTCCACTCCCGTACCGCGATCACGGCGCAGGGACCCGGTAACAGAACGCGCGATCAAGTGCCACTCTGATTTTATACGTATCAATGACTATATATATTTTTCATTAACTCCTCAACTATAAGTTACGTACGTAAGTATGTCCAAATAAGTTGCTATAAATAACAAAGTTTAATTAAATAAGATTATCTTGATGATAAAATAAGTTTTTGAAGTGAAAACTTCTTTAGCCACGTTGTACTTTTGGGTTCGGGAAAATGCACTGAACTCACGTAACCATCACGCTCAGATACATGTTTAAAAATATGTGTACATAACACGTCGTTGTGCAATTTTGGGATGGGGAAAAGTATTGGACTCGCGTGACCGTCACGCTCAGATATACATATACTGATGTGTGTTTATAACACACGTCTCACTCGCTCGTGTTCTCTAGACGTAGAGTAGAGGTTCAGTGTAGTAATAACGCACGTTTCTTTTAATACAAAGGTGTTATAATTTTCGAATATTATTTATTTTAAAAAATGTACTTAATTTGGATAGCTATATAGTCATCGTACAATAAAGTCAATTTGATAATGTCGAGAATGTTAAAAATTATAAAAGTACTGTTTTTCTGAGAAAAAAATGCTTTAAGGAATTGAACCCATTAAAATTTCAAGTTTTAGAATAAATTCTTGCATATATTGGTATTGGTATTGGTGTAGGGCTCTGTTTCCGCATTTAGACTCATAGACGGTCCATTATGCGTTCAGATACGCTGCCTACTTGAGCCAGCCTAGCTCCTTCCAGAAGCACAGAAGCCTCCTGGGGCGTTCGCAGGCTTCTAGGAGCGATCACGCACTGGCCACTCCCTCGCACTCCGGGATAACGTGGGCGGCCGTTTCCTCCGCGTCGAGACATCCTCTGCATAGAGGACTGTCTGTCGCGCTGATGGTGAATAGGTGCCGGTTTAGGGCTAGGTGGCCCTACAACTATTCTGATGTCTAGTCGGTTAAGACTGAGCAGCCTGCAAGTTAAACGTGGTGAGACCTTCGTCAGCACCAGTTTAGACTGCCTACAGCGCGGTGTGTCGGCCCAACGACCGTTATGCGCTTCACGAGTCCGTTGTTTTACCCATGAGCGAAGTTGAGTGAAGGGAAGTGGCAGTAGTATAGGTGGACCTGCCACTGACGTTACAGATCCCTTCCTTGCCAGCTCATCGGCGGCGTCGTTCCCGGATGAATTACTATGCCCTTTGATCCATTGCAGAATTACCCCATTGGCAGAGGTTAAACGCTCTAGCGTCTGGTGGCATTCATAAATAAGACCTGGTGTTTCCCTCCAGGGCCCTTAAAACGGCCATACTGTCTGACAGTATTCGGATATTTCGGATTCTTGCATATAACATTGAACTCTGCCTATCTAAACATCAGGAGCATGATCGCAATTTTTTATTAAAATACATCGATACGACAGAATTTAGTAAAAAGACTTCAAATATTAAAATTGAGTTATGTTGAGGCATATATGTATATTTTATTATAATATAGTAGGTATACAAAAATTATTTTGTTTGTATATTAAATGAAAACCAGGTCATACAACACCTAGATGCTTGTATTTGTTGTAGGATACGACTTTGAAATGTTATCACCGCGTTCCGAAAACCCACACAAATATTTACTGTACAAACCCTCTCCGAGTCAAATACTCGTGTACCTTGCATCAGGATGTAACGACCTACCACCAAACGGAGCTCTTCTTCTGTACATCTCTGCTGACGGACACATTGTCCAATCTTCGAAGCATCCTGAAGATGGTAAGTTATATTTTCAACAGCACACTATTTCATTTATTATTCCGTTTAAATCAAAATTGAATTCAATGTTAAAAAGTAGGATACGACATCGGAGGCCTGACAACAACATCAAAAAACGACTTATATCGAAACAGCAAAGAAAAAGGAAGTCAATTTAAGAATAAAGAAGTGCAATGTTTGCATCCAGGAGACTTGTATCCGTTTACCAGACAGCCATTATTTATCGTTGTTGATTCGGACAACTCATACGTGTTCCAAAGTATCCCAAGACACTTCGGGCAGCCGCTCGTAATACTTATGTCACCTTTAGAACTGCCATCATCTTTGCACGGTAAGTTGGAATTATTATTTTTTTTTTTAACGAGACAGCAAAGAAAAAGGAATTCAATTTAAGAATAAAGAAGTGCAATGTTTGCATCCAGGAGACTTGTATCCGTTTACCAGACAGCCATTATTTATCGTTGTTGATTCGGACAACTCATACGTGTTCCAAAGTATCCCAAGACACTTCGGGCAGCCGCTCTTAATACTTATGTCACCTTTAGAACTGCCATCTTCATTGCACGGTAAGTCCGATTTTTTTTTTTATATATATATATTACAGGAGGCAAACGAGCAGAGTGACTACCATCGCCCATGGGCACCTGCAACTCAAGAGTCACAAGTGCGTTGGCGGCCTTTGAGATGGGAGTACGCTCTCATTATTATTGCTATACGAACAGAACCGCGGCTTGACTCGTCCCGTATTGTTATGGTACACATTTTGATGACGTCTATGTCTCCTTCTTCTTCTCCTTGTCTTTTTAAACTTTCAAATATACTTGTGTGATACCTTACCAAAAGCTTTTTGGTAGTCTATAAAAGTAATATGTCAAGATCTTCGTTACTCTTGATACATTTCTATAATCAGTTCAAGAGTGTATGTTAATCTAATGTGTTTTTAATGTGTGCTTACTCTGTCAGTTGTATTACTTCTAATGCAGTTTTTGTTCTTCTATTTAAGTATGAAGAGAAGAGTTCCTAGAGATTCGGTAGCAAACTTATTAGTCCACATATAGTTGCCAATATTCTTTGGGTCACCTTTTTACAGATAAGTTTAATATCTGATTCAGATCACTGCGAGAAAGAGACAGAAATGTTGTCTGAACCAGTTTACATTCTATGACTTTAAGCTTTTGCTTGGAAAAGTTTAATTGGACTTTCGCATAACACGCAATTATATAACAGACTTTAAATATTACGAACCTATTGTAAATAGCTCTATAAGCCCCACATCAGTAGCTAAGCTTTAGACTACTACTACTACCTCATAGTACATACATGGATTTTGTAAGGAAACATTCGACTCGTAAGGGTTTACTAATTACTAAGTACTACTAACTAATTTTTAGTTAGAGAGCTAAAATAAATAAAAAAGCAGAGGTCTAAACATATTAAAGTTAATTCTTAAGTTAAAAGTTATGTACTACAGATAAAAAATAAACATAACCAATTAAATATAAAAATTATAAACACAAAACTTTTGCTTTAGATAATGCCGATATTCTCTATTTATTGAATTATCTAATTCATAAGAAGCGAAACATTATTTTTCTATCGAATTGCTGGTTTTGCTCTACATATAAAATGACTTTTTAATGGAAGGATTTGTTTTTGGGAAAATATGTACTAAAATGGATTGTTGGGACTTATTGATTATATCGACTTTTTCGAGCAATGCAGGTTTTGGGGCTTGAAGAAAAAGAAACTTTTTTTTTCAATTATAGAGGTTTTTGACTTATAGAGGTTCTGCTGTATTAAAATCTACTGATCGAAGTACTTGCTGAACATTTCGTTTGGTTGAATTTAGACGATAGTTCTGAAAGAAATTAAATAATTAAATTTAGATTATTTACTCGAACAACAATTAGTTGAACACAATTTATTTAGAAGTTATTTCAGGTATTTTATTACAACCCGATTAATTTATTTAGTGCTCCCCGATGCGATATCTTTTTCGCGTTATTCACTGCATGCGTGTGCGTATGCGTGTGCATGTAAATGCATTCCTATGCAAAGGCAGCTTTCCGTAGTATAGTCATAAATATCTGCTAGTTAGTTCAAGCTTTAAATCAATCAAGTTGGTATGTTACAGTGTCAAACTCGGATCGCAGACAACAAGGCAGCCTTTTCACTCTGTTCCTGCATTCTCCACTGACAGCATTCTGTCACTGTTGCGATATCCACACAATACATTTGGAACAATGGGACAGAGCACAAGCTTACATTGATACCTTCTTAACTGAGGCATCGCAAATAACGACAAGGAATAGAATTGGTAAGTGATGGGTACAAATACTTTGTGCAATGTTACTGGGTATGGTTGTGCTAGTAGTGTAGTGACATTATATTATTTCTACGGATGGGTTTATTAGTAATATTCTCTCCAATATACTAAATAGGTGGACTTTTTTTGATATTTGTGTAGCAATATCTAACATATACACTACAAGGACAAAATAAAGGACGCTGTTGGGACTGAACGACCAAATTATATATTTATGTGGCTACTTTTGTGTGTTTCCAATATTGCACTTAGAAATTTTCTAGCTAATCACTCCAAGGCCTGAAGTTCCTTCTCACCGCAGGTAAGAGAACAAGGTTATTATGACTGCAATTAGAGAATAGATTCCACAGCGCCTTAGCTTTCAACGCCATTAAAGGACCAATCAAACGTACAGTCCGCCTAATGTAAAACGATCAAATTAACAACGCCAGAGTTGTCATGTGACCGGATAAACTGACTTCATAAAAGCTGTTATATCTTTTTTTAAAGACCTCGAGCTCGAACAAAAGTCCATTGATAAAAGAATGGCAGTGAGGTCATTTCATAATTGCGTCATATCCAGGAGTGATTTATCTATCATCCCAACTGATAGTAAGAGATTACCGGTGCCTATAAACGCTTGCAACACCATCGGTTTCAGTTCAGAATTGCCATTTCTGCTTAGCTGAGGTCTCCTGCACCGTCCAGGTCGGATGACTGTTCAGTTGTCAATCAGTTGTCTACACTCTTCCCACTAATATTATAAATGTGAAAGTTTAGATGTATGGATGGATTGATGGTTGTTACTCTTTCACGCCAAAACTACTGAACCGATTACGATGAAACTTGGTATGTAGATAGCTGGAGACCTGGATTAACATATAGGCTACTTTTTATTCCAATATTCCTATCGGGTCAGGACTTACGCGGATGAAGCCACGAGGCGCTGCTAGTAAGAATTAAGCGATGAAGAACGACAACCTTCTTAACTTTTAACAGATGTGCTGTTCCTGAACTTCATGGGCGATGACTTCCTTCGTGTTTTGATCCTTCGATTCATCTTCTGTGAAGTGGTGTTGAGAATGCACCGCGCCTTTAGAGCCCGTACGCATCGGACACGTTCTTCCCCTCCCATTCCTGATGATATACTAGAACACCCTGCGCTGACACACATCGTTATGGACTTGGCTTCACATCTACAGGTAAATATATATGTACTAGCTACTACTCACAACTTCGTTTGCTTAAAATTTTTCAAGAAATAATATTTTTAAATTTAATGCTATTTGTAAATTGACAGCCTACTTGCAGAGTTTTGAAAGTTAATTGTTTGATGCCGCGTTCCAATAAACAAGAAACGATTCGTTTTGCTTACGAACGGTAAAATTTCGTTGAATTTTCAATGAAAATTTTACCGTCCGTAAGCAAAACGAATCGTTTTTTGTTTATTGGAACGCGCATTAATCAATTGGTCCAGTATTAAAATAATATATAAATTATTAACCAATAAATAAATAATAATATATAAATTAAATTATGAACCAATTCATTACATATTATGGAAACATCTAAATACTAAATGCGGAAAGAGCAAGAAAAAATGCAGCGACAAGGAAGCTTCTTAGCTGACTTCAGGAGAAGAAAAACTTGTATAGGTAGGAACCCAAAAACTACGTGATAAAGAAATACAAGTTTTTGATAAAAAAATCTAAAGTAAGAAACAAATACGTTTTCACCACATTAAGCCGTCTCTGTAAATAAAAAGAAATGGTTCTATTTATTAATTTCTCAGCCTTATGCATCTAGTTATAAAAACCAAGAACCTTCACATAATATTGCGAAAGCCCTTAGACCCCCTCCTCCGGCGCTGCTGCCACAACATCCTGTCAAAAAACAAACTTGCTAGATTCCTTGGTCCTCCCTAATCTGGTCCTGTTGTAAAATCAGTTTTTAGCTGGCGTATCCTACAACACAATAATCTTTGATATATTACACACAATGCATTCTAGACCCCAACTAAGTATAGCTAGTAAGTACCAGGGTCTAGAACACTAAGACCAGTGCAAATAGTCATATTTAAGCAAACAAATATTTACACTGAAAGGAAATCGAATCAGCAAGATTTGTCATTATTTTTTGACGTTTTGACACGCGTCACACCAGTCGATTAATATAGACTTAATCAATGGGGCATTTCTGTTTCTTTCACCTGTCAAACTAATTAACACGGTGCACTGTTTACTGTCTCTGGATTCTTTAGAAGCTCCCTTCGTATCAAGAGGATAAGGTCTCCCTAATAGTGGGAAGAACTTATCTGGGGTTGATTTTTAATCTTATCGCTCTAAAATACAAGGAAGCAATAAAGTTGTGACACCTGCCATCTGCATCCTCTGAAAATAATCACTAAAGCTAAGATGACTGAAGCCCTGAGTTTGAGCCGCCATCTATGGAGACTTGTGTGATTTATGATACATCATGGACATTTGTAAGTGTCTATAGTGTGGCTACTAGATGGCTCTTAACTCAGACAAAACTACTGATCATGTTTTGTTCGGGAGCGACTGGAACATGATTTTACAGCTCAGATATTTGAAAAGGATAGTGGAGTATTTCCGTAGAAGTATTCTATTGCTCTTAGTATTCTATATATTTATTTTTTAATTTTATTTCATAAATTAGACGTACCTACGTCTGAAAGGTTACTTGGTTTTCAAATTACAAATTCTTCTTTTTAACATTATCAGTATTTATATACTCTATTTATATACTATTTATATATATAAATACTATTTATATACATATTTAGTATTTATATACTCTTTGACAGTCCATTCTAATAAAATCAGACTAGGCTGACAATATCTAGGTGTTAAGTAAGCTAAGTAATTCAACAAAAGGTACACCATTCTTATTTCTTTTAAAGAAAACTACCAAAAAGTACATGTTAGCAGTAACCTGTGTATATTAGCCCTTCCAACTAAGCCAGTTACTTGTATTACGAATGCGCGCGAATTAATATTTAAAATTTTGACCTACCTTTTCCAGGTTCGAGAGGACTTCCACGATCCATCTACATTTGCGGGCCCCGCACCAACCGTCAAGGAATGATACAGCAAAGTCCCATCGGTGTCTTTCGCTCGACAATAATGCGACCAAGATCTCAATATCGTGAAGTGTTCTGTTACTGTGTCACTAATAATTTAAACTGGACTCCGAGAGACTTGAACAAAATATTTTTGCCTATTTTTCTTGGAAAAAGACCGTTATATGCTGACTTGTATGCTGTTTTAAAAGTATTCGAAAATAATATTAAAAGAAAGTGTGGATGGAAAAAATTGACAACTTTAAAACAATTACAAGTGTTACTTTGAGTTGAGTTTGGCGAGAGAATATTTTGGCATCAATGTTATGACAACAACAAAGTTATAGATATCAACTGGCATTTTAAGACGAAGCTCCTTCCTGTTTGTCTGTTAGTCATCCCCGCAGTTTCACTTGCGTTTATAGTCACTGCTCCGATCCTATTGGTCGTAGCGTGACATTATATAGCCTTTAGCCTTTCTTGATAAATAGGCTATCCAACAATAATTTTTTTTTTAATTCGAACCAGTAGTTCCTGAGATTAGCGAGTTCGAAACAAACTCTTCAGCTTTATAATATTATAGAAATCTCAAAACTGTGACTGTTATAAAGGGGTCCATGAGTTTAAACCTGATCTCTTTGTATGCAGTACTTTTACCACTACTTAAGATTTAATGAGTGTAGTGCGGCTCATGGTAGCAACTGATAAAATACTGTCAAATGAACAAACTCCGCCGAGGTTGGCCATTAATGAGTCAAAGACAAAACGTCTTACGGACATTTAGACATCACATCGTAATTCAACGATAGATCAAAAACACCGTTTTGTGTTGGAGGTAAAAAAGACTTCTCAGGTCTGGTGAAAAAAAGCTGTATAAATCTAGAGAAAATTCCAGGGGTTCAACAATAAAAGTAAAAGCAGTCAATTGAAATAAATGTTTGCTTCATTCTTTAAACAATTGTGTTAGAGAATGAAAGAACGATTACTGGAGACTGGCATTTTTAATATTTGTTCTTCTGTTGTCTTGGAAATTTTAGCAACTGAAGGGCTATCGTATTGAACGAGAGTCACTGTGCTAGAAGGATAGAATATCGAATATGGAAGATGTTTATTAAGTAAGACAACTGCTTAACCTCTTGGCAAAAAGAAAACACAAACTTAGAAGAATTCGCTTTGAGTGCGTTCGAAAGGCCACTGAAGAAAGCCAATTATTGAAACTGTGTACGTGGGTCACATTGAACGTTTTTAGAATAGGCCAGTTACAAAAGCAGCCGATGACAAATTTATTTTAAAATTGATTTAGAAACTATTTGGGAATCTGTAGATGTTTAATGATTTCATGTGCCATTTGTTTTTACAAATTGGCGGTAATTTAAAAAGTGTCTATCGTATATCGAAATGGATTTGACTAGAGAAAATTTTCGCTTAATGATTTATTACGACTTTCGTAGTGGTCTTACTCAACAACAATGTTACGATAGACTTCGATGAGCATTTCAAAACGAAGCTCCATCTCGTGCCACTGTTTACAATTGGTTTAATGAGTTTAAACGTAGTCGAAGTAAACTCACTGATGATACTCAAGAAGGACGTCCTTCTACGGCGACTATTGAAGATGACGTGAGAGCAGCTAATGACAGAAATTGATAGAAGGGTGGTATATCAATAGATTGAAGCAGCTTTAGGCATTAGCAATATTTACGCGTCAGAAAGCTTTGTACTAGATGGATATCTCGTAATTTGACGGAAGATTAAAAATGCCGTAGTTTATATAAAAAGTATGACGGAGGTGACTCGAATGATGTATATGACATCGTCACAGGTGATGAAAGCGGGATATATTGTTACGAACCCGAAACCAAAAGACAATCTGCGCAATGGATGTTTCCATTCGAAGATTTGCCAACAAAAGTAAAAAGGGCAGAACTCAAGGGAAAAAAATGATTGCCTCGTTCTTTGGACGGACGGGTCATTTCACAACAATCATTTTAGAAGATAAAAGGACTGTTACTGCAGATTGGTACGTCAGTCAATCTCTTGGACTATCGAATATTTGTCTTTCGAAGGTGTGGAGCTAGTGAGTCATCCACCTTACAATCCCGACTTGGCAACTTGTGACTTTTATTTATTGCCAAAAATAAAATATAAACTTAGAGGAGTTCGTACAATTGTACATCGTACAAAAATGTAAATTGTAAAAAATAATGGAGGTAAATATATATATAGATAGATATTATATAAATAATGTTTTATAGAATGATAGTTACTTTTGTAAGTATAATATTTCTTGCAATTGTAAATGTGATCTATGTGTGATGAATTTTAAGATTAAAATTATTGAACAGTGAACAAAATACACATTGTAAATATCGTTATAAATTTATAATATCGCATTCTGTAAAGTATTGGAAATCGTTATCTAGTAGCCATAGTTTAAATTATTAATCAATATCTTACTAAAAACTCTACTATGAAATATGATTATTGCAATATAAAAAATACAAAATTGGATATTAATAAGTGTAGTAGGCTTGTTATAGTATGTAATGTTCTCGATAAAATTGAACTATGAGCATCGTATGCCAAATATAATGCTCTTATTGCCTATTACGTCGTTTATCGTTCCGAGTACTACATAGCAAAATGTCTTACGAGTTCAATATCCTGAAATATGAAAGATGTCGTAAAATTACCTATCTAATGCGTTATACATTAATGCATTCAATACTGTTATGGACAGTTCAAGTCTTTCGAGGCCGTACATTTCTAAATATCTTTATTACGTGTCCTTGCTGCCCCAGTGTAATATGAAGCAGGAATAACATTGCAGAGTGAACTGGCATTAATTACCATTAGGTTGGAAGCAGCCATCTAAGACGACTCGAATCGACCGTTTCCTTAGGAAATCAGATATCCAGTCGCAGAGTTTAGTTGGTATGCCATACGCTGGAAGCCTACTTAAAAGAGCCTCGTGCCAGACAAGGTCAAAGGCCTTGGTTATGTCTAATGATACGGCTATTGCCTCGCCATGACTCTCCAAGTCCTCGCTCCATAGGTGGGTGACATATATCAAAAGGTCACCAGTCGACAGTCCTCTGCGAAAACCAAATTGGTTGTCACTGAGTAGCTATTTGGTTTCCAGATATGGCAAGAGACGGTTGTTCAATACACGCTCCATACCCACGACCTATAGCTCAGCAGTCATAGTCACTAACCACTAGACCAACAGGCCATGCCCTCTCCTCTCTACAGCTACGTATTTATTTATACTGCTCCCACCCCACAACGCAATCGTTATAAAATTAGGGTCAGTATACCTGCATCACAGTCCCCAAACCAAGGTCCCGAGACGCAGGGACCTTTATACGGCAAGACCAACAGGCCAGTCAAAATTGATGATACTTCGTAATTTATCTGTTCCTCAACATAATATAAATGTTATTAAATCCGGTTAGAGGGCTCGGACTTTCCGGCAACAGCCAGTTCGAGCTACAGGCACGCGACCCTGGCCTACTCGAGCTATTGCTTATCTTATCGTATAAGCAATATCCATTCCCTTTTATTATACTCCCCATTTTCTCGTCTTTAGTTTTCATAATGCCCCGTTAATATTAATAGGTTCGGTCCCCCTTATTCCGTGGGATTAAATTATAGTTGGGAATATGTGTGTTTTTGGTACGTCTATTTGGGAATACAGACGCGAGTGTATGTGTGTACCTATTACATAATATACGTTTGTAATTTTATGCATTTCCAGAGAAATATCTTCGGCGATAAACCGTCGCATCGCGAGCAAAGCTATGACGCATAGTACGTAAATTGGGGCGAAGTCTGAGAATATATTCAGTAGTCGCAAATAGAGCTGAATATTTCAGCAAATAAAATTAGGTGAATCTACATACATGAACTCGCTCATTCAGTTTAATAAAAAACTCTTCCCCCACTGTTTCACCCGCGTCTATACTCTCTGTGCCGTCCCTAAGGATCGTAACGTGATGTTAAATATCCTAAAACTTTTTTTGAGAATTAGACTATTTATTGACAATCTTTTATAACTTTAGTGGTATTCTTCAAGACTACGACAAGTTTTTAGGACGTTTACAATGTTATCAGAATTAAATCTAGCATTTTGATATTTAAAACGATCCCATATATCGAAAATCCAATAGACGAATCTCATATCCCCCTACCGTTAGTTTGGGTCTAATTAACACTGTGAAATTCAGAATATTATTATTAACTTCTTTATCACTAGATACAACTGTAAATTAAAAAAAAAGCAATTAATCTTGTTCCAACTCTCAGCCCTTGATCACTAAAAAAGATAATTAGCCGTGACTAGTAACCTTTCATTCAATTTGTAATAATTATATAATTTTATTTTTCATTGAACCTTAAACCAGGCTCCTGATTCAAGGTGACAATTTTAAATTAAAATCCTAATACTGACACAATTCAATCAGCTAGTGGGTTTTATGTGAGCTGTTCCTGGCACGCGTACCACTGAATTTTAGAGATTTATCACTCAACAAATAATATCGTGAAAACCCACGCATTGATAATAAATTGAGGAGATATTGCCAGAAATAATATACAGATGTCACGAAATTAGACAATTTTCTTTAATCGTAAAAAGCAAATAGAAGAAAAGAGCTCTCGGTTGAAATTAAACTGTTACCTTTCAAATGAATAAGATACAAGAAGGGCTCATTTACAAAACTTACTCTTTTAGACAATTTCTAAACTCATTTTATTATCTACCTTATTGTCTTTGTGGCTATTATTTAGCCTCATTTCTCCCAAACAGCTAATTTTTTTTAGATCACTGCCTATAATATCCATGACAACGTGATTAGTAGGTCAACCAATAACAATGAGATTGATGAACCAAACTAAATAAAACAACTTTAGAATTCTTACGCTAATAAATAAATAAATGCATCAGAACAAAAAATACTCATTCCACCCACAGATGTAAACGAAACGTCTTGCTTTTAATGAGTTGAATATCCTTGCGGCTATAATGAGCATCAATAACATAAATAAACTTTCTTGGAAGAGTATTCGTGGGACACTTCACACAAATTCCCTATTTCATTTTCCTTGGATGAAAATATTAAAATCGCTCCCCACTTTTGCCACACGGACACACTTGCCACCACGCCTTCTTCTAATCCACGGTTGGCAGAGACGATAGAACGACACGACACGCGCCGCTTCCACATTCATCAGATCTTTCATACACGCTCGCCGGTTTCAGGTATTTTTAACTAGGCCCATCTTCAGTATACTCCCGATCTGGTCAGTATCATCCAACTTCTAGCCATTTTTTTGACTAGTCTTTGATCCATAGTAATGGGATGGCCCACGCTGCCATTTCAAGTCTTAGATGCCACTATCTACCAAAAATAAATTAATAACTGTTATTTCCAACATTAATACTCCAACCCAATAACTAATAAATGTGTGTCATATGTATTGGCACCTCTTCTGAAATTAAATACTTTCTTTTAAATCGCAAATCACATGTTCCCGGAGCACAATTAGATGCATCCAAATTGCTTTTCGAATTTTTCATATATTATAATTCTTTATTAGTTTTTACGAAATACAGTGTTTTCTATAGATTCTTGAGTCACGTCTCAATAAGAACGAAGGAATTTACTCAATTATAATAAACAATTTGACCAGTAAACGTTCTGCACATATACACTAGACAATGCAGCAATACCCAAATTGGACAATACCCAATTATTGAGCAATATAAAACTCAAAACTAATTACTGAAAACGCACACTCTCTCTAGTTTCACATTCATTATGTTTACAGAAATTTCAACATATTAAGTCTTAGGTAGCTTATTTATAATCATAATATTTTACTGTAAAGAGCTGTCACGGATTTGAGTCCCTTCTAAAGAAATTATTTTTGTTTTTAAAATTTATGAGATGAAATTGAATTTGTCGTCAACGATATCGATTGCTTGAGAGCGCCCATGTACACAACGCACAGGATGCTAATATCTCAATTGGCATCCCAATGCCACTTGGCACAGTACCACAGAATAACATAGTATTTCAAAAGAGTACCTTAATTATATATTCGGTAACAGTACACGTACGAAGGCGTTATTTGAAGTTCACTTACCATTGAACATCTACTGTTTGCGTGATATTTGACTTCAAACGCCATTTTTACGATTATGCATATTCTTCTGTTTTATAACAATGGTTCGTGCAAGTTATTATTATGAGAGCTTTAAAAAAAAGATATCAGGGGCAAAATTTCATCGGCCACTGGTATCCAATAGTATCTATACAAATTACTGTCAGTTCAGTCTTTAGCTTCATCAATTAGCTTTTCACGGTTGCGAAGATTTTAGTACCTACAACACGCGTCGTCTACTGACACGTACTTAATTTTCTAGGCTGTAGTCGTTCGAAGCGATTATATAGTTCAAGCTGATAATTGTCAGCGTTTTGAATTTACTTTGTATGTATATTGCTCTCGATTGGCACCTGGACTTCAGAAATCTGTAACACACAAACTAACTATTTTTAAAGCGCTTTAAACCTGGCTATCACTGAGTCAATATTGAGCATAATTTTATTGTACTGTGGCATATGTAATATGCGTATTTCATACTTTTGAAATGGTTTATTATATAGTTTTAACAAGGCACATTTACAATGATCGTAATGATTTATAAACGTACAAACATTCGTAATTATACATATATATACTTATATTCCAAATTAATGTCCTTATTACGTGAAAAAGCTTGCCATCTTTCCGGGCATCCCAAAACTACGTTTGTAACTGTTTTCGTTTTAAACGATATACCTACCTATACTTCCAATATTATGTATTACATATATTAAATACAGATCTTACATTAAATATGTATTTGGTGTGTAAGAAATAATTTTAATCATATCATAGCTGCTGCGTGGGATATTGTCTAAGAAAAGTCTCAAGCGACGGAAAATCTTAAAAGTAAGAAGTATCTATATATTAATACGTGAAGCGAAAACTTTGGATCCCTTTTTACAAAAATTGGGCGGACGGAGGAGTATGAAATTTCGCACACTTATAGTTTATACAGAGAAGAAGTGACGAATGCTAAAATTTTTGAACAATATTTGCTACAAAGTTAAAAAAAATGCAAAAACGGGTACATACAGCTATGAGTGTCCAGTATATATTTTGACCTGTCATGGTACTAAAGTCTATACAATGACAGGTCAAGTAAACCATGGTCGAAATTTGACCACCACGCGATCTCTAGTTAACATAAATAAGTGTGACTTATTTACACTAATATGGTAAATAAAGTAGAAACTGGCTTAGTTTGTGGGTTAAAGGTATAAGATTAAATATCCCATGCAGAGGATTTATGTATGTAAATATTAAATAGCTATAATAAAATATTACTCGATTTAAAAGAGGATTGAACGATCATGTAGTTTGGTTATAGATTACAAATAACTACATATATTCGTATTTTTTTATGGCAATAAATTTACTGAGCCAGAAGTCGTGGGTTCAATTCCCACCCAGGACAAATAATTGTGTGTTGAGCATAATCATTTGTTCTGTGTCTGGGTGTAATTTATCTATAATATGTATGTATTTAGAAATATATAAGTATGTTTATCAGCAGTCTGGTTACCATAGTACAGGCTCTGCCTAGTTTGGGATGAGACAGCCGTGTGTGAGGTGTATCAAGTTATCATTCTTATGGTAACTGTTAGGTAGGTATAATTAAAGTTTACTCGATTTAAAAGACGAACATATGACTCAAAATACCGTTATACAGTACTTTGTACATAATTGTTAGTAATGTTAGTTTGATAATAAGTAGATTACAATGTACGAGTTAAGATTACGGTGTTCGGAACTTATGTTTATATTTGTTTGGATGAGTTAACGATCAGCCGATTATCTACTTTTGACAATTTGACACTAATCATGCTCAAGTACATTGAGTTTTATATAGTAAAAGTTAGCAGTGTGTTGGAAAAATGTGGTCATATTTTCAGAACGTTATGTACGTTACGTTACGTTACGTTACGTTACGTTACGTTACGTTAACAACTAGTTGAGATAATTTGAAAGAAAAATTAATTCCGCAGAAGACGCACAGGGCGCCGAAAGGGGTTAAACTATCTCCGACCTCTATGAGCGCAGACCTGAGAAGGGGTTGAGTTATAATTCTGCTAAGACCTTGACTCCCGGCTATAGGCTACTGTGACGTAAACGTCGGTTTAGTCACAGTTGTAAAGTAAGTACACTAAAGTACTTTTAGTTATAGTTGACATGCGTAAAAAACAATAGGTTATCCTCTTTCTTACCTTATCGTGGGAGAGCCATGCTTCGGCTCGACCGGAGTGAAACCACGGTCTCACAAACAACCGGCAGTAAAGCAATGCTTGCATTGCTTTTCGCCAAATGAGTAAGGTTACTAGAGGCCCTAACCCTTCCCTACCCCCTCCCCCTCTTCCAACCTTCCCCTACTCCCACCTTAAAAGCCGGCAACGATTGTGGCTCTTGAGTTGCAGGTGCCCATGGACGGCGGTAGTTCATTTACCATTAGGTGACCCGTCTGCTCGTTTGCTCCTATACCATAAAAAAAAGAAAATAACGCATATTGTTTTTAGGGTTCGGTTTTTCAAAAGAGAAAAAAAATCCCTTATAGGATCACTTTGTTGTCCGTCCGTCTGTCTGTCTGTCCGTCTGTTTGTCGATCCGTCTGTTTGTCTGTCCGTCTGTCTGTCTGTTTGGCTGTCCGTCTGTCAGTTTGGCTGTCCGTCTGTCTGTTTGCCTGTCCGTCTGTCTGCCTGTCTGTCAAGATCCATTTTCTAACAAAGCCGGATATTCTATCAACAGTCTCGGTATTTAAAACTTAGGTAGTTTGTTTGTATGCCAGTCATGAAATATTAGCTTTATCGGTTAACTTTCAAGTTTAGTTTATCAGTTTCAAAATAAGATTCTTTTAAAATAGGTATTAAATTAGGTAGGTCATTCGCGGGATCTCCTACATAACCCTAGAAGATGACCACATCTTTCTGTAACACAATTGTATGTTTCTTGTTTTAGAACAAAGACGCACAAACTGGAACTGTAGTGTGTACAGTAGAGTATAAGATTAAATATCGCATGCAGAAGGTTTAAATGTATATTGTCAAGTATGTATATTTAATGAGCACTCGATTCAAAAGAGGATCGAATTTTAAACACTAAAAACTCGCCAAGAAAGTAGCTGTAAATAATTGTTAATGTGGATGTAAATAGAAGATCGTTCGTTTAAGAAGTAGAGATCACTATGTTCGCATCCTATCATACTTGATATCGACCATAAACTTAGTATACTAGCGTAAAGTATACTAATTTATGATATATTACGACATTTCACTTTACTCAAATATGCGGCAATTATTATTATTAATATACATTGAGGTTTAAATAGAGAGAGTTTATATAGGTTTTGGACGAAGTCGCACAACGGGAAAACAGAATACATTATACATACATAGCGCAATTATTGTTATTATATTTAACATTAAGATATAAGAAGAAATATAATATGCAAAGGATTATATGTTACTGCTCGTAGGTAGAAAGAGTCAAGGATCACACCACTGAACACTCCGTAAAAATGTACTTTGTAAATAATTGTTAATGTAAGTATAATAGAAATCTGTATATGGAATTCACATCTTTTAAGTGTTTTTGTTAATAAATATGTGTTAGGCTTAAGTCTTTGTCACAAAATCTTCAAATTCTTAGATTCATCTATCGATAACTGATCAGACCACTATACTAAACTGGTCAATACTGATCAGGGATGTTAGATGTTGCGAATACGAATGCGAATATCGTTTTTCTATCACGATGATGGGTTTACGATCCGCCATGTTGAAGACAAACAGCGGTATGGTTTTAACCGGTTCGAGTCCGACATTGGTATGTCACACGGTGATCCGTTACGGGATCCTAATGCTGGGAATTCAGTTGTACCCTAGAAGGGAAATCCCTACGAACCCCGGCAGACCTGGCCGCCTGTTCAACAACAGGCGACCCCACCGTTCGGTGGGGCCTTGCCACCGCTGATTTATAGAGGCGCGCGCGGAACACGCCGTCTCGGTCCTGCTTCTGCTAGGACGTCGGGTAACCCTGCCCATCACTGTCATGGAGGCCGGAGATCATTTTGCACTCTCCGGCGCCCAGTGTGTCTTCTGCGGAACGAGAGAGAAATAGTTCCCTCCCGTTCCCTTTCCGCCGCCTCTTTGGCATACATCACTTCTACGCAAAACGAGGCAGCGGAATCCCATGCTCTCTCGCACCAGACCATGGCCATAACTATGGTTTCTAGCGAGAGGCTACCAACATCAATGGCCGAGGTCGACGCGCTAATGCGTTTACGCCAAGGTATAAAGTGCGAGATCCTCGCTGCAGCTCCCTCATTGGTGGTACCTAGACATTGAGTCCACCCGTGACCACGATCGGTGCAATTCGATCGAAACTTCGGGTAACCAAATAAGGTATTACCTTGGAATTATTATCATGATTAAGTCTCGACATTACACAGACATTGGTTCCCGGCCTATACGACTCAAGTACCTTCTGAAGCAGCCTTGTCCGATGAGTACCTGCGTCGTCCGGTAGGAGAGGCTGCCGTGTCGCCTCTCCCGCCAATCCTCCATGATGAGTCTTACCGCCACAATCGTGGCGTGCTCTGTGAATAATAGTTATAGTAATGTACATTTAATACAGAATATTGTACTTCATATGTCAATAAAAATAATTATGTATGTCATAGAACAAAAAAAAATCATTATTAAAATACAGAAACATAATACACAATAAACCAATTATAGCTAATTATATAATATTTATAAGACTTATAAGTCATGTTGAATTATCAAAAAATTTACTGAATAATTAAATTATACTGAGTATTAAATCTTTGTCGTAATAATCTAATAATATTGTTAATATAATTATAATGCGTTTGTCATTTATATGATTAGTAAATAACATACAATAAATTTATCGGTAAAATAAGATTGAATATCGCCTGCTGAATATTTGAAATATGTTAAGTAGGTACACACTTATGACTCTTGAGTTGCGAGTGTCCATGGGCGGCGGTAGTCCATTACCACCGGATGACGTTTGCCCCTTATGCCATAAAAAAATAAAAATCACTAGATTCAAACGTGTAAGTTTAATAGATAGAGGCCCGATCATATGGACCTTGTAGATTAATGATTTAAGTAGTTTTGTAATTAGTGCAGATTACAATGTTCGCAATGTATAAACAAAGAACACTTGATTTAAACGGTGGTCATATATAATATATTATTATTATTAATAATGCATTATAACTTCACACATCTCACACATGGCCGTCTGATCCCAAACTAGGCAGAGCCTGTACTACGGTAACCAGACTGCTGATAAACATACTTAAATATTTCTAAATACATGCATATTATAGATAAAATACACCCAGACACAGAACAAATGATCATGCTCTTCACACAATTATTTGTCCTGGGTGGGAATCGAACCCACGACCTCTGGCTCAGCAGTCAGGGTCACTAACCACTAGACCAACAGGCCAGTCAACAGATCATGGGATTGAAAACTCCGTACAAAATGTAATTTGTAAATAATTGTTATTGTAGTAGATGTTGTCGCAATTTATGGTAGATAAAGTAGTAGTTTAGAGGTTCGAGAGGAACAACAATGTCCAGATTTTATTTAGGTAGTTTGGTAATAAGGGCAGAGGGCAATTTATCGTATTTGATAGACTAAACATTACACATTATTAGAAAAGAGAATATATCTAGAATCAATTACTGTTAGCTGCCTTATAGCTTGGGGGTATTTTTACGGTTAATTCACCCATTGGTGATGCAATTTGACATTTCTCAATTCTGTCAGTCGATAACTAATATCTTATGTGACAATTCCATGTGAATCATGTTCAAGTAATACTATTTCCAATCATAATAATACATTGAAATTTAGATAGTAAACATTCCTAGAGATTTGTATATATTTTAATGAATGTATTTTCGTAAAAGTTTCTTCCCTTTATCATTAATCATGAAATCATTAATTGAAGCCTACGATCATCTGAAGATAGCTAATATTTACTGATTATAAGGGATATGATTATCTCAAATATTCTGCATAATTTAAAATATAAATATTCGTGAAAGGTTATTTGCAATAAAGAGTTTCAGAAATTTGGAAGGTGTTTGGTGGCTAAAGAAAAGATGCAAGAATAACATCAGTCACAAAGCCGTAAAAATCTTAGTATTAATATAGGTAATTAGCTATTATCACATTAATTAATGATCTGGCTGTGCTTCACAGTAATGAAAGTTATTAATACGCTAAAAGCTTATATCTAAATATATAAAAAAGGATATTAAAAAAAAAAAAATAATGAAATATGAATATTTAGGCATGTTAATAAAAAGATTTAATGTTATAGCTAATCCAATGTTAAATAACTCAAATTATACGGAATATTATAATATGTTATTCAATTTTAAATGTTTATCTACTACTAAGGAATAGCTATTCCTTGTGCATAGCATATGGAAACTATATATAATATTTGACCTTTTCAAAGTATTTAATATTAATTATAATATACATATTACGTTCCATTCACTATGTCATTTAAAGACTACTACTGTAAAGCAATGTCTATTAAAAAATATATATGTTTATGCTTTGTTTTATTACAAGCAACCTATTTGACAATAATATTAGCCCGTCCATCCACCACCACCAAAAACGGCCGATTAGGGGATATAACTCGTGTGAAAGCCAATTTTGGCACAGTTGTAGGGAAAGGTGTATTAAAGATCATACTAAAAGCACAGAAAACATAATAGTGCCACTAAAAGTCCTGTTGGAAAGGGGTGGAGGTAACGGGTTTGGGGGTTTAAAGGTCCCTTTTTACAGTTTTTAGTCAAACATGTTCTTAAACTGAAGTAGTCTACATAAAATTCTCTATAGAAAAGATTGTATACATTTTTTTGCTAGGATCAAAACCTAAGAAGATACGGAGGGAAGAAAATTAACAATAAAAAAATTTACATTTCTTTAAGAACGGCACGTATATTCTTAAAAAAATAATTCTTAATTATCTAGTAAATCTAAAATCGACGGTCGACAGTGTCTTCGATGTGACTCCGTTAGGCAATCCCTGCTTTCCAGCTGCCACAACGCACCCCACACCCAGTCGTGCATAATATGGTGTCGAGAATGGTGTCAGGAGCCACAGGGTCATTGGTTGTTACCGGCTTTAGGATGCCATCTTCTCCTCTGGACCACTATACCAACAAAACAATTTTTACTATGTTAAACCCTGTGCATAATTAAGTAAAAATTAACCCCTTTTTGTCTAATTCCACTGGCCTAATTGTGTTAGAAACAGTCTCACAACTATTGCTATAAACTATCAAAATCACTAAATAACAATTCACAAAATCAGTATGGTTTTCAACCCGGGATAAACTCAACTCAATTACTTTCTGACTTTACGGATTATGTCAATAAACATCTAGATAGCAAACGACATGTTATCGCAGTTTTTATCGATTACAGCAAAGGTTTTGATACACTTCCATGATAGAATAGTTGACAGTCCTAGGAAGTTCTAGGAAGAAAGTGGAATACGCGGCTCTTTATTGGAATGGTGTAAAAACGAATGTTAATAGCCTAGCAAACATCATAAAAAAACTGCGAACTATATCAATTTGCTGACGATATTTGTTTACTTGCAGCTGACTCCGATATTGACGTGGCTCTTAATACATTACAAAGAGTTTTACTTTACTTTCAAAGTGGTCCCATGACAACAGGCTCGTATTAAATGATAGTGTTGGGGGTGCTTGGGCGACGGATAATTATAAAGATGGAGTGCGGTAATAACGTGTTTATTATTTCAGATTCGTACAAAGAGTTTGTTACAAGACTGAACATCGAGTACCATTTCTAATATTAGCTTACAGACTACGATATATTTCCCTTCGTGTGCACTTTACATTGTAGGTACAGTCACGTAAAACTAAAGTAATGCATATAAACACAAGCCAAAATGGGAAAACATCTCCAATAAAGCTAATATCACACAGGTGGTTGTGTGATATTAGCTTTACATACTAAACCGTTTACATGCTAAACCCTATACCCTATAAACCCTACTAGTTGCAGCTACGATGCCCTAGAAGTTGTTGATAAACAGACTTACTTAGATATGATTATTGATGACCGGTTATCATGGGCTAATCACATTTAGAATGTAGCACCAATACTTGCCAAATTTTCTATACTTCGATACAAATTTCCTTATCCGGTTCTATTATCGTTATATAAATCATTAGGCGAATCGATAATTTCTTACTGTTTGAGTAGTCATCTATGAACTCCAGATACGCATTTTAAAAACCATCGTTCCTCATAAAGTAAAGGAGCATTATAAAAATAATTACCAAGCATTGGTCTCATACTGCTCATTGATACCGGTTCAGGAGAAACTAAAATACAATATTTTAACAGAACAATTCTTCAATGAGGGCCTACAAAAGTTACTTCTGACAGTAAATTAACCAGAAGTGTGACTAAAAATAAACTGATATTGAAAATGAACATTACAATACATTGTTCCTAATTTAATAAATAACCTATTAGTGCATCAATCAATCAATCAATCAATCAGCCTATCATACACTGTCCACTGCTGGACATAAGCCTCTCCCAATGTGCGCCATAGCACCCGGTCCTCCGCCTTCCGCATCCAGTTCATCCCTGCTACCTTCTTCAGGTCGTCGGTCTAGTCTAGTGCATATAAAAAATAAAACAAATAGTAAAAACCTAAAAAGCACACTCAAAAGCTACCACCATAATACATTAAAAAATAAACATTATGAACGACTGCGGTAATCATAAAAAATAGTAAACAATTACAATAAAGTTTTCGGAATGAAGCACCTGTAGGCAGTCCATTGACAAGTATTTGCTGCATTCTTGTTTATTTGCGAGCCAACGCAATCATAATAAATAAAAAAAGAAGGTAGTCAATCAAATAGACATGGTCCGCCTATCTGTTACTGTCTGTAATATAAACGTAAAATTTATTGTCACCGCATACGAAATACGAATATTAGTGTTTACCGTTTACCCACTTACTTGTGTTTTCATTTTTATTTCGTAGTGTATTCTGTATTCTACTTATTGAATTGTGAATTGTGTCAATTGAGTACAGTGACGAATGTTAGTGTACGAATAACCTTTCTTGTTTTTGTTACACTAATTAATTTAGAAAAGAAAATGTAATCGTTGTAATTCATTAAATAAAATGAAAAAGAAAAATTTCAGGCGGTCTTCATCCAGTGCTAAGTCAGCCATTGCTAATTTAATCCAAGGTATCTATATTTTAGCAAATTGTTCTTAACGTTTGATAGTCTTAGACTTGTTCGTTTTATACCTGACCAAGTATCCGACGTATTGGTACTTCGCTTACTTAGAACGGATCCTTTTCTTTCACTTTCCTATGAAGCTCGGCCTGATAAAAACCAAATGCTTTTTTTGATATGAGCGAAGAACAGACACTAATAGTATTTCTTTTAGTATAACTAGAGAATATAAATCTTCTTAAAAGCCTTTAACTGGACTGTGGTGTCCAATATTTTTTGTAACAACTACCTCATATGTCAACAAAAACCAGTTATTAACATCACTTTGAAGTGTTTTTTAATTTTTAACTATTTATCAACCGACCAATAGTACTGCGTTACCGGTATAACTAGTTATAATAATGTCCATTAACTCATTTTTATTAAATAGTGACTTGTTTTATCATCTATTATAGTTTGCTCCTATTTTTAATAAAATAAAGAAGAGTTTTTGATGTGGCGACAACAATTGCTTGTCTCAAATAGAAAGTTTAGTAGCTTTCTATACACACACCTTACGGAACCTAGTGGTTCCGTAAGGTGTTAAAATTAGTTATTACTTACAAATATAATTACATATATATATATATATATGTATATATATATATAAAAGTAACTTCTATATTTTTTATGTTAGTTTTTGTGGATTTTCTCATAATTTAATTTAAAATAAAATAAAAAAAATAAAATGTTTAAAACTTTTGATAGATTAGTAAACAAGTGGTCGCCCAGAAATGAAAATTCGTGCGAAATTTGATTTTTTATGGAAATTCGATAAGCGTCGAAGGTATCAAAAATCTTTAGATTTTACTTATTGATAACACTCGCTCGTGAATCAATCGTCATCATCATCATCATTATAAGCCTTTCATCGTCCACTGCTGAACATAAGCATCTCCTACTGAATGTCATTGAGTTCGTGCGTCAGTTCTTTTTATTTAGTTGTTCTCCACCGTTTTGCAGATCGTCACCCCACCTGGCCCCAAGGTGTCCTACACTACAATTCCCTTCCTTCGCGTTTTCCAGTCCAGCACTCGTCCACCCCAGCAGTTATCGGTTCTGCGGGCAATGTGGCCAATCAATTAGGTAAACATTCCTGTAAGGAGAAAAATTATAAAAAATAGAATATCAGTGATGTAGGGCAGGTGAAATCACACAACATATTTCTCGGATTACTCGACTTATATCTGTCCAAGAGAGAAGTAGCTTTAACCTACAAAGGGCCATGGTTTACTAGTAGTAGTCTCTAGTAGAAGAAAACGTTTCACTATAATAAAATTATTTGCGCGCTGCAGACTAGGTCATAAATCACACGGTCATTAAACACCGATGCTCCGGGTATCAGTGTTGTCAGCTCATTATCGATAAAGGAAAAGTTGAAGAAGACGGTGACTATGAATCTGTCGTAGAATTCTTTAATTTGAACATTATATAGTTAATTATTGTTATGATTTATTTAACAAATATAAAACATATTTGTTAAATACATCATATACAGGATTCCATTCCTGAAAAAGAACCCTTACAGGATCATTTTGTTGTCAAGACCATTTTTCTCAGGAACCCGTGGAGGTGTACTGTTGAAATTAACATCAAATACAATAAATATGCCTGCGGGCCAAGCTGCCAAGGCAAGCTTCTAAGTCAACGCAATCAAAAGATACGGCCTATTTAAGCCTTACATTTTAATAAATTTGAATATTTCGCAGGTAAATCAAAACCTGTAGGATACTTCCCATTGACTTAGAATCATGAAATTTGGTACAAAATCCGAATCTTTATCGTTAATTTGTTGTTATATCATCATAAAAAATCATTTTATGTGATTACAAACTTATATTTTGATTGCGGTTGGAAAGTTAACTTTGTCGTAAATCGATGTATGGGACAGTATTTTTAGAAATACAAAGTTAAGTTTGTCTTTCAGAAAAAACAGGCAAAAATCTACGCGAATTGATTTCCGAGATACAGATACAGTCTAGTATACAATACAAGCTTATTGTCTTACGGAACTTGTCCAGTTTTTTATTCCCATTCTCTATTTCACTGTTACAATAAAATTTAACATCTCCTATATCGGTAGCATTTGTCGACTATTTGTATGTTTTATATAGTAATTCAATTTCCGTCGCTAGCACAAAAGAAAGAGCCATAGCCTACCCGTAAGTGGCAGAGGGCGCGCAACATTGTAATCTGCAGCGAGGAAATAATTTTACTATAGCAGTACTAAAGTAGTTGTATTTCTGCTATTGAAGGATATGAATAAGTGGGATCGCCACAGGTCATAGATAAGATCAGAAACGTTCTATAAACACTCGCAACCCAATGGTGTTTGACGGCTAGTGAGTGTGGTTGTTGGCCAACTCATTTAGGTAGGTATTAAAAATTCAAATTGCAAATCGTAAAACAATCAGACAAAATATTTACAAAAAGTAATGTTTTCTAAATCTGTATACAGTAGATACGTGAATTTCTACTTCTCAAAATAATAATCTTCATGAATTTAAGATGGTGTACATTTCCTCGGAAGCCCTGAATCCCGTGCTAGGTTGTAACGTGTGTTACGGGAGTCAGTGTTTTCGCCCCTATTATTACGTAGTTTACATTTGTATCATTAGTACTACAAATGTACTTTACTTACGATTAAATTCGATGCTAGATCCAAGACAGTTTACTTTTCCTTGGACTCGCAAAATACTCGGTGTTTTCGTTCGTCACGGTTGTTGATTGAACTAACACAGCATTGGAAGTGTGAGTGATTTTGAAAAGAACTTTGAATAAATTGACTTCTAAAAGTAAACAAATATGTTAAATTATCCCTCGACCCTCGTAAAAAAAGAAAGTCCATGGTCGACAGACGACTGTGGCAACTGATACATAGTTTTCTCTAAAACTGTTTTCAAAGCAAACTTCTTATACATGTAGTCGACATTGTTGAATTCATATTGAAATTGTAATATCATGCATAAAATGTATAAAACTGAGTGCAAGTAGGACGTACGATGTATTCTATCGTACATACATATTTTCTTTGGAACAAACCGCGAGACTGGATGAAGCCGATTTAATTACAGTGTGATTCAATATTGGTTTGATGAAAAACAAGAAAATATATGAAAATCGTATGAATAAACGTGTCTCGTTTTAGTCTACATATAGACCATTTTTTTCCTTGATGTATATTCGTAATGTATATGATGATGAAGACATTTTAGTAGTATTGTAAACATACATACATATTCTGGGTAGGTAAAGGTTTACCACGATCATGACGTAGCTCGCGCCTCTTCTCCATTTATCAGACCTTTCATACACCAAATGTATGGTATGGTATAGTGATGTATATATAGCATTTGAGTACCTATACCATAATATTCCTTATAGGATTAATATTGTTTAAGAACGGAATTAAATACTACGTACTATTTATTCTCTAATATATCTCTAAATGTGATTATATGTACATAATTATATCGTAAATAATCGTATATAAGTTAAAACCTCCATTCATTATTCCAACGAATTGAATCATTTTCAGCTAAGTGGTCAACCATTTTAGCTAAATTGGTAAATAAATGTTACCTTGCTTAGATGTATTAAAACTTACAGTTACTCGTACTCACATAACTCACGATTTACTTAAGCTGTTCTAACCAATTCCACAGTTATGGAAAAACTATCATAAGCGGTTCAAAAACATAAAATCAACCTAAAAATAAGAATTATATAACTAGTTAACGTTATAGTAGCACCTGTAAGATTTACCTACACTTACATAACAAGGTACTAGATATAGTTATTACGTACATAAATAAATAAATATGTAAATGAAGTAGTCACGCGCATACAGCGCCCGTCGGGCAACCGAAACAGACATTTGGACTTCGTTCAACTGGTGCACTGGGTAAGCCACAAACTCAATATTTCAAAGTTTAACAGCTAAGAGCAAGCCCTCTCTACTCAGTACTAAACAACCCTCTCCATTCTGATTACAGTTTCACAGCTAGCCTTCAAAAAAAGAGAACGTCCTATAGTTTTAACTGATGACGCGAAATGCTCACCAAAAATAAATTCATGCTCAATCTTATATTTAGCGCGCTTGCTCCGACTAAGACGTTTCGGCCAGTTGAACCGGGATTCAGTGTAGATCGCCAATCGTTTCGTATCAGTAAAGAAAAAACAAAAAGTGTCTAGTGCATCCCATGTCAACAAACAAACACCAAGGATGATGAGCAGAAGACTCACAAGAAAAGTGGCTTGAACGCTTCAAGGTAACCTCGGTGCATTATTTCAAAATAATCTGTTGGCCAGTGATCATAGTACACAAATTGTTCACACCTATTTCTACACGAGCCCACGCAAACATAACGTGTTTTCAGTACCATATTCTCACATTGACACGATGTGTTGTGTTTTTAGTTTATACGGTGAAAAGTGAAATTGTGGTGGGTTCGTGCAAAAAGAATATAATAAAAATATCATTAATTTCCCATTAAAATATTCGCTGGTTAAAAGTATAACATTTATAAAAAAAAACTAAATCAAACTCATTAATCAATTAAACATATGGAATCTGAATTGTTGCCAGATAAAGAAAAAGATATACCACCAGTGCCATTAAAAACTTATCAATGGGAGGATCTGAGAAGAGATCGTGAAGCGGGAGGATATCCGTGGACGCATCTGCTCAAGGTGCCGCTTCAAGGTGAAATAACTGCTGAAGATATTATCAGAGAGACAACACCCCGAAGAAGTATGTCACGTGAATTTTCAAAATCACGCACACACTCGCCTGTCGATCACGATGTTCAAAGGATACTCAACCTAGATTCTTCACCTGGAAGTAGCCGTAGACATGGTGAGGAAGGTGAAGATGAAGGAGTACATATACCCAATTTCTCTAAAGAAGTATCTTTAGATTCCGAAGACGATACTTTAAACCCAGCCATGAAGAGTTATGTAGTAAAAAAGACCCCTGAAAATAAGCCAAGTCCTCTCTTGGCTACTCCTATAGAAATACCGAAAAATGTGTCTCCTAAAGGTATCCTGAAGCGTCGCGTACCAGAACAACAATATAATATAGGGGTTACATCAGAAACAAGAGAAAAAACAAAATGTTGTCACCCTTTGGTAAACAAAATAAAACATTTAGCGGATAAGACCTTACATAAACTTGAAAGGAATGAAAACGAAAAGTCACCTGTTCCAAAACGCAAGAAAAATGAAGACCAAGAAATTAGACAGTTGAGATCATCTCCAGGTGCTGTACGTAGACAAAAGTTCAGTGCTATCAAATTAGGAGACTCAGATGAAATGAGTAAATCGATGGGCATTGACACACCGCCGCCA
This sequence comes from Euplagia quadripunctaria, assembly GCA_963859945.1. Lineage (NCBI taxonomy): Eukaryota > Metazoa > Arthropoda > Insecta > Lepidoptera > Erebidae > Euplagia > Euplagia quadripunctaria. Next base: position 27,095,042 of record OY982559.1, on the reverse strand, counting down.
AGAAAAAGGAAAGAACATATTTACGAAGACATCGAAGAAGCAAAAGAATCAGAAAAGTCCTTACATTTTTCACCCGATACCAGTGAAAATAAAACCAAGGATGAAAGCAGAAGCAATAGTAACAAAGAAATTGAAAGTCTGTTAGAGAAAAAATCGATAGCTTCTCAAGATCCTAGCCTAGTAATAGATGATACGTCCTTAAAAAATGAAGAACATGTCATGGAACAATTGCACAAAGTCGATAACGTGAACAAAAACGCAGTTCTAGCAGATGAGGAAATGGACCCTGATGAACCTAACGTTGATGAGATATTTCAAAATCAATTAGATGAAATAGGAACCAACAATGAATCTCCGAACATAACTATCACAGAAATAACAGAGGACGATGCAGCTTTTAACGGTAACCAACCTTCCGTAACACCAATTGAAACGTCACCGACTCCTAGCCCACAAGATTCCGACGATCGTAAAATTATTAAATTCCCAAGCAGAAGATGGTCTAAACCCAGCAGGTAATTTATTTTTATTATTTTACTGTAGAACTAACCCCTTTGTAGTAATACATTACTCGTAACTGTGACATAACAGCTGTGTTTCAACACATGCAAAAGCGAACGCGCTAGCTTCTGACTGTTTGATAAATATAGCACAGTCCGACCGATCTTCCTGTACATTAGGTAAGCTCTTTAAAATTGTCATCAGTGATCAGTGCTCGCGGCTGCTTTCACGTCTGTGATTAGTTCATTTACTGCCCGGCTTTGACAAACACGAATAATGACTCATTGTCTGCGTGCAAATGACAGTTTGACTAGGAGTTTGAGGGAAACTAATAATTAAGTATGACCGGTTCCGCTAGACAGTAGTAATGAATACACTTCGGCGATGGACTTCCGAAGGTGGCACACCTATAGAAAGACCAGTGAGACCAACACGTGAGGGTAGCGTTCAGGTGTTCACTCCGGACGTCCGATGCGCTTGTCAATTCTTCCAATGTGACTCCCTTCTACCAGAAAGAGTAAATCCAGTGGGTACTAGGCCAACGTCGCGAGCTAGTAATTTTATTTCGTATGAGAGGTAAGTAACACACCTACATTAATTTTCGGTGTTTTGACGAGATTTATAACTAAAATTACGGGCCGCAAATTAAATTTGAACAACATTTCATACCCGGCGGCTGCGGCTAAAACGAGCGCCGGCTGTTGGCCTAATTGTGACTCGAGCAACATGTGAGTGAAGTTTAAATATAACTCAAATCTCCTGCGACGAATCACATTTTTGCGATTTGCATTTCATTTTTATAATTAAATGCTCTTTGTTGCTCTCAATGCTCTGCGACTGATTTATTGACATTCAAATGTATGATATATTTAAAAACACTCATATTCAAGCATATGCGAAATAATCTGAAGCTCGTACTGCAATTAGGCTTATAGAATTAATGACATGTAATGGTTTTTCAGTGATCACGAATATGAAATCATCGAAAAACCGACGCCGAACATTATTTACACAGCCCCGAGTGTAGATGAAAAGCCACATCAAATGGTTAAAACAGATGATGAATTGTCAAGTACAACATCTCTCGAACGAAAATGTTTACAACATACATCGGACGAGGAAGAACAATTAGATGAAAAGGAAAATTTACACTACAATAAAAGCGAAGATATGTTGAACGCAGAAACACTTCAAAAGGACATTGAAGACCGATATTTTGTTAACACTCCATCGACACCATCACGTACTGAATGTGAAGTCAGTACTAGTCAAGTAGACTCATCTGCATTGGAACAATTACCTTTGAAGCGTGATAGTAGAGCCAAAAATTCCGAAAACACAGATAGTAGATTTCATCAACGATTTAAGGAAGGCACAGGTAAACTAAAAACACAAGCTGGAAAACTGAAAAGCAAGTTACAAAATATTAAAACCAAGCAGTTTTCAATGCCTGAAAAACCAAAATTTACTTTGCCCGAACGGCCGAAATTTAAAATGCCACAAAGGCCTAAAATATCTCTTCCAGATAGACCAAAGTTTAAATTACCTGATAGAAGAAAATTTAGTTTACCCGATCGACCAAAATTTAACATAGCTGAAAAACTAAACCGCTCTAAATTTACGTTGCCAGAGAGGCCGAAGTTTAATGTTCCAGAATTTAGTGTTCCAAAATTCAAAATGCCGGACAGACCAAAAATTAATTTCCCAAGCTTAGGTAGAAAAAAAGAGTATAAAGTAAATGACTCTACGGATTCAAATGCCGAAGTTACAGATGTAGCTACCGTAGAATTTGAAGCTAGAACCTACCCAAGATTATTCAATAGAAAAAAGAATTCAGAATTACCTAAAACTTCTTCATCTCCAATACTTAACCGGGAAGACACGCCGCCACCCACCTTTACTTTCACACGGCTTAAAAAGTCTAAAGAAGAACCACCTTATATCCCGGATAGTCCAGAACAGCCACGAGAATATGGAAATATAGTAAACGACGAAGAAAACTTTGTAACACAAGAAAACCGACGGCATGAAACCACGTATGATTTTGATAAATTAGATACAGAGTACATGGATGACGAAACTGAAGAATCTAATTTTCAGAACGATCGCATATCCACATTAACAGATGAAATTTCACCGTCTAAACAAGAATACACACATGTAATAACCGAAATAAATAATGACGAATTTTTCGTGCGACCGAGAGGTATTTCTCGCGAAGATATTCAAACAAGGGAATACTTAAGCGACGAAACTCGAAAAGCGTTCCAAACTCCGAAGAATATCCTTTCAGTAATGGGAGGTCATTCGGGAATGAACGACGACAATATGTACATCAATGATGCTGACGCTGATCCTGAGCTGATGATCGATGATAACGAACCGATGAGGTATTCAATTGAAGATTTGAATGATAAAGATGACGGTTATTATACATTCCCACCAGTTAGGCCGTCGCGGGCAAAGCGAAAGAAAAAAGAACTGGATGATACTCCGTACATCGATGAGAGTATTAACGCTAGCATGCAGTTCAGTGAGGTAGACTTAGGATTACCAGAAGACCAGCATATAAATTGTGAAGTCGATGATCATATGGATATGCACGGAAACAGTCACCTTGATTTCACTCCAACTACTGATCTACACTCTATACATGAGTATGCAAACGATGATGTTATTCAGTACCCGGAGAACATCCCGATCCAGTCTCAGACTCTGCCGATGCCACCGAAGAGAAAGAAGAAATTTGGAAAGAGAGAGTTTAAACATTCATCTCTTAATGACTTCAATAATGTGCCTGTAACGGAGCTTTGGGAGGAGCCACATGAAAATACGGATGATGTAAGTATTTCACATCTCATTTAACTTTCCTCTTAACCAGACAATCTACTTATTTTATTTACTTAATACTATGGAAAAGAAAATGTGTATGAGAAAACCGATTCCGTGCGAATTGTTTAAAAATATTCCATCTAATTATTCTTCATACTGTATTTAAAAAAAAAAACAGTTTGACACCAGTATAAAATACATAGTTCTTATCGTATCGCATTGTATTATGTACATATATCATTATACTATTTGTCATGTACTTAACAGAAACCATTTTAAATACAGTGTCGTGGAATTGTAACGGTTTAGTTCTTTGACGCGTGAATATCGCTGTGCGACAATTTAAGAAAAAATAACTTCGTTACTTAAAACAATGAATCTTCAACTATACTTTTTTTTTCTTAAACAGATAACAAGGAATGATCAATTAACATTTACACCAGCCATGCAATCAAACAACAGCCAGATCTATTTGTCCCTTGCTAAAGTCCAGTAGTATACGCCATTTTAAACTTTATTAAGAATCAAAATTATTATTTTTAATTTTGTTTTAACTTAAATACAATAATAAAAAATCTCTCCTTTTTATATATAATTGTTTGCCACCAGCGTGGTATATAAAAAAGTAGGCAGTCATGGGACTGCCGACAGAAGTGAAAACACATTTTTTAAAGATTAATTAATAAGTAGCTGACAAAACTCAATGTTTAGATTAGCGCCCTCTAATAGATCTATACCATATAATACATGAGTATATATCAAACAACAGTAGTATCGCGCAGATTTCACAGATGGCGTAATTATTTTTTTTTTAATATAAGATACTCGGACATCTTTCTAACAGGCCACGTGTCCTGACGCGAGTGACTCCGTCTTACGAATTTTTGATCAGGCCACTTGTCTTGACGCGAATTTAACATTTTTGACCCATCCCAAAAAGTGCACAACGCCGCTAAAGAAGTTTTCACTTCAAATAAAATAACGATTGGCTCAGGTTTTAGTTTAAAGAGTATTTAAAGATATAGGTTTTACAGTCGAACGCCCTCGATTACTCGACACGGGGCAAATGGCTATTTATTGATGTATAAAGTTTCTCTATCGAAATGTACATCGACGTGATAGATATGATTTTTTTCTATAATGCAATAGTTCGATGTTTTTTCTAAAACTTGTAATTTGACTTATAGGTAATCTTTAGTCGTGTCGTATGTATTTATCAAGCTTTCCCCCTCTCTCACCTGAATGTTCATTGTTTATTAGAAACTATTATATGCCAATTGTATTGTAACATATCAAATATTATGTTTAAAATGTTTATTTGTACTAGTAGTAGTGCATTTTCCGAGTTTTGTTCAAGGATTGTTAAAAGATTTGCTGGCAGAATTGATATAGTGTAAAGAAAGATATATTGGCGATTAGTGGTCCCCGCAGTTTCACCTGCGTTTATGTTGACTGCTCCGTTCCTATTAGTCGTAGCGTGATGTTATACAGCTTATAGCCTTCCTCGATAAATGGGCTATCCAACACTAAAATAATTTTTCAATTCGAACCAGTAGTTCCTGAGATTAGCGCGTTCAACCAAACAAACAAACTCTTCAGCTTTATTATATTACTATGCTTACTATAGGTCATTTGGTGACATAAAAAGTATGTTTATTAAACGCAGGAAAGACGCACTGAAGCGCGTAATATGTAATGTAGTTATGACTCTAGACTCACTAGCGCTGTCTCTTGAATGTGGTTCTACCTATAGGTATGTGTATGGTATTCTTTTTAACAATTATATAGGTATTTATTTAGTTAAAACTTTATGTACATTTGTACAAAGGCGGACTTAATGCCTAAGGATTCTCTACCCTTGGTGTACGGTAGGTGCAAAGATGTGTGGAACTTTCTAAAGGTCTAAGTGGAATTATTTATAGTAGGGAAATTAATCAAGGCAAGCTTGATATCCATAATACAGGGGAAACACACTATAAATAATTACGTACTACATAGTTAGATAATTTAGGTATTATTAATACATAATATATATACACATCAAAGCATATGTACATAAACGATGAATACCGCAGTAAGGGGTCGTGTATTAGCGTTCTGCCAACTCGTGGAGATCACGGACTTTCTTCTTAAACATAAAACGGTTTGTGGATATCTTAATTTTGACAGGGAGCGCATTCCAGAGAAGGATTGCCCGTAAATATCTCCAAATTGTCATACAGATAAGCCGCTCCTGGCATAATGGATTGTAGTAATGATAAATAGGCTTGTCATAGCTCCAGGGACAAGAGGCCAAGTAACATCACCCATGCCATGTGCTAGATTGACAACAATTAAAAAAAAACAAATATTTTCAACTAGTTTTTCCTCGTGCTCAGGCTAAAGTTAATTTGTATCCCTCGGAAACAGTAATTTTTCGTTCATTAAAGTATCCGTAGGTAAAGTAGGACATACCTTCTTTGTACCTCTGACCGGTTAAGCAGTCAAGACGTGAAAGCTTAACAGACAGTTAATTTCGCATTTATAATATTAACTATAAATTAAAATTAAAATTCTCAACCATCGCACGTCCACTGCTGAACACAGGCCTCCCTAGATCATTTCCCCACATGGAAATAGTGAGTTGTGATAAGACATGATAGAATAAAAAATATTTTTAACAAAAAATTAAACCAACGAAAAGAACTAAAAAGCAAAAAATAAATAATAAACTGTAGGACAAAAATTGTAGGACCGAATAGTGTTTCCATTTACTTTTCATAACTTTATCAGGTATTTGCGTTTAGGAATCATTACATCATTCAGCTGAGCTGATTATGAAAAAAAATCATAAAATCAAAGTCTTTTTAACAAAAAATAAACCGATGAAAAGAACTAAAAAGCAAAAAATAAATAATCCTTTTAAGCCTTTAGTAATGAGCTTATTTACATAAACTATCAAATTTTATATAAACTTATTTTGAGACGAGAGAGTTCATAAAATTTGATAGTTTATGTAAATAAGCTAGAATATAGAACAGCTAGAATATAGATATAATAGAATAAAATAAATGGAAACACTATTCGGTCCTACAATTTTCGAACATTTCTCTCAATTTTATCAGGATCCCATCATCAGATCTTGACTTCCTTGACATCGGACCACCTTTAAGGTACACCCTATCTAACAAAAAAGAATAATCAAAATCGGTTCATAAATAACGTAGAGAGGGCTGAACATAACAGAGAAAAACTTTTTTTCGTCGGTTAAAAATAAACGAGATTATCTAACCATAATACTTACAAATTTTACGAATGGAAAATTTTAAAAAGTTAAAGTGGTCCTTAATTTGACATTTGCAAGTCTGTGACCAACAAGAAGACTTCTCCACAAACACTAATGTTCAAAACTAGTCAATAACAACACAAAACAACAACAATTATAATACTAGTATTTGCCGGTGGCTTCGCTAGCGTTATAGTTATTTGTTAATAACTCCGGAACAGCACTACTTTTACTGAATGTAATAAGATACGCCGTATGTCGTTCTATGCACCCCTGACAACGTTTATGCAAATTTCATGATGAACGGTCAAGTAGAGACGGTGTGAATGGGTAATGGCAGACAGAGTTATTTTTAAAAAAGACTGCTTCCACCGTTGGAAATTCCTGTGTCACGGAAGGCTTCACAAACATTTAAACAACGGACACAAAGAACACCCAGACTCGGGACAACTATTTATAATATTGGTATAGATTTGGAACTATGTAGATAAATTCGCGTCCGCTTTTGTTACATATAATAACATTTATCCAGAAAACAAACAAGAACATTCACATTAACGATACAAAGGACAGACAGCTGATAGAGAGATGTCAGCTCCATAATAGCTACATTAGTAATCTTCTCTTTCTCTCGTTCTCAACGACTGTAAGTAAATTAGAAGAAAATAGTAATCCGAGACGAATATGTAACAGTCCTCATAAAACTAACTGTTAAATAAGACTAAAAAATTTGATTCTTTATCATTTTTAAGTTTATTGAAGTGCAAAAACTTTTTTAGGCACGTTTGTGCACTTTTGCTATGGGGAAAAAGCACTGAACTCGTGACCATCACGCTAATAATACATATATAGATCCACTAGAGGGCGCTAATCTAAACATTTAATTCTGTCAGCTCCTTATTAATTAACGTCACCAACCTGCTAATGTGACGTTTTAAGTTCGTCGTTTCGTTTAAGTGTTCACTTCTGTCGGTAGTCCCATGACTGCCTATTTTTTATTACTTTTAATTGTAAAACTAACAATAGTTATTATTTCATACGACGTACAATTTTGACGTTCATTAAAAAAAAGAAAGTGATTTGGCTTGGCAGTCAACAAACGTATTACTTATTAGCTTATTAGCAACGTACAAATTGCTACACGTTCTATATTTAAACGTTAAGAAATTTAATGTTTAGTAACACTAAAAAAATACACTTCAATAGCGAACTGAATTGAACAGTAAACAAGAATTACCACCTGGCTTAATCATCAGACCATCGTTACCAAGCCTAATCGGTTGGACTCGTCAAAACGAATGACATGATCCGAAACTCGAGGGGTTTACTAGCAGTTACTGAAGAGTTCCACTAATCATCTCTTGGCCCCATCATCAGATCAGCTGCAAGAATCCAAATTATAGAATTACTTGTAGCGCCCCGTGGTTTCACCCGCGTAAGTCCCGATCCCGTGGGAATATCGGGATAAAAAGTAGCCTATGCGTTAATCCAGTTCTCCAGCTATCTACATACCAAGTTTCATCGCAATCGGTTCAGTAGTTTTAGCGTGAAAGAGTAACAAACATCCATCCATCCATCCAAACTTTCACATTTATAATATTAGTGGGATAAGCGATCACTACATATACATACGAAGTTTGATTTAGGTGCGACTTAGTAGTAGATTAAATTTGACTATTTGGATTTATTTACATTGTTAGTCAGTTAATTAAAGGGTGATGAAAAGAAACTGCCATGTCATATCTTGACAATCAACTGCCGAAGCACAAAAACTATTATGCAACCGCCGTAAGTCGCCGCTCTCGACGTACATACTAAAAATAGTTTGTTCAGTATAGGTTACTAAATCGGCGACTGAGTTCTCAGCGGGACATTGAAGAAGTTATTGAGGCATAACGTCATGCCTGTGGCGTGTTATGTGACTGGTCGAATGTTTTCTTTCATGCATGTCAGTGCAAAAGCAAAACTGTTGCAATAGTCACAGTATCTGCAAGAGGTGAATGGACCCTGATGCAGTAGCTAGTTACGTTATTTCGATGCACATTAAAAGAAAAAAGTGAAGTACGAACTGAAAATAAAGAGGTTGAACATCCAATATTGAGATTCCAGAAAAGAATGGGTAAGATGGGCAAAGAAATTGATGGACTCTATGCGCAACCGTACTACAGTTCGGGATTCCCATTGACCTAAAATCATGAAATTTGGTGAGAATCAATGTCTCACAGCACAAGTAAACGAAAAAATCCGAAAGTCGTTAATTTCTTGTTATAAATATCTGTCTGTCTGTGTGTCTGTCAAGACCCTTTTCCCTAGAAATTAACATCAAATACTTACATCAGCGGTCCCTTGAAGAGGTAAAAAAACAAGCTTCTAATCTTCTAATTCAACGCAATCAAAAGATACGGCCCTTAAGCCTTAGATTTTAACAAATTTGAACATTGCTATAGGTTGCTTAGCATTGACCTAGAATCATGAAATTCGGTAAGAAGCAAGGTCTCACGACAGAAGTAAACGAAAAAATCCGAAAATTGTAAATTTTTTGTTATATCACTAAAAAAATAGTTTTTGTGATTACAAACTTATTTTCTTTTTTGCTGTTGGAAAGTTGACTTTGTCGTAAATCGGTGTATGGGAGAGTACTTTTTGAACTGAGAAGTTAAGTTGGTTTTTCGGAAACAACGGGCAAAAAATCGTCAGGAATCGATGCCGGAGATGAAGGTATTATCTACATTCAAGTTTGGGTGCTAACGGAACCCTCGGTGCGCGAGTCAGACTCACACTGGTCCGGTGTATTTTATTATTAGCACAGGTAGCAAAGACATCTTCAACAATCATCATCATATTTCAATCAATTTACACAAAATCAATCAAGGCCGCCCTTTGTATACTATTGATAAAATACATCTCCTCTTACATATTCTTTGTAAAACCTACGTGTACAAATAAAGTGTAATCTATCTATCTATCTAAACCTTCCTAATGAATCACTGTCTATTAGTGAAAACCGCATGAAAGTCCGTTCAGTAGTTTTTCAGTTTATCGCAAACAGACAGACAGACGCGGCAGAGGACTTTGTTTCATAATATGTATATAATGTGTATGTGATATTGTTTGAACTTTAATCTGAAAATTTTCATAAAAAAATTTACAAATCAGTAGCTAAAGTTTCAAAGAGTTGTATAAAATTAAAACATATTTTAATACAAATAATATACAGTTCTTTATGCGCATGTAAAACTAATATAAAACGAATGAAATTCTCTCTCGCGAGTCATTTCGCGTTGGCGGACGTCCAACAACTGACTATAGTTTTGTATAGACACTGATATATTTTTGGAAATCTTGCTTCAACGAGATTGTTGACCTACTTGCACAAGCGATAATTAAGTATGCTAGTCGAAATATATGAAAATACATCGTTTGTCCAACACTCAATATTTGTAAACAAATATTGTACATACCTAAACTGTATCAAGTTCAGTCTACAAAATCTTAACAATAACATAATTTAGTACATTAGATAACTATTGCAGATCGACTAACACACACACGTTGCTTTTTACACTTAGGGTTCCCTAAACCACACTCGCTTGGAGCTCCAGGGACCTTGGTCAGCAAAAATTAATCAGCACCACGCCAATCCCAGTCGGACAGCTGTGATTCAATCAGAATTTTTTAAAGAGTTAAGGCTGGATTTCTGGATTATTTTAGAATTCGTTCGAATTTGAGCCGATCAGCTGGTCTAGTTCCTCCACCCTACCAAAAACATACTTCAGTGAGATAGAACTGCGCTATACGGCTATTAGTAGAGTAGTTTTAAAATGTGACAAACGCGTGAGGTGTCTTTAGGACACCCGGTTAGAACGAATAAATTGTAAATCATTTTCATCAATTGTATCAAAATTTAGTAAATACTAGCAACTCTCCGCGGTTTCACCCGCGTAAGTCCCGATCCCGTGGGAATATCGGGATAAAAAGTAGCCTATGCGTTAATCCAGGTCTCCAGCTATCTACATACCAAGTTTCATCACAATCGGTTTAGTAGTTTTTGCGAGAAAGAGTAACAAACATCCATCTATCCATCTATCCAAACTTTCACATTTATAATATTAGTGGGATTGTAAATGAAAATTGCGCCATCTGTCAAAGTTGTCCGATCTAATATATATACAACCAACATCAAGTACGTAGGTAAGTACAGTGCAGTAGTATCGCGCAGAATACACAAAGAGCGTGAATAAAATAAATCAACTCGCGTTCAGCGTTCTTCGTTGCGCTAACACTTTTTTCCGTCTCGCCGCCGCCGCTACCGAGCATCTGAAGCGTAATGTGCGATAAGGAAATTCGTTCCAATAGAGAATAAAATATAATAAAATAATATAATAACTCCACACATCTGACACACGGCCGTCTGATTTCAAACTAGGCTGAGTCTGTATTATGGTAACCAGACTGCTGATAAACATACTTATATATTTCTAAATACATACATATTATAGATAAATTACACCCAGACACAGAACAAATTACCGTGCTCATAACACAATTATTTGACCTGGGTGGGAATGGAACTTACAACCTCTGGCTTAGCAGTCAGGGTCACTAAACACTAGACCAACAGGCCAGTCAAAACTATACATCTTATACGGCTTATAACATTCAAATAGAACTTAAAAGCGTACGCCGCTATACGCACATCTGCTTTATACTTCTTGCATACGAAAACAAACTAAATATAGTACGTAGCTACCTAAATATAGTGCCTACTTAATATTTGTTGTAGTTTAAAACTGACTACAGTTCATATTTATATACACTGCAAGTTTATTATGCGTTACATTGTCGAAATCTCATATGCAATAGGTCAATGACCAATAACCATTTCGAATTCAATATCTTTATTTCATAAAATTGATCATCAATTATTCATCATCATAATCATCAATTAAAAATTATAGATTCACCGCAACAATAGTTTGCTTTGTCAAATGTTAAATTATTAAAGAAAAAGAAATTGATAACGAAACAGGCAGATATGATATTATGTATCATATCTGCCTGTTTCGCTCCATATCGGCCCGTTTCCAAATGGTTGAGCCTTAAAACACATGTGTTATTTCATTAACACGTGTTATCTCTTACTAAATGTAACATAATATGTATGTAAGTATTACTTAATTTCGAATATAGAATATTTTCAGCGTCATCATGTCAGTCGAATTCTCAGAGAGGATTCTGTACTAAATAATGGAATGGTGTTCTTATTTTGAATTCTGAATAGAAATATAGTGGGGAAAGGCTAATTTTGGTATGTTCGAAAATAAATTCTTAAATAATAATTAAAAATGCTTTTATTTAAATAATGTGTCGATAAATGTACTTTATAGAAATGTCCTTTTTGTCTTTCAGGGTCCTAACCTGGATCAAAATTGTTCAAATTTTCACGAACCCGCCTACCTCCTTTAGCATACTAGTCTGCCCCCTGGGGCAAGGGAAGTAAGCACACCGAACTCCCGCTCGAGTTGGACCCTCATTATTATAGTTTGATTATCGATAATAATGCTGTCAAAGTTCTGTAAAAATAATTTTCTTTTGTTCGTGCGATAGGCTAGCCCGAGCTCAAAGGAAGGAGTGACAAAATCGCCACCAGGAACCGAGTTATTAACCAAAATATAAACCGACCAACGAAATTGAACGAAATTAGCTTCCTGAAAAATGTTGAATAAGTCATGAAAATTGGTCCATTTCTTTTTAAGAAAATTACGGACAAACAAACATATGGATGAAATACAGAACCATAATTTTTAAAGTCGGTTAATAAGAAAATAGATTTGTTCAAAATAGACTGTTACACCGACCTACATTTAAATATAGGGATCTTGTTCTGTCAGGTGTACAAAACATCTGGAGGACACCATGCCATACCCCAAGATTAAACTATTTACAAGGCCAATGGCATATTTGTTAACTATGTTATGATGCAAGATTAACCAAAATAACAAATAAAAGACAAATATATTAGAAAACAATTAGGCCCTACTGCTGTTTACATTATTAGTCTCATTAGTTCTCTATCAGTTGAAATACAAGGTCTTGGTATTGTTTTCATAGCCCTACTTAGAGTTGAATACGGCTAGTACAGGAGTCGGCAACCTTTTGAGACGGAAGAGCCAAAAGTTATTTACAAAACTTTACAATTTTTAAAGAGCCAATTAAATATGTAAATACAAGTGGCGCCCCTATAAATTTGACGACCTTTTCTTTAGACAAACAAGTGAATTGAAAATCTCAGTCATACTATATCATAGTACTCAATGACACAGTTTTAAGCTGGAGAGCCACAACTTTACATCGAAAAGGCCACATGTGGCTCGCGAGCCACAGGTTACCGACCCCTGGGCTAGTACATTAATTAAGATAATAAAAAATGGGGTGAACGACGTTACGAAGTAGTGACGGTGCCTCTTGTCTAGGAAACAACATTGTTAGCAATTTACAAATTAAATTATTTACACTTATTTACTGATAGCAAATCCTTAAGAAATAAACGAAGATCCGACATGATAAGAAGCTTGGTTATTAGATAACAACGCAAACAATAAATAATTTTTTTGGTTCTTCTAACAACTGCATATCAAAGATCGTATTTATATATAATTTATAAGTAAATGATTTAAAAAATATATATTATGTTTACTTATTTAAAAGATTTGTAAATAATTGTATCTGTATTTTTCTTGTATGTTATTGATTTGTGTACTTAAGCCTCTAAATGCTACGAAAGTATCTTCGAAAATTTCACCGTATTGTGACTTCAGCTTGCAAATTTCTCATAAAAACTGATTACAAACACTAACATGACCAAGTAGCTGCCATTGTACACCAACATCTTGTTCAAAAATGTAATTTTATAGACAAAAAGAAACCCTGTTACAAATATAATAAGAGGAAAATACTAGAAAATGATAGCCACAAAATAGTATATTTTCCTCATTTTCTAGCATAATCATTGATAAGACTATTCACTTCAATAAACCAGACATCACACTTCACTATAAAATAAAAAAGTAGCAATATCAAATACCAGCTATAACATCCAATCTACAATAGCTGAGAAACTAAGTATCAAGATCTGGCAATAGAATTGAAACGGCAGTGGCGATCAGAAACCACCCTATGTGGTGGTCCCAATAGTTATCTCTTTAATCTAAATAATACTCTAAAAGTCTTTAATACCGCAACATATACTTCACATAATTCAGAAAGCAATCTTACTAACCACCTGCTGACTCACTCGTAAATGCCTCACCACGTCATCAATTTCTTTCACATACACCATCACTTGGCTATGGCCCGTGTAATTAGCCTATCATTACCCCTTTTATTAACGGAGATAAAAAAATACCAGAATAATAATAATATTCTAGCTATCTAGAACCTGACTAAGCAGAGCTTATATGTATTTTGGGTTCTAGAACACGGACAAATGTCTTTTGTGACAAGTAAATAAGCACTTTTCATTTCGCAACAGATTTACTTACTAACTAGAAGGTAAATACATACGCTAATCCTTACATTACGAATTTGTAACGATTAGTACAGCACTGGATGGGCAACTACATATAAACATAATAATATCTAAATATCTATGTCTGGGTTATACTAATTTATTATTTATCACGTTTCAGATAATTGTATATCGTACAGAACATGAGTACACCGTGCCGCAAGACTACGCGCAATCGACAGTCACTGGTCAAAGCCCCGTGCCTCCGAGACGTAATCGATCAAGAAGCTCTAGATGTACTTCCCTTTGTGACGATGATCGCACGTCTCATGGTGCCGAATCTCTCACTCTCGACACAAATTTGCCACCAGTCGATGATATTAACATTGAAAGAGAGATCCGCCACGAGAGTCCCGGATATGCAACTGTCGACAAAGGTCCTAGCGTCCCTAGTAAAGGGGTAAGACGGTCTAAGAGTAAAACTCCACCCAGACATCGAAAGAGTAACAGCTCAGAGCGCAAATATTATACAGTAGGACCAACAAAACCAGTAGGTCCTGACCGTCCACCTAGAAAAAAATCGTCTACTAGCCTTGTCACTTTAGACAGCTTCACAAAACGTTCTATAAGTGGAGATCTAACACAATATGTTGAAATAGATGAGCCATTTGAGGAAGTTCATAAAAATTTAAACTCCGGGGAAGTCGTCAAGAAAATGAAAGATAGACCTTTACCACCTCCACCACGTCCGCCCAGAGGATCAAGGCGCGGTAAAAAAGATAAAGATGATCTAGGAGACCTATCTCCACGATCAGAAATACCAATGGAATTTTCCCATAGCTATGAAATAGACCCTACCAAAGCTGAAAATGTTATAGAAATTGAAGTTTCCACTCAGACAGATCCACTTCCAGATGACGTAGATTTTGAGTTGGGAATGGATGAAAATTTTGATATATCAATATCTAGCTCATTAAGAGACATAATTGATGAAGATTCTATGTTAACTAAAAGTCAAACAAAGTTAGTAGAAAGTAATCGTACTTCACGTCCCACATCTAGATCCGATAAGTCTCTCAAGCTGTCAGAACCTAAAATATCAGAATTATCAAAACCAAACATAGGGCGAACGTCTCCTACGGTCATATTAGTAGAAAGGCGTGTTTCAAGTCCAACTAGGATCAATGAACGGGATGAAATGTTAACTGAAGCTTCATTAACTGTTCAGCATATCGATATTGACCAATCTCAAATCCCAGATGTACCTCCTCTACCAAGGCCAAGAGGTATTTCTAGCACATCGAAAAGATCTAAAATTAATATACCGGCAAGTGAGGAGCAGGCACTCGAAAAAGTCAGCGACGCGAGCGGCCGAAACGTACAGTTAGATAATTTGGTAACACAGCGACTTCAGGTGGGAGATTTAGATGTAGGCCGGCTAAATGTATCCGAACTTCAAGCCAACAAAATTTTAGTATCCGATATCGAAGGAATGACGTTACAAGTGACCGAGTTAGATTCCAAATCTGGGCATATTTCAGTCAGTGGTATTGAGTTCTCTCAGTCAGTTATAGATGAGATAGTTAAAAAATTTGCAGAAATTTCAACAAGTCATGCCCCACCACCACAACCACTTCCTCAACAGCCAGTAGTAAATCTAGAAGTAGTGGAAACTCCAAGACCTGTGAGTAGAGAAGAACATACACAAACAGACAATGTTCCTGAAAAATGCGAAGAAACCAAAGTGGAGACGATATCTCCCTCTGAGCAGGAAGCAACCGAGTCATCACCCCCACCTAGACCCCTCAGCGCAGACGATACGGCCGCCCCTCCTCAGAGACCACCACCCCCGGATCTAACTCCTTTACTGTACTCTTACCTACAAGATGTAACCATACCACCCATGTCATTCTATCCTTCGCGGCCTTTACGAGACCGTTCATTTCCCGAATTCCACGAAACACATCACCAGACTCCTGCTCCACCAACGAGACGCGCGAAAAGAAAACCAGCCGCGCTCCATACAGAGTCCAGTTCCGACGATGGTAGACCCCGTCCCTCCCCTCGACGAGCGGGTGCTCCTGTGAGAACACATGAACCTACGGTTACTGAGGCAGGTGCGCAGTTCCTCCGGGTTTGTCACTCTTCTATCAGTAGGACTATAAGAAATATGTTTAATTCCTTTATGTCATACATCAGTGGTGCTGAGGACAAGAAAGATATACAAATGGCGATGGTTATATTCCTTGTATTAATTGCTGGACTTATCATGTTTGGTCTAAGCGACAGTCGAGCGATCCATCATCATCACTGGGAGTTCTTCAACCCACCAGACGGAAAGCCTTGATTTAATGCCTCATCGGATATTGGTGCAACTGTAATTTTTTGTTATATAATACGTGGTAAGTAGCTGTAAGTTCGACGGACTTGTTTGACGCAATTCGGAAATTGACGGAATTTATTGTTCATTTATTTTTATTTACTTTCTTTCCTGATAAAGAAACAAGGTGATATTTAATAGGCACGAGTAAAATGTCAAGTTTATTTATTTATAATGTTATTAATTTTTAACTAGGAGGTACATAGTCATTGTTAATAAAAAGATATTTATAATGGTACGACACGAGTGTCATAGTTTGTTTTTGGCGTCCAAACAAGTCTGATATTATTTATTGTAAAGTTATTAACTGTATGATACGATTTATGGAAAAATAAAAATGTAAGCATTTCATGGAAACTAGACTTATACCACTGCAGTTTATTTTTAATAATTTAGATACTATTTTAATTTTAGGTGTATTTATTCATATTTTAAGACGCTGGCGGTAGGTACTTGAAGTTTTAATATCACTTTAAATTAGAAGTCTAAAACATTGAAATATTTGAATTCTTATTTTGATACAATTTTAAATTAGAAGAGAATTTAAATTTTGAAATACTTACCTAATACTAAAAACAGGATCATTTAGGCCAAGTCCTACAAGGGTAGGTACTAAACTATTTAAATAAAATAATTCTGTCAGAGATTTTGGATATTTTTGCAGGCACTTTGGTAGCATCGTCGGAGTCAATGACTTGTAGTCATTTCTTATGGTATACATTCAACTCATAGTCTTCAAGTAACGTTGAATTAGTACCTCAAGAGTCTGTTCACCATACTATAAGCTCATATAAACCTATTACTTTGTTATTTATTTGTAAAACATATTAATCGCACTGTTTACTATAATACTGTAGTGTTTCAAGCGTTATGCATTTTTAAATATCATTTTTTTTGTTGTGCTATTGTAGAGGATAATAAAAATTGTTAAACATTATATTGTTTTAATTGATAAATTGTATCGCAATATGGACGGCATCAGTCGTTATTAGGCCTACCATCACTTAAATTGCCGACGCCGGACAAGTTCTTCAAAAATCCTGGACAAATGTGTGAAATCGAGATTCTTTCCCGAAAATATTTAAAAAAAACCGATTCCATTTCTTTTATTTAATTAAACAGCTTGTTCATCTAATAATTATAAGATGCCCCTGGCACAGGGTGTCCGGGTTTTACCCGAACACTTTTTGAAAACCCCGTCCGGACGCTCCCCGGACGCCGTCTAAACTAGGACCAATCCGGGGAAACCCGGACGGATGGCAGCCCTAGTCGTGATGTAAATTAACTAATTCTGCGTACAATTCTATAGTTTACCACCGTAATTCACCGATAATTACAGTGCTATGTTACCACTTAGAAGAATAAGTGACTATATTGTATTAATTATTTATTATTATCTAATATTAAGTATCTAATATTTATAAAAATCTCGTATCCTCGTGCTCGTCGAACTCTACCGAAACGGCTCGACAGATTTTAATTTTTTTTTTGTATATTTAGTAGGTATGATAATAGGTCGTAAAGTATTTTTCACCTTCCTGCCCCCAACACCAATTTTTTAATGAAAAAGTGGCATTGCAACGCATGCCGATTGCAGCTAGTAATATATACAGGTACATATATTATATTATTATATATGTGTGTATGTAAAAATGTCCCGAACCGTAAAGAAAAATAAGGTTGCTGCATTTTTTATAAGATACGAATATTGGCTTGTTGCGGTTGTTGTGCTGTATACATAGGAATCGATACTTGGATTTGCATCAGGATAACGTCCTTGCACATCGAGCCGACAAAACTACGGACTGTTTGCACCAAACTGGAATAAAATTGCTGGGACCCTCCTTAACTTATGTAGCGCCCTACATTCTCGGACATTCCTAATCACAATTTTATTGCAGTTTATCCCTCACTACTAAATGCTAAACGTAACGTATAGTAAAGGTAAAAAATTTGGTTGAAAGATGATGTTGGTCCTATTGATGATGTTGTTAGTTTGTACTGTACATATGTAGCAATCTCTTAAATATCGAGAAGCGCTTTACGATGCTGAGAAAAGCAGTAAAGCAGACTAGCTCGTCGTCATATAATTCATTTGAAAGTGTAAACAAGGTCAGGCACGAATATTTTTCGACCAGACCCAAACTGTGACATGCTCGAGCTATTACTTACACTTCCCAATTCATCCACATAACCATTATCCCTTTCCTTCCAATACCTTCCCTTCTAAACTACCTTTCCTTCCTTCACGATCAGAAGATCTAAGTAGCAAAACGTCTAACAGCGCGAAACGTCTAATGAGCAGTAAGCCTAATTAGCAAAATGTCCATGTAGCAAAACGTCCAACTCTCAGATGGTCTGTGTAGCAGAACGTCTATTCAGCAAAACGACATTTTTAAAATGTGTACATTCATGACAGAAAGTGCTTTTTTCCAAAATACTATCATATTTTTTCTATCTTTAATTCCCTAAGTGCCCGGTTGACGGCAATAGGCTTGCCCCTAATACGTGATTGGGACCAAATCATATTTTGGCAAAATGTCGCTGTTTAATACGCCTCTGTTTACCTCTTCAGAGATACCTACAGATATGAGTGTATGTATTATTTGAATACATACACATCATTATTCTCTTTATTTATTAAAAAAATATATATACATTTAAAAATATAAAAAGAAAATTGTGTTCCTCCGGTATCGGGTACAGGGATCAAGGGTCAAGTGGTTAGGGCTCCAGAGACAGAAACCTCCTCACTATAAGTGCCGTATCTAGGAGGACTGCCTTCTGCATCAGGCACTTAATCCAGCTGCCTAACGTGAGCCTCTGAAGGTGTTGGTCGAGATTCTTAGCAATTAACACATGGGCCGAAATGACTATTGGCACAATGATTGCTGAATCCTCATCCCACATGTCGACAATCTCGTGGGCTCAGTCCAAATATTTTATTTCTTTATCTTTTTCGGCTTTTAAGAGATTGTCGTCATGGGGAACGGTGATGTCAATAATGATTGCTTGGCGCTCTAATCGGTCTATCAGACTTATTGGCAACAATCGTCCTGTCAGTGATGATAGATCAATCCCAGTACAATGTTGCAAGACCATTTTCGAGAACTGGGTCGGGCACATACCTGTAGTATTTTAACTCCACAGCCACAAGGTTATATTTAAGAGCAAGTTGCTGATGGACTATCCTGGCCTTTTGGTTATGTCTATGCAAGTACTCGCCGTTGGCAAGACGAGAACAATCAGAAATTATTTGCCTGAGGGTTTCTCCGGGACGATGACACGCCCGACAAATGTCAATTGTGCCGTCCTTCAGGATATATCTCCGACAGTTATTCGTCATAACAGCTTCATCTGTATTTGCACAGACAAAACCTTCAGTTTCTCCGAAGAGGTCACCGAACCGTAGCCAGGATACTGATGCTAATAAATCTACATCGGGCCCATTTCTATATCTCCTTGTGATCTGTAATACTAAGTACTGCTTGTTTGCGCCAGTTCTCTTTTGCTAGAGCAAGCGGAGTGAGTCCGTTGTCAACTGCCACCACGTCCCGTAACACATCCAGGTCAATCGAGAAGAAGTTATCTCTAAGGTTGCATACCTCGCGGTTATGGAGGGTCTTGGCGTTTAAAAAACCACGACCCCCACGTTTATAAATATATACGGGATATACAATCTCATGACCGATGAACGTGGATGGTGTATTCAATACACGGTAAGCAATGTACGAACTCTTCTATCCAGGGCATCTTATTCAGTTTGAGTCCATCTAAGTATGCCAAAGGAGTAGGTTACAACTGGTATGACCCAATCATTATAAGCCCTCCTTATTACCATCTGACAAAAGACTTTTGAATACTTTTTCAGGCGGCCAAAGAAGAGCTCCTGTAAAGATTGCTTCATGAACAATTCATTTACACTTAAAGACTGTGACATACCTAGATACTTATAAGTTTCGTTGGAAAGACATCTAAGGTGTGTAGAATCTGAGAGTTCCATCCCGTCCGATTCCACAATCCTGCCTCTTTTTACATGCATGACTGCACATTTATCCACACCAAATTTCATCCTTTTACATTTACGAAACTAAATATATCTATGCAAAAAAGACGTCCAAATACGAGTTTGTGAAGAGCCCAGAAATATCTAGTCAATCATAGTTTCATTTAAAACGTGGAGGTAGGTACCTGAATATTGATTGACATTTAATATGTAACAATACCGAAACAACAAAAGTATGTTTATTAACATGAATGCAAGGATGTTTTTGATGTAAATTAACCATGACGTCACATCGTTGTATTTTCCTCAACATTGCATAAAAAAGTAAATAATATATCCTCCGATCAGGCGTGATCAGTCCTGGCGAACCGCGGCCCACGGTCGATATTGGGAATTGGTCTATTACTAATCGGCGCCAGAATTTTCATTGCACTATTCAGGACCAGTAGGTAGTTTTTCCTGTATTTGGATGTTACCACGAATTGAAGGTAAAATATTAAAAAACATCACGTGATTATGGACGACCCCTAACCCCAGCAGAAATAAACCTGAGACGATGATGCGACGTGTTCTTAACCTGGATGCAGTAGTGTGGCTGCCTAATGTTTCTGCCGGGGTTTCCGGGGGTAGGTATACCGAGTGGTTTTAGCCGGTTCGATTCCGGCATACCACTTCACCGTTAGCCCCGATGAGGTTATGAGTTTAAAAATTCTAATTAAAAGGCATTTTTTATAGATTTAATTATTCAAAATAGATAAACAAACTATACGTGGTGTATTTAAAAAAGGAACACTTACTTAAATCACTAAAAGGCCATGACTCTAGCATCAGTTATAGTAAGAATTAAAAAATAAATATCCGTTTACATGTTATGAATGTGTGAATTTCCAGATAATTTGGCCTCCGTTTTTCATAACAGTAGTAGGAATGTGTAAAGTTAAAGATTTTAAATTGTAACTTTCTTTTTTATTTTGGAATTTTTCATTCCGTTACAAAGAAAATCCATAAAAAATTAATTCCATAATTGTTTAAATTAGTTTTTTTATGGATTTTCTCAATAACTAACTGAATAGTTAAAAAAATGTAAGATTTAAAATCTTTAGTTTACGCGTTCCACCTGCTTTTATGAGAAACGAAGGTAAAATACCTGCAAATTCAAACGGTCATAACTTGTAAACGAATGGTTTCTTTTTTTTAATTCTTATTGTAACTGATGCTAGAGTCATGGCCTTTTAGTGATTTAAGTAAGTGTTCCTTTTTCAAATACACCTTGTATAAAAGTGAAGAACATAGTGATTAAAATTTTCACGACCATTTCGTCTCAACAGCCGAGGCGCTTTCTTCGCTACGCTCTGTGTTCTACCTCGCGTCACGTTCACTTCTCAGGAGTTTCGCACCGACTTTGCATGTTTACATTAACAAGGTTACCCATGAGCGCAAGTATTGTAAATGCATACTTGGATTAACAAAGCTATTGGTGAAAAAACAGCTCTCATACCTCATACAAAGTAAGTATAAAGCAATGTTTAACAAAAATGCAAGACTTTTTTTATATCTTGCGTGATATTTTGAACTGTCATAGCAACGTCTCTTATGAGCGAATTGAGATGATTGAGATGATGAGTAAAAGTGTTTTTTTTTGTTTTAATCGTATCTGATGTTAAACTTAATTATGCAACTTTTTATTCGGGTGAATTTTTCTCTATAATTCATAATTCTGAGTTATGCGAGAAAATACTTACCCAAAACAAACCAGATCCCGCCAGGACTATGTACCATCAGTGTTGTCAAATTTTAATTAGCCACCTTTTAAAACACTATTTTAGTTAGCCACCGTTTCGCCAGAGGCGCTGGCGTTGTCCGCGAAAATGATTATGTCGACATCTACGTCGATTTATTAATAGACAATAAAGAATTTATTTGTGGTTAAAGTTAATCGCATAAAAGGCTTCTAATATTTATTTTAAATCGCAATTCAACATTAAACATCATAAGGCTGGCATGTACGAATTAGAAACGAGCGAAGTTTTGTTCAGATTAGTACTAATAGATGGCTCGTATATGTACTTAACATATCAGTTTTTTTAATACAAAGTGATGCGAAAAATAAAAAACCTGTCAAAAAAGAAAAAAATAATACCGTACTAATCAACAAGATTAGAGCACAATCATTTTTAATAAAATGAAAAAAAAAGAAATCTTAAATTATCACTTCCTGATGTTTCAGGAAGAATCACTACATATGTGCAACAGAATAAACGCTTCTTTTATTCAGTAGGCTTAAAATTTTCTTTACGACATCTTCGTAGTTGTATGTTTGGATATCGAATTTTACCTAAGCCAAAAATTTTGACGATAAATTTCAATGATCATCATCACCTTTCTCATCTTACCCGGTTCCGCTTACATAAACCTAAACTCACTCTACCGACATAAATGTGTTCATCACAAACTTAGGGACAACTACTAAAAGTTTATTTCGTTATTTCGTATTACTTGTCGTGGGGAAATCCCGCACTGAGGTCCCGTCTATAGATTTTTTCAGACGTTTAAAAGAAAACAAATAATTATAAATAAAGTGACTAAACTAGCAACACGATTTTCCTTTTAATTTGAATTATTTCATGTCGGAATTTCAAATATTTAAATAAACTTGCATAAGTATTTAAATAAGTTTAAGTAAGTAAAGTTTATTTAAATATTTGAAATTCTGGTCAGATTCCAATTCAATTTAAAGAGTTCTAGTAAAGAAAAAGTATTTAGCTCAAAAAAAAAAAAATTATTTAAAATGATATGGGTACATATTTTCAATTGGCATTTATTATATACCTATGTTTATCATTATATAAATAAACAAGTTACAAAAAAGCATCTAGAGTATCCATAGTATGTAACGGTAGTCTCACGAACTTGGCGACACATGTAAAATAAAATGGTCGCTATTCCGTGAGTCGACTTTCGGCGATTTTAAATGAATTCAATCCTTTGAATAAAACTTTTCCTTACGACAAACCATTCTTAAAGGACAAAGAAAAGAAGTAAGAGAAGCTAAATTCTGCTATGCCTATGATTCTATTTCACCGAGCTTACGAATTGCGACTGCCAACTTTACGCTCACAAACAGTGCACGCGCACTACACCAGTATAATATATTTTAGTTTATGCACTACACGACTGACTGAGTGTTTCGACTATCGCTCAAAAAAATAAACATCAAAATGTCAATAATTGGTTTTTTAGACATTTCAATTAATACAGATATAATACCAGGTACTAAGTTATAATTCAAATTAGTAACATTTCAATTTCTTATTTTTGCGCTAGAAACAAAAACTTACGAAATGTCGTACTGTCACGAATTAAAGGTAATTTATTAATACAGCACGATAAGTACTTTCATTTATATTGAGCTTAATAAATGAAAAACCTCGTTCATCCTCACTAATTCATGATTCACTAATTAATTCTTGTCTTGTCTTGGTGCAAAATCTTTCTAAGCTGTAGTAATTAAAAAGCTATCTAAGCCCATCCACATTGCAATAAATCTAGTACGAGTAGGTCAGCTACCTACCAAAGTATTACATTTAATAGGATTACAGTCGAAGTATTATATTAAGAGCATATCTAAAGAGTTCTAGATTGTGGCACTACCATCCTTATGCATTGGACAATAAATATGCGAGCGCAAATCGGAGGCAACGAAAATGCACAACAGTTTTCTGATTTACTTGAGATTGGTAACGGTATGTATCCGCAGGAGCATGGAAATATTGTTATACATGAAAACCGCTGCTGCACAGTTTCATCGATGCGAGACGTTATATCATCTGTGTATGGAAGCGTAACGCAAATAGCAACTTATGAAAATTCCTGGCTTTACGAAAGAGTTATTTTGACACCACGAAACGACCAAGCGGCAGCTATAAACACTGAAATTTTGAGCTTTGTTTCGGGGGATAATGTAAAGTATATCTCCATTAATACAGTTATGGAAGAAGAAGAATCTCAGTGCTCCTGGATTGCTATTGATAAGATAACTTTAAAGGTCGGCGTACCTATAATGCTCTTTAGAAATCTAAGCAGACCAAAACTCTGTAACGGCATCAGATTTAAAGTGACCAATTATAACGAAACATGATAGAAGCGGAGATGTTAAGGTGGATTTTTATACACCGGATTCCTCTCATTCTAAACAATTTTCCGATTAGTTTTAAAGGAGTCCAGTTTCCAGTGACTCAGGTTCAAGATTTAGGTATTCTTGTTCATATCTAAATAAATACATATATTAAGTATTATTCAAAATATTTAATGTTATACCATATATACTAAAAACTAGATGACCGGTGAACTTCGTATCACCTACAATTTATTTAATTCCGAGCATTTTCATATTTATTCACCTGTTAAACCTTCTCTGGACTTCCACAAATAATTCAAGACCAAAAATTAGCCAAATCGGTCCAGCCGTTCTCGAGTTTTAGCGAGACTAACAAACAGCAATTCATTTTTATATATATAGATTGATTTACAGTTAAAATAATATTCCGTACTTGAGTATTATAATTTACAATTGTTTTATTGAAATTTCAATGTGTACTATTTTTTCTTGATCTCCTAAAAAAGTAAAATTTGGCAACGCTGATTGTTTGTACATAAACTATATATGTATAACTACATAACTATATTTTTTAAAACGGCAACACACACAGTTGTTGTTTTCAAATATAATATACTGAAAGTTGTTTTTCTTTCATCATCATTATTCAAATCAACGTCCATTCCGGCATTCTGTAATTATTTTAACCATAGATTGATTTTAACTTTCAACTGCTTCTATCGTTTGTTTGCGTAGTTGTTCAGACGAATTAACGTTGTGATATTTATATTTTCTTCTGAGCTAAGTAGTGTTGGCTGTAAGAACATATATATCGAAATGGCAGAATCGTTATTTGATATATTTGGTGACCACCTCAGAAGGCAGGCAGTAAAAAATGTTTCGCGCCAACCTTTATCCAATATAGGTAAGATTCTTGTTTGTACATGTATCATTCTGGAAATAATTTCTTCTGTAAATGTAATCAACTACTCGAAATACTCTGTTTTACACATTTTAATACAAATTCTATTTTGAAATATTTTGTGATTTTATTAAAATATATTATAAATATAGTATATTATATTGTAATAAAATATATAATAAATATTTACTGACACTGCCAAAATCATCAACAAAAAAGAGCCTAGTTTTTAAAGGTATAATGTGGGTACTTCTATTTAATCATATAATATTTGTTTTACTATTTTCAGAGAATATGGGGAACACTTCATCTTCAGGTCCCATTAAACCTAATGAACCTATGAAGAAACCGGAGGGCCCAAAAAAATCTTTTCTATCCAACACTGGTAAAGTGTTAAGGAATTCACCAGTAAGAAAAGTGTTTTCACCTCGAGCAGTTAATGTAGGCTCCATGATATACAATGATGAAACCAGTGTTCAGGAAAGGCGTAGAGAAGATATTGAATTCCACAAACCTACAAACAAATATGGTAACTATATGCTTGTTTATCATTGTGCATTTAATGAAATCTTACTTTGAAATGGAATTTCTATGTTCAACTTTTTACAGAAATAATTTTTATATGTAGATCTCTGTTTTATCATTTTACTACCATTTTTTATTTATTTATTAAATGTAGATGAGTGGAAAAACAGTAAAGTAAGTGGGTAAGTATATAAAACTTATTCCAATTAAAATGCTCAATCTACAGACAATTACCACCGAGACCTATTTGATTACCTCCCAGTGCCTGAGCCAGAAATTCCAAAGCAGTTCTCACCACCGAACACGCCTCTACCAAGTACAAAGAGACACAGCATGGAATTTAACTGCTCTTATCAGGATGAGTTCTTCAAAGGTAAGGTTTTTGTCTTTGAATTCAATTTACAATGTAACTTCATGCAATAAAAAGATTTATAGTGAATCCTAAATAATATTGATATCATTACAACTAAAGACAATAAATAAAAATCTGATTAATTATTTATTATTATATTACACTCTGGACATAAAAAAAACATCGACTATCAAAAACTCCTCGGCGAAATCACCAATTGGCAAAAAAATCATTTGTTCTATCGGATACCAAATATATATGCAGTCTGTACATGTTGTAGACATTTCTACAAAATTTAAGTATCTCTGATATATAAATCATAAAAAAAAAATTGACTATAAATTTCAGGATTTTACGCACAAAATGAAATGTAGTTCTATAAATTAAAGTTGGGCCAGACATCAGTTGGGGTGGGACTGCAATGTGACGTGAACTGGTTGTTATGTACTAGTTAATATAAATACGTCCCACCGCTTGGACCTAGTATACTCCAACCGTTTACACTGCGACTCCGTCCGGCTCCAACTTGCCCTCTGTCTGCTTTGATCCTAAGTGTGTGATTTTCCTCTTGATATTTGAACTGACTCCTCAATCCATATAGACATTAGATTATCTTTGCTGCTAGGCCACATAGTGCAACTTTAGTCTTTATTATCTTTTTCTATTACAGATGACTTTTCAGTAGAAAGCATTCCAGATGATGACCTAGGTCTTCCAGACTTATATTAAAAAGTCTTTGATATTTTGAAATAATATATAGGTTTAAGTGACCTGGTAAATACTGCGCTGATAATGTTTTTTTTTATATGTTCCTAACAGAGAAGGTTTGTAAAAATAACATTATACATAATGTTGTTTTTACAAACCTTGACATTTGATTTTTATTGTGATTTAATTAATTACTTTATCCTTCTAAAATTTTTAGGTAGGTATATAATATAATAAAAATGATTAAGTATTATAATTTTTTTCAATAAAAACCTGTTTTTCTTATAGGTAAATATTTTAATGATATGTTATTGATAATGGCCCTTTACTCTGTATAATAATAATAATGCCTTTATTGAATTCCATACCATATACATGACTTAAACTTTGTGTTAGTGTGGATAGTAGTACAATTTAGTAATTTAATATTTAAATAAACTTTGTTAGTATACTAGCCGTTTCCAATCTTCTCTGTCCTGAACCTTAATCATCCATTCCTTCCCAGCAACATGGACAATGTCATCGGCCCAGCATTTCTGAGGTCTACCAATTCTCCTTTTTCCTTTCGGCCCTGGCCATTTAGTGACTGTAAGTGTCCATCTATTATCTTTCAGGCAAGAAACATGTCCTGCCCATTGCCATTTTAGTTTCAGGGCATGCTTTAAGGCATCTGTAATTCTGGTTCTTGCTCTTATCCTTTTGAGTTTCAGCATACTGCGCTCCATTGCTCTCTGGCATGACCTTACTTTGCATTTGGTTTTGTTATCAAATACCCAAGTTTGGCATGCAGGCATATATGAAAAACCACCGTGTATTATTGGTAGATAGTCTGTCATTCCACAACCCTAGCAGACCCGTATACACTGTAAATACTCAGTGTAAATTTGGTGTATACTCAGTGTGGTGAATACTTAAGGGAATACGATAGGTACATTTGGTGTTTCTTGATCACACACTGAGTATACAAAAAAAATACACCCAATATACTCGGTGTGAATTCGAATCATATACCTTAAGTTTAGTTGCAAAATGTATTAGTGTAAGTAGTTGTAAGTTAACGAAATAAATAAATATGCCGGTTGATCTACCTCCAATGGTGCAAGCCTTTCTATCATTATATTTTTTATGGTAAGATAATGTGAAGTATCTGTTAGTCCGGTTAGTGAAATTAGTTGATGTGAATGAGTATGAGGTTCCAACATTTTGTAGCAGAGTACACAACTTCTACCAACATTGCTTGTTGATGAAGTGTGAATAGTCTCTGGTCCAACATGGGATAATCCTCATTGCGAGAAATATTTGTTTTGTTGATCTTACCTTACCAAACGCCTACTGCCTACTAATATCACTATTTTGTATTTACAATAAAGTGTAGAAAAACTGCGAAAACTTTGGTAATAGTTAAACTCTAAGGTACATTGGTAATACAAATTACAAAAGGCCCTGCTGGGTAGACAAAATTTTCTTGCTGAATTTCTCCTCTTCTGTTAAAGATCCCTTGGGGTGTATACATGAATTGAGAGGTACATTGGCACAGGTTTCGATCAGTATTATTTTTATGTATTCGGGGCGTAATACAACCGCGGGCCCTGCTGGATGGATCAGGCGATTTATTGTAATTTCTATCAAAATGGTTGAGGTACATTGGATCTTGTTAATAAATTCGTGAGGTACATTGAACAAACAAAGCATTGCCACTAGTTTTTTCGGTCTAGCTGGAGTGGCCCCGCTAGATCGATACACATCGAGTATGTCGGTATTGCAAGTAATCAGAGTTCACTAGAATAGCCAAGTAGGAAAAGAACAGAACAAAACAAAAGTGAAGAAAACCAAAACAACGAACCATCGAAGTGACAGCTACTTGAGCAGGGTTGCCAACCTTAGGTCTTTTCTCTCATACAAAAACCAAAGAGTATACAAACAACATATACCTAAATATCTCGTACTCTGGGTTTCAAACCTCGAACATTCAACAAGCGTTAAAATGTCATAAACCAAAGACATATTAAATGAGTGTAAATTTAGCAGATATTTGTTAACTTATAAATTTTTTAATTAAACAAATGAAATGTTGATATTTTTGTAACAAAAAAATGGTGATTTCCAAATAAAAAAAAAATGAGTAAGTATGTTCATTTTTGATGTGATAATATCTTATAAATCGATGAAGCCGGCTGCACGCACGAAAAAGCGTCCGCCTGAGCCGAGAGTGCGGAACAAGCGATAGAGATGCACGATTCAATTGGACTAAGCGTTCGGCTTGTGACGCATCTATCTCTCTTCCACTGTTTTCTTATGACGTTATCACGTAAAATTTTCGTCCATAAACCGACTTTACAGACAATGAGACAACCAGTTTTTATTATTTTGTTTTTCCATTTTTTTAACGAGTTCTTAACTTTTTAATTTTAACAAGTATCCTAAATTCACCCTCATCATATTTAACTATTGATTGAGGTTAAATGAGAATGTACAGTGTCCAGCACATCAGACTACTACAATTTGTCAAATTTCCTCATTACATATAAGCTAAGAGCAATAGTAATTATTGCTCTAAGCATAATATAAGTGTATATATACACAATATAAGTCTAATATAAGTCTTTGAATTGTTGAGTAACAATCTTAAGTATATAATACGCCTGCGCTAATATTAAAATAAAAAAAATTCAAGAAAATACCCAATATGTCTACTTTTACTTTTCATTTAGCAAACCCAATGTAGCCAGTCGAAAAACCCATTGACGCTATAAAATACTGTACACATTAAAAACAAATGATATAAAATTTCCTATATCAAAATCTCGTACACAATTGTACGAGCCTGATCGTATATTCGTACCTCGTACAGCAGACCACAAATCTCATATTTGTACAAAGAACCTCGTACGGTTGGCAACCCTGTACTTGAGGTAAAAATTAGGGATGTGAATTGATAATGATGATTATGTCAGAAATCGATTTCAATTTTTTGCAAAAGTCCCAAATAAATGGGAATCGATAATATACATTTCGGGAAAAATTTATTTGTGAGATAAAAAATAACTATGTTAATCAATAATATTGATTGTCTGAAAAAATTATTCGGAAATTGGCCAATGTCATAACGTAATCCATAGTCATAACAACATAATATTGTGGTGTTAGTTTGTTTTGTACTCCTCTTATGGATGACTTTTAGGTATGTACCTAAAAGTCTAAAACAATACTATTTCATTTAAATAATAAACGATAGTTACTTTTATAACGATGCCATTGTTATTTCGGAACGTATATAAATCAGTTATGTACTTATTTGTAAGCAATTTACTCGTTATCCTTAAAACCAGTAGTTATGTGTTAGCTTTAAATATGTAATCACAATTGAATTACTGTTAATAAGACGATTATATTACTTTAGTAATCGATTTCTTTTAGTTTGATTTGGATTGTGTTGCGCATCCTTAGCCTGTTGATATTGGTTGAAAGTGTAGGCAAATATAAATCGTTACAGAATTCTTAATTATTAATTTAGAATAGCTGCTGGTCCGTTTGGTACAAATATTTGCCTGTAATTCATTTAAATACATAAATAATTATGGTGTTAGCCTAGGCTTGCCATCACTTATAATTAAATTGCCGACGCCGGACAAAAACTTTAAAAAATCCGGACACATAAGCTCTCCCACAGAACCACAGACTCAAACTGTTCAAATCACAGCAATTCCCTCAATATCTTAAAACTTTAATCTAATAACTAATAAATTTACGTTCCACCTAGACCTAAGTCTTAAACAGAATCATCGATAAACGAAGGAGCCATTGAATTAAGAGAAGTTAGTTAGGATGATAACACTGAATTATTTAGCTCCGAACATTTTAATTGAAATTTCGTAGAAAAACTGAATATCTTTCAACAAACCATATACCTACCATTGGAAAGCTTGTGAAGTGCCCTTTACGGTGATATAAGTTTGGAATCAGAAAGCTTCAAAACGTGTGAGTAATCGTCAAATATGTACATTTTTTTAAATATTTGCAACGGACCATGCGCAACCCGGCAAATACCATATTATATATAAATAATACCATATTGTTATAATGTTAATAAAAGTGATACTTATTGTATTTTACTATGAAGATTGTATAGTTATAATATAAGTAAATGACATGAAGAAAATAATCGTCTTTATTAGGATGATATCAAGTACATCAAAAAAAAAAATCGTGTGGCACTCGGGGACTGCCGCGGTAAAGCTATTGCATAGCATTTTTTATCAACTAATGCAATTATAATTATTTATTTTTTTTATTTTTGCCGTATTTTTTTTTCTTTGATATTAATTCAAGTTGAAAGTTCTTTTTACGCCACAATGCCGTACTGCTCTGTTTTACAGTGTAAAAATGATTGGTGATGTGATGATTTGGTATGATCGGGTCTTATCAGTTTTCAATGTTATTCTCGAATATTCTATTCTACTCGATTAGTGATGTAGTCAGGTAGGATGTTGGTTTTATCAATATGCATACTTTTAAACGTGTTATATTTACTTACTCTAATATTATAAATATTAAATTTTGTTTGTTTGTTTCAGACATATTATAGTTATATTAATCCTGGGTGGGAATTGAACCCACGAACTCAACTCAGCAGTCAGAATCGCTAAACACTATACCAACAGGTCGACAATTAGACGTATTGCATTTTTGTTCATTGCAGTCAATTATGATTATTGAGACTGTGTATTTTCTAAAAAAATAAATATGAATATAGTAATATTTTTTACACATTTCATTCTAAAATCTACTACTAGAGATACATACTATGCCAAATATTATTTATGTAACCACTGTTTTGAATTTTGTTAAGTGTCTAATACAGTCTTTATTGTATATGATTATAATACAGATTCTTAAAATTAATAAACATTATTATGTAAGTACTTATTTTTTCAACTTTTTTATGTTACCTTCCCAGATATCCTTCAATTCATATTTTTTTATTCTGCTCCGTCCAAACAGAAGTTAGGTATCGATATTATTGATGATATTCTAAAATGTGCTACAACACTAAGCGAGTAGCGGTACATATCGAAGAATGACACAAATATCGAATTTATTCGTAAAGTGATTAATGTTATAATTGTGTGCATTTAGAATAACGCCACCTGTTGTTGAATAGCTTGCAATGAAGTATTCTTACTTTCAAGATTACGAAACGTTGTAAGTTCTTCTTACGCTATGGCAAAATAACTATTAACATTACGCGTTAAGATATATTATCAAATGTGTGACTTTGTGTATTGTAGGTGTTAGGTTTATTTTCGTTACGGAATTTCTTGATTCGGTCGCCGCGCTCAAAGCCCGCGATAAAAGCTATGCAATAGCTTAAAAATTTGGTTGAAATGTTATTTAAATCGATTAGAGTATTTATAATTTATAATCAGTATTCTTATCACTCATCGCTTCTACTTAAACCTAATTTTCTTAGTATATAAATTGTTAGTCACCGATAGTGGCGTAACAATAGGGTGGCAGAGCGGGCAAAATGCCACGGGCCCCCGACTCGATGGGGCCCCGTGCATCAGAGGTCCTGAACACAGGAGGCACTAATTACAAATTGTATTAAACATATTAATTTTGTATTTAATTAATATAAGTTTTCTAATTTAATAACCACACGAGTTATAATCATAAATTCAAAATTTAAAATACCTGCGACTCGAAAATGTCTTCAACGATTACAAAAGAGCTGATGATCTTCAAACGGCTAAACAGATTTTCTTGAATATAAGAACACTCTCGATCAAGTCAGCTTTCAACAACAAACAAACCACACACAAATCGGTTCATCCTGCTGCGATGCCATAGACACTTCAAACTTATAACACCCCTCTTCTTGCGTGGGGGTTTAAAAATAACGGCCAAGTGCAAGTTTGACTCACACACATCCGATGAATTAGCCACGGGCTTCAGAGAGTGTAGTTACGCCACTGGTCACAGAAGATGCAATGGGATAGTTACCGAGATGCTATGACTACATGGAGACTAAAAGAGCGACGTAGCTACACCCGCTCGAAATGCTCGGTTTGTAACAAAATAATTCTATTCCAAAATAGTTGATTCCAAATTTACAATCCAAAACAAATATGACACCA
This sequence comes from Euplagia quadripunctaria, assembly GCA_963859945.1. NCBI lineage: Eukaryota > Metazoa > Arthropoda > Insecta > Lepidoptera > Erebidae > Euplagia > Euplagia quadripunctaria. The sequence goes on along the minus strand of OY982559.1, from coordinate 27,061,811 downwards.
CTCTATACTAGTCAACTAACAAGTTACCTCCCGGGGCGTGACACACTTCATAGTCCGTAGGCGTGTACCATCTTCGTCTTCATCATCACTTTCCATCAGGTGTGTTGAAACACACGCCTGTTCCAATACACAATATAAAAAATATCGTAAATGAAAGTACTCCTCTGTAAAAAGTACCGGGAATTCATAAATTACAGAACGCGCGGCAAACACATCGACCTACTTTTTTCTATAAGTTGGTAGCACTGTACTGAGTTACCGGGAGAACTTTGAGCGCTATCTGTCACTATCTGTCACTCAGTGAAGTTACAGCTGCTGTTTTTGATTTCATTGTTTTAAGTGCTCTGCGATTTTGCTATGGAACCATTTTTTTAACAAAGAGAGCGAGAGCGCCTGAAGTTTTGCGTATCAACTGAAATTTCCTGTGCGGAAACACTGAAAATGTTGCAGAAGACTTACGGTGGTTCGTGTATCATAAAAACAGGAGCATTTAAACTATTTAAAAAAGGCCAAGTGTAAGCCGACTTGCTTTGTTCTGGTCGACCTCCCACCACTGCGTATGTAATCATGAAGCTGGTTCCTGAAAATTGTCGTATGAGTCTTAGAGAGTTAGCTCTAGAGGTGAACGTATCTTTTAAGTCCGTTCATAATATTTTGCCTGACATTTGGGCATGAAAGGCATCGCCGCGTGACTATCGCTACAACATGCAAACAAGTCAACAGTCTTTAGAATGGCGCTTTGAAAACGAGCCGAAACTCAAAAAACCGCGTCAAAACCCTTCGAAAATCAAAGTTATGCTAATAGTTTTCTTCGATAAACGCGGTGTAATACTACAATAAGAATTTCTTTCAGGGGGACAAACTGTGAATAAAGAATATTATTTTGCGAGAGAATATCTGCCGAAAAAGGCCAGTTTTGTGGAACGACCATTCGTGGATTTTATACTATGACAATGCACTTTCGCACAAAACCATCATTGTGTAAGAGTTTTTAGCCAAAAACTCGACAGATGTCATCAACCAAACACTGTGCTCACCTGATATGGCTCCGTCTGACTTTTTCCTGTTCCCGAGGTTAATGATAACACTTCGTGGAAAGTTTCGAGTCAATTGAAGCTATAAAAGAAAACTCACTGAAATAGTTGAACACCATAACTTAATCAGTAATATTACAAAAAATGTATCGAGGACTAGGTCAAGCATTAGCGTAGCTGTATTGCAAGCGAAGGGGCCTACTTTGAAGGCGACAAAATAAATTTTGAGGAATAAATTACTTATTTTTTTTATTTAAGAATTCCCGGTACTTTTTACCCACGATGGCACGGAGAAGGTATATGCGTTTAGGGTGAGAGATGTTTGTTTGTTCGTTTGTGCAAATCAATGTTGCCATTTATCTCCAAAACTAATAGTCCGATTTTGATGCGGTTTTCAGTAATGGGTTCGTGATTGATTGGTAATGGTTCTTAGATAGGTGTTACGGTGTTAACTCACTGGTTGGTACTCACTCAATGGTATTATACATTTTCTTTTTTTAATTGAATATGGTCTTCTCTACCGTTATCTCTATCTTCTCTTCTCTTTGATAACTTATAGAGCTGTAGCTGAATGTTTTGAACAACATACCAACTTTTCTTTATCATTCTACGTAATGATATCGAGTTCCAACAAAGTACCGGGCAAAGTATAGTTCTAAATATGTTTACATAATATTTTATCACTATGAAATAAACTATGTACATAATACGTAAATGCTCTCTAAAAAGTCTGAAATAAAAAGCAAAATCAAGCATTTTGAAAAAACTTAATCGAAAAAGGATAAAATAATTTAAAAACCCTTGACTTAACCAGATTATGTTAGGAAAGATAATAAACGTAAAAAGCTTTTTATAATAGAGTTGATCTCTCGCGAAGTCGGTCATAGAAACAATGGAGTATCAGTTTTCATAGCACTTCGTTAGGTGCCCATTTGTTTCTCGAAGATATACTTAGATTCAACTACCTATGAACTTAATAAACAACCAAAGAATATCCATCGGGGGCTGGCCATCTCTATTTCAAATTTCAAGTTAAATTATGTCGTCGTAAAACATCTTCAATAATTATATCCACGTTACCTACTATAAAACTGCAAAAGTTTAGTTCATTTAATGGCAGCCCCGGCGGATATACTTTGGTTGTTTATTAAGATCATAAGTAGCTGAATATGATATTTAAAATACTAAGTAGAAAAATATACATATACAAAAACATCTTTTAGTTGTACAAGCAATATATAATTAATCACTTCGATTACCTATAGTGACAACCGATAGACCAGGTGTATTATTATTGTATTATTTCACACTAAAAGTTGTTGAAGATTAAGACTGCGGTTATTAAAGATATTGACATTTAATTAACTCTCCAAAAATATAAAAATCTGCAATCTTATCATCTCATAAAGGAAAATACCTTTTTTCCAAGAAGATTGAAGTAACACATTTTAATATTTGTCGAAGAGTCGATCGAAAAGAACAAAATATTATATCTTAAGATAAAGAGATCAATAACAGAAGATCTCTCAAATTCTTACAAAATATGTATTCATATTGATGTAGGTACTTCTCTACTCTAAGTACATATCTATGACACATAATTATGTTATTATGGGATAGTAATCTTTACTCGTTCAATGTAAATACGTAATACCATGGTACCTTTTTAAATAGCAATATAATATAGGTATTATTATGTCAGAAATAAAGCTAGCACTCCTTTTCATTTTAATGCATTTGAAACGTTCTGTTTCACACAATATTAGGTTATACGTATTTGCCGATGAGGAGCGACATAACAGCGGACCGAACTAAAGAGTGAGCGAAGGTTTATTTACTTCACATGTTCACTTCACTCCGAGCTCCGTCGTTCATTAGAGTTGTCTGTCAGCGCTTTGCTCCGCGGCTGGCCGCGTGCTGCAGAGTTGTACGCGTCTCTTCGTAACATAACTAACTCTCATATCGGGTGTTTTACCGCAAATACCATTAATTCTAACAAAAATCTCGGTACTTTCGTAAAAATGTAGACACATACAGTTTATCTAAAATCTTGAAAAATGTAGTGTCTTAGTTAAACAAAATGTAGCCTAATCGACACTCAAAATGTGTTCTCTGAGGTGTTTGAGATTTATCCCAAGATGAATCCGCCAAGACGATTTTTTATAAAAGACACTGAACAAAGTGGTCAGTTTAGAATGCAGGAGAGGAGTATGGCACGGTGTGGATTCTGCTCCATGCTCTCTGGTCTGCTGCGGCGCGCTATGTGCGTCGGCAGTAGGCGCGGTAGCAGTGAAAGCTACTACAGAGAGTTAGGAGATCAGGATACGCTGGTAAACATTTTAATTAGCTATAATAGCATTTAAACATTGATTTAAAAGCAACAGGCACGTTTTGTTCATTCATATTATTGTTTATTTCCCGTTCGTACGGCTATGTCGTGCAACGCTAGGCATCAACATGTTTACTCATCTTTAAATTAATGTGTGTTATTATATTTACAAACGCGTAAGACCGTAGTATGTTAATTAAAAATCATGTGTAGTTTCATCATGACTAATAATTTATATCCTATGTGCAGCATTATTTTTGTAAAGAATAATACTGGAATATAAATTTTGACTGATCTGTAGTGTTTATGTATAAACAAACAGAAATTGTCTATGCTTTGTGTGTGTAGTGAAAGTGTATAGTTTCTCTTTATGTTAGTCATTGCTAATAGTTCAGCTGTTGGCCTCATAGATGTGAATCTAGACGTTGTGGGAAATGCTATTTTAAGACTCCTTGTAATATTTACATCTGAGACTCCATATTGTTCTAATTTTGGATATTTTCAATGACTGCCATTGTTACAAAACCAACTATTTTATGATATAGGCGATAAGAATTATTATTTTACACAACATACATGATGTAAATTTACATTTTGCACTTACCATGTTTGATTAATAACACAAAACAGAATATACTTATATAAAACCATAAATATAGGTTATATTTTTTAAATTTCCATATTGTAAATAGAACAGGGAGACCTTTGACTTGCATTGGTACAGTTTATTCAAAAATATAATTAAATCTCTCTAATAAATCCATTTAGGAATATTTAGAAGTATTTGAATGCTTTATGAGAAATGGTCAAAAAGAAAATAGGGTCAGGAAAATAATCTAACAGTCATCAAAACAACGCATGTTTTGATTTGTTGTATAATGTATTCATCTTTGTACATATAATAAAAATATGTGTTATAAAACTATTATTTTTTCTCATATTTATAACCTTCATAGTTCCCTTATTATCTACATAATGAATATATATATAATATTTTAAATTCTTCTGCACTATTATACCTATAGATAATAAAACTTGTAGGATCACATTTGAAAATAGAATTTACTAAAATGCAATAAGAAACCTTGACTTCCTTAAAGTTTGCCAGAACACATAAACACTGTTCTAAAATATATTAGTCGTAGAAGCATTCAGTGAGATTGAAATACATATTTTTATGATGGCAAGCCCTACTGTGTGACAATTACTTGGCAACAAATATTAAATTACAATACACAGAGTATAAATACCTTGCTAATATGTATATAATTCAATTTTAGTTTGAATACACTATTAACTGAATTTTGCACAGTATGTGTAAACTAGAGACAATTCATAAATTGTGCAATTAGTAGTAGAAAAACTGTAATAAATTACTTTTCCAAGAAATAATAATAATAATTAATCAATTATAGAAAACATGAAAATATTGATGAAGTTATTTATTTTACATCTGAAAATCCCATAATATATGGGAAATAATCCCATAAATATAATAGAAATCAAATGTTCTCGTCTGTTTTAGGTTTAAAATAATCAACATAAGAAACAACATTTTGCTTACAAATGTACCAAAATGAAAAAATATAAACATCTGCTATAACCAAATCTTTACACTCACAAAGGTTTCAATTCTAAAAGTTATTAAAGAAGCTTTCTGAAATGTACAAGTGCTGACCCACTTGCAGTTATGATTTATGATCAAATATTTCAAACGTTAATATTTCAGCATTTCAAATTTAAAAACAAAAAAGTAAAATTCCTGCCGCTGACTGGCAGTTTGTATACAAAATGGAATGGATCCAGTTATTGAACTTACTGGAAATTTATTATTAAACAAATGACTTAGACTAAAAGCAATCCAATTCCCTTCACACATCTCGGTCGCCCTTAGTGACTTTAGCAACACTGATATTAGCTTATCCTACTGGGAAAAGAACCTCCCATACATTTCGAAGGATCATCCTACTGGGAAAATAACCTCCCATACGTTTCGAAGACGTAGCTCTAGCTAATGCATATTTCGTTCCAAAAACCTGTGTCCTGTGTAATTAGTACAAAATACGGCCGGGTTGAAGGCACCCCTTACATAATAGGTTTTAATATCAGATCAGCATGAGCGACGATTTACTTATTAACAATTGATCTATTGGTCATATCGACATTATGAGATAATGCTGACTTATGTCACTGATAAGCTGAATGCTACTGTATCTAACAAAAGATGCATACTATACATATGTCTAATCAAAAAAGGCGGTGCAAATCATGGGAATCGCGAAAATTTGATCATTGAATACTTGATCAAAAGTCATGATTACTTTGATTGATTGAACGATCAATTCAACTCACTGTGAATATTTATTTCCACAGAATTAATTAAAAAAGGGTAATATTTGTATGGCCTGCTGACCAAATTCCGCTCCTACACCAACTCCCAGGCCTCTTAGCCTCATTTAGATGCAGAAGTGTTCATTCCATTCAATTATTGACAACTAGCTGCGTCCCGCGGTTTCACCCCCGTAACTCCCGGTGCCGTCGAAATATTGGGATAAAAAGTAGCCTATGTCTAAATCCATATCTCCAGCTATCCTCATACCAAGTTTCACCGCAATCTTTTCAGTAGTTTTTGCGTGAAAAAGTATCCTCACAAACTTTCACGTTTATAACACTAGCAGCGCCCCGCGGTTTCACACGCGTAAGGCCCGGTCCCTGGGAATATCGGGATAAAAAGTAGCCTATTCGTTAATCCAGGTCTCCAGCTATCTACATAGCAAGTTTCATCGCAATCGGTTCAGTGGTTTTTGCGTGAAAGAGTAACACATCCATCCATCCATCCATCCAGACTTTCACATTTATAATATTAGTGGGATTAGTAGGATTTCGAATTTGGTATAATTGATGACAAATTTTATTAACAATTTGAACTGATTGCTATGTTCCTTGCAGCTAGGGCTGCCATAACTTTATCCCGGTCAAATTATAAAGCGTGTACCTATAGCATTGTAAAGGTCCCCAAATTAGTGTGCCTCTGTCGTTACTCTTCAATTCCCATATTATCACATAATCATGAAACACAGTTTAAACAACGATAGTTTTTCGATTCGTATTTGCAAACTTTTTGTTACCTACATGAAACAAAATTTATCATGTAAATATTTGCGTAAAGTTTTATAAAAGATAACACAGTAGAGCAAGTAACTCAATATGTGTAATAAAACATTGATAATTACACAGCAATTACTGCGTTTACATAAAGGAAAATATTTTAGAGGTTAACTCATTATAATGGACTGGTTTATAGCATAATGATAAATTCGTAACTGTGCCATATAAACTATAGGAAAGATATTTGCATTGCTGTAGCGCTATTATTGTACCAACTAGAAACTATTTGGACTCGTATACTGCTACCGGCACAACTCGCATACAGACCTTAACTACCCTTTAACAATCTAATGTGCCCGTTCACTGATAGGCCACACCTGGCGAGGCGGGATGAGCCGCGCCAACTTACGGATCGGAAAAGTGGCGGCAGGCCATCATAGCTTTCATCAGAGGCGATTTCTGGACTAGCTTCAGGGCCTGCCAAGTAACGATTTCCTTTTAAAGAGCACCTTTTTACCCGACTACAGTGAAGCCAAAAAAAGGAGGGGTTACATGTTTGACCTGTGGCTATGTCCGTCCCTATGTTCCCTTGTAACTACTAAACATCTGAACCGATTTTGATGAATGATTATGTCGTTAGATTCGTCTTTTTTTCGCGAGTGTCACTGAATATTAGGGATGTTACGGAGGTGAGTTTACGGTTATCGGAGTCGGAGCCGGAATCTGATTAATGGACAACGGAGTACAAAAGAGATGATCCTTGTAATAACTGTAATAAGATCATGGTGGACTCGATAAATATTGAGTACAATATTTTAAATATGTATAAAAGTACTCTACACCATAACAAAGAATCGTCACTGACAGGACAACGTCATTCTTGTATTCATTTAGTAAACTCTTCCATACTATGAAATTTTTCTACTGGTTGGCTGTTCGTTCTGTTGTTATCGTCATCATCATGTCTTCTCATCAAAATGTTTGAAAAAATTGATTTGATGATGATTGATGTATCTAACAATAATACATCACAGCAATCATGGCGATTCAAACCTTGCTTGTTTTTCTGCAGAAGCGTCAGCATTCTGGTCTATTGCTTGATTTTTTGCAGGGTTGTCCATGTTGTCTAACAAAGTCGCCATTTCGGACTCAATTGGTTCTTCATTCAGTTCATTAAAACTAATTTTAGCTATGATCGAATTATGCAGAAGTAGCTATTGACCAATTGATTAATATGGCATTATTCATAATGTAAAGGTAACATTATAAAAACTAATGAAATAAACAAATTGACCGGGCTGTATGAGTAAGGCCCCCCGTCACTTCTTGGGCAGAGCATAATAATAGCAATAAAAATATTTGTTTTATTCAATTGTTGTAATAATATGTTTTATTATGATAAAAATAAAACGGTACGTGAGTTTAATGGTTTTTTATTACTTTCAAATTATTTTTAAATTCGAGATATAAACAATGGTAGCTCTTGCTCGCTTTGAACGTGTTAATAATAACGTGTTAATAATTTGGACAATATTAGGGATCAGTACTTTTTGTCTGTATGCAACATTTCATGGTGATAGGTTAAGTAGTTACGAATGTAACTGACAAACAAACAAACATTATTTTCTTCTCTCTTCAGTCTTTATTAGCTTTTATTTCTTAACTGAATACGAGAACAACAGCGTATTGTAGCAGGGCGTATTTGTAAATGATCATGTTCCTTCCATATTGGTTCTTGGTCTTAGCGACCTGCCTACTGCACCTTAATTATCATGTTGCCCAACATTTGTGTGGCAATATTCATAATGGTCAGACAACGTGGTAATGAAAGAACTTAATAAAAGTATTAATTACATTGCCCTCTTTTACTTGTTATTACTCATACTGCCCGGGCAGTACAAATAGTGCAATGTTTACTCACTTGGTCCATAACATATGTTACATAGATTTAGCAAAAATAAGTTGTTAAAGGTAATGTACACCCAACCCAAACATTGAATTCAATTGTTCAATGGTACATTTTACTTTAGTGTGGTTTGAAAAGTTCTAGAAGTATTAGCGGAATTACCGATGAGATGCTAATATTAGTATCACTCATATGTCTGGGAACCTCATCCAATGATCGGAATAACAAATATTTTTTTTGAGATACAGCCATTCCTTAGGAGATATTTGTGTGATGTTATGTTAACCAAAAGAAAAGCATAGCGAACCATTTATTTTAACCATTCGTTCCAGCATGAAGAATATACGGTCTATTCCACTCTAATCCCCCAAGCAAATTCACCGGGGGATTCTTTTCCACAAATTATTCCACTCTAATCCACTGGTGGATTTGTTTCTACTTGTTCCACTATATACCACTGTTTCCATTTGTGGATTTGTTTCTACTCGTTATTCCACCATATACCTGGATTTGTTTGCTTTAATGAAAAATCCACCAAATACCAATTCGAGACAAAGACGAAAATTGTTTTAAGATTATCAGGCTAATATCAAATATTTAATAGAAATGGAATGTGAGACAATGTGAGCTAATAACAATTATCAAGAAAAAGACGATTTCAAACAATAATTGCTAAACTATTAAACAAAATTAAAATGTTTAACTATGACATGACCAAAAGGAAAGGGCAAGAAAGTGAAGAAACTTACTTGGTGATTTAAATGTAAGTGTTCAGGTTCAGCGACGACTTGGTACACGTAGAGTGCTTTATCTACTTAATCTTCTGGATAATAAAGATTTTGTTCACGTAGTTATTTGCGGTATTCACTTGTGGAGGAACGGGATGTTGTGTTCTTCCAAAACAAAGGCAGACACGGCGGACCACGGTCTAGCGGTCAATATTGGGAAGTTTTATGTAGGTATTATACTAATCGGCTCAAGAACTTCCATTGCGGGATGCTCCGTAGCTCGGCGAGCCTGCTTTAGATGACGACGATGAATTTGGGTGTCGCCTTACACTTATGATACTTTTCACTTTACTCTTAATAGCAGGTTAACAAAAATGTGATTTTTGGGACATCTTTAGTAGACTTACTAACTTCAGAGTTGTCTCCTCTCTTCGTTCACGGGGTTAAGTAATAGGAACGAAGGGGATGGACAAATGCGTAGAAGATGCCACACAGAAGTAAGTTGTACCTAGTGATTGGAGGATTACGAGTTTATTATAGCGGGAAAATTTATATTTATTTATGACTGCTTAATTTTTCCATTTTTGATGACGGAAATATCAGTGACATTAAATAAAATACATACAGCCGAAAATAGAACCTCCTCCTTTTTTGAAGTCGGTTAAAATCGAGATTGTTTATTATCTAACTAAGGGGATTCGTTTCCACAAATGTTACAATTCAAGGTGGATTTTATTCCACCGCAGCCATTGGTGGATCAAAGTGAAATAATTATTACAAGTGGAAACAAATCCCCCACAGCCGTGAATTAGAGTGGATTAATTTGTGGAAAAGAATGTAATAAAGAGTGGAATAGACCGAAAATGCTATTCATTGAAGTTATAAATCCCATATTCGGATACCCATTCTGCGTCAAAGAGTCAAATCGAACCTTTTACACCGCTACTTGTCGATCTTCGTCATACGTAACTCAGATAAACTCAGATTACATTTACAATTACTACATAATTTTAAAATTATCGGAGTCGAAGTTGGAGTCGGAGGTATGAAATCGATCGGAGGTTCCAAATTTCTAAGGTTTCAGAGCTGAAGTCGAAGAAACGTAACCTCCCTGGTAGGTAAATTAAAATTAAAAAAAAAATTAAAATAGCAGATTTTTGACGCGAAAATGTTTTAAATTTTTTTTTTCTTCTGGTGGTATATCAAAATTAAAGGTTTTAAAGGGTGAGTGCAAAAATATATACAACTTATATATTTTATGTACTGAGTATTTTCAACGCAGTTTTTGTTGTTTATTTTTACGCAGGTTAGCTTAAAGCGAGCTATATTTACACAAAAATTATGTACTTTTAAAACGAATTGAACAAAGTAATTTGTTAAAATACTTATAGTAAAATAATATGTATGTTAACGCTACGGTTTGAATTTCATTACGAGATAAAGGTCCAATCTAGTCCGAGTACAATTCATCGTCGGCGGTTTAATTATAATTATTACTTGCCTATTTATTGTTTACGGCTTTTGTTGAGCTGGCGAAATTTAGTTTCATTCATCGTTGCTTCACCCAAAATTAACTGGCTATAAAGAAAATAAAATCCAATATAGCATGTATTTTATAAAGGCAGTTTTAAGTTAAATTGTTTTTTTTTGCATTATTTGAGGGTACTGTTTTGATATTGGATTCTTATATATACGTAGTAGGGCGCTACCTACATACGTTTTGTCGTATGCAAACTAGATAGTATAACATTGTGATTTGAAGTCATATACATAAACTCTTAAGTAATATTATAAAAAAAAAACAAATTTGGAGGCAAGGAATCGTTTCGAAAATGACGGGTTTCTGTAGTTATAATATTCGTGTAATTAATTTCTATAATGTTAGGCTTGGCTTAACTAAACAACATTATTTCGAGTAAATCAATAGTGCACTGAGGGAAACTTGTCCATCTCTAAGGACCATAGAACGGTATCATATTCAATTCAACCGTAGTAATTTTAACTTGGAGGATGGTGATCATAGAAACAAGGAACTTTGTTTCTATAATCTGAGGTCCTGCAGGCCAATAGAAGTGACTACCGATAAGAACATTGAGATTGTACGAAAATTGTTGGAGGAAGACCGCGTGACATATCGAGTAACCACAGATCGAGGAAACCAAGTTCAAGTTAAGTGCACCAACTGTTCATCGGATTCTTCACAATCATTAATCCATATGGAAACCTTGTTCACTCTGGGTACCGCACTTGATCCATGATGCGCTGAGGGAGCAGTGTGTGACTTGGTCTCGTGATATGTTAAAAATATTTGAAGACAGGCGATCTAACTACGTGAACTCAATTGTTGCATGTGATGAAACCTGTAAAGTGTAGGGTTTTTGAAGATGAACCACCGTCCAGCATCTGTGAAAATATCCCGATCCGTAAAGAAAAGAATGGTTGGTGTATTTTTTATTTAGAGAGAAATATTGCCTACGGTTGTGCTTGATAAAGGGAAGACTGTTACTGCTGCATGGTATAAAGAGGAATGTTTAAGTATTAGAAGCCTTAAAAAATTAATGCCTAAACTCAAAACCCGATACCCAGGTATCGGGTTTTTTTTTGCGTCAAATTAAAGTCCCTGCACGTCGAGCCGGCAAAACTACGGATTATTTACACCAAGCTGAAATCAAATTGTTGGGACATCTTCCTTTTAGTCCGGATTTAGCGCCTTGCAACTTTGCACTATTCCAGTATGCAAAAAACCGCAAGTTGTCGAGCGATTTTCAGGTTACAGAAGCTTTTGAGGAGATATGGATTGTGTTCCAGAGGGACACTGGAGCAATGTGTTCAGCACCTGGTTTTCACGTATGAAGACCTATATTATTGCCAATGGAGACTACTTAAAAAAAATGCACAAAGCACGACAAAACTTATGTAGCGCCCTAGTAATATTGCTTTTCGTTCGATACAACATAAATATTATATATTCATAAATTATATAATAATATTACCCACGTAAACTCACATCTACGATTCAATATAAAATGGGAAAACAATTGACATGTCTGTATACGCGTCTATCTATAGACCGATATGATTGATTGAAAATAAAATTGTTTACGGCAGTTATCGGCAAAATGACAAACATCTAAAAGGCTGGCTCGGTACCCATTCCAATAAAGAGGCTTTTCCAAATCGGAAAGTTATCGAAGCAGATAAAACTATTACCTTACAAGTGACTACTATCGAATGCAGACAATGTTTACGACAAAACGAAGGAAGTAATTAGTAACGCGCATAAAATCTGCTGCAGAATATTAGTTTTTTTTTGGCTGAAACCATTTCAAATCCAACATTTCAATGCTTGGAAAATTAATTATTTTTACTAGTTTTTCTTCCAACTATTGCTAATTGCTTAAATTATTAGTGTTATATACTATTATATGAATTATATCGTACCCGAACTGGAAATTTTAATAAATAATGACTAATTTTAGACAATGATTGAAAAAATATCTTTTTAAAATAAAGTTTTTTAACTTCGTATGTTTTGGCAAAATGTTAATTTTTTATACCATATAAAAGAAGACGTTTCAACCAAAAATACCACAGTTATTTTTGAAAAAGCTCTTTTGTGGTTCAAGATGAAATTAGTTTATTTAATGTATGCATATGTATATAACGTTATGTATTATGTAAATATTTTCATTGAAAAAAAAAATACAGCGTATTGGGACATAAAAAATAAGTTCTGACCAAATTTCGTGAAAAATGTTTTAGTTCTCTGGGAGATAAAATAAAAAACGTAGGAAGTGTTTTTTCCATTTATGTCGGAAAATTTAAGGTTATGTTATGTATATAATGTCAGAAAAGTTATAGGTAACGGCGTAAATACAATTATTTAATCGGTAATTACGTTTTTGAGCCGTTTGGGGTTGCGACGCTAGGTTCCGTTTATAAGGGACTAGCTAAGCGACTGATCGACAGTTCTCGTAACCAGAAGTCTTTTTCTTGCACAGAGAATTAGCGTTGCCATTCAACGTGGTAATGCGCTTTTAGGAACGCTAACAGTAGGCGACGATACGGAGGAATTTTATGACGCATATATATATTTTCAAATTAGTTTTAATATCCTTATTAAAAAAAATATTTATCAGCCGAGTCAAACCTTTTTTTTTTAACACAACCACTTAACCTTCTGGTTTTAGATGGACAAAAATGTAATTGGCATCTGTATTTATTGTCGTTCTTATTATATGTAAAATATTTTCCGATCTAAATAAGAGTAATAGAAAATGACTTTAGTTAGTCTGTAGAAATTAAGAATCTTGGATGGTGTAACCATAAAATAAAATCATTTTATTGAATTTTGTACATTCTTCTACTTTGATACTATCCCTTACAAAATAGTCCCTATTAGGGAACACTAAACACTTCTGGAACTCGATCTTTAGGCTCACAGTTTCAGCGATGCGCATTTAATCTCCTCTGTTTGTAAAACAACGGTTCCTCTTCATTTTGGGTACAAGAAGTCTGGCGATGTCGATGATAATTGGGATTGCGGAGGTACAGGCGTTGTCTCTCCAACATAAATGGCTGAACTCCAAGCTAGGTGATCATATTAACCATATATTACAAAAATGCTCGTGGCCTAAGAACTAAAATACACAACATGTTCTGTAATAATCAGGCTTTACAGGATTACGATGTCATTGTTTTGACTGAGACATGGTTGAACAGTACTGTCTTAAGTGCAGAACTGTTCGATTCACGATAGGTATGTTGTTTTCAAACGTGATAGGGAAAGTTCTGGTTTTCATAGTGCGAAGAAGGTGTTCTAATAATAATAAACTAAGAAATTCCTGTAGTATGGGTACAGGCCTGGGAAGTAAGTGTGAGGATTTATGGTTGGTATTGAATTTTAATCATAATAAAATAGCAATCTGTTGCGTATACATGCCACTTCCGGTCCAGAAGTATATGTTAGAGCACTACTCAGTAAAATATAGCGAAGTATTTGATCGTCATACAGGGTATACTTTTATCTTGGGGGATTTCAATCTAATAATGTTACTAACATTGACTGGAATTTGTTCAACCATAACTCATTTATTAAGGTGCCAGCATTAAGTCAGTTATTGCTTGACTTCATTGACGGTAAAAATTTTCGTTTAAATTTCAATGAAATTTTACCGTCTGTAAGCAAAACGCATCGTTTCTTGTTTATTGGAACGCGGCATTAGGCAATTTAAGACAATGTAATCCGATAACAAACAATAAACAAAAAATTCTGGATCTGGTTCTAATTGATGTCCCATGTGTCTGCCCCTGTCAATGCGATGAGACTGCCTGTAGCGATCCACTCTGCTCCATTGACCCTCTGCACCCTCCCTTAGATATCGAAGTAGAGACATCTAAAAGGGGTTGTCTACCTTAATCAACTTAAATGATAGAAAATTAAATTTTTACAGACCTAACCACGACCAAATTAATGAAAATCTGTCTGAAATTGATTGGGATCACGTCTTTTTAGATAGTAGCAATGTTGACGTTACGTTGTCAAAGTTTTATGATATTGTGAAGGAGATTATCTATAGAACAGCAGGAGGAGCACAAAGTTAGCAATAGAATTATATAATGATTATTTAAAGAATCTTGAAGACAGAATAAAAAAAATAATCCGAAGTAATTTTGGTCCTTTAAAAAAAAAGAATCTAGCTAACTAATATCTGATGATATACAAGAAAAAAAGGACGGAGATAGTATCTGTAACTTGTTTGCATCATCATTCTCAAAATAATCATGATTTGTGCTACTATTAGCACACGTTGTGTTATTGTCATATATGTATGCTAATAGTTGCACAAATCATGACTATTTTCGTGAAACCAGTAAGAGTAGCTCTAATTTCAGTAATCTCTCAATAAATACAGCTATGCTTTTGAATAAAATGAAAAGCCTTGATATCACTAAAGGTGCAATGCTTGACGGGATACCTCCAATATTTGTCCGGAACTGCGCACTGACTCTGTCATTACCATTTTGCTGCATATTTAACCAGTCTCTGTCATCAGGTAAGTATCCAAAAGTAACGTAAAGTATGTAACAACCTTTGATAAACCAAATAAATAAAATAAAATAAATAAATCATACTCATGTAGGGAAGTTGTATACATTTGTGGGACCAAGTGATTAAACATTGCACTATTTACAATGCCCGGGCGATATGAATAATGACAAGTAAAATCGGGCTAGGCTTGTGTGTGTACTTATATTATCTTCGTTATTTATCACATTGTCTGACCAATATAAATATTGCTACATAACTGTTAGGGGCAAGTTGATATGTAAGCCAATTAAGGTACATTAGCGAGTGCGCTAGGACCAAGAACATATATGGAAGAACCATGGTCTTTAGCAAACCGCGCTGTTACAGAACTTTTTATCCAGTTTAGAATTAAAAGCTAATAAAGGCGAACGGTTTATATTGTGATGAATAATTAGTAATTACTTTAAAAAAGAATTATATGTATTTGAATTAACATTATGAAAGTTAAAATGGCGTCGGGACAAAGTCGGCGCGTTGATGTGGTTGTAAAAATGGTGTATGCCTAGAGATGTAGTTATTGCAATAAAAAAAACTGTGCAACCCAAAATGCCATCAGTGATTACGACGTGTCATCATCTCTCCGAGGCTAACGGTTAAGTGGGATGTCGGCATCGAACCAACTAAAACCTAACGATACATTGATCCGTCACAAGTGTTCAAGTTTTTTCTTGTTAAACATAAATCTAACTAAGGTTATAAAATAAAACAAATACTCGTTTTTTTATGATTTTTTACTTAAATAGTATTCGTTCTCACCTATATCACATTGACTGTATGTGCCGCGCGAAGCAAATGTAAGAAAAAAGTTGCGTTTGGGATTTATTGAGGTTTAAAATATTAACTTTTTAATTATTAAATTTCACAATTAAAATACGATAAAGCATATACAAAATTAATGTATAGGTATATTTCTATAGCAATAAAGACTAAAAATAAAAATATTTTGGCTATTTTAGAGTCACGTGAAAATGTTCTATTGAACAAAAGACATTTTTATTACTCTGTCCAATAGGTGGGCACATTATTCATACAGCCTGGCCAATTTGCCAGTATAACTTGACTGTAATTGAATAGACTTTCGTACAAACAGTGACATGTAGACGCTGATACTGGACGTTTCTCGCGTAACTTCGCGTCCTGTCGCTCAACTAGGACATCGGGTTATTATAAAATAGCGTGTCGGTCTTCTGGGTAGTTGTTACCATTTACTGCCTATGAGGAAGGTGAGGCGTATATATACCAGAGTTATATATTTTGTTATATCTATTGTTTATATTTATATCAATGCTAGTTATAAATTAATAACTGTTAATAATACAAGGAAAAGACGATATAACGATTACATTGTAAACACATACGAATGAATTTAATTTATCTCAATTTGTACAAAACAAAATTATTTTTGTCCTTGAATATCAGGTAAAATAAAAAACTTTACACAAGCACATTCAAGACACATCGATAGAGAGAGTAAAAGTAAAAATAAAAGTTCATTTACTGAAGTGCACAATAGGTATATACTTATCTTCCTCACTCTTAGATTTTAGTATATATACACACATCAAAAAAGTCTAAACAACACGCATCATTTACAGAAACTGCATGTTAATTAGTTTTTCCTGATTTCATATGTTTTCGTTGCTTGATAAACTTGGTACATATCTTACTTTTATCATTTTGAGATATACAGTTTTTGAAAAAAATGAGGAATGCTACAAGCGGGAAGAAATCAGTCCCAGGTATCTTGGTGTCTTAATTTTGGTTAACTTAGGTACCCGTTGTCCTACCTAGGTGAGCAACGGATCGCGACATGTAGCAACGGAACGCGAAATGTAGCGACGCGACGCAATGCGACCAATACTTCACGCGACGTATATCCTACCCGTTGGCCTACGTGAGCGACACGGGACGCGACGTTAAGCTATACGCGTCATAAAACCCGCAAACCCGCCCTCGCACCCGACAACTTAGGATATAGTATGACTATTTGATATTTTCACGTCGTCTCGCCTCGCGTCGCATTGTCGCGTTTGTCGCTCACCTAGGACAACGGGTTAGAATGAGCGCTAAAATGTTCACGCGAGCACTTTTAATATGTGAATAGAATATAATAATTATTCCATTAAAAAACTGTAAATCTTATGTAAGTAGTATGTCCTAATCTAGTCCAATGAACAGCGGCGTACGATGCTGAGAGGCCACAAGCAGAAATTTCAAACCACATTTGGTTAATAAGATTTTTGCTCGTATATTTCTGCCTTTTTTTATTTTTTTGTGCGTGTAGAAACCCCTTCGGGCTGTCACTCCATCGGGGTTTTCGGTGGGGCGGTGAATCAGAATCGAACCGACTAAAACCACACGGTGTGCCGTACTGCGCCTTAAATAGGAGGGATCCGGGATCGTAGATTTCTGCCTACTACAACGTAATTAATAATAAAATCTCTTGTAATACTTTTTTAATTTTAATTATCATTTAGACGTTAGCAATTTCGCTGTAAGTAATTAATATACCCAACTTAATTAATTAAACTTAATATAATTAAATCGAGTGTGGCTAAAGCGCTACATTGTGTTATATGAAGCACTGTGTAGTTTTATTTGGCTCAACTTCGTTATAATTACATCATCATCGGTTGTTGTTGTCCACACAGAGAAAAATTCCTCCACCAATATCAAGATCAGAATAAAATTCGCCTGATGTTTGAACACACACGCGACTGCGCGAATATTCGTACCTACGAACTAATAAACGTTAATAGCGCAATAAGTGCCTAATCCCAATCCGAGATTCCGAGATAAATCTCTATATTCTCTGAATTGCGCACTGTGCTAATGCGCAAGCTACAAGCAACCACCCGAATATCTGCGACGGTTCGAGCTTAAGCGCGAATGTTCGAGCAGACACGCGTGTTTTACGCTAGGTGTGAGTGGCGGCAAAGAATATGCTCCAGCATGCGCGAGCATTGAACCGCTCAATCTAAGTTAATCCTTGGCCGCTACCACTGTATTATTAATATAATTGTTTGTGTAAATAAATAAGTAAAATGACGCGCTTGTTAAAAACAATACGAAATTGTGACTTCTACTACTGCTTTTTTTAATAAAATTATAATTTTATTGATATGACTTTTAATACATGGTTAAGAACTGTTAACATCATCAAATATTTATAATATCATTTTTAACTGCACATTATTATAATACTTTTAATAATTAGAATTTCTTATGTGATGATTGGTATTTTTATGTAACAATAATAATTAATCATAAAAAAAAATTGTGGATCAAACACTTTTTGTAACACCTAAAAATGTACAATTTTTCATGCAAATAAACGATTCTGATTCTGATACTTTTTAATAAAATCAGTTCTGTTGATTATTATATTCTGTTCTACTGTGATACATCTGAGTATAGCATTGAACCTTAATCTTTCTGTATTCATTGTCTCATAAGTCATCAGCCCGTGAGCATCCCGCAAACATAAACTACGTTGTTTTCTTATCTTTTCCCTCAGACAGCATGTCTGCACTTTGAAATTGACACTCTATCTATGTATTACGTATGTGTTGTATTGAGCATGCAAGTATTAATGATTCTTAATATTATGAGCATTTCACAATTGTGTCTGTTAGAGTCTGTGCGGAAAGAGAACCGTCGTAGGATTTGAGGTCGCAGCAGTGTTAAATTACCTTGTTTGTGACAACACTGTTACGTCATTATAGTTCGACAGTAAACAATACTGTACAATACAGGAAACAATAATGACGTAACAGTGTAAAAAGGTGCAGTGCAACTTAGCACTGCTGTGAGCTCAAATCCTACGACGGTTCTCTTACCGCACAGACTCTACGAGCTTAATCCGTCTTCACATGGTTTTTTTTGTAAAAGAATACTAGTAAAACGGGTTTTTAGTATTTTTGTTATCCCTCCAGCTAAGCTTAATATTTTTATTATGACATGCATCTACCTATATACAAATTTTAACTAAGCCGCCAAATAAACTCAACTAAATTTGAATCGCTTAACATAAAATTAAGTGTATATTGTTGTTTAGAAAATCGTAGACGTGAAATTTTATTTCATGACTCTTTTTGTAAACTAAGCATTCAATGTAAATTCAAATCGTACATCATAATTTTTTTATATGTAAGATTTGTTTCGTGTCACACGGTTATCGTAGGTTATAATATAAATAGTATTGTCACTCGTGAATTGACCATGTTGTAAAAACTTGTAGCTAATTAATTATTCTTAAACTTACAGCACCTAGGTAAGCAGTTATCCAGGTCTATAAACACTCCCAAAATATGTGATGTCATAATACAACCCAATACATCTGTATAACTCTGTTGACCCTATTCATCAGCAGAAATATAATTATTATATTATATAGTATTCTACCTATTTATTAAGACCTTAGAGTTTAGATACCTGCCTACTCTAGGAGACTCTAACTAAAGCAGAAATATATTGTGCCGTACCTTACGCTGTCGCTGGAAACTCGATTACTTTATTGGTATGTTGGCGAGCCTGTATGGTTTCATGAATGTGGAAGAGTGTGAGGCCTAAGTCGTATGTCAGGATCGTGGTAAATGACGCTCTATCGTCTCTGTCTACCCCAGGCATTAATAGGGTGTGAGAATATGTATGTATGTATGGTATGATGGCATAAAGTTTATCAATGTTGGTTATGTATGTATGTTATACGATTCTTTATTATTAGTTTCGTTTAAGTAAACGTTAAGTTTTTTAACTTTCAAGGTGTTCATAGATGTTATTGATTACAAGGATTATTACAGGGACAATATAAACGAATATTCATTTCAACTCCGTACGTAATCCAGTAGATTTGATTGTAAATAAAGCTGAGTTAAAATTATTAACGTCATAATTTTACGCCTTTAATATTCTGTAGTTTACTTTATATAAAGGAAGGAAGCCATAATAAAAGACCTTTTCCAAGGGATGCACAGTATAAGTTGAAGTCTACGCTTCAGTAGCGTTAAATTTCCTTCTTCGCTATTTATTAGATGTATAAATCTATTAGTTATTTACCTTAGGCTATGTACGAAACCTTCTTGTTTACTTTTGGATTAAATTACACTGTAGATAATGATGAGAAATCACCGACGCCTCCGGGAGTTGCAAGCTGAGCAATATTATTATTGTTGTTGAGATCTATCTCAACAATAATAATAATATTGCTTAGGCTTATTCGACCATTTCTTATCTTTTGTAGCGACCCTTGCATTATAGTTCATTGCTCAGACTTATGGCTTCGATCCAGATCTTATGAACAGTGATTATTTGTATTTCCTGCGGTTGCATGACGTCGTTGATACTTCGTTACCGAATTACCGAAACAGTTTCTTCTGCATCTTGTTTTGGCAGAATCTACATGTTACGCATTCGCCCAAGTTTAGGTTGAACATGTGTTTGTTCAGTTTACAGTGTCCGGGAAGGATCCATGTTATTACACAGTTTTTGTATCTTTTGAGATTCAGAAGTTCTTTTGATATTTCAAAGCTTTCGAGTGTTTTAGACCAGTAGAGGCGTTCCATCTCTTAATTTTGATTGATGTGTATTGGGCGTTTTTGATTGAGTAAGCTCGCTATTTGATGATGCTGCAGAATGGTTCCGGTCCATATAAGCGGCCTGGTATCCATCTTAATGTGATTCTGTTTCATTGTCCCAGTGTGTTCAGATTTCCTTTACAAATTTGTATTAACTTTGAGTGCTTTTCAAAATTGTTGAGTGCCAATAACGCCGCTTGGCTGTCTGAGTTGATGTAGGTGTGTGGTAGCAGTAGCTATTAAACAAGCCGTACGTTGTAGGCTGTTTCATTTATTTGAGATAGTCGTTTGGCTGACTTTACTGCACCAGATGGCAGCTCAGTGCGTTACAATTGGCCTTGCAACCGCTCTTTACAACCATAATGCAATCTTGAACTGGAGCACCCCATCTGACTCCAGCCATGCGACAGCTCATCCATAATACCTTTCACCCATTTATGGTGGTAATGTCAATACCTTTTGCACTCATTCTTCTCAGGATTGTCGCTGTTTTATTAATAAATAGTGCGTAATATTCATTCTCAAAACGTGCGCACGTACCTCAATGTCTTCGGAGATGAGGCCGTCGTGGGTAACTCTACAGGAATATGTATACCACATACTTGACCAGTTCGGCGTATCAAAGGCCTTTTCGAAATCTACAAATCTATACCTCCCTTTGCCATTCTGATGCCTGTTCCAGGATGATGCGCAGAGTGTTCAATTTGTCGAAAAAAGCTGAAAGACCCTGTCACCTGCACCAAATTCAGGCTAGAACTCCGAAACCGCTTCTCCAGCCTCAAAGCTGATGAAGACTCAATAGGCGAAGAGTAGAACCGAATTAAAGTACCCTACACAGAGACCAGCTCCATCGTCTTGGGGCACAATAAACACACCTGTGAAGGCTGGATGTCACAATTCACATGGCAGCTTATTAACGACCGAAGAGAGCTTCACTGGAAAGAAAACTACTACTAGCCGACTTCAGATATCAGTACCATCAGATTCGCAAGAAAATCTACCGCAGTACGCGAAGAGACAAAATAATGTGGGCTGACGGGATTGCTGATAAGGCCCAACTCGCTGCTAACTCCGGCAATCTGAGAGAGCTGTATATGTAGCGACCAAAACCTTAGCAGAGAACAGCAGACCCAAGAAGAAATCCCTAAGTCTAGAGATGGGCAACTCTTTGTGACGACTGAAGGACAACTGCAACACTGGCGTAAACACTTTGAAGAGGTCTTCCGCTCCACAACACCGACTGCGCTTGATGTACCGCCGCGATTAGATTTTTTTTTACATTGAAAAGGGCTTGTTTCTTTTATCATGGGAGAGCCATGCTTCGTCACGTATGGGCCGGTTAAACCGGAGTGATAACACTGCCTCACAGAAAACCGGCAGTAAAGCAATGATTGCATTGCTTTTCGCCGAGTGAGTGAGGTTACCGGACGCCCTAACTCTTCCCTCCCTCTCAAACTCTTCCTCTACTCCCACCTTAAAGACCGGCAACGTACTTGTGACTCTTGAATTGCAGGTGCCCATGGGCGGCAATAGTTTCTCTCAATAGGCGCTCTCTACCAAAAAAATCAAAACTGACACCCGCGCTACTTATGCTTCTTGGTACTAATTACTCCGAGGTTCAGTATTCAGAATTTACTATTCATAGATCAGAACAGAGACAGTAAAGAAAAGAAAAAAGATAGTTGATTGTTTTGCTGAGTGTTCTTACTTTTTAAACACTACTAGTAGTGCCTGCTGGTAATTGGTTGCCAGTACCTACTGGCTTGTAACACTAGAAAGACTCTCGATTTTTACTTTTTCTCCTCTCCCGCCTCTGATCTGACGTCTTCACTCACTGCCGAGAATGTACATATAGCACTGCAAAAAAAAAAATCCTGTCGCAACTTTTTCAACCACTGAACAACAACATAGAACGTCTTACTGTGAAGGGTCCCGTAGTAAATTTTTAGCACTAAAGTCTCTCACACTAAACCTATATACCATAATATGTATTAGACTTTAGACAATGTATCCAAATCCAGTTATTCATTAGCAACGTGCCTATTTGTAAAATCATCGGAAAATGGATCGTGTTATTTTTCGTTCTTAAGAGCAATGCTACATCACAAGTTAACAGAATATTAAAACATTTTTGTGAGAAAGTAAATTCGGCTGTTATTGACAAAACGTGTCAGCAGGGGTCCTGCGTCTAAATTGAACGTCGCTGGGCACCTAAACTGTGTTATTGAAGTAATCGCGCCATTATATTAAACTTGGTTGGTGTTGTTTTGTTTGCTAGCTATTTTTTCTGTATTTATATAGGGTTAAGAAAGCTTTTGATTGTACTGGTATTTTAAAAGTGTCAATACTTCTTAAAAAATAAAAAAACCCCAATTTGTTGCAAAATTCTTTTTTATGTGATGCTCAGCGATGAGTCTTCATCATCGATTTCAATGCTTTTTTTCTCACAAAACTTGTTTTTACCGTTTAACCCGAAGTGTCAAAATAGGCAATAACACACATGATTTAGCTACACAAGGAAGTCGTTAAACTAGTATTGGTAAAACTGCTACTATTACTATGTTGCCTCTGAATTTCATATAAAATAGAGAAGTAGATGGCTACTTTAAGCACTCGGCAGCACTTTAAGCAATATTTTTTCAACTCCTTGGATAATATAATAAAAAGTTCTACTTATTTATTAGGTCTTTAATTTTAATGTTCTAAAGCAGATAGCCTCAGAGGTTGTAGTGAATCCTTAAAATCTCGAGTTCAGGTATTGGATCAGGTTGGAGTATCTGTCTAGTAATTCTGCATGCGACCTATTTTGTCCCGACGTCCGTGTAGTAATCGTCACTCGTAATTATTTATTCTATTCTGTTCACCCTGTGACCCAGTTCATATTAGCCAATACGCATCACAATAGCCTACCTGCCCACGCCTACTGTCCGTCCTTTCAGGTGCCCATGGGCGGCGGCAGTCACTTACCATCAGGTGACCCGTCTGCTCGTTTGCCCCATATCCCATAAAAAAAGTAAAAAAAATCAAGACAAATATGTAGATATAATGAAGGTTTAAAGAAACGCACTAAAGCTTGAAAGTTATTTCGAATCGTTGTGTTAGTAAAGTAATATATTTCTTGACTTGCGTTTTCTACATTCTGCGAAGTTTAATTAAATCATTATTTTACCATGACCGTTTTTAAAAATTGATGATGCATTCACAAAAGTTGTTGATCTGATTCATTAATTGAATTACATAGTGGAAATGCGTCAGTAATTGAGGAAGGCAAACAGTCACGATGTCGACGAGTCGTCAAACGATGACAACAGTCAAGGATAAATCTTCACGAATTGCCATAGACAGGGAAAGCAAACGGAACTCCCTTAATAGAGACCTAAGCTTTAGGTGTGGCAGGTAATATTTCGCTACAAAGCAGGGATACTTCGACACGAATTTCGCATATTCAGAAACGATTCAGCAGTAAATGAAGAAATGGTTTGACTAAAAACTTTTAATAATCGATTTTAGTGTGGTAAAAACCCTTTTTATTTTTAGAGGTAAATTGCACTCGTACAGTAATGCTACGATAAAAAATAACTATTCGTAATAAAGTTATGAATGCGGCGTAAAATTTAATAATGTATTTACTCGGGAATTAAAACGATCACGAAATAGGTAGTACATACCTCTGAATTGCCTGATCGGCGTAAAATGTACCGAAACGTTTTCCATATTCTGGTACATTTCCTGATGCATTCAAATAATTCAATGTTTTTATTGTCCTGGAATGAAGTATTGTTTTATTTACAAGTAACACGCTGGTTTGCGAGAATAGCGACGGAACTAAAAAATATTGAATTTAGAGAATGGCAATGGATTTGTGATTTCCGCTTGAGTGTTTTGTCTCAAATAAGTATATAATGAACTTGTCGCTTTCTAACGAACGTTAGCACGAAATCGGCGTTGCATCTCTCTTCACGATAAAATATCAAAGATTTATGATATTTGGCACACTTGTTCAATTCGACTGAATTTTGAATTACGTCGATATTCTCGCAAACCAGCGAACATACAACAATCGTTTTGTGACAACAAATTGCATCATAAATCTTTACAAGATGTAAACATGAAATTTAATTGAACGTCAATTGATTTTATTATTTTCTGCTGACATTTTGTACCTACATTCAGTACTAACTATTGAAATACAAAATACTAATTAATGAAATACACATAGGCCATACTAGATAATGTTTTTTTAAATATTATTATTGTGACTGATCAATTAATTTACATACAGACTTGATGCTCACGAATCGGGATTCTACCTTGCAAATGTTTTTCTTTTTTTTTGGATTTAACCATACATTAAATCCATAACCATCTCTGGAAACACAGCTGTAGTTCCCGTTAAAGCGGTATTCGGTGTTCTGGAAGGCATTGATGTAGTCAAGGGAGTCAAATTTGAGCGGCATTCTGCTGTGTTCCATCTCTTTATGAATAACATGATTTGTTTTGTAAATTAATTGAATATTTTTATAAGGTGAGCACAGAATCGTATAGATTAAAGATAGTTACGTCCGGTTTCTGAAAGGCTGATCTACGCAAACTTAACTAATCGTCTGTCAAATCTGTTGTCAAGTATAAAATGAGTTGCTGAAAGCATCATCGCATCAATTAACAGAGCTGTCAAATATTAGGTACTGCAAAATCTTATGTCAAATGCCGTTGGAATGGTCGACTGTTGTTAGTAAAGTTTTCCTTTATCAACGTTTCAGAAACTCGAACTGTTCACCGCTGTTAACTTGGTAGCTCTGTTAGTTCAACAATATTTTGGTCAGCCTTTCAGAAACCGGTGTCAGTATTGCTATAGCTAGGGTTGCGAGCGCAATCGAAATTTATCAAGTAATCTTAGAGAGGCATGCCATATAATTACTTTTTAATAACCTATCATTGCTACTAAATTAATCACCTCTTGGTTTAAGACATAACGGCATTTGCTTTCCAACTTAAAACCCGCCTGAGGTATAAAATAACCACAAAGAAACACCATAACTTCCTAAGTGCTGTGTTCTGGTGAGAAGGGTCGACAGCGCGCGACGGTCGGGGAGACGCACAGGGTTGGCAATACACGAATGAGAGTATTGTGGATTGATAGTACAAATAAAGTGATTATTAAAAAAATATTTTTAAAACAACCTTTTAGGCTGTGATGGACTTTAGAATATATTATCATAATTCATTGCGTATATCTACAAAGTTTCGTTTCTGTAGGTACTAGATATTGAACGTTGAGGATATCCCTCGTCTGTAGCCAATCCTGTATGCAGAATCAGGTCATGGTAATTGTAAAAATGCATGCCATCAGAACTGAACTAATGTATAACATTTAAATTTCATAAGATAAGAGCAAGTGGTCTTAATTCAGCTTGCAAGATTTGACCCAAACTAACAAACATTGTAAGTTTAATAAATGTTTGTAAAATGACAATCTTTGCCCTCTTTGAAAACTTATTTTATTTTACCTGCTTACGCTAAACGAGGTGTCTAAAAAAAAATTCAAAAGATATATTTTGTTTTTACAGAAGATTGAAGACCGTTCATCTGAGCTATCCGACAATGTTGACATCGATGAAGACGAAGAAATTCGTAAGTACTTATATTAAGCTTGAAGCCTAAGTGACATTAAAAGCATTTATACAAATCTTCACAAAACAAATAAAACACAAAATACCAGATTAGTTTTTTTATAATATACACTACGCATTAAGAAATAATAGACATGAACAAGTTTTTAGTTTTAGTATTTTTTCCTCGGCTTGACCCACTTTAACATAGTACTCCTTTCAATTCCATGACCCGAGGGAATTTGTGATTTTTAGGGTTCCGTTCTTCAAAAGGAAAAAAAGAAATCCTTTTAAGACCATTTTGTTGTCCGTCTGTCTGTCTGTCAAGACCATTTTTCTCAGGAACCCGTGGACGGGCGGTCCCTTGAAGCTGTAAATAAATCAAACTTCTAAGTAAACGCAATCAAAAGATACGGCCGTTCAAGCCTCAAATTTGACCAAATTTTAATTCACAGGTAAATCAAAACCTAGAGGGTACTTCCCTTCGATCTAGAATCATGAAATTTGATAGGCAGCAAGATCTCACAGCACAAGTAAAGGAAAAAATCCGAAAGTCGTTATTTTCTTGTTATATCTGTCCGTGTGCCTGTGTAAACATTTTGCAGGTAAATCATAACGTATCTATAGGGTATTTCCCATTGACCTAGAATCATGAAACTCGGTAAGAAGCAAGGTCTGACACCACAAGTAAAGGAACAAATCCGAAAGTCGTTAATTTCTTGTTATATCACATAAAAAAAAGGTTTTTGTAATTACAATCTTATATTTTGCGGTTGGAAAGTTGACTTTGTCGTAAATCGGT